>CM060692.1:60511138-61711138 GCA_030686995.1 Artemisia argyi | reverse complement strand
AAATAATGCATTTTTTGTTGACTTTAAAACAATATTTGAAAGTTTCGTTGGCTTAAATGTTGATTAAAAAGCAAGTGTTTCATCTCGGTAAATTGAAGAAAGCAAGTTGTTATTTTTTGGTGTTTACCCGTTTATTGCAAAACGGATTTCCTTGATAATATGGTGCACAGGTAGATTAGGGTATGGGGTTTGAGCTAATTGTTACAAAGGTTAAAACCGGGAAAAACCGTCTTCATTCTGAAAGTTGGCATGATTGTTTTACGTTCTAATTGAGTAATTGTACCAAGTATGGTTCGAAGTTCAGACTCTCTCTATTTTGCTCGTATTTTACTGATCATATTCCAACTAATCATGTTTAGTAAGTTACCCTAGTGATTAATAGTAATAGATCATTGACACGGCCCAACATGACCAGTCGCCTAACCCACAACATCAGGCAACTCAAATCCAAACAAGGCCCGTAAGAAAAGTCAAGAAGCCTATGAGATATAGGGATTGATTCACAAGGCTGCATGTTCCCGCGTTTCATTACTACATTGTGTTACTTTTGTTAAGTTGAAGAAGTCTCCTGCATTTTAGGAATGATAGTACATGATTAGATTAGTGGCATGAAATAAGGAACATGGGTGATGAACCCACATTTCCAACATGTTTAAATTCGAAGTTGTTTTGCATTTGGAATATACAGAAAATTGCTCCAATTTGTCTCTTACTTCTTCCTTTACTCTCCTAATCTCATAGTGATACCATCATTTGGTGCTTTCATTCTCAACTCACCTGCCGCCATTCCACCCCGCCGGGATACCACGGGTGATGATAACCCACCACCACTCACCAATCTCCTCACCTAACTCATTACAGCAACCAACACCGTAGCTGACTGCAACACAACCCAACTTACCACCTTAATTGACGCCACCAGATCCTTAACCACCAAAATCGATGCCCAAACAGCAACAACCGCAAACTTAGTTACCCACATAACCAACCTTTCGGACACCCTAACCACAGACCCAGCAAGACTCCACCCATAAACTTTCCGAAACACAAAGAATCCCCTTCTTCGTCATACTCAAACAACCCAAGACCACCAAAAATTCTGCTTTCATCATTCGATGGAACGAACCCCCTCGGTTGGATTTTCCAGGCAGAAAGCTTCTTTTCGTATTACCAGATTCTACCAGAGGAACGAATCGCACTAACCGCATTCTACGTTACCGGCGATGCTCTCGCTTGGTACCAACACTTAGACAGCAACCATCTCCTCGGATCCTGGGATGCATTTAAACAACAGCTTGAAACCCATTTCGGTCTTTTCTCATACGAAAACCACGAAGCAACCCTCCTGAAATTACAACAAACCACGACGGTTCGCGCTATCAAACGGAATTCGAACAACTGAGTAACCGAGTCACCGGCTTATCCCCACAAACCCTAAAGAATTGCTTTATCTCGGGCCTTAAACCGGAGATCCAATCCGAACTAGCCATCCTTAGACCCACGACATTGCACGCCGTATGTGGCCTGGCCCAACTCGTGGAAGACAAAATAACCCACCAACCTAAACCTAAAAGTCCATATTTGCCCAAACTATTACCCACCAATCCCACGTCAACCCCACCCACCAGTACACCTCCATCAGCCTCCACCTACAAACCCTATTCCACACTAGCACCAACCACACTTCACACCCCACCAAAACCATTACCATTTACAAAACTCTCACCCGAAGCCCTCCAACAACGCCGGAAAGAAGGCCTTTGCTTTCATTGCCCAGAAAAATTTGTCCCCGGACACAAGTGTTCTCCACCCCAATTCCTCATCATCGTGGATAACGATGACCACCAACCCCTACCGGCTCCAAACAACCCCATTCCACAGGAAGAAACACCAACACCACAGTTGTGGTCCTTATCCGCAGCCGCATATTTTGGTATGTCATCCTCCCAAACCTTACGGATCACGGGCTTCATCAACACATACCCAGTCACGGTGCTAATCGATTGTGGCAGCACCCATAATATTGTGCAACCACGCATAGCGAAACACTTAAATCTCCCTACCAAACCGCTGGAACCGTTCTGAGTTATGGTTGGCAACGGCCAATTTATCCATTGCTCAGAATATTGCTCAGATGTCATCCTCCAACTCCAGAAAACCAAATTTAAAATTCCTTTTTTTGTGCTTCCAATAGAAGGTGTCGATGTTGTCTTGGGTATCTCGTGGTTGGGTGCACTCGGCACCATCACGGCGGATTTTTCGGTACCACACAAATTTCATTCATTCAGGATGGCAACCAATGTACGTTACGAGGTAAACACCTAAACCAACAAGTCTCCTTGAGCTCGTTATCCACTATGCTCAAAAATGACTTCGTTGCATCAATCCATACCCTCACCATGGAACCAAAACCACCCATAACCGAACCAACCGACACTATTGTTGACCCCAACATTACATCACTATTAGATTTATTCCAACCCGTTTTCGAAGCTCCACACATTCTTCCACCAGCCAGGCACCACGACCACCATATTCCCTTACTCACCACTAATCCCGTCACTGTTAGACCATACCGCTACCCCTACTTTCAAAAACAGATTATGACGCAACTCATCACCGAAATGCTACAGGATGGTATCATTCGACCCAACCAAAGCCCCTTTTCCTCTCCTATTTTGCTAGTAAAAAATAAAGATGGTTCTTGGCGTTTTTGCGTGGACTATCGTGCCTTGAACACGGTAACGGTCAAAGATAGATTTCCAATCCCAACAATCGACTAACTCCTGGATGAATCACATGGTGCAACAGTATTCTCCAAGATCAATTTGCGCTCCGGATATCATCAAATCCGCGTGGCTCAAACCGATGTCCACAAGACCGCATTTCGCACAACGGATGGCCATTATGAGTTCCTAGTGATGCCATTCGGTCTCACGAACGCACCCTCCACATTTCAGTCCGCCATGAATGATCTATTTCGCCCTGTGCTTCGCCAGTTTGTGCTCGTTTTTTTGATGATATACTGATATATAACAGTACCCGCGAAGAACATTATACGCACCTCCGTTATGTACTTCACAAGCTACAAGAACATCAATTTCATGCGAAGGCTTCTAAATGTATTTTTGGGGTAACGGATATCTCGATTCTAGGTCATCGAATTTCGGGTCAAGGAGTATCACCAGAAGTAGAAAAGATAGCAGCCATCCAACGTACAATGGTCGCAACCATCTTCCTTTACCACTATACGGGCATTCTTGGGTCTTACCGGGTACTACCGTAGGTTTGTTCCACATTATGCACAAATAGCAGCTCCTCTAACTGAAATTTTGAAGATGAAGGACTTTAAGTGGACAGAAGCTGTTGATGCCGCCTTCAAAGAGTTAAAAACCAACATGCAGCAACTCATCACTCTTGCACTTCCAAACTTCACAAAGCCCTTTGATGTTACAACCGATGCGTCCAGTATGGCTATTGGAGCGGTTCTATCACAAGAAAACAAACCAATTGCCTTCTTCAGCAAAAAGCTATACCAAACCATGCAAGGTCAGTCCACCTATACCAAAGAGTTCTACGCCATCACGGAGGCCGTTAAGAAATGGCGTCAGTATCTATTGGGTCGTCGGTTTCGCATATACACAGACCATCATAGCCTAAAACATATCCTCACACAAACAATCCAAACACCAGAACAACAGAAGTGGGTCACCAAACTTTTGGGGTATGACTTCGAAGTCCTATACAAACCAGGCCGGGAAAATACCGTGGCTGATGCGCTTAGCCGGGTCGATATTCCTTCAATGCTCGCTATCTCCTACCCCACTTCAACATGGCTCGATGATATTCGCACATACTTTGCCACCAACCCAAAAGGCCAGGAATTTGCAACTAGTATCACAGCCGACCCGACTGTCTTTCCAAACCATGTGTTTCGGGATGGGTTAGTTTTAATTACGGGGAAATTGTTTATTCTGCCGATCTCCAAGATTCGCGACCAACTACTTACAGAATTTCATTCCTCATTTATCGGTGGTCACGCGGGCATCAACGCAACGGTAAAAAGGCTCTCCAGTACCTTCACATGGCTTGGGTTGAAAAAGGATGTTACACAATTTTTCAAAAGTTGTACAGTTTGCCAGGCTATCAAACATCCCAGTCATAAACCATACGGTCTCCTTCAGCCACTCCCAACGCCATCACAACCATGGCATGACATCTCCATGGACTTTATCACACAGTTACCGCCATCCAAAGGGAAGGTCTGCATTTGGGTCATCGTAGACCGACTTTCCAAGTATGCGCACTTTTTGCCATTGCCTCATAATTACACTGCTGTTACCTTAGCTTCAATATTTATGCATGAGATTTATCGTTTACACGGCCTTCCAAAGACTATTGTGTCGGACAGAGACCCATTATTTCTCAGCCGGTTTTGGAAGGAGTTATTTAAACTTATGGGCACCAAACTATTGCACTCTAGCGCTTACCATCCAAAAACGGACGGCCAAACCGAAGTCGTTAACCGTTGCCTTGAAATGTATTTACGTGCATTTGTTTTTGATGAGCCGCGAACATGGACAAAATTGTTATATTTGGCTGAGTTCTGCTACAACACTAGTCATCACTCATCAATCAACATGTCCCCTTTCAAAGCTTTGTACGGACGCGATGTCACGTCAATACATAACTATCTACCGGGGTCAACTGCAACAGGTTCCATCGAGAATTCCCTACTTGAACATCAGAAAATTATGAGTTCCTTGAAGCATTCCATTGAGGTGTCAAAACAGAAAATGGTTACACAAGCCAACAAACATCGCCTTGACAAACACTTTGCGGTTGGTGACTTTGTTTACCTTCACTTGCATAAGTACAGGCAAACCTTAGTCCACAACCGTACCAACCACAAGCTTTCAAGACTCTTTTATGGCCCCTACCAGGTCATCGAGCGGATAGGGGAAGTTACCTACAAACTAGCGTTACCTGTTGGATCGAAAATCCACCCAGTATTTCATGTTTCATTATTGAAGCCAGCCTATGGTACCATCACAGACTCTAAAGGCAACCGGGCTGCCTTTGACCCAAAGGACGACTTAGCGTTTCTACCAGAAGCAATCCTCAACTCACGCACCGACTCCAATGGCGATCCTGAGGTTTTAGTCAAGTGGGAAAAGCATAGTTTCGAAGAGGCTACGTGGGAAAATTTGACTTCACTCAGGCTGCAATTTCCAGATCTTGATTACATTGGGGACAATGTAAATTATGATGGAGAGGGGGATGATACGGCCCAACATGACCAGTCGCCTAGCCCACAACATCAGGTAACTCAAATCCAAACAAGGCCCGTAAGAGAAGTCAAGAAGCCTATGAGATATAGGGATTGATTCACAAGGCTGCATGTTCCCACGTTTCATTACTTCATTGTGTTACTTTTGTTAAGTTGAAGAAGTCTCCTGCATTTTAGGAATGATAGTACATGATTAGATTAGTGGCATGAAATAAGGAACATGGGTGATGAACCCACATTCCCAGCATGTTTAAATTCGAAGTTGTTTTGCATTTGTAATATACAGAAAATTGCTCCAATTTGTCTCCTACTTCTTCCTTTACTCTCCTAATCTCTCATAGTGGTACCATCAATTATTGTATTGTGTAATAGTTTAAAAAAGAATAATAATATGTTTTTCTAGGGGTGTTTTTCTTATATATATATATATATATATATATATATATATATATATATATATATATATATATATATATATATATATATATTTCATTGTTATTCTTGAAAGGATATACGATCAAGAGACAAATTGATATTCTAAAGACACGTGATATTATTCTTTTCAGTTATGAATTATGTGACGGTAGTAGAGGTAATTGAATATTCGTTAGGAGATAACTAAAAGAAAACTAACTTTTTCGTAAAGATCAAAACGAGTGTGGTCGTTTTAGGTGAGTACTTAACAGCATTTTGTTCTTTTTTAAGATTTTAAGAATATTTGATATATTAAATGGGATGACAAGAATAATATTCTACATTAATCATTTATATGTATATTTTTTTAAATAAAATGTTAGAAGATTTGATCAATCTAAATACATTTTGACAACTTTCTATGCCGCTCGACTCATTTGACTTGTTTCTTTTACGTGCAAGTTATTAAAATTGTCATCTATGGACAATTTATTGTTGTGGGTTGTGGTTGATCAAACTTACTGATTATGAGAGTAGTACCGGATGGATGACCATCCGGGAAGTCCTCTTTGATCACAGGGTCTGTTGATACCAGGCTTTCAAAGTCCTTCAATGAAGGTTTCAACCCACTAGGGTTCGAATCTGGAGAAGGCAGGGTTTACTTCAAATTAAGTGTCGTGCCTTCGGGCGGCTTAAGTTGAAGGTTTTCCCCCCATCGGGTTTCAAATTGGTCAAGGATTTCTCCGAAAGAACCGTTTCAAAAAAAAAAAAAACTTACTGATTATGATATAAGAATCATCCATAATGGTTTTACATAAAGTGATAAAACATTAAAACTCCAATAGGAGTTCTTCTCAACAGGGACGGAGCATTTAAGGGGGTGGTTTTAAAACTTGATCGTAACGCGAAAGACTTACAATTTTTAATTACCACTTTCGTCACTTTCAATAATTAAACTCGTAAAAAGACATCATACAAAGCTGCCGACCAATAACTATGAAAGGAGTGAGTAGTGACACCTTATAGAAGCAAACAAGAATGGCATCGTTTGACCTTTTGATATTGAGATACCATTGCATCCATGCATGGTTAAATAGTCAAATCATTTTTTATGCGTCTATTGATTATCAAAAATGTTATAAGTAAAGACGAGTTCTTTGGTAGAATATTGCACTTTCAAAACTAATTTAACAAAACATGCGCTTATAAAAATATTTAACACATACTACTATTTATCCCTTTTCCAACTTCTTAAAAAAAAAAAAAAAAAAAAAAAAAAAAGATAAGCAGCCATCTACAATCGTCCTCATCACCTTGTTCGTTACTTAGAACATCTACAATGCATCAAGTCTTAAAAACTTAATGCATTTAATACAAATCTCATTTAATGACCAAGAATTTTTATAAAAGACTTGATGTTTACCAATCTTTTGTAAAAAGATTTTCAAAAAACTAGTCATGTAATGCAAAAAAACAATATCATAAAGCTTTTTGTAATAGTAAAAAGTCTTTATTTGGTTTTCTCATTGTAGATGCTCTTACAAAGAGCATTTTAAAAAATAGAATAAGCACAGAGGGACCCAACCATAAAACAAATCTATATTAGGGGTGTTCATTGGTTCGGTTCTCGGTTAATCGGTTTATTCGGTTCGGGTTGTTCGGCTAAAAAATTTTTTTGAATTAAACTATTTATATTTTTTTTAAATTTAATTATATATATTTTTGGCAAAAAAAAAATATTTCAAGCATAAAAAAGTGTTTTTTATCTTAGTATAAAATTTTAATGGACATTTTTTATATATAAAATAATATAAATATATAAAAAAATATATATATATTTATATAAATTCGGTTTTCGGTTGAGATAGCCAAACCCATATCCAAACCGAAAATCGAATTTTTAAGTCGGTTCGGTTCGGTTTTTACAAGTTCGGTTCGGTTATATGTTCGGTTCGGTTTTTTTCGGTTCGGTTCAGTTCGGTTTTTGATTTGTTCGGTTTATTACCCGAACCGTGAACACCCCTAATCTATATATCTTGCTGGAACTATTCAACATCACAAATTCACAATGCACAATAGTGTTTTAACTTATAAGTTATAACCCACTAGTTATTATTATTATTATTATTATTATTATTATTATTATTATTATTATTATTATTATTATTATTATTATTATTATTATTATTATTATTATTTTTAACGACAATTATATAAAACTAACAAAATGCTAGGAAAAGAGATTACACGGCACAAAAGAGGGCGTTACAAGAGTTAGAAACCACTCAGCCCAGTTACAAAATGATTTCGTATATCTAATAGAAATCCAATTATAGAAAAGCATTTTTACATCATTTTTCCTTCTTTGGTTTTTTAAGCTTGAAACTAGTCTCATTCCTAAAGCGCCATAGAATCCAAATCGTTGACTGAACCACGCCATCAAATAACTGACATAACTGAGACGTCGACAAATTAGAACGGCCCGTGAGGGAAATTACTTCGGTGAGACTTGAGAGATGTAAGTCTTCAAGTTACCACCATCTAAGGACTTGAAGTGATGTATCAACCGCAACCGAGCAGTTAACAAACATATGTCTTTCCCATTCAATGTCATCATCGCATATAGGACATCGAACTGAATATATGTCAATCCATCACTTGTCTAGATTTAAATGCGTTGGGAGTCTTTCGTTCAAAATCCGCCAAGAGTTTATGTTGACTTTTATTGGAACCAGATTGTTCCATCTTGTACGTTCTGGAGATGGGAGAGGGGTTGCATTGTTGACGAGCTGACGAACAGACCTAACATAAATTTTGAGATGTGCAGGAGGTATATTCCTAGTGGTCTTGTGCAGCAGATAGGTTTATATTAAAGACAAGATTAGTAATCTCTTCTAACTCTTGGATTTCACAGGCAGGTCGTAAGGGTCTGCTCCAAGACCATTTGAATTGAAGCCCAAATGGATCTAGCGGGCCGTGTGGAATTGAGAGGAGGTTAATGGGCTGATGTAGGATTGAGGTAGTATGGTTTCGATGAGTAACCAATCTAGGGGTAGTAAGGATAGAATATGCAATGATTGTGTTGATGTGTGTAGGGGCTCTTTCGCTTACTCGGCAATCTTGGTTCGATTCAAGGGACGGAAGAGGCGTTGAAATGAAGCACTAAATGATGTCCGTCCTAACCTTTTGTCAAGCCAAAGTTTAGTGTTCTCGCCATTGCCAACTTTTATCTTGAAAAGGGATTGCAAATTGATCCCATACTCTTGCAAATGGTCATTAAACTTAGCAATCATCATTCAACTTAGCAATGTGATACCAAGGACCCATTTTACATCAGATAGAGGTTGTATCAAGAAAACCACCATTAGGGCCATGTATAGATCCAATTACTTTGCATCGAAAGTGAGTTTTCTTCATTATAAAATCTCCACCACCATTTCGAAAGCAACCCCAAGTTGCTCACTCTTAAACTCCCAAGACCAAGACCACCATGCTCGACGAGGGAGATCACTTTATCCCATGCAATCCAAGCAATCTTGTTTGAATCCGAAGAGCCACCCGAAAAAACTTTATTCTAATGCTTTCAAGTTTACTAATGATACTTTTAGGAGCCTTGAAGTTTGAGAAGAATTAGACTCATAAGCTGCAACGAACGGATTTGGAGAGAGTAAACCGACCACCAAAAGAGAGAACTTTAGCCTTCCATTTTGACAATCTTTTACGGAATCTTTTAAGAAGGAGGTTCCGGATTAAGAATTTAGACATTTTAGCACCAATAGGGAGACCCATATAAATGCTAGGAAAGAGTAAGGTAGATAACCAATTTGTGTAGCATAAGAGTTGGTTTCAAATGCTGAAACACCAAGACTATAGAACTTGCTTTTATTGAAAATGATTTTGAGACCGGAGGCAAGATGAAACAAGAGAGGATTCTAAACAAATTCTTGACGTTTGTTAATGACTAGTCTCCCATTATTAAAGCATCATCTGTAAATTGGAAATGAGAGACATGAACTATATCTATTCTAATCTCAACACCATTGAACAATCCTTTATGTTTAGCTTCAATAAGAACCACATTAAGAGTCTCAACCGCAAGAATGAAAAGAAGAGGTGAAAGAGGGCCACCTTGTTGAAGACCCCTTTCGAGTTTGTATTTCGTTGTTGGGGACCCATTGGCCGAAGCGTAACCCGATGAAAGGAAATATCTTATCCATCTTCTCCATTTTGTACTAAACCCAACATGATAGAGTTCAAAAAAGTTCAACTCAATGTATCAAATGCTTTTTCAAAGTCAACTTTTAACATAAAAAATTTCTTTTATACACTTTTTCCCGTGAAATAATTTCATCTACCATGAGAGGGCCGACTAAAATTTGACGTCCTTTGGTGAAAGCTGTTTGAGTTTCCCCAAAAACCGATGAAATCAAATTTTCTATCCGATTTGCAAGAACCTTGGCAATAATTTTATATCGACATCCAATTAGATTAATTAGTCTTAAATTGCCGATAACAAGAGGGTCATCCACCTTTGGGATAAGCGTAATGAATGAGGAGTTGCAACCACGTGGGATGAAATAAGATATCTCAAATTCCTTGACATAACCTATGATATCAGAACAATGAATTCCCAATGAGACTTTATAAACTTAAAGGTGAAACCATTCGGCCCAGGAGCTTTTTCTCCTCTACAATTCCAAATCGCGTCTTTGATTTCTTGATCAAAGAATGGGTGGTCAAAGGGTGAGGAATATTTACTATAAATTTGTTTGAAGAGACTACTAGAAAATGGAGATCTTGATGTGTTTTCTTCACTGAAATTTGATTTATATACCTGGAAAATGTGAATTTTAAGCTCTACGGGATCTATTACCCAATGACCAACTATATCCAGGCCATTGATTCATAGCCGACTTGATTTTCTATTAATTATACCATGGAAGAAGCTAGAATTCTCATCACCCTCTAGAACCCATATTGATTTTGCTTTTTGACGAAGATCTTTAATCTTTAAGTATTCCATGCCATAAAGTTCTTTGACGGTCTCCACTCTAGATTAGACTTCAGCAATAGAAGAAGGCGTTGTGTTGGCATTTTTTTTTTTCAATTTGAATGAGTTTGTCTCTTAATACATTTGCTTAATTATTCTCAGTGGCTAGCATTTGACTTCTCCAAATTTTAAGAATCTGCTTGAGGCCTTGTAGTTTCAGCTTAAATCGAACAACCTTATTTTAAGTGGGCTTGGGAAGGATCTAAAAGTTTTGCACTGTGGGTTTGAGGTCAATGTGGCTGATCCACGAATTACAGAACTTAAATGGCATCAAACTGAAATCAATTGTTGAATCTTAAAGAAGGACATAAGCATGATTAGAGAACTCTCTTGCTAGAACTAAAACATGAGACTATGGCCATTTGTTGATGTACTGAGAGGAGATAAGAAATCGGTCTACCTTGCTTAGCTTAGATCTGTGTTTTTTAAAATGAGTGTATCTCATACCGCACATAAGAGGATCAAAAAGGCCTGAGGTTTCTATAAAATTGTTGAAGGCGGTAGTTTCATAATGACAAACATTGGAGCCTAATCTTTCAGACTCACTTCGAACCACATTGAAATCTCCTAGTACTACGGATATTGACTCGTGGGTGGATAGTAAGTTTCTCAAGTCAAACCATTTTTTTATCCTTTTTGAATTACATTTAGGTACATACACGTCAATATAGAGACAAAGGGGATCAATAAACTACCATTTACGAAGAACTACAATGAAGTCGCCACCTTGACTTACTGAATGCAGATGAACTTTGAATCGTCCCAAAACGGTATTATGCCCCCAACCTTGCCATCCGAGTCTTTCGAAGTCTAACCAAATGGCTTGTCGTCCTAAATTGGTTGAATCAAACTTTGATCAACACCGCGTGTCATAGATTCTTGAACCCCTAGGAAGTCAATATTGCTATCATTGCATAGACGATTCACCCATAATCTTTTATGATAATCTCATAACCCTCTTATGCGCTTTCCCTTTAATAGGGAGAAATTAGGGTTTCAAATGGGTTCCTAATGTACACGTGTCTAGAATCCTATGGTCTAAATGATGTTATTAACCAGATACTAGGTTGGGTTCTACTTAACATTTGAGTACACTGTTTGTACTTTTCAACAACTTTGACAGTTCTGTCAATCCCAAATAGATTTTACTTTATCTTTAGTTTAAAGTGTCTTTTTCTCGCCGTTGAAACCTTTAAGATGCTAGGAGTTCTTTTGCTCATCTTTGTGTATGGGAGATCACCATCTTTCAGCAAGGTATTGCCACCATTGTTGAACTGAACTTCCTTTTTGGACTTGGTCATCAGTTACCTATCCGCATCAGTATGCTTGAAGTGAAGACATCTTTTGGTCTTCAAGGACTCATAAGAAGTAGGAGCTGAACTTCATTCTTCAGTTCAGTTGTGTGCTATGTATGTTGGAGTTGTCTTCAACATCGTTGTTGTTGAGAGCTGAAATTGTCTTCAGCTGTTGTACTGAAGTTGTCTTCAGTATTGTTGTTGTCAGCTGAAGTTGTCTTTAGCATGTACTAAAGTTGTCTTCAGTGTCTTCTTTGTGTCAGCTGAAGTTGTCTTCAGCTTTTATATACTTAGGGTATTTTCTATTCAAATCCAATTCAGAAGAAGTGGGTGTTGAACTGACCAAACATTAAGTACTATGGTCATCCAAAAACTCCGCTTTCTTTAGCATGAAAAAAAGTGCATAAAAAGAAGATTTATTTTGTAGTGTATATATGGCACTATATGGGCAAGTCTGTGATCCTAAGTGTGTAGTAGGAGGCTCAGGACGCGTGCTTGCCTGTCACCTATACATCTTTCCTAAAAATATTGAACCATAAGACGCGTCTATGGTTCATTTTGAGAACAAATCGGTCGGTGAGAAGACCGACTTCATTTCTTTTATTTTGTGTGTTTAAGTGTATTGTGGGGTATGTTTGTTTATAAAAGGAGGTATATTTGTATTTTAGTGGGGTGTGTATGAATGGTGAAGTTTTAGGTCTTATTATACTTTGTTGGTGGTGTAGGAAAAGTTGACGTAATGCTGAGTTGGTAATGATGATATGATGTTGGTCACCACTACGCCCAACCTAACGTTAGTTTAACTACACGGAGTCACGGAAGATAACAAACTTTAGGATCTCAAAGTAGTCTTTTGGAGTTTTGCATACACAAAATTTTACATTTCTTTTGTTTTGTCACACTCAGAGATGGAAATTAGTGGAGACAGGGAGGGGTTGTGGTATTTCCAAAATTTTTAGCCACAAATACATCTTTAACTCTTACATTGTGTACTGGTAGGCATTATTAGCACAAATGTTAATGAAAATGTGAATTAGCCTCTTAAAACAACTACGTTACAGTTTAACCTTGTCAAGTTCCGTCTTTGGTTAGACTATAATAAAGAGCTATCGGTCTCTTACTCTCTTTCCAGCTGTAGCTCGATCTCTTCTCTGAAGTTACAATTGGTGCAATAGAAAAATGTTACATTAATATATTCTGACTATGAATAAAGTTTGGTTACACCAATAATGGTGTTCACTGCGAAAACTGCTCAACATTATATTGAGGTTCATTTCCATGGTCATGTTGTTTTCGGTCAAAACATGTAAAGATCTAATCAAGTACTTTTGTAATGATGCTGATATAAAGCTTTGTTTTTGTGAATAACGTGTACAAATTCATACCATTCTTTTCTAAGCTTTTTTTTAAACGTGAAATGATACATGTTTCTTTCGTTTGACGTTTAAAGGTGTGTGACATAAATCATAGATTCCTAATTATAACAAGACACAAGTTGACCAATACCAATAAAGTATATGCATGCGTACTATACCAACAAAATTTAATAGTTTAAAGAAACCATTGATGGTAGGATATAGTGGACTTAATCGAACATAATAACAAGAGGTAGAGAGGGTATCAACAATGTATCAATAATGGAC
Organism: Artemisia argyi; assembly: GCA_030686995.1. Classification (NCBI taxonomy): domain Eukaryota; kingdom Viridiplantae; phylum Streptophyta; class Magnoliopsida; order Asterales; family Asteraceae; genus Artemisia; species Artemisia argyi. The sequence goes on along the minus strand of CM060692.1, from coordinate 61,697,446 downwards.
TCAAGTTGACATAATTAAGTGTTTTGTTCGTCATTTTTCTTAACAAAATGTTTTCTCACTTAATTACATTTGTTCATTGTAAAAACTTCTAAAGTCGTCTCCAACCTTGTCCTCTAAACACCCATTTTCTCCATATTTGAAGAGTGAAGACATTGAAATCATCTCCAACCATCCTCCATATTTAGAGATTTTATCGAAGGATAGATCAATTTCCTCTATTTAACGGATAACTATTCATCCTACAAATTGCTTTACAATAGTATTTAATTTTAGTTATTCTATAGAATATATTAGATATCTTACAAACTACGTACGTACACGAGATAGAGAGCGTGAGAGAGTTTGGTGTTTGCTTAAGATATGAGTTTATTGCAAGACACACTCACACACCTCACTAGCAAAGACTACTGGGGTTATATATAATGATAACATAAGAACAAAGTAAATACAACTCTAGTTCTTATACAATGAACTATATACTACACAATAACAAATCTAGTAATTTATGGATATATTTGAGGCCAACATATTGTGATTCATAATATACTTTAGCTATTTACAAATTATGTTTGTTTTGACATTGCAGTATAAGTTTTGATCTCTAAGATAACATCCAAATCAATTTTAGAAATAGATGATTCCAAGCTATATACCTCATTTTCGCTCAATTGTAGTCACAAATCAAATGAATGTCCCTACGCATATTAAATCCTATGATTAAGTTAGTATAAAGATAACTGAAATAATTGTTTGAAGTCAATGGATGAAATAATATCAATGGTCCCACCATGTTGCTATTGCATGATATTACCACGATGTGCCAACTCGACGTATTATCCAATGGAATCTGACTTCATCTCAAATAATGCATGCTAACATGCTTGCTAGATTTATCCTATAAAAGAGCTAGCAACTTTGCCAGAACTTGCATAAAACAAGTTTCTAGAGTTGAACGATGGCGAAGATTGCGATAGGGTCATTCGATGAGGTCACTAAGCCCGATTGCATCCGAGCCCTTATCGTCGAGTTCATTGTCACGTTTCTATTCATCTTTGCTGGTGTTGGATCTGCTATGACCACTGGTGAGTCTTGAAATCCTAGTATATGACTTTATTAGGTTATTGATTTGATGATTTAATTTCATATGATAAAAGTCGTGTGTGTCAATGTATAAAAAAACATGCATTCATATCATATCTGGAAACTTTTAGAATAATGTCATACTGATAATATAATCCGAATATTAGACTAGCTACTTATAGTCTATTGACAATGAACTAACAGTTGAACACTCTAGATCCTTTTATAAATGCTTTTCTAATACTTGATTATATTGTTGTTGGACGTATAGAAAAGTTGGCTGGTAATGAGATTGTTGGGCTATTTTTCGTTGCAATGGCTCATGCATTTGTTGTGGCTGTGATGATATCGGCTGGTTTCAGAATCTCGGGAGGGCATTTGAACCCGGCAGTCACACTCGGGCTATGCGTTGGTGGTCATATCACCGTTGTTCGATCTATTCTTTACTGGATTGATCAGTTGCTTGCATCTGTTGCAGCTTGTGCTCTCTTGAGTTATCTCACTGGTGGATTGGTAACTTTTTTATTTGAAGCTCTTTAAGTTATACGCAATATATTATTTTGTGACCCATTTAGCATTAAAAAATGTAACATTTATAAAGAGATGATTAATCTAAAAGACGATAAGTAACTCAAAGTGTGCACAAGCGAACCCAACTTATTTTAGTTTACTAAAAGAAGTGAAGTATTATCAAGGCGAGTTTCACTTCTTATTATACCAATCAATGGGTCCGTTACACCAAATATTTGTTCCACATGGACATGCAACATTTCTTATATCAGTTATATGTAATGAAGTAAACCTTATACATCGCCTTTCATTTTTTAGCCTACACCAGTTCATACACTTGCAGCAGGGATGGATTCTCTACAAGGTGTCATAATGGAGATTGTGTTGACATTCTCATTGCTCTTCACAGTCTATGCAACACTAGTTGACCCCAAAAAGGGCTTTCTTGATGGGCTAGGGCCACTTTTGACTGGGCTTGTAGTCGGGGCCAACATCATGGCTGCTGGACCATTCTCTGGTGCCTCGATGAACCCGGCAAGGTCTTTCGGGCCAGCTTTGGTGGCTGGTGTGTGGATTGATCATTGGGTTTATTGGGTTGGGCCACTTATTGGTGGTGGGCTTGCTGGTTTCATTTATGAAAACTTCTTCATTGTCAGGGAGTATGTTCCTCTTGCAAGAGATGCAGAAGCTTAATAATTTAACTATTTAATTGTATTTATGTTACTTGTAATTTAATCAACTTCAATAAAGATGTGTATTTAATTTGATCTCATTTGTATTTGGTTTTGTTCTCAAATGGTTAGTTGTTTAGTTGGTCTTGCCAATTTGCTGTCAATGAATTGCAACTATATGAATCTTTCAAGCGAAAAACATTAAATGCTTGATGTTTGTTCTACATGAATCCCGATTGACTGAATTCAATTGTTTTTAGTTATATAAGATAGCCGAATGGCGGAGTTTGGGAATCTCTTGTGAAAACCAAAGTTTAATCCTTGCACACTGCACCTTTGAGGCCAATCCCGACGGAACATTAGCTAAAAGTTGCATAACTTTTTTTAACTATAGTATAAGAAAAAAAATTAACAAAAAGTTTGATTTTCGATCCAAATTGAGTTTAGTGAAAACCATGTTCACTTTCATCTATCGATAAAGTAACTAAGCAATAATTGTTTTAAATGCCAATTATAAGGACACATTATGAAAACCATGAAAACCGGTGAATAATAAATATACTAGGCTGATTATAAGGAGAGTATAGGGGATAAGGGTCGGTCAAAACTCATCTTGGCCCAAGGGAAATCCAAATCCAACTCAAAGTCTCCAAAATATACTTAATACTTATCTATTTTTATGTTATGTACAAGTTTATAATGTATTTTGGATCCTTAAGTAATTTAAACGTGTCATATTAAAGTCTATATTAAACCACAAGGGAAACGGTGCCGTTTTGGCATCCGTTTTCCCGCCAAAAAGTGATCCAGGTGCTGGGCCCCTTTGGCCTGTGTGACTTTGGTCCATTTTGCTTCTGATTTTGCCCAGTCCACTGATAGATCGATTATAATTGGGTCTTCCCGAATACTCACACACACATACACACAGTCAAAACAGATAATCAAAAGGCGCATCCTAGGGTTTCTTAACCCAGAATCCACATCCACTCCTCTCAAAACACGGTAATAGTGATAAACCCAGAATCCACATCCACTCCTCTCAAACCACGGTAATAGTGATAACCTTAAATATGCAGTTAGGGTTTCAATTTTGGGGGTTTTTAATTTTGGGGGTTTCTGATGTCGGAAAGGATAACCTTAAACCGGGTATGATTTATGCGCAATTTGTGGGTTTAATTTTGGGTGTTTGGTAATGCCTAATTACGGTGCCTATTTTTTGGCATAATAAGCATCAAGTAAATAAGATATTGGTGATGGTTTATGTTACTGTCTAATTTTGGCCTAATAAGCTTTGATTGTTGGTGTTATCAGGTATTTGTTATTTTTCGCTTTTGCTGCTTATTTAAAGTTATCAGCTTATTATAACTTGGTATATTAGCCGAGTCAAATAAGCTCATAAAGCTATGGTTATAGGCCATTTATGAGCTGTGGTCTAAACTTCGAGTAGGTATGATAAAGCCCTGTGTCGTTTTGTGTGTGTAACTTTAAATAAGACCCTATGTTGACTGTTGAGTTGGTATGCTAAAAATATGTGGTCATACTGCCATTTACGAGTAGGTATGATAAAAATCTGTGTTTGAAACTGTTCTTTTACAAGTGGTGGGTTAGGGTTGGGTTGAAGTGGTGGTGTGTGGATGGTGAACCTTTGGGGATGGTGGTTGACCATTGTGGCTGCTGACATGAAGGTGTCTCATGGGGGTGAAGGTTTACGAAGTATTGGGGGGGGGGGGGGGGGACTAAATCTCTTTGTTTCAATTTTTAGTTTTTAGGTGTAAATTGTAGCCTTTTTATGGTAAAAATAAGCACTTATAAGAGAATATTTTTAGTTTTTACCTGTCCAATTATCCAATACCAAGCTAAAGGAGCCCACTTTTTTTGTCGGGAATATGCGAGTATGCTTTTCTGTGTTTCTTTTTTTCTTTTTTTTTTTTTTTTTTTTTTTTTTTTTAATTTATCTTCAACTTTATGCTTTTCATTATGACATGCTACTAAAAAACGTTGTTCGGCAGCAAAAAACAGTACGCTTACAAATTTAACACGAATATAAAGAAGCAAAAAAAAAAAAAAAACGTTGTTAAAAGTCTGTTTATGATCTATTGTGGAATGGTGAATTGAAATATTTGATAGATTTGACATTTTAACTAGAAAGCTGAAATTCATGTTTCACATCATTGAACATGTCTTCTACTTTCGCAGGTGATACTTTGGATAAATGCTGCTACCCATGAAACGAAAGAACATAAGGCATAATCTTAGATGTACACGTGAAAAAAAAATACGGTACGTGTATTACTATTATTTTGATGTTCGGTCATTGTTCATGTTTATTGCTGTCATTAATGTTTTGGTTATGCAAATGAATCCTTTATCGCTTATTTGAACTACCTTGCATGATCAGTCACTCAAGGTGATTCGATACTTAGTTTTCAGTAACATTTATTGATTACCGGATGCAGGGACAACAAAGACTTACGGAAGAAAAGAGAGTGGAAAAGGAAGCACATATTCTAAATGATGCCCGGTTCTACAAATTGGAGATGTTTCTACATCAAATTCAGCGAGTCTGAGTTTTTACACCGTATGGGGCTGACATTTGAGGCCCATGTAAAGACATCGAGGCAGCTTCAATACCACTTCCGGGTTAGGAAACCATTGTTGGAGTAAACACCCACTGTATTCCGTTCACTTACATCGTGCTCACATTTTTGGGTCAACAGACACTCGCCAGACTCTACACATTGCTCGCAGAAGGTGTGTTGACCCTTTATGCATAGGTAATTTGGAATGTTAACACAAGACATTTAGAAAAAACTATATGTTTTCTGTCTATGTTTTCTGTCATAGTATTAGTAAGTGAATGACACTGTTATTGCTTTACGTGGCCCGTATTTAATTGATAGGCCTGCAACAGCGGATACAACACTCGAGGCGGAAGCTACAACTGCCCACCAAGGTGAGTCACGTATACTTACTCAACTCACTGTGTCCACTGCGTGTGGGTGTTGCTTTGGTTTTTGTGAAATCAGTGGGGTTTGAGATAGGGATTCCGGCATTGAATTTAGGGGTGTTTGGGATTGGGATGTCGTATTAATTTTGGGATTTTTGTGAAAACCTGAAGTTCATACTTTTTAGGTTTTCCATGTGGTTTGCAGCATTTCCTTATTAACATGTGATTACCACCGCCACGCAATCGAAGCGTAGACAAGAGCAAAGAATGGAAAGACAAGCTTCCAAATGTTGTTCTAAAAGCTAGAGAAATGGTGTACTTAAAAGCGAATTCTGAGGTATATCTTTTCCCGGGTCAGGACCTGCTAAAAAAAAACATTTCCTATACTATTTTTGCTTATTTCGATAGTGTATGGGATTGCTTATTTTTTTGCTAAACCACTTACCGTGCTGTCATTGATCTTCTCAATCTGTATCTTTCAAACAATCGGAGATCCATTCATGTCAAAAATGAAATAAGAATTTCTTTTTTATACTCTACAAAATACCAATTGATTAGAAGCATGTATGTGTTTTAAGAAGCTTAGCTTTTTAGGCAAATGAGGTTATCAACTTCAGCTTATGAGCTTAAATAAGTTATAAGCACATAGGTAATATATATATATATATATATATATATATATATATATATATATATATATATATATATATATATATATATATATATATATATATATATATATATATATATATATGAGCTTATAAGCTTTTCAAAATTTCAAAAATCTCATAAGCCTAAAAATAGGTGTTTGTGTTGATTAATTATTTGGTTCTAAAATTTTAAGATGGACTGTTGTTTAGTAGTTTAGATAAATTATACTTTTTGTCAAAAACAACAGCCTATTTTTTCTTTGTACAGTTGAGCCGATAAAATAGCCATCTGCAATACAACATAGGTCACCGCCTTTACATATAGGTATTAATCAGACTTTCAAGATGAATGACCAGATTCAATGCAATGACAAATATACCTTTGGCTTTTGGTTACTTTGTCTACGTACTAAACAGATATAACGAATATAACAAATTGGTTTTCGCAACCTTCTAACTGAATATACAATAGGAGAGTTAAAATAGGGAATCATTCTTAGAACACTATAACACCACATGCGTTATAAATAATTTGTGTCTGCCCTGTGTGAGATAAACTTATCTGATGAAGTATATTTTATCAGTTGCAAACACCATAAAATATGCACACACTAAAGTCCATGTGTAACATGTTTTTGTCGGCTTTGCAACTATTGTTTTTCATATTGATGGAATGTCTCTTTTCCTATCTGTTAGGTCTTAATTATAGTAAAACCATTCAGTGATTATTCTTATGTCAAGAAAATTCAAGATAAAGTAGCTGAGTATGTTCCCTAAAATGTTCAATCCTTTAGCCCCGTGTCTCCATATGCTTCAAAAGGGAAAAAAGTACAGCTGCAGTAGGTAATCCTTGCAGTCCAGGACGTCGTACAAATCCTGATGCGTTCATATTGAAAGATCAGGTACTCCATCTTACCTTCTGCTGTGTTTTTCTTTCTGTCACCCGTACACTTTGTTATTACGGTACCAACTGGTCTGTGTTGGATCGATCCGTTTGAGATGTAACACAGCCAAAATATAACCTCTTTATAAATAGTACACACGTTCAGATTTTATTTACCAATTAAATATGACTTTTTTCAGCTTACTTATGCCGAGCCATTTGTATACACGCTGTTTCAAGGTATAGTGCCTCTACAGGGCAGCTGTATCAGGATAGATCAACAACCATTGTCCTATCAGTTGGCGCATGTATCAATGGTAAGTAAGCTTGCACGAGTGTATGATGTTACAGATATAATGTGATTATTGTTTACAATATGAAATGTGTGCTTCCTTTGGCCTTACAGGTGAAAGTATGTGCATGATCTTACTCACTGTCGCATGGTGCACCATTCTGATTAATTTTTTACAGGTATTTTCATGTGCTATACACTTTATCATCAGTATTTGTTTATTCATCTACACATGAGAAGCATTTTGAACCCATTTTTTTATTATTCTTTTGTTGTTGTCCAGGCTCCCGGAAGGTTAGCAGGTTAATGCCATTTGTTATTATACTATAAAGGTCTGTGACCAGTTAATTTTTTAATAATTGTTACATGGGCTGAATTTGACTGTCAATTTCAACAATCTTTCGATTTCCAAAAAAGGAAAAGAATGAATTGAATGAAATTTTAATTCAATGTAATATACTTTCCGTTTATATTATATGTTGTTGTCCAGGCCACCGGTACATTGCGTTTAAAATTTTAGTAAACGTAATATATTTGGTTTGTCTTTATGGTTAACAAATTTTACCGCCGTAGTGCAAGTTTAAGATTTTTTTTTCGGTGCGCATAACTGATAACTGTGATTGCAAAATGTACGTGGTGCTTCGTAAGCACCCAATCACTTACAAAATGTACGTGCCATTTCACAAAACCAGGGTCCCAACATGTTACATGGAACTTATAGGCTTCTGTGCTTGGTCGGTTGAGATCATTTGATCACTTATTTCTAATCACATCTATTCAAACTTGGGATTACCGTATACTAATTTTGTGATTGTTATTGTCATTGTCATTCAAGGTGTGGTCACACAAACAACAACATGCCCCGGCACTTTGCATAAAAATAGCAGGTCTGCACATTCGCTTACTCGAGGTAATCTGATTACTTATTTTGAAGCATTATTCGAGTTGCATAATAGCATCTACTAATTTTCTGTTTGTTGTTATCATTTTAGATATGGCCACACAGACAAGTCCAGGTTCCAGCGCAGTAGATGAAAATAATAGCCCTCGACGTTCAATCAGTCTAGGTGATTTGGTCAGTTATTTCAAATCACATTTACTAGAATTTCATATTACCATATACTGATTTAATGATCATTTTAGGTATATCGACACAAACGGCAACATGTTTTACATGGAAGTAATAGCCCTACACGTTCGCTTAGTCGAGGTAATTTCATTACTCATTTTCAACCGTGTTTACTAATTAGTAGAGGTAAATATACAAATGAAGGATAGCTAAATTTGCAATGGCTTATTTTATGGGCTTAAATTTGGATAGCTAAATTTATGTTTTCGAAATTGCAGTTAAAATGTGTTATCTGTAGCTGCTGATCAGTTTAACTGAAACTTTGAAATACAGGCACAAAAGATGAAAAGAATGATAGCTACTGAGGTGCTCGGCAGGTCCTAAGAACATATATCTTTGACATAATTTTAAGATATTTTGTAAGGTGAATTTTTAGTGCTTTAATTTGAAACTTATGTGATGCCGTTTTCAGGTTACAATCAAGTTCCAAATTCCTTCAACCTGTGAAATAGCACTTTAGTGGAACAAGTGATTCTTAAACATATGGAAATCAGTGCCTGTCTACCCCTCCGCGTGGTACTTCTACAAATGATGTTACTAAACAAAAGGGCAGAAGACCAAATGAGGGTCAGCCATGAATCTTGGCTGATGAAAATATGCCACTAAAAAGACATCCTCGGCGGCTGTCCATAGGTATGTTGCATTTACAACATTTGCATTTTAAAATGATTTCATGTGTTTCTCCCTATCATCGAGACATTGTGCTATTGTTTCTAAACGATTAATATGATTTTGGTGTTACCATTGATGTTGACACACGTTGTGAACCTGCGGGTGATCTGAATGTCACTGCCCAGTCTCAGCCATCTACAGCTAACAGCATGTTACGTGTTGCATACTGTATATTGCAGAGTTGGTATATATTATTGTTGCTTATACTTACTGATGCGTGGGAATCGCACCTTGCTTTACCTCTCGAGGGATCTCGCGAGGCTTACAACCCCCACTAGGCAGTGTACCTGATCGTTGTAGTATAGTATAGTGACAAGTACCGGGGGATTGATCGTTCAGCTTAGGAATAGTGTCGCTAGGATTAGAAAACCTAATTAATAGTTCTAGAGGTGAAAGATGATTATTTTTGTATTTTTATAATTTTATGAAAGCAATTAAAATCTCGGGTTTTGAAAGAGTGGGCGGAATTAGTTGCTAATCAACTAACCCAAAAACTACTATATAACTAATTAAACTAATGAAAATAAAATTAAACTAATATTAAACTAAGGTTGTGAGCAGTATATGGAGAAATTGTGTTTACTTAGACTTCATTACTCCCTAGATATCTTTTACATGTTAATTACTTGTTACACTTGTATGAATGACGGGTTGTATTCCTTAATACCATTCGTGGAGTGGCATACATAACTCCCCAACTCTATGAGCTCTTATCTCCTCCTACACCATGACCCAGCACAACTATAGGGATTGTAAACAGTGGCTCATGCATTAAATACAACCAATAAAGACCTAGTACGCCTCGGTTCATGTTTCTTAAGACGTTCAAGCATGTTACCATTTGGAGATCTGCCAGTTTTCTTAAGCCTAACATATAAAATCATTGATTCAAAACAAGAATAGACAAGTAATCAACACATAATCAACATCTAGGTTTCATTAGATCTAAGCAAACACAAGAGAGATCTAGCCTAGCATAGTAGAATTAAGATAAGAACAAAAGATAAACAACCAACACATAGACATATTGATTGAATTAAGAGTATACTTATCTCAATTACAATGCAAGGTCTCAAGGGTTTGGAACCCTTGAAAAACCTGTAAAAGAGGCACCAAAATCGTCTTTAGGGTTTCACCAAAACTTCTCCCTTTTTAATGAAAAAACTAGAAAACTATATATAGGAAAATCGTCCTGACGGCGTCAAGAGTTAAATCTGACGCCGTCAACTCGCCGCCATACACTTCCTCGGATGCCCTAGATCCAATCGTGACGGCCTATGTGACGCCGTCACCACCCACGGTAAATTAATCTTGGTCACTTTGACGCCGTCATAACTCCATCTGACGCCGTCACCAGCTACGGTAAATTATTCTTCATGTCTGACGCCGTCAAGAGCAAACCCTTGACGCCGTCACCTTGTATTTCCAGCTTGGATTTTTGGTACTTTGTCGTTTTCTTCACTTTATGCTCCAAAAACGTCCAAAATAGCCTCTTTTCCAGAATTCACTCTCCAAACACCTAAAATCACAAAAGGAACGATTTAGGGCAATATTTGATCAAATAAATTCGGATTCGGGCTTAAATGACCCCCTAAAAACGGATCATTTTTCGCCTCATCATATACCCTTACACTTGAGATTTGCTTGTCCTCAAGCAAATGAGCTTTTATTCTACTCAAAAGACAAGTTAGGGGTCATTTAACACTAATATAAAAGTAATTACAACAAATAATCGTTCCACTAAAGACCAATAGACAAGCACGGAGGTCATACACAAGCACCTCACAAATAGTGTTTAGATACTCACATCTCTCGGGTGTAATAAAGTAATATAACATTATGGAAATGGAAGATATCTCTCACTACCTGTCATAGCAAAATAGATTACCATAGGCTTGGGAAAGGATCAAACCTCCACCACATGGCGTAAGCACCTAGGATAAACTATCAAAGAGGTCTTTTAAAGGGTTATAACGTTAGGTGTAGGGATATGAATTACACGGTTTTGTTGGATAAAGGGAATTTTACTGGTGGCGAGTTAACAATCTTAGTAAATTACATGTACAAGATGGCGTTGCTAAGCCAAGACTAGACTCGACTTAAGCTAATAAATGAAAAATAACAAAAACATAAAATGAACATAAAATAAAAACGGGATGGTAGTCCGTATGTTTTTTCTCTTCTTCTTTTCTATTTTTTTTTTCTTTTTTTTTTTTTTTTTTCGATTTTTTTTTTGTTTTTTTTTTTTTTTGTTTTTTTTTTTTCATACACTCTTACCCTACCATCCAAAATAATACATCATAGGGGATGAGAATTCCCCTTACACTTGAATCTTTACATACTTTACATTAAACTATTCTAATGACTCGAATTAAGAAAATCAAAACACTTGGAGCACTTTTAAGATTAACGTACATATGGGGGTAATAATATGATGTTCTTCCCCATTACTCCACAAAATAAGTACTTACCCATGAGTCCCAATCGTCCCAAAACAATATGTACAAGGATATGACTCGACTTAGCAACCATGTAATCAATTAGAAAGTTAACTTAGGGTTTAACAAATAACAATAATGCACTAAAAATGAGCGCATACACGGAAGGCTAAGGCGATTTGGTTGTACATTTAAGTGGGGTGTAACAAATTCTTCCTTTAAGTAAAATGCTTAAAGTTAGAAACGAAAAGATAGGCTCGGAGGGGTGTACTAGGGGTATCGCGTACTAAAAATGAGTACAACGCTAAGGGTGTGGGAAAAATTAGTTGACTTAACTAGCCAAGTAATATGACTTAAATGGTCAAGTAATTATAATACAGGTTTAACACAAGGGTGATCCTAATGCCTCTTATCATGTAGTAAATCCTACTACACGAATGTAGTCTCACTAGCGGTCTCGGGATGCATCACTAACGCAAGTTCTAGAATCTAAATGCTACCGGTACACTCATAAGCACTAATAGTAAATGCTTTTCCTATCAAATCTAAAGGCGAACCTCACATTTTTGGGTGGAAAATTTTTCTGAATATACGGTTATGTGCTAGTCATACAATCTCCTATCCATGAGACGCTTGCTATGGCTAAAGTTTCACTCCTAAATGTTGTAAAAAATTTTAAATTTGGCGCTAAAATTACACTAACAAGTATTTCTCATAGTTTTATTACTCATCTACTATCAAACAAAACAAACTCAAGCGAAAGTGCATATGTAAGGTATCATCTTTTTACCCTCCCCTTACACTTAAGATGAACATTGTCCCCAATATTCAAGTAAAGAATGTAAAAGTTAAAAAGTAAAGAGAATGAAATCAAATACTCCCCTGATTCGCTCGGTATGGATTTTAGTTGGCCAGGTTAAATCTTCTTCCAAGAAAACAAACAATCAAAGCTTCCCTTCCAGAATATAAATCATCTTCTTGTCACAAATAACCTGTAAATCCTGACAAAAGTAGACAAGGCAACCTCGCGTAAAATCGGCGGCATCCTATATAAGTTACTAAATCCTAGAAAACAAAGTAAGATATAATGCTTGTGGAATGAAGTTTGCAGATTTCCTGGAGATTATAAAACTTAATAATTCACAAAAACCATAAGACTCCGTTAGAAAAACAAAACCGGTAAAATTTCCAGATTTTTGACTCCTGACGCCGTCAAGAGCAATTGCCTGACGCCGTCAGAATGGACCTGCAGAAATCTTTATGTTAAGTTTCCGGAAAATTTCTGGAAAAACCTTGTCCTACTTCCTGGAAAATCCTGCAAAACTTCATTATGACTCAATACAAGCATTTGACTCTAACAAATACGAATATACATGTTCATTAAATATTGTGGATAATCATGATCGGTTTGTTTCTTAAAAACATATTTGGGGTTTCCCCTTACACTTATCTTTTGCAAAAATACCTTTAGGTTGGAGTTAAGACTAGGCTAAACAACATAATAAAGTATTTCACATTTTAATTGAGAAACATGATCAGCCAACAATAAAAATAAAACATGCATACGGAAGCAAATAACAATCAAACAATTAAAATCACACAAAACATGGGTTGCCTCCCAAGAAGCGCTTTTCTTTATTTACGAGTCTTGTAGCTAGACTCAAAGTCGTGGGTTACTACGTGATCTCATCATTGGTTCCACTACCTAGGTCGTCTTCTAAACCAGTTTTGTATTCCGGACCTAGTTGCAAGCATTCTTTGTAGAAACCAAGCATCCTATTTCTAACATACTCTACTCCTCTACGTCTATCTTCATCATTCCTATAATAAGCCGCTTGCTTACGTTCCTTTTCGAAATTAGAGAGAAGGCGGTATTGCTCAATCTTGTAGGGCATTTGATAAGCAACCTCATCATTCTCTTCCTTGAATCTAACTATCCCTAACGTCGGATCATAACTCATCCTAGTGGCCTCAACAAATGGTTTTCCAAATATTATTTGACTTAGGCAAGAATCTATCACCGGACGCGTGTCTTCCACTATCATGAAATCAATCTCATAGGTGAGATTCCCTATAATCACATGTACTCCCTTAACTCTTCCTGCAAAATTACTTATCCAACTTTTACCGGGCATTATCCTAAAATTGAGTTGCTTCTTCATCACCCAATTGTAATAAGTCCTAGACATGATGTTCACGGGGGATCTAGGGTCTATGTAAGCTTTCCATACATGCATGTGCCCGATATTGCATGGGGTGTTAATGTTAGAGGGGTCTCCCATTTTGATCAGGGGATCGCCAAAGATATATGTTGTCTCGGGACTATCGAATAAATACTTATGGTATTCCCGTTCTTCCTTGGTTGGCAACTTATCAAAATATTCCTCTATAGGTTCTACCTCCTCTAATTCCTCCTCCTTATTAACCTCAACTTCCCTACTCTCATCCTCACTATTGGCTTCTACTCTAACTTCATCTTTGTCACTCTCCTCTATCTCCCTATCTATCGGCTTAATGGTGACAACATTGACAAAGTGGACATGTTTGGATGATGAGGGGTCCTTAGCTTGGATTCCACTATTGGTGTCCCTAGTGTCCTTCCTAGGTGTGGCTAATGTTTGGTTGTTGAAGGCTTTCAACAAGTTGTCGATCTTGTTGGTCATCTCCGTTTGCTGTTGGTTGAATTCGGTTTCAAAGCTAGCTATGCGAGCTTCTTGAGATGCCATAAATTTCGACATCAATCCTTCAAGATTGTTGGTACTACCATAGTTGTTAGAAGGATTGTTGTTGAAGGTACGGTTGGATGGTGGACCGTTTGATTGGTAACGATTAGGTGGGTTGGATGAATTGGGTTGATTTTGTTTCCACCTAAGGTTTGGGTGATTTTTCCATGAGGGGTTATATGAATCACCGTATGTGTTTGGCTCGGGCTTGAAAGTGTACAACTTATCTCCCGCTTCGTCGGTACGCGTGGATGCGTAGTCCGCAAAAGCTGTTCCGGGGAGTTCCACACAATCACGAGTGTCATGGGGACCACTACATAATTCGCATGAAGAAGTGATTTTGTTCACTTGGCTTGAATGCTTCGGAGCTTCGTAAGATTTCATGAGAAACTTGACTTGGTCCTCAAGTTCCATGATCCTACGGTCGGGAGTGCTTGAATTATTCGAAGGCAAAGATATTGCCTTGACCGTTTTGTTCAAATCACGGGGATCATTCCAACTTTCGTTGTCATAGAGAGCAAGATCTTCTATGAGTTCCCATGATTGTTCCGCACTAAGATCACGTAGCTTACCACCGGCCGATTGGTCAATGGTTCGCCTCGTGGGGATATCAATATGGTCATAAAAAATTTGGACTTGGAGCCACAGATCTATGCCATGATGAGGGACTTTTTGGAGTAAGTCCTTGAAACGAGTCCATGCTTCATAAAGAGATTCATTTTGACGTTGTTGGAACATCAAGATGTCATTCCTAAGGTTAGTAGTTCTCCCCGGTGGGAAAAATTGAGCAAGGAAACGAGTGGTGAGATCATCCCATGTGGTGATGGATCCCGCAGGTAAACGCTCAAGCCATTGACTAGCTTGATCCCGTAGAGAGAATTGGAATAGGCGTAAACGGGTAGTCTCTCTAGTTTCAACACCTAGGTCTATGGAATCTACGATTTTGAGGAAGTCCTTAAGGTGTTGGTTTGGATCTTCGGAACGAAGTCCATGGAATGCACATCCGCTTTGCACCAACCGGATGGTGTCGGATCGCAAGGGGGTCACATTGGCTCCGGTGAGCTCAATGGTGTTTCGGTAGCCTTGGTGGCTAGGTCGGGAATACTCTCCTAAGGTTCGGGGCCTAAGGGGTTCTAATGGTGGGTTTTGTTGTGGTGGGATGATGGGTTCAAAGATGTTACCACCTTCCATGATGTCGGATGGTAAAGAGTTACGAACAAAAGCACGAAGAAATAAGATAGACTAAAGAAGACCTAAAAATAAAAATAAATAAAATCTTACTATAAAGGAATCTAGTAAGTAGACCTAATAAAAAGAAATCCTAATCTAGACAATAACTATTCCCCAGGCTGCGGCGCCAAAAACTTGATGCGTGGAAATCGCACCTTGCTTTACCTCTCGAGGGATCTCGCGAGGCTTACAACCCCCACCAGGCAGTGTACCTGATCGTTGTAGTATAGTATAGTGACAAGTACCGGGGGATTGATCGTTCAGCTTAGGAATAGTGTCGCTAGGATTAGAAAACCTAATTAATAGTTCTAGAGGTGAAAGATGATTATTTTTGTATTTTTATAATTTTATGAAAGCAATTAAAATCTCGGGTTTTGAAAGAGTGGGCGGAATTAGTTGCTAATCAACTAACCCAAAAACTACTATATAACTAATTAAACTAATGAAAATAAAATTAAACTAATATTAAACTAAGGTTGTGAGCAGTATATGGAGAAATTGTGTTTACTTAGACTTCATTACTCCCTAGATATCTTTTACATGTTAATTACTTGTTACACTTGTATGAATGACGGGTTGTATTCCTTAATACCATTCGTGGAGTGGCATACATAACTCCCCAACTCTATGAGCTCTTATCTCCTCCTACACCATGACCCAGCACAACTATAGGGATTGTAAACAGTGGCTCATGCATTAAATACAACCAATAAAGACCTAGTACGCCTCGGTTCATGTTTCTTAAGACGTTCAAGCATGTTACCATTTGGAGATCTGCCAGTTTTCTTAAGCCTAACATATAAAATCATTGATTCAAAACAAGAATAGACAAGTAATCAACACATAATCAACATCTAGGTTTCATTAGATCTAAGCAAACACAAGAGAGATCTAGCCTAGCATAGTAGAATTAAGATAAGAACAAAAGATAAACAACCAACACATAGACATATTGATTGAATTAAGAGTATACTTATCTCAATTACAATGCAAGGTCTCAAGGGTTTGGAACCCTTGAAAAACCTGTAAAAGAGGCACCAAAATCGTCTTTAGGGTTTCACCAAAACTTCTCCCTTTTTAATGAAAAAACTAGAAAACTATATATAGGAAAATCGTCCTGACGGCGTCAAGAGTTAAATCTGACGCCGTCAACTCGCCGCCATACACTTCCTCGGACGCCCTAGATCCAATCGTGACGGCCTATGTGACGCCGTCACCACCCACGGTAAATTAATCTTGGTCACTTTGACGCCGTCATAACTCCATCTGACGCCGTCACCAGCTACGGTAAATTATTCTTCATGTCTGACGCCGTCAAGAGCAAACCCTTGACGCCGTCACCTTGTATTTCCAGCTTGGATTTTTGGTACTTTGTCGTTTTCTTCACTTTATGCTCCAAAAACGTCCAAAATAGCCTCTTTTCCAGAATTCACTCTCCAAACACCTAAAATCACAAAAGGAACGATTTAGGGCAATATTTGATCAAATAAATTCGGATTCGGGCTTAAATGACCCCCTAAAAATGGATCATTTTTCGCCTCATCACTTACATTCGCTGTTATTGAAATTTCAGCCATTCGTGCCTCACAGGCAACATCAAGTACCATCATCCATTCACAAGGGGCCGCCGAGATTAGATCAAATGTTTTACCAGCAAACATGGTAATCGACAAAAGTTTGCGTCCTGTAGCTGTAGGTAAGCATTATGCAATGGCTTTTATGTACGGTCGTAACAATTCAAGTAGTAACAATTCAGTAGAGGGTTTCGTTAGTTGGATGAAAAAAGGATATCATGCAGAGATAAATTAACTCTTTACTTCTTTCAAGTAGTAACAACTGTTGAATGTTGCTTTCATTTGCATGTAAATTACACATGTATATTCTACATACTTTTTCTTACAACGCCTAAATATTCTACTTTATTTATGCAAAATCACCTCGGCCGAAAAACAGGCACGCCGGCAACGCGGCGTCCGCCGCCAACCTTGTAACTCTTAAAATCATAAAAATGTAATTTGTAAGTTTTCGTTAGTTATTTTGATCATATATGATAAATTACAAAGTTCCTGTAGCTTATTTGGTATCTATACTACATATAAAACATGAATGACTTTCTCTTCAAAATTTTAAGACTTACAAGAAATTAAGCATGGTTTACAACACTTTAAAGCACCTAATTTTCAAAATTAAAACAAAATAAGCATATTATACAACAAAATAAAGCGCGGTATCATTTTAAAACCAAAATTCTATCAAACAACATTAATGCTATTAAAAATACCCCATCACCAAAAATTACAACCATTTAAACACAATGTACAATAGCTGCAACCAATTTTTTGATTTACAATAAAATGAGCATAGTGTACAACAAAATAAGAATGATATAATTTTCAGACTTACAACATTAATGCTATTAAAGTGGTCAATGTCATTAATAACTATAATGACTAGTACTTACAAGAAAAGAAACATAGTGTACAACACTTTAATGTACAACACTTTAATGCACATAATTTTCAGACGTACAAGACAAGAAGCATAGTTTACAACAAAACACCACATTAATGCTATTTAATGTAGTCAATTATTTAACTGGTCAATAAATACAATTAATACATTTATTAAAACACTCCTTACAAATACAAATTATCAAGCATATTGTACAACCAAATTAAACACAATTCTTGTATTAAATTTCTCTATTACAAATAATAAAGCACAATATACAAATATTCAAGCCCGAACGGGTAACGGGTCAAATGGGCTTGAGCCCGAACAGGCGCGGACCAAACGGGCTCAAGCCCGAACAGGCACATGCCAATGGGTTCGAGCCCGAACGGGCACGATCTATACGAAATTTTTGATATCCGTAAATCTATCATCAAAAATAACATAATAAACTAAAATTCATAATTTATCGAAAAATTTTATTTCAGGGTACCCGCCGCTGCAACGCGCGGGTACCCTTCTAGTTTTATAACTAATTATTAAGGGTCCGCTTGGTTCAAAGTGGGGAAAGGTAAAGGTAAAGGGAAAGGGAAAGTGAATGCAAAGGATTGAGTGAGGTGGGTAATCAATACCTTTGCACACCCCTAACCAAGCACCTAATTTGAGTGAGGTGGGCCCTTTTGAATTCCTTACCCATTCCCCATCCCCTTAACCCCCTTACCAAGCACCCCCTAAGATTTTTAGATATAGGGGTATTTTGGTTATTTTACACGTATAGAATTTTTAGGTATTACAAAACTGGTGAATCAGCGACCGACCCGTATAGATGAATAAGTTTGCTATTGATAATCTCATCACCCCTTTAGTTCATTTGGTCGGTTTTTTTTGTGTTCAAATCTCGTTGGAGATGATGTTCCAAAAAAGACTGACGGTTAAGATTTTAGATGGTATTATAAAAGGAGAAATAGAGATGTGTAATGGTTTCCACTATTGGAGTATTAGGTGAAAACAATGACTATATCCTTAGCCTCTATTTCCCAAGACGCTTTTACATTCTTTTTAAAGTTTTATGTGTTTCTTTATGGTACTATTGATGTTGCTTCTTGCTTGGCAGCTTTAAGGACGTATACAAATTTGTTATGTACAATATAAAGTATAAATAGGTAAGTTTTCATTTTGATCGCTTACTGAATTTTTGTATGTTTTAAAACATTAAAACTAATACCGTAGTATTGACCTTACCCGGATTTCTAATTGAGTTCAACAGATTGAATCAGAGAACCGGTATTAAAACCGGTTTAATGTCCGATTCGGTTTTCAATACCTTGGTTTTTATCTTTGCAAATATACATTAGCTATTAGAAAATGACATCCCTAAATTAAAATTATAATTGGAACAACGTATCAAGCAAGTAATTATATTATTTGTTATTAATTAGCCCCTGCAACATGTTTTACTACTCTCTATCAGGCATGCTGGGGAACATACTTTAGGGTCTTTATTACTAGGGCAACAATATTTTAGACATTCTTGATTATGTTCACAAGCTGGAGGAGGGCATGTCGATGGATCTGGTGGTAAACGACAATTTAGAGGATGGCAATTTTGCTCAATAGTCGTTGATCGAGTTTTGAAGAATGAAGTCATATCGCTTTCCCCAAAGACTCTTATAAGAAACAAAACAATTGTCAAAGAGAGAAAAACATCTAACCTACATCTTATGTGTCCGTGACGAACATGAAATAAAAATTCAATAAAGATAAAATGCCTGCAAAAGCTAGCAATGTGACGACAAGCATGAGCTGGAATATAGCAATTTTCGCCATGTTTGAGTATTGTTATCAAAAGTCGTCTTGATATATATATATATATATATATATATATATATATATATATATATATATATATATATATACACACACACACATACACACACATACCATGCCATGTTTAAGTTGTATTATCGAAGCATTTATTGCATGGCAATAAATATCAAATGTATAAATTAGCTTGTTAATTATTTGATAAACATATTACTATTTTAAGGTTCTTAAAATTCAATACTTTTTTTAAACCATTTTTATACAAGATAAATATATTACACCAAAAATTGTTTAAGTACATAGGATGTGAGTGAATCCTATCTCTCAGCCCGTTATATAGGCAGTAAAGCTAACATAATAGAAACTTCCACTTCTAATGCATATTTTAATACATGTAATCCAAGTCCAAGCCCAAGCCCATAGAAAAGCCTTTAGGGCTTCTTATCTCATGTACTATATAAGCCACCTTAAGCCTCATTTGCAAGTGATGAGGCGAAAAATGATCCGTTTTTAGGGGGTCATTTAAGCCCGAATCCGACTTTATTTGATCAAATATTGCCCTAAATCGTTCCTTTTGTGATTTTAGGTGTTTGGAGAGTGAATTCTGGAAAAGAAGCCATTTTGGACGTTTTTGGAGCATAAAAGTGAAGAAAACGGCAAAGTATCAATTTTCCATGCTGAAGACACTAGGTGACGGCGTCAAGAGTTACACCCTGACGGCGTCAGACATCAAGAATAAAACACCGTAGTTGATGACGGCGTCAAAATCCATCCTGACGGCGTCAAAGTCCCAAGAATAAAATACCGTAGGTGGTGACGGCGTCACATAGGCCGTCATAAGTAGATCAAGGCCGTCCGAGGAAGTATTTGGCGGCGAGGTGACGGCGTCACATGCTTGTCTTGACGCCGTCAGCCCAGTTTTCCTATATATAGTTTTCTAGTTTTTTCATTAAAAAGGAGGAGAAGTTTTGGTAAAACCCTAAAGACGAATTTGGTGCCTCTTTTACAGTTTTTTCAAGGGTTCCAAACCCTTGATACCTTGCATTGTAATTGAGATAAGTGTTCTTCTAATTCAATCAATATGTCTATGTGTTGGTTGTTTATATCTTGTTCTTGTCTCAATTCAATTATGCTAGGCTAGATCTCTCTTGTGTTTGCTTAGATCTAATGAAACCTAGATGTTGATTATGTGTTGATTACTTGTCTATTCTTGTTCTTGGATGAATGATTTATATGTTAGGCTTAAGAAAACTGGCAGATCTCCAAATGGTAACATGCTTGAACGTCTTAAGAAACATGAACCGAGGCGTACTAGGTCTTTATTGGTTGTATTTAATGCATGAGCCACTGTTTACAATCCCTATAGTTGTGCTGGGTCATGGTGTAGGAGGAGATAAGAGCTCATAGAGTTGGGGAGTTATGTATGCCACCCCACGAATGGTATTAAGGAATACAATCCGTCATCCATACAAGTATAACAAGTAATTAACATGTAAAAGATATCTAGGGAGTAGTGAAGTCTAAGTAAACACAATTTCTCCAATTACTGCTCACAACCTTAGTATAAATTAGTTTGTTTTCATTTTTATTATTTTATTTTGATTGCATCTTAGCATTGGGTTAGTTGAATAGCAACTAATTCCGCCCACTCCTTCAAAACCCGAGATTTTAATTGCTTTCATAAAAATAAAAAAATACAAAAATAATCATCCCTCACCTTTAGAACTATTAATTAGGCTTTCTAATCCTAGCGACACTATTCCTAAGCTGAACGATCAATCCTCCGGTACTTGTCACTATACTATACTACAACGATCAGGTACACTGCCTGGTGGGGGTTGTAAGCTTCTCGAGATCCCTCGAGAGGTAAAGCAAGGTGCGATTCCCACGCATCAAGTTTTTGGCGCCGCTGCCGGGGAATAGTTATTGTCTAGGTTAGGATTTCTTTTTATTAGGTCTACTTGCTAGATTCCTTTCTAGTAAGATTTTATTTTTATTTTTAGGTCTTCTTTAGTCTATCTTATTTCTTCGTGCCTTTGTTCGTAACTCTTTACCATCCGACATCATGGAAGGTGGTAACATCTTTGAACCCGTCATCCCACCACAACAAAACCCACCACTAGAACCCCTTAGGCCCCAAACCTTAGGAGAGTACTCCCGACCTAGCCATCAAGGCTACCAAAACACCATGGAGCTCACCGGAGCCAATGTGACCCCCTTGCGATCCGACACCATCCGGTTGGTGCAAAGCGGATGTGCATTCCATAGACTTCGTTCCGAAGATCCAAACCAACACCTTAAGGGCTTCCTCAAAATCGTAGATTCCATAGACCTAGGTGTTGAAACTAGAGAGACTACCCGTTTACGCCTATTCCAATTCTCTCTACGGGATCAAGCTAGTCAATGGCTTGAGCGTTTACCCGCGGGATCCATCACCACATGGGATGATCTCACCACTCATTTCCTTGCTCAATTTTTCCCACTGGGAAGAACTACTAAGCTTAGAAATGACATCTTGATGTTTCAACAACGTCAAAATGAATCTCTTTATGAAGCATGGACTCGTTTCAAGGACTTACTCCAAAAAGTCCCTCATCATGGCATAGATCTTTGGCTCTGATTGGTTCAGAGCAGTCAGATTATTATTGACCAAGGTCAACAAGTCAAAGACAGCCTAGAATCAACACTCCGGTGATAGTATAGTGTTTTCCCGGGTCATTAAAGTCCCAGCGAGATTGAAATGGTGCTTTTGGAATCGTTTTGGAGAAAGTGGCACTGAGGACAGTAGCCAGATGATGTGGGAATGATATTGCTACTGTTATTTTGGTATTGACAAACAGATATAATATTCACAATAATCAGATATCAGATATATGCACAAATTCACAATTAAGATCACGTATCGGACTAAAAAAGTGGGTTTTGGTATTTAACAAACTACAGGGGGTGCTTTTGACACTTTTTCAAACTTGAAAATTAAAAATGAAAATGAAATTATGAAAATGATTAAAATACTATTTAAATATTATTTAATTAATTAAACTATTTAAAATCTAAATTAAAATCTAATTTAAATAAACTAAAAATGACAAATGATTTAAATTAAACTAAAAATTAACAAAAATATTTTCTAAACCTAAATCAGAACTTGAAAAAAGTATAAAAAATAAAAATAAATATTTTTGTCTTTTTGTGGTTTTGTTATTAATTAAAAACTATTTAACTTAATTAAACTAATTAAACTACTTTTAATTAATATTAATACTAAATTAACTTAGAAAATTACAAGAAAATTTATAAAATTACTTAACCATTACAGGAATCCTAAAAAATTATAAAAACTCTAAAAATTATATTTTAAGATTAAACAACTAATTATTTACCTATTAATTAACTTAAGTCTAATTTAAACAAATAAAATAAGAAAAATAGAAAATGAACAGTAGAATCTCAAAATATATTTTCTAAAAGTCTAATATACTATATTAAAACTATGAAAATTATAAAAACTAGATTTTACTTTATAAAAACTAATTAAGCTATTTAATACTTGATATTAATTAATAATAAAGAAAATTAAAATTAAATCTAATTAGCACTAAATGACAAAATAAAAATCTGAAAAATTTATTATAACTACTTTAATATCTGAGGTATTTAATAAAAATATAAAAACACTAGTGACTTAATTAAAATATAAAAATGAAAATTAAAATTAACTTGAATTAAATAGAAACTATTACTTAATTTAACTTGGATTTTTTTGGATTTTTCTTTTACAGAACTACTAAACACCTTAAAATGACAAACTTTAATGAAAACACTTTTTAAAATTAGCTTATAAATAAGCTGTGACACCCCCTTGTCTTAACAGTTTGACTTTGGTTGACTGTTTGGTCAATTGAGGTCAAATGGCCTTGGGTGGGGTCCACAATGGTCAAAATGGGTACAAACAAGTTAACTAAACTCCAATAAGCCAGAAACAACAATGGATGATCACAATTAAGCTATATGAAGAGAAATAAGCACTTGGAAAGAATGCTAATTAACTGAAAATGGGACAGACATGAGAGGCTCAACCAGGTGGGTCCCAGGGGTCCTAGAGTCAAACTAATGGTCGAAGGTTGTTCCCTGGTAGGAGGGGGGTTGGGGGAACCTAAATAATGGGTGTGGGGACCACTATGGTGGTTGGAAAACCACCACCAAGTGGTGGTGGTGGACTGCACATCTGCTGATGCAGGGTGTTTACAAGCTCAGCTGAGCAAGTTCAAGGCTAGAACTAGGTGAGCAAATCACCTCTAAAACCCAATTTTTTTCTTGATTCAGACTCACTAGCAACCAAACAATACAAATCAACAAAATTTACCTACTCTCAACTTCATTTGAACCCTGTGCATTGACTTGAATATGCTCCCATCTTGACAGAACCTACTTTTGACTTTTTGATTTTTTTAAACAAAGTTGACAAAAATGAATTTAAATTGAACTTAAATGATTGATTTATGTTTATTAACCCTAATGAGAACTATTTCCAGCAAAGTTAACTAGATTTGAAGCAATTTGAGAGTGTTGACAAGCTACATCACAACAGTTATGCTGTTGTGATGATGAAGCTGTGGTTTTTGACTTTTCCTTCAAAACAGACCACCAAATGGTTGATTTGGACTAATGTGGTATTGAACACAATGAACAAACAAGCTGAGGTCTAAATAATATCACCAACTCAGTTGAAAGGCTTCTGCCAAACACCCTATAAAACCACAGTTTTCAATAATTGCAAAGCTAATCACGAAATTTTTGAACAAGTATAACTACTTTAAATCTAAAATAACTAAACTAAATCAAAGCAGCAGAAATCAACAACTAAAGAATGTAAACAACTACTACTTCCTATTATGATAAAAACTTGGCAAAAACCTACTTGTCATCCAAGTTGTGAGACTGCTGAGAGCCAAGACCACATAAACACCCTAAGTGCTCCCCTGAGCTCTAAACCACTTCAAAACAACCATGATTCAGCATACTTCTGCTCCACACCATCTCCTTTTCATAATAATGAACTTCAGTTGACTTCTGTTGACTAGTTGGATTCTTGGTAATAAATCATGTTTTAAACACAACTGAGCTTATGAAAGCTTAAGAATGGCCTAGATGAACTAAAATAACTATTCAATCAACAAGTTTTATAGCATCACCAATGATAGTGAGTTTTTCAAATAAAAATGGCAACTTGTGAATAACAAAAACTTGAACTGCTTTATTGACTTGAATCAGATTCCTGTTACATTAAAACTTCTAAAGAGTACAATTGAAAACTTTTAAACAAACACTGGGAAGGATATTACATTTAATTAGAAATGACTAAATTAAACTACAACTAAAAATTAACTACCCCCTGGTCTCTGCTGCTTCCCCTCTCCTTTATAAGCTTTTCTGAGCTCTATGGGACCCACTGAGCATATCCCACCAATAAAAACATCAAGTGGTTGAGATTTGTCTCCTTTCTCAATTTGGCGGGAAATCTTTTTTAAATCAATTGGGACTGAGGGTAGCCATAGGGGGGGGGGGGGGTTGAGGTGATGGGTGTATTGGGGAGTGGAATAGAAGGGATAAGGGATGGTGGGTGAGACAGAGGTGCAAGTGGTATGGTGAGGGTGGTATTGCAGAGGTGAGAATGAGAAGGAAGTGGTATGGTGAGGGTGGTATTGCAGGGTTTGACCGAAGTCAAACAAGGGGACGGGGGTATTTTTATTTGGGAGTGGGCTTCTTTTTGTGTTGGGCTTGGGTAGTTTGTTGGATCAGATAAAAAGTGGGTTGGGTTTGTTTAGGTTTAGTTTGGTTTTGGTTATGTATAACTTTGGTCCGGATTTGGTTTTGAAAATTTAAAAACACAAGGACCAAATGTGTAATTTGGAAAAAGATGAAGGGTTGGCTGTGGCATTATTTCCAAACTTCAAATAAGGATCAAACCTGCAATTTAGCATTAGTACAAGGACCACAAGTATAAATTTTATTATTTTAAACCTCAAGGACCAAATCTGCCAATTCCACAAACTCCAGGGACCAAACCTGTAATTTTCTGATTTTTGAAGGGTTTAATTTGTAACTTCTCAAAAGTTATCATAAGGACCAATTTTGTCTTTTTAGAATAGTATAAGGTTTATTTTTCACATTTTCCATTTTTCAAAACCTTAGGGACTATTTTTGACATTTTTCAAAGTTGAGGGACCAAAGTTGTAAATATGTGATTTTAAACTCTAAAGGACTATTTCTTACAACTTATGAATCCCAAGGACCTTTTATGACATTTGTACAAGTTTTGATTGACCAGGGACTAGTTTTGCAAATTTATGAAACTTGAGGGACTGAAACTGCCAATTATGCAAACTTTGTACGTTTTTCATTTGTTTTTGCATATTTTGTGTTTGAAACATATAAAACACACCTCTAAGATATTTTAAGTATTTTGATGCATATTAGAGTGTTTTTGTATGTTTTGGCAGCTCAGATTGGTATAAAATGATGAGTATTTACACACTCATCAATCCCCCACACTAAACTATTGCTAGTCCCTAGCAATCTTTTGAGAAAAATTAATGGATTTGAAACTCTTTACCAAAAGCCATCACTTCTGGAGTAGCCAGGTGTAAGAACTGTGGCACACCTGATAACCGTGTGATTTTGAGCAAACCACCAGCTGTCAACGGATTTGATTAGTCTTTACCAAAAGCCGTTTGCTTCTGGACTAGCCAACTCTTGATGGAATAGTCAACATCTTGGTGAGCTGATTACCAATTATGGATTTTCCACGGCCTTTACCACAAGCCATAATCTTGCGGGCTAGCCAGCTCATTTGCTTATGAGGATGCGGGGGAGCTGAGGAACCATACAATTTTTGGCAAACTGCCAGCCATCAACGGATTTGAGATGTCTTTACCAAGAGCCGTTTGCTCCTGGACTAGCCAATCCATTTGTCATTTAGACTTTGGCGGACTGATTACCACAAAAAAATTTTGAGCTTTAGTGAAAAATTTTGAAAATTTTTGGTCAAAAATGGGGGTATGAGATAGTAAAATATGATAAAATTCGCTAGAATAGCGAATACCCCCCCCCCCCCCCCCCCACACTAAGCATGAATATTGTCCTCAATATTCAAAGTCCCGGCTATTATGCCGACTCTTGGAACGTAAAAGGAGAACATAACAAGCTAAATGTGGAAACACAATTTTGTTTTTCACTTTTGTAATCATAGCATGGGGGATTCCCCCACACTTAGGGTGAAACCCCTATAAGCATGCTACTGTTTTTGTTTACCGAGTCGCTAGCTTGACTCGACCCCGAATTCATTTGTCCTTGGGGAAGCATGATGTGGAAGAACTTTCATTCAAGATGTTTGGATAAACATTTGAAGCACGTGAAGGTTCCACACCGACGAGACATAATCCCGGCTCAAGATAATGATACATGAAAATGCCGGGATCAAATATAGTGTCCTCACTCCCGAAGGAGTGAAGAACAGGAGAAGTCACCTTATAGGTGAAGAAAAGGAAGAAAACCATGATGAAAATCATGATAAGATCTTCTTCCTCGAAGGCAGGCTCAGTAGCCTGATTTTGGATTTCAAAGGGTAAGCTCGAAAACATCCCGGGAGGGTGGGTGGGAATTTGCATATTCTCATGATTGAGTGCATCTCCCCCCGGGTCATCATACTCCGGAGGAGTCATGATATGAGTGAGTTCACAGGAGAACTCATCAAATGTGAATGAATCATATTCTGGATTGATGTGCGTGAGTTCATAGGAGAACTCATCGAAGGTAAATGATTCATAATCGGGGAGAGAATTATGAGAATGAGAAGTGGTGTTGCCACTAATCTTCTCTCCTACAGGATCAAAAGTAAAGGCTTCAAATTCCGGTATAGGGTCATCGGAGAGAATGTCACTATCCTTGATGGGGATAGGAGATGAAATAGGTTTCTCTTTGAAAGCCTCAATTTTAGAAATGAGGAGATTGACTTTCATTAATGTTGCACGAAGTGCTTCATCTTTGATTTCATTGTCAATCTCATCACTCTCTTCTTCTAAGCTAACTAGCTCAGAAGGCAATCCTTCCATGTGACTGATGTCTCCAAAAGATAAAGAATTTTCATCAGCATATGAAGTACTAAGCTCGATGTTGG
Organism: Artemisia argyi; assembly: GCA_030686995.1. Classification (NCBI taxonomy): domain Eukaryota; kingdom Viridiplantae; phylum Streptophyta; class Magnoliopsida; order Asterales; family Asteraceae; genus Artemisia; species Artemisia argyi. The sequence continues at coordinate 61,669,767 of CM060692.1, read as the reverse complement.
GATTAGAGTTTAAAAGATTTTCAGTTTCTCCCACATCGGCTTCAAGATCAAGGAGACCATCATCATTTCCCAAAGGAAGTGGATTGATGTGAGTAAGTTCGTTTGTGAACTCCTCAATAAGAGGGTCAACATCCGAATGAGGCAATGGTGCCTCCTCATACTCAACTTCTCCATAAGATGTGCAATCATCATTAAAGTCGGAGAAAGTCTCAAAATGATCTTTTGGATTTTCAGGGTGAGAAGGTAGATCACACACATGATCCAAAGTTCCCTGTGACTCTCTTGGGATTGGGACAAGGATCTCAACACTAGACTTTATTAATTCGTCCGATTCCTTATTAGGAACAGTGCTAAGATGCTCATCCCCCATGATTAGAGAGTGAGTGTGAACTTCGGGTGTGATAACAGTAGACTGAGGGAGTTGAGAAGGACTAGCAGTCACGGTTTCTACAAGTTCCATGATTTCTACTGCTAGAGATTCAATCATAATCTTTTCTCCCTGTATTTCTACTGAAGCAGTTTCAAGAGGTTTCTCAGATACCTTTGGGATTGGAACAAGGTTATCAATCTCCTCAAGAGGATTGCTTTTGACTTCCTTGTCCCCCATTGGCAAGATATCTGAAGTTTTCTTAGGTTTTACCTCTTGAAATGGCTCATCCTCATCACTTTCATCCTCATAATAAAATGAGTTAACAGTAGGCTTTTGTTTTCTAAGAATCAAATCCTTAAGACAGTTTATACTATCTTGAATGTTCTTGTTGAATTGAGTTTGATTCGTAATTATTTTAGTAATCAATTCAGCTCTAGCTAACTCGTCCTGAGGGGGTGATTGAGGGTTTGTGTATTGTGAGGGCTGGTTAAAACCAAATTCATGATTGTTACAAGGAACCTGTTCATAGACAAGTTGATCCCTAATTTGACAATCAGAGCTGTAGTGAGGGCCACCACAATACTCACAACAGTAAAACTGTTGAGCATGACTTGGTGTATTTTGATACGAAGCATTATTGAGATTTGGATAATATGATTCTTGCTCGTATGAATGTGATGGGTAGTTTGAAAAATTTGAGGAGTTGTTGAATGAGTTTTGATTAGGATCATAAGCAAATGAATTACTCGACCCACAAAACAAACAACTCCCGTTTCGAATATCGTTACCACATTGTACACATGTACACCAACGACATGGAAAACCGAAAAGCGGCTTACCACAACCAACACAAGGAATAAAAGCCGGAGGTGGGACAAGTGGTGTGCTCTTAGAGCTAGCAATTTCCACCACTTCCGTTATAGTCTCGGGTTTTTGTTTTTGATAAACGTGAAGATTGGGTAAGTTGTTCTTTTCAGTCACTGCCCTAAGCTCTGTACGTTTGCTTGACAAACTTTTAACCGTAAACCGTGAAAGGTTAGGATCAATTCTTGACAATTTAGGAGCAATTGTGAGCTTAGGGGAAAGTACCGGGTCCTTAGTCATCCCGGTTTCATGATCTCTTTCCCTCACTGGAGAGGGAATAGGAATCGATGGTCCATCGCAATCAACACGACATCTCAATATCTTTGACAAGGCCATAAGTTTTTCAATGTTGCTCTCATAGGCCCTTTGTTCAAAGAAATCGTCATCGAGAGATGTCATTAGAATCAATTACGGGATAAGTGGAAGAAGTGAGAATCAAAAGGATAGAGGGTAAAGGGATGAAGAATCAAAAAGGTGAGAGGGTAAAGGTGAATATTTTTGGTATTTTCGGGAAACATGTTTAGTGCACATGCACCAAAAGCAATTTTTCAAAACAAATTTGAGGCAAAACCACAGTGAACTTAAACCAGAAATCACAAGTGAATGGCTTCTTTGAAAAAGGTACACCACTCACAGGGATATAAAGGCAAGTTTTGATCTTAAGTTTGGGAACTTATTATGGGTTTATTAATTAATTTGAAAAACTGATTTAGGCTTATGGGTGTGCGTGCAGAAAACTTGGGAATATTTTTGGAACTGATTCGTTAACCGAAATCGTCCCTTTAAGATTACTCGCAGGCTGGCGGGAGGAAAGAATGGATTCCTCTTCAGTTCGCAATTTAATGTCAGAACTTACCTTAAACCAACTGTTTCAGGTTGTAATCTTAAAGAACACGAAGTAATTTAACTTCACAGTTTGTTTTTGATTGTTTTTAATTTTTTTGGTGTTTTTCAACACTTCAGGAGAAGTGTTAATGAACGTTTTTTTTTTTTTTTTTTTTTTTTTTGATATGATTGAGTTTTTACAAAAACTTTTTACAAATTTGTGTGAAATTTGTACAGGGAGGGTTTTGAAAACCACTAAACTTAAAACGATTTTGTAAAACACGCAACAACCTCCTCGGCAGCGGCGCCAAATTTTGATTGGTTCAGAGCAGTCAGATTATTATTGGCCAAGGTCAACAAGTCAAAGACAGCCTAGAATCAACACTCCGGTGATAGTATAGTGTTTTCCCGGGTCGTTAAAGTCCCAGCGAGATTGAAATGGTGCTTTTGGAATCGTTTTGGAGAAAGTGGCACTGAGGACAGTAGCCAGATGATGTGGGAATGATATTGCTACTGTTATTTTGGTATTGACAAACAGATATAATATTCACAATAATCAGATATCAGATATATGCACAAATTCACAATTAAGATCACGTATCGGACTGAAAAAGTGGGTTTTGGTATTTAACAAACTACAGGGGGTGCTTTTGACACTTTTTCAAACTTGAAAATTAAAAATGAAAATGAAATTATGAAAATGATTAAAATACTATTTAAATATTATTTAATTAATTAAACTATTTAAAATCTAAATTAAAATCTAATTTAAATAAACTAAAAATGACAAATGATTTAAATTAAACTAAAAATTAACAAAAATATTTTCTAAACCTAAATCAGAACTTAAAGAAAGTATAAAAAATAAAAATAAATATTTTTGTCTTTTTGTGGTTTTGTTATTAATTAAAAACTATTTAACTTAATTAAACTAATTAAACTACTTTTAATTAATATTAATACTAAATTAACTTAGAAAATTACAAGAAAATTTATAAAATTACTTAACCATTACAGGAATCCTAAAAAATTATAAAAACTCAAAAAATTATATTTTAAGATTAAAAAACTAATTATTTACCTATTAATTAACTTAAGTCTAATTTAAACAAATAAAATAAGAAAAATAGAAAATGAACAGTAGAATCTCAAAATATATTTTCTAAAAGTCTAATATACTATATTAAAACTAGGAAAATTATAAAAACTAGATTTTACTTTATAAAAACTAATTAAGCTATTTAATACTTGATATTAATTAATAATAAAGAAAATTAAAATTAAATCTAATTAGCACTAAATGACAAAATAAAAATCTGAAAAATTTATTATAACTACTTTAATATATGAGGTATTTAATAAAAATATAAAAACACTAGTGACTTAATTAAAATATAAAAATGAAAATTAAAATTAACTTGAATTAAATAGAAACTATTACTTAATTTAACTTGGATTTTTTTGGATTTTTCTTTTACAGAACTACTAAACACCTTAAAATGACAAACTTTAATGAAAACACTTTTTAAAATTAGCTTATAAATAAGCTGTGACACCCCCTTGTCTTAACAGTTTGACTTTGGTTGACTGTTTGGTCAATTGAGGTCAAATGGCCTTGGGTGGGGTCCACAATGGTCAAAATGGGTACAAACAAGTTAACTAAACTCCAATAAGCCAGAAACAACAATGGATGATCACAATTAAGCTATATGAAGAGAAGTAAGCACTTGGAAAGATTGCTAATTAACTGAAAATGGGACAGACATGAGAGGCTCAACCAGGTGGGTCCCAGGGGTCCTAGAGTCAAACTAATGGTCAAAGGTTGTTCCCTGGTAGGAGGGGGGTTGGGGGAACCTAAATACTGGGTGTGGGGACCACTATGGTGGTTGGAAAACCACCACCAAGTGGTGGTGGTGGACTGCACATCTGCTGATGCAGGGTGTTTACAAGCTCAGCTGAGCAAGTTCAAGGCTAGAACTAGGTGAGCAAATCACCTCTAAAACCCAATTTTTTTCTTGATTCAGACTCACTAGCAACCAAACAATACAAATCAACAAAATTTACCCACTCTCAACTTCATTTGAACCCTGTGCATTGACTTGAATATGCTCCCATCTTGACAGAACCTACTTTTGACTTTTTGATTTTTTTAAACAAAGTTGACAAAAATGAATTTAAATTGAACTTAAATGATTGATTTATGTTTATTAACCCTAATGAGAACTATTTCCAGCAAAGTTAACTAGATTTGAAGCAATTTGAGAGTGTTGACAAGCTACATCACAACAGTTAAGCTGTTGTGATGATGAAGCTGTGGTTTTTGACTTTTCCTTCAAAACAGACCACCAAATGGTTGATTTGGACTAATGTGGTATTAAACACAATGAACAAACAAGCTGAGGTCTAAATAATATCACCAACTCAGTTGAAAGGCTTCTGCCAAACACCCTATAAAACCACAGTTTTCAATAATTGCAAAGCTAATCATGAAATTTTTGAACAAGTATAACTACTTTAAATCTAAAATAACTAAACTAAATCAAAGCAGCAGAAATCAACAACTAAAGAATGTAAACAACTACTACTTCCTATTATGATAAAAACTTGGCAAAAACCTACTTGTCATCCAAGTTGTGAGACTGCTGAGAGCCAAGACCACATAAACACCCTAAGTGCTCCCCTGAGCTCTAAACCACTTCAAAACAACCATGATTCAGCATACTTCTGCTCCACACCATCTCCTTTTCATAATAATGAACTTCAGTTGACTTCTGTTGACTAGTTGGATTCTTGGTAATAAATCATGTTTTAAACACAACTGAGCTTATGAAAGCTTAAGAATGGCCTAGATGAACTAAAATAACTATTCAATCAACAAGTTTTATAGCATCACCAATGATAGTGAGTTTTTCAAATAAAAATGGCAACTTGTGAATAACAAAAACTTGAACTGCTTTATTGACTTGAATCAGATTCCTGTTACATTAAAACTTCTAAAGAGTACAATTGAAAACTTTTAAACAAACACTGGGAAGGATATTACATTTAATTAGAAATGACTAAATTAAACTACAACTAAAAATTAACTACCCCCTGGTCTCTGCTGCTTCCCCTCTCCTTTATAAGCTTTTCTGAGCTCTATGGGACCCACTGAGCATATCCCACCAATAAAAACATCAAGTGGTTGAGATTTGTCTCCTTTCTCAATTTGGCGGGAAATCTTTTTTAAATCAATTGGGACTGAGGGTAGCCATAGGGGGGGGGGGTTGAGGTGATGGGTGTATTGGGGAGTGGAATAGAAGGGATAAGGGATGGTGGGTGAGACAGAGGTGCAAGTGGTATGGTGAGGGTGGTATTGCAGAGGTGAGAATGAGAAGGAAGTGGTATGGTGAGGGTGGTATTGCAGGGTTTGACCGAAGTCAAACAAGGGGACGGGGGTATTTTTATTTGGGAGTGGGCTTCTTTTTGTGTTGGGCTTGGGTAGTTTGTTGGATCAGATAAAAAGTGGGTTGGGTTTGTTTAGGTTTAGTTTGGTTTTGGTTATGTATAACTTTGGTCCGGATTTGGTTTTGAAAATTTAAAAACACAAGGACCAAATGTGTAATTTGGAAAAAGATGAAGGGTTGGCTGTGGCATTATTTCCAAACTTCAAATAAGGATCAAACCTGCAATTTAGCATTAGTACAAGGACCACAAGTATAAATTTTATTATTTTAAACCTCAGGGACCAAATGTGCCAATTCCACAAACTCCAGGGACCAAACCTGTAATTTTCTGATTTTTGAAGGGTTTAATTTGTAACTTCTCAAAAGTTATCATAAGGACCAATTTTGTCTTTTTAGAATAGTATAAGGTTTATTTTTCACATTTTCCATTTTTCAAAACCTTAGGGACTATTTTTGACATTTTTCAAAGTTGAGGGACCAAAGTTGTAAATATGTGATTTTAAACTCTAAAGGACTATTTCTTACAACTTATGAATCCCAAGGACCTTTTATGACATTTGTGCAAGTTTTGATTCACCAGGGACTAGTTTTGCAAATTTATGAAACTTGAGGGACTGAAACTGCCAATTATGCAAACTTTGTACGTTTTTCATTTGTTTTTGCATATTTTGTGTTTGAAACATATAAAACACACCTCTAAGATATTTTAAGTATTTTGATGCATATTAGAGTGTTTTTGTATGTTTTGGCAGCTCAGATTGGTATAAAATGATGAGTATTTACACACTCATCAGGCTCCAAGTCCAAATCTTCTATGACCATATCGACATCTCCACGAGGCGAACCATTGACCAATCGGCCAGTGGTAAGCTACGTGATCTTAGTGCAGAACAATCATGGGAACTCATAGAAGATCTTGCTCTCTATGACAACGAAAGTTGGAATGATCCCCGTGACTTGAACAAAACGGTCAAGACAATATCCTTGCCTTCGAACAATTCTAGCACTCCCGACCGTAGGATCATGGAACTTGAGGACCAAGTCAAGTTTCTCATGAAATCTTACGAAGCTCCGAAGCATTCAAGCCAAGTGAACAAAATCACTTCTTCATGCGAATTATGTAGTGGTCCCCATGACACTCGTGATTGTGTGGAACTCCCCGAAACAGCTTTTGCGGATTACGCATCCACGCGTACCGACGAAGCGGGAGATAGGTGGTACACTTTCAAGCCCGAGCCAAACACATAAGGTGATTCATACAACCCCTCATGGAAAAATCACCCAAACCTTAGGTGGAAACAAAATCAACCCAATTCATCTAACCCACCTAATCGTTATCAATCAAACGGTCCACCATCCAACCGTACCTTCAACAACAATCCTTCTAACAACTATGGTAGTACCAACAATCTTGAAGGATTGATGTCAAAATTCATGGCATCTCAAGAAGCCCGCATAGCTAGATTCGAAACCGAATTCAACCAACAACAAACGGAGATGACCAACAAGATTGACAACTTGTTGAAAGCCCTCAACAACCAAACATTAATCACACCTAGGAAGGACACTAGGGACACCAATAGTGGAATCCAAATTAAGGACCCCTCATCATCCAAACATGTCCACTTTGTCAATGTTGTCACCATTAAGCCGATAGATAAGGAGATAGAGGAGAGTGACAAGGATGAAGTTAGAGTAGAAGCCGATAGTGAGGATGAGAGTAGGGAAGTTGAGGTTAATAAGGATGAGGAATTAGAGGAGGTAGAACCTATAGAGGAATACTTTGATAAGTTTCCAACCGAGGAAGAACGGGAATACCATAAGGATTTATTCGATAGTCCCGAGAAAACATTTATCTTTGGCGACCCCCTTATCAAAATGGGAGACCCCTCTAACATTAACATCCCGTGCAATATTGGGCACATGCATATATGGAAAGCTTACATCGACCTTAGATCCCCCGTGAACATCATGACTAGGACTTTTTACAATTGGGTGATGAAGAAGCAACTCGATTTTAGGATGATGCCCGGTAAAAATTGGATAAGTAATTTTGTAGGGAGAGTTAAGGGATTACATGTGATAATAGGGAATCTTACCTATGAGATTGATTTTATGATAGTGGAAGACACTCGTCCGGTGATAGATGCTTGCCTAAGTCAAATAATATTTGGGAAACCATTTGTTGAGGCCACTAGGATGAGTTATGATCCGACTTTAGGGATAGTTAGATTCAAGGAAGAGAATGATGAGGTTGCTTATCAAATGCCCTACAAGATTGAGCAATACCGCCTTCTCTCTAATTTCGAAAAGGAACGCAAGCAAGCGGCTTATTATAGGAATGGGGAGGATAGACGTAGAGGAGTAGAGTATGTTAGAAATAGGATGCTTGGTTTCTACAAAGAGTGCTTGCAACTAGGTCCGGAATACAAAACTTGTTTAGAAGACGACCTAGAGAGTGGAACCAATGATGAGATCACGTGATAGCCCATGACTTTGAGTCTAGCTACAAGACTCGTGAATAAAGAAAAGCGCTTCTTGGGAGGCAACCCATGTTTTGTGTGATTTTATTTGTTTGATTGTTATTTGCTTCCGTATGCATGTTTTATTTTTATTGTTGGTTGATCATGTTTCTCAATTAAAATGTGGAAATATTTTATTATGTTGTTTGGCCTAGTCTTAACTTCAACCTAAAAGTATTTTTGCAAAAGATAAGTGTAAGGGGAAACCCCAAATATGTTTTCAAGAAACAAACCGATCATGATTCTCCACAATATTAAATGAACATGTATATTCGTATTTGTTAGAGTCAAATGCTTGTATTGAGTCACAATGAAGTTTTGCAGGATTTTCCAGGAAGTAGGACGAAGTTTTTCCAGAAATTTTCCGGAAACTTAACATAAGAATTTCTGCAGGTCCATTCTGACGGCGTCAGAGTATTACTCTTGACGGCGTCAGGAGTTAAAAATCTGGAAATTTTACCGGTTTTGTTTTTCTAACGGAGTCTTATGGTTTTTGTGAATTATTAAGTTTTATAATCTCCAGGAAATCTGCAAACTTCATTCCACAAGCATTATATCTTACTTTGTTTTCTAGGATTTAGTAACTTATATAGGATGCCGCCGATTTTACGCGAGGTTGCCTTGTCTATTGTTGTCAGGATTTACAGGTTATGTTTGACAAGGAGATGATTTATATTCTGGAAGGGAAGCTTTGATTGTTCGTTTTCTTGGAAGAAGATTTAACCTGGCCAACCTAAAATCCATACCGAGCGAATCAGGGAGTATTTGATTTCATTCTCTTTACTTTTTCACTTTTACATTCTTTACTTGAACATTGGGGACAATGTTCATCTTAAGTGTAAGGGGAGGGTAAAAAGATGATACCTTACATATGCACCTTCGCTTGAGTTTGTTTTGTTTGATGGTAGATGTGTAATAAAACTACGAGAAATACTTGTTAGTGTAATTTTAGCGCAAAATTTAAATTTTTTTACAACATTTAGGAGTGAAACTTTAGCCATAGCAAGCGTCTCATGGATAGGAGATTGTATGACTAGCACATAACCGTATATTCAGAAAAATTTTCCACCCAAAAATGTGAGGTTCGCCTTTAGATTTGATAGGAAAAGCATTCATTATTAGTGCTTATGAGTGTACCGGTAGCATTTAGATTCTAGAACTTGCGTTAGTGATGCATCCCGAGACCGCTAGTGAGACTACATTCGTGTGGTAGGATTTACTACATGATAAGAGGCATTAGGATCACCCTTGTGTTAAACCCGTATTACAATTACTTGACCATTTAAGTCATATTACTTGGCTAGTTAAGTCAACTAATTTTTCCCACACACTTAGCGTTGTACTCATTTTTAGTACACGATACCCCTAGTACACCCCTCCGAGCCTATCTTTTCGTTTCTAACTTTAAGCATCTTACTTAAAGGAAGAATTTGTTACACCCCACTTAAATGTACAACCAAATCGCCTTAGCCTTCCGTGTATGCGCTCATTTTTAGTGCATTATTGTTATTTGTTAAACCCTAAGTTAACTTTCTAATTGATTACATGGTTGCTAAGTCGAGTCATATCTTTGTACATATTGTTTTGGGACGATTGGGACTCATGGGTAAGTACTTATTTTATGGAGTAATGGGGAAAATCATCATTTATTACCCCCATATGTACGTTAATCTTAAAAGTGCTCCAAGTGTTTTGATTTTCTTAATTCGAGTCATTAGAATAGTTAAATGTAAAGTATGTAAAAGTTCAAGTGTAAGGGGAATTCTCATCCCCTATGATGTATTATTTTGGATGGTAGGGTAAGAGTGTATGCAAAAAAAAAAAAAAAAAAAAAAAAAAAAAAAAAAAAAAAAAAATCGAAAAAATCAAGAAAAAGAAAAAAAAAATAGAAAAAGAAAAAGAAAAAAAACATACGGACTACCATCCCGTTTTTATTCTATGTTCATTTTGTGTTTTTGTTATTTTTCATTTATTAGCTTAAGTCGAGTCTAGTCTTGGCTTAGCAACGCCATATTGTACATGTAATTAACCAAGATTGTTAACTCGCCACCAGTAAAACTTCCTTTATCCAACAAAACCGTGTATTTCATATCCCTACACCTAACGTTACAACCCTTTAAAAGACCTCTTTGATAGTTTATCCTAGGTGCTTACGCCATGTGGTGGAGGTTTGATCCTTTCCCAAGCCTATGGTAATCTATTTTGCTATGACAGGTAGTGAGAGATATCTTCCATTTCTATAATGTTATATTACTTTATTACACCCGAGAGATGTGAGTATCTAAACACTATTTGTGAGGTGCTTGTGTATGATCTCCGTGCTTGTCTATTGGTCTTTAGTGGAACGATTATTTGTTGTAATTACTTTTATATTAGTGTTAAATGACCCCTAACTTGTCTTTTGAGTAGAATAAAAGCTCATTTGCTTGAGGACAAGCAAATCTCAAGTGTAAGGGTATATGATGAGGCGAAAAATGATCCGTTTTTAGGGGGTCATTTAAGCCCGAATCCGACTTTATTTGATCAAATATTGCCCTAAATCGTTCCTTTTGTGATTTTAGATGTTTGGAGAGTGAATTCTGGAAAAGAAGCCATTTTGGACGTTTTTGGAGCATAAAAGTGAAGAAAACGGCAAAGTATCAATTTTCCATGCTGAAGACACTTGGTGACGGCGTCAAGAGTTACACCCTGACGGCGTCAGACATCAAGAATAAAACACCGTAGTTGATGACGGCGTCAAAATCCATCCTGACGGCGTCAAAGTCCCAAGAATAAAATACCGTAGGTGGTGACGGCGTCACATAGGCCGTCATAAGTAGATCAAGGCCGTCCGAGGAAGTATTTGGCGGCGAGGTGACGGCGTCACATGCTTGTCTTGACGCCGTCAGCCCAGTTTTCCTATATATAGTTTTCTAGTTTTTTCATTAAAAAGGAGGAGAAGTTTTGGTGAAACCCTAAAGACGAATTTGGTGCCTCTTTTACAGGTTTTTCAAGGGTTCCAAACCCTTGATACCTTGCATTGTAATTGAGATAAGTGTTCTTCTAATTCAATCAATATGTCTATGTGTTGGTTGTTTATATCTTGTTCTTGTCTCAATTCAATTATGCTAGGCTAGATCTCTCTTGTGTTTGCTTAGATCTAATGAAACCTAGATGTTGATTATGTGTTGATTACTTGTTTATTCTTGTTCTTGGATGAATGATTTATATGTTAGGCTTAAGAAAACTGGCAGATCTCCAAATGGTAACATGCTTGAACGTCTTAAGAAACATGAACCGAGGCGTACTAGGTCTTTATTGGTTGTATTTAATGCATGAGCCACTGTTTACAATCCCTATAGTTGTGCTGGGTCATGGTGTAGGAGGAGATAAGAGCTCATAGAGTTGGGGAGTTATGTATGCCACCCCACGAATGGTATTAAGGAATACAATCCGTCATCCATACAAGTATAACAAGTAATTAACGTGTAAAAGATATCTAGGGAGTAGTGAAGTCTAAGTAAACACAATTTCTCCAATTACTGCTCACAACCTTAGTATAAATTAGTTTGTTTTCATTTTTATTATTTTATTTTGATTGCATCTTAGCATTGGGTTAGTTGAATAGCAACTAATTCCGCCCACTCCTTCAAAACCCGAGATTTTAATTGCTTTCATAAAAATAAAAAAAATACAAAAATAATCATCCCTCACCTTTAGAACTATTAATTAGGCTTTTTAATCCTAGCGACACTATTCCTAAGCTGAACGATCAATCCTCCGGTACTTGTCACTATACTATACTACAACGATCAGGTACACTGCCTGGTGGGGGTTGTAAGCTTCTCGAGATCCCTCGAGAGGTAAAGCAAGGTGCGATTCCCACGCATCAGCAAGGTGTGCTTGTGTGTGTATAGTGTGTGTTTTTTAATAAAAGTTCTCTGCATCTTATACACTTTTTCATATAGTTAACACCACACATATATCATATCAAGTCACCATCTTTACTTCATATTCGTGCTATATTTGTGTTAAAGTTGATAGTTTTAAAGGTCCTACAAGTGGTATCATTCGCCTAACAATGATTTAGGAGGGTGTGGAAATCGTTTTTTATCAAGTTTTGGTTAAAAAGTTGCGTATTTCTCTTATATACGTGCACTTTTTCATCAAAAAGCATTGATTTTTACAAGTTTTGGTGTTAAAGTTGTTGTTTTTATTGAAGTTTTAGTGATTCTAAGTGTTTTGGGAAAGATTTAATCAAAAGAAACAAGTGAAAAAAGTGTTTTTGGTTGAAAAAATCGGATTTTGAGTTGTTTTGGTCACTTTACGCGTAAAAGGACAAGCACTAGGCAGAAATAGTACAAATAGTATTGTTTATGCGTAAGTTTTGGCTTGAAACCCTCTTCTTACACATAAGATCAAATCCTACGCAGAAGTTTAAGCAAAAAACCCTTTTTTCTACGCAAAAGGTTGGAATCCTACGCATAAGTTAAGATTCTACGCATAAGATCCTACGCAAAAGATCTTACGCAAAAGTTTTCTTCAACGTTCAGAGACTACTCAGTACTTTCCTAGCTTGGACAAGTTAGTGAAATACTTCGACACAGGATATCTTTCAAGCTTGGATAAGTTTGAGAGATTAGTTTGGTTTGTAAACCTTACGCGTAAAAAATCTTACGCATAAACTATAAGTTTACGCGTAAAATCAAAGCTTACGCCTAAACAATCTTGTTTACGCATAACCTTAATTTTACGCATAACCTAAAAGTTTACGCATAACTTTGCTTACGCATAAGACTCTGTTTACGCATAAGATTCCAGGTTACGCATAAGATCAGTGTTTACGCTTAAGAATTTGACTTTTGACAACCAAACTTCAAACGGTCATAACTTTTGAACCGTAACTCCGTTTTCAACGAATCAGCTGTCAAAACGACCGTGAGACCGAGAAGAAGGACACGTTGAATCATCCAAAGATCATTCAAGCCAAGCTTCGAGGCCCAAATCCACTTCGAACGGAAGTTATTGAGGTTTTAAGGTTTTAGATCAAATTTTTCACCATAAAAACTTGCATCAACTTACACTAAACATACCTCCTACTTCGTTGAATCAATCCAAGATCAACTTTATCATCTATCAATGGCAACTCAGCAAGATATTCATGCAGCCGGTGCCGAAAACCGACCTCCCATGCAGTCAAAGGGTGGATATTCATAGTGGGCTAGTCGTATGATGCGCTATCTTAAGAGCAAACCAAATGGAAAATTTCTTATCAAATCCATTGTGGATGGACCCTTCAAACCAATACAAGTACTAGACCCTGGAGATCCAAATGGAACCCCACCCATGCAACCATTCTACAGAGATCAGAATGAGACTGAATACACTGTGGAGGACAGAAAACAGATTGAAGCTGATGATCAGGCATTTCATTACATCGTTCTTGGTTTACCTGAAACCATTTATGCTACTGTTGATAGTGAAGTAAGTGCTCATGCTGTCTGGGAAAGAGTCAAGAGGTTAATGTATGGGACAGACATCGGGAAACAGGAAATGGAAACACAATTTCTTAAGGAACTTCGCAAGTTTACTTCAATCCCTGGTGAATCCATAGAGACGTACTACCACAGGTTCTGTAAGATCATGAATGATTTATCAAGACACAACCTCAGTCAGACAAATATTGCTAACAAAACCATTTTTCTGAATGAGTTGCAACCAGAATGGGGAAGATACGTCACTATTGTCTATCAGACAAAGAATTTGCATGAAGTAACTTATGATCTGTTGAAACTTAGACCTTGATAGATCTTCTGAGCACTCTAGAATCGTTAGTTATGTTAATGTAATCACCAACACACTAATAGACAATCTCTGTAACTTGTATTTTAAAGCGGAAACAAACACAAGTTTTAATACTAAGAACAATTGATCCTCTATGGATCTTTAATAATTATCAAAGTGTTTTCTAAAAAACGTTACTCAATACATAATCGTGTGTTCCTTTTATACACAAGGAACCCTAAACCGTTTCATAAGAAACATATATTCTAAAACTTCTAAAAGATATGCATTATCACTTCCTAAATAAACTCATGCATATCCTAACTATATTACATAAAACACGGAAAAACTATATCCACAGAAACAACTAATGTTGAAACTAAACTTCAGCAGAAACTAAACTATAAGCAGAATCTGTGTCTTCAGTAGAAACCATCAGCAGATTCTTTAGCAGAATTCTCTCTTAGCGGAATTCCCAACAATCCTCCCCTAATATTGAATTTGACATGGTTAAGTTCAAGATTCTTGATAGATCTTTGAAGTTACATACCAAGAGGATTGAAATCGAACATCATCAGTAAAGAATCACCATCAGCAGGATCTCTATGATCAGCATATACTTGAAAACTCCATTCTTTGCAGCAACAAATGACCAAATATACATCAAAACAAATTAGTTTCATACTATTCTCATCACATCCAGGTGTGTTAACTCCTGTGAGAGGTGAATCATTAAAAATAATGGATTTGATGTCTCTTTACCAATAGCCATCACTACTGGAGTAGCCAAATATTTTAAGTTCGAAAACTAGGGTACACTGATGACCACATGATTTTTAGCAAATCATCAGCTATAAACGGGTTTGAGATGTCTTTACCTGTAGCCGTTTGCTCAGGACTAGTCAATTATTTTGATGAAAAATCATCTTGGTCAACTGATTACCAAATATGGTGTTCCACTGCCTTTACCACAAGCCATATACATGTGGGCTAGCCAATTATTTGGAATCCATAAAGGAAAAATCCATGGTTAATTGACAACCATTTCAACTCTCAGCAATGAAGCATGGGTGAGTTGAGTACCCTTTGGTTTTGAGCAAACCATTACAGCTATCAACAAATTTGATGTGTCTTTACCAAAGCTGTACCCTTTGGACTAGCCAACTTTTTGATGGAATAGTCAACATCAGGTAAGTTGATAACCTAAGAAAGTGTGATTAACACCAAACCTGCATACAACATACACAATACTATACAAAAATGTTAGTTTTTTTTTTTTTTTTTTTTTTTTTTTTTTTTTTTTTTTTTATCAAAGAAATAAATATACAACAATATACCATCAAATAGAAGCTGCTCTGGAAGTCCTAATCCCGAGTTTGAACACTTTCACCAGAGATTCAGCAAACAACCTAGCATTCCCAACTGGATCAGGAGGAATCTCCAACTTTTGTTGTTGCATTTTCTCCATCAGAGACACTGTCAGAGGATACCTCTTGCCAAGATCCATAATAAGTCTGA
This sequence comes from Artemisia argyi, assembly GCA_030686995.1. Classification (NCBI taxonomy): domain Eukaryota; kingdom Viridiplantae; phylum Streptophyta; class Magnoliopsida; order Asterales; family Asteraceae; genus Artemisia; species Artemisia argyi. The sequence goes on along the minus strand of CM060692.1, from coordinate 61,654,459 downwards.
GTCCAGATGTAGTTTCCAACACATGGACATATGGCATAGGATAAAACTTCCAACTCTGAACCTTCCATCTCTGATTGTTTTTCCATATGTCATAACTAGCACCAGTGGGAGTAGAAGAATCAAACAACACTCTGAGATCACCCAATAAATACAATCCAGACCCTGTAGGAGTATGATTTGCATAAAATTTGTGAACCAAATCATTGAGAGTGAGCAAATCCTGATGATCCACAAGATGTAGTATTTCTTGTAGAAATGTAAATGATAGAGAAGTTTTATCTAGTCTATAAATGGTATTGATGTGTCCATTTTCAGACAACTCCCAGTGAACCAAAACATCTCTAATTGCCTCAGGCCAATCATCAGGGGATCCTTCTTTGATAAATAAAGCATCAGAAGCATTCACATCTATTAGTCTTTGTGCTGAATGTGAAGTTCTGACTTTAGCCATTCTCTTAGCTCTTCTTCCAAGAACATAAATGGCATCATGAGGTAAAGAAGATTCATCAGGAACTGCAGCTTCAGTAGATACACCTTCTGCAGCATCAGTTTCGACTAATGGATTATCCAATTGTTCATCAGTAGAATCCTGAGAAGATTCAAGTGCAGCAGATGCATATTGTTCATCCATAGCCTTCTTCATCTGTTTGGCTCTAGCAGCTTGAAGCTCTACCTCTCTTTCCTTAATCTCATGAAATCTTGCCATGTCAGCTTGTTGTTCATCATCTAACCTTTTAGCAGCCTCTTCACCCAACCTTTCCTCCTCCATTTGTTTCCTGGTTCTCTTTCTAGATGGAGGATCTTCTGCTATCACTTTAGCTTTACCTTTGTCAATACAAGATGAAGCAGCAACATGAATATCTATATTAACAGATGAACCAGCATCAGCAAGAATGGTAGGAACATTCTTAGGAGCACCCATGCCATCTTTGTCACACCTAGACTTGATTCTATTATACATCTGAACCAATTTTTCATCTAAAAGTGCCCACACTTGTTTCCTAGTCCAAGCATTGTTGTATAAAGCACTGCTTTGACGTTTCACATATGTTCTCATATAGTCCCTTTACTTTGCTTGAGTCATGGGTTTATCTCTTTTTGCTTTGGCTCTTTGCTCATCTGCTTCTTCCTTCCTCAACTTCATCTGTTTCACAATTTCAGAAACCCAGTCCTTTTTATCGACTTTATCACCAAGAATTTCTGCAGCTAAGTCAGGATTAGTAATCACTTGTTCTCCAATATGCTGCCAGTCTGACTCATCAAAATTTTGAACCGCATCATCCAATTCTTTCTGTCTTTAAATAGGCAAGGTAGAAATATATCTTTGTGTAGCAGACTGATATTCTGAATCAAACTTGGATTGCTCTGCCTCAGCCATATCTGAACTCCTCTTATAATCTTCCCATTCTTTAAAGAGTTTTTCTTGTGCAACTCTTTCTTCAGCTGTAACAATCTCATCCTCACCCACTTCAACCCCTTCAACAAAATCATCATGAGGAACATCCAAATCTTCCATAGGATCAGCATTTAATTCTTGAACATCTGAATTAAGTATATTATCAGTAGATCCTTGAGGCTTGAGGGTTTTAGTGATGTCATCAGGAGAAACTTGCTTAATCTCAGATGAATTATGAACAGGGGAATTCAAGTACTCTTTCCTTGCTACAAAGAATGTATACTGATGCATGAGCCCCATCAGTAGATTTGTCAGCAGCAATAGCACTGGATGATTGTTTCTCCTGAAGAGTATCAGTAGCTTCTGCCATAAGAATATCATCACCACTTGATACCTTGGAAGATTCAGCAGCTTTCGTTACCAAATATTGTCTTCTACTTCTTCTGCTGAAGTGAATTGTTGTCTTAGATGGAGGTACTTCAGCAGCTTTGGGAGAAGAAACATGTGACTGTCTAGCAACTTCAGCCAAACTTTCAAGAGAGTCCAAATTTTCTTCCTGAGGCACTTCAGCAGTATCCATTATCCCCTTGCTTTTCTTCTGCTGAGACAATTGTGCCTCCAAATCCTGAACTTATCTTTTTAGCATCTCAATCTCATTACCAAAAGTAAACTTGGTATCAGCAAGCTCCTTTTGGAGATCATCAGTCTTTCTCATATACCTACAGAGTGAATCATATACAGAAGTGAGAGTAATTGGGTCCTTTGCTCCACCAACAGATTGCTCAATGGTAAATGGAGCTTCATTGGACCTAGTAGAAGAAATAGACATATGTACAACATTGGGAGAGCCTTCATCAACTGGCTCTCTCACTGGACTAGGTGTAGGTAGTCTAGTGATCTCAGGCTCAAGAGACTGAATTGTATCTTCAATCTCATGTGTTTGCTCAACAGGAGCAACTTGAGAAGGTGAATTAACAGGACTAGGTGACATATGGGCAGGGGAAGGTGGTGGGAGGTGAGAAGAAACAGGTAATGGTTCAGCAGTTGTAGCTGGCTCTTCCTCAATTACCACTGAAGGATTACCATCAGCAGCAACACCAGAAGATGATGGATTACCATCATCAGCAGCATTTTGAGTAGGTACATTGCCAGCAGCATCACCCTCAACTACATTATCATTGCCATGTGGCAACATAGCATCTAACAGAGGGCGATGTTCCCCAGTATAATTTGTTTTCATTGAGGCAAACAACTTAGAACCAAGACTTTTAATAGGCACATGGGTCCTATCTTCAGTGGTTATGTCTAAAATAATTTGTAAAAACCTAGGGTACATTAAGAACTTATGCTGTTGTTTATCAATATTTTCTAGCATATTTTCAAAAATAAATTTTGAAAAATTATAATTTAGACCCTTAGAGAGACAGATAATACCACAACCCAATTGTAGAGAGAATTGGTCCCATCCACCACACTTGTTGCTTATACATTGGAGCAGCAAATGCACCAAATACCTCCACTTGGGACAAAATTGATTCTTCTGCCACTTAGTTATTTCAGTGCTTTGATATCCAGCTTCCCTTAGCCCAGCAAGAATCTCCGTAGTGTTGGAGTGATATACACCATTCTAATAATCCAACTTAAGCTTTGTCCTGATCAAACCTTCTGTCACCACATACTCTACACCTTCAATTACAGCAACAATCTCTGTGTTAGATCTCTTTGCAGCAGATGCCCAAAATTGCGTCACCATTGATTCATATATCAGATTGGGACAATGTGTCAAAGTATAATGAATCTTTGATCGCTGTAGAAACTCCACCATTAAATCAAACTCTTCATGTCCCTTAGCCTTTTTCAGAATAGCATACTTGTTATGATCTCTCTTCAATTCAAGTTGTGCCATTTGCATGAATTTGCGTGAGACGGTTATGAATTACTCAAGGAATTATGGGTTTAAATGGAGTAATAAGCGAATAATTTTGTTTAGGAAGAGATATGCGAAGTAGGTTATATTTGGAAGTTCCCCAATCGTGGTCAAAATTATCGGAACTAATTGTTGACCAAGTCTGACGTGTAAAGTAAAATCTTCCAAATTCAAAATTACCCTTCAGCAACAATGATGGTCAAATCTGCTGAGGAATGGTCAATATCAGCAGAAACCAAGCAAGTGTAAAAATATCTTCGGTGAATATCTTGATTTTTTTACTGTGCCACCCAACTCGCATTAATTATCATAACGCCTAAACTTTGCTTATTTAATAACCCCAAATTACACTTCTTAGACATCAAATTAACCCCAATTCATCTCAAAACCCTAATTTCACAATTAATCCCAATTCTCCCTCAAATAATGTCTTCCAAGCCTGAAATCATAGACATATCCTCCTCCTCCTCTTCCTCCTCATCCGATGATCTTCCACAATATCCATCAGAAATAGATGATTCTGATTATGCCCGTGAGTTGGAAAGGCGATGGAATGCCTTGAAGAAGGGGGAAGCAAGTAATGCCCTCATTCCTGCTGAGAGACAATATGTCTCTCCCTTCATTTTCACATCTGATGAAGACTCTTCAGAGGATGAAGACGAATATCCCTCATTTCTTCCTCCTTCCACACCAGAGAGACCTCAATCAAGGCCTAGGAAGAGAAATCCATCTCTTCCAACATCACGAAGTGTGGTGTTAGGTCTTCCTGCTCCAGGACCTGGTTCTTCATGCCATGGAAGCAAGGGAAAAGGGAATAAGACAGATGTCGTGGGTAAGGGGAAAGGGAAAATGATGTAGGTGGGATGTTGCCAGGGACCAAAGTTATATACCTTGGTTCTTGAGCATCTTCATCGTCGTTTTCATCATTCTTCCTCCTCTTCTTTTTCCATTTTCATCTTCAGCTTCAGTTTCTTCATCATACTGGTTATGCACCAATCAGATTTTGTAATAGATGATAGAAGCTAGACTAATTTAGACTTGTATAGGATTGCATCTTGTAATTTCATTTAAAGTTGTTTGTAAACTGCAATATGTTCTCAGAATGAATGAAAACTCATTTGCTAATTTTGATCTCTGTATATTTTGAATCAGTAGAAATCAATGTTAGCCTCCATTAGACTTCAGAAGAAACACATCTCAGCAACCATGTTAACATATCATGGTTAAACTCATCAACAACTTGCAATGGCATCCTGCAAAACAGACACAAACTAGCAAACATACCAAACAAACTTACAATACATTAGTTGGTTAGTGTTAAGAACTCAAAAAGTATACAAATTATACAAAGTTTACAGTCACAATCCTCCCCTGAGGCATATGCCTCCCCTTAAACTTTGCATATAAGGGTTAAACATACCAATATGGACCACCAAATATTGAAACCTAGGTCCATCAAATGCTTTGGTTAACAAATCTGCCACATTATCATCTGTGTGAATTTTTATCACTTTAATTAAATGTGTCTCATAAGCATCCCTGATAAAGTGGTGTCTAATTTCAATATGTTTGGTTCTATTATGAAAAACTGGATTTTTAACAATACAAATGGTACTTTGATTGTCAATGAAAATGGTGGTATTCATGAAATTATACCCATAATCCAGCAATTGATTCCGAATCCATAGAACCTGTCCACAACAATTGGCAGCAACAACATACTCTGCTTCATTAGTAGAGGTAGCAACAATTGTCTGTTTCTTGCATTGCCAAGAAATCAGTCTTCTTCCAAGGAATTGGCAACCTCTAGTTGTGGATCTCCTATCCATATTGGCACTAGCATAGTCACTGTCACTATAAGCTGCTAGCTGAAATGGAGATTCTTTTGGATACCAAAGACCTAATTTGGGTTGGCCTTTCAAGTACTTAAAGATCTTTTTGACAGCATTCAGGTGAGAGGTAAGTGGAGTGACTTGGTGCCTTGAACAAGCACTTACATCAAATGTAATATCTGGTCTAGAAGCAGTCAAATACATCAAAGAACCAATCATTAACCTGTACAAATGAACATTCACAGGAAGATCAGGTTCAAGATTGTTCTTTGGTTTGGGAGCTTCATAGGGAGTAGTGGCAGTCCTGACATTCTCCATATCAAACTTTGTCAACATATCCTTTACATACTTCTCCTGATGAATAAATATACCATCAGGTTTCTGCTGAACCTGTAAACCCAAAAAGAAAGTGAGCTCCCCCATGGCACTCATTTGAAATTCTCCCTTCATCAAATCCCCAAACTCTCTACACCATGCTTCTTTGGTGGAACCAAATATAATGTCATCCACATAAACCTGCACAAGAATAATATCCCTGGAGTCTTTCTTTAGGAATAGAGTCTTGTCAATGGCACCTCATCTGTAGCCATGCTTCAGCAGAAATGTAGAAAGTCTAGCATACCAAGCTCTGGGAGCCTGATGAAGTCCATAGAGAGCTTTGACAACCTTATACACATACTCAGGATGATCAGGGTCTTCAAATCCCTTGGGTTGAGTTACATAAACCTCCTCTTCAATCTCACCATACAAGAAAGCACCTTTGATATCCATCTGATAAACCATAAAGCCCATATATGATGCATTGGCCAAGAATATCCTGATTGCTTCAACTCTAGCCACTGGTGCAAAGACCTCATCATAGTCAATGCCTTCCTCTTGCCTAAACCCTTGAGCCACTAATCTTGCTTTGTTTTTCACCACAATACCCCTTGCATCCCTTTTATTCTTCAAAATCCATTTTGTCCCAATGGCATATTTACCATCAGGGAGAGGAACCAATATCCAAACCGGCTGATTCTTAAATTGTAGCATATCTTCTTGCATTGCTTCAAGCCAACTTGAATCAGCCAGTGCTTGAGGAACACTGGTTGGCTCTATCTGAGAAAGAAAGCATGCAAACAGACAATGTTTGAAGTCTGTGTGATTGTCCCTCTTTTGATTGTAGACATAGGAGATGAAAGCAACTTCACCATATTTATTGTTCTTGACAGTGCTTCTAGTTCAAACAGGTGCTTGAGGATCTCCAATAATCTTGGATAGGGGATGATCATTATTAATCCTCTTTGTTGCTGTAGGGTTGACATCAATTGTGGCATCAAGGTTGTTGACAGTAGGCCTAAACTCAGTATCATAAGAAGCTGAGTTAAAGAGACCAGGCTTGGGCTGATAATTACCAAGATCAGAAGGACTTGGAAATCTTGTAAAGGGCTTCTCAAAGTCTGTAGAAGCTTCAGTAGAAATGGGAGATTGTGCAGCAGGACTATCAGTAGCTTTGATCTCATCAGTAGAAATAGGAGAGCCTTCAGTAGAACTGTCAGCAGTATCCTTGTTTCCACTGACTGCTTGTACTGATTGTTGAAGTATGGCATCAGTCTCTTGTGCAACCTTTTCACTGAGTCTCTGAGCATCCTGAGTAGCAGCATGTTCTTGCTTCTTAAGTCTAGCAAGATCCTCTGCATAATGTGACTCATCTTTTTGTTCAGCGGCAGAATGATTTCCTACAAAATGGTTAGGTGGAAAAGAAGGTACAACAATGGTATGTTCATCTGGCTCAGAATCACTCTCTGAGTCATCATCCATGGAACCTGCAGGGTTAGAAATTGGATCTTTGGTACCTGCATTTGGATTAGAAGCATGTCTAGTGTACCCCAAATAATCAGTCAAATAATCTAGGTCAAAATACCAAGAATGGCCCTGTCCCTGAGTATTAGGCTGATCTTCAAGAAATCTTAGGTTAAGGGTCTCCTCTATCCTTTTGGCATTGAAATTATAAACCCTATAGGCCTTGCTATGAGCTGAATAACCCACAATGTATCCTTCATCATCTTTCCCATCACACTTACCCAGTGTATAAGCAGTATTCAAAATGGTCACTTTGCAACCAAAAGGCTTAAGGTAATGAATGTCTGGAACTTTCCCAGTGAGAAGTTCATAAGGTGTCTTGACATGATGTCTAGTGATGGATACCCTGTTCAAGACATAGCAAGCAGTACTTACTGCTTCAATCCAAAACATAGTGGGTAATTTAGAGTCTGCAAGCATGGATCTTGCTGCCTCAATTAAGGTTCTATTTTTCCTTTCAGCAACCCCATTTTGTTGTGGGGTTCTTGGAGTACTATAGTCCCTTCTAATCCCCTTATACTTACAGAATTCTATGAAAACAACATTTTTGAACTCTGTCCCATTGTCACACCTAATGCCTTTAACCTTTTTATTTAGCTGGTTTTCAATTAAAGTGATGAATTCTTTCAAAATAGAAGTTGTTTCATCTTTAGTTTTTAGAAAGAATACCCAGCAAAACCTGCTATAATCATCAGTGATAACCAGGCAGAAGTACTTATGATCAATACTTCTGATAGGAGTTGGACCAAAGAGATCCATGTGCAGCAACTGAAGAGGTTCTGAGATGGTGCTCACAGCTGTTATGGCTTTGTAAGAGGCCCTGGGTTGCTTTCCCTTGTTGCAAGCAATACAATTGTGTTCATTGGTGAAGAGTTTTGAAGGAAGGCCCTGAACAAGACCAAGTTTAGACAAATTGTTTATAGTCTTGTAGTTTACATGAGCCATTCTCCTGTGCCACTTTGCAGATTCATCCTGGGAAGCTTTGGCCACCAAACATGTTAGATCACCTTCTGGCTTAACATCATTCAGATTGAATGTGTACAAGTTGAAGGTTCTAGGAACTCTCAGCAAAACAGTTGTATCTTCTGGAAGTTTGAAGTCCTTGGAGAGCACAAGACATTCATCCTCAGAGAAGGAAACCTTATTCTTATTGTCACAAATTTTTGATACAGAGAACAGATTAAAGTGCTCCAGTTCCTTCACATAATAAACATTCTCAAAATCTAACATAGGTGTTTTAATAGTTCCTTTCCCAGTAATTTTCCCATCTCCACCACCAAAAGTTACACTGCCTCCTCCTTCTATAGGCATAAAGTCATGCATCTTGTCCTTGTTCCCTGACATACTTCTGGAACAACCACTATCAACTATGCCTACTTCAGAACTTTTCAGAGGATGATCCTATAACAACAACAAAAATATACAAAAGTTAGTACACATTGGAGACTCAAGTCATTGCTGACTTGAGCCTGCCTTGTGGATCATTAGAGGTAGGCCATGTAGATGTTTTAGATTCACCATTGTTCTTGGGCCTGTAATGCAAATTAGGTCCCTTCTTTGTCCAAGAACAACCTGTTGAGGGCTTCACAGCAGTATCCCAATACCTTCCACCAACATATATTGAGTCAAACTGTATAGGCCAATAACCATTAGAAAAGAAAGAACTAGTGGGTCGAACATAAGGTCTAGTGCTGGTTCTTCTCCATGAAGAATGTGGTTCAGCAGAATTGGATTTCTGCTGATGTGGAATAAAAGAGGGTATATCATTAACATTCTTCCACATTTGCCTAGGTTTGCCTTGACTAAAACAGACACCCATTCGTTGCTCATAAAAATTACAATCCTTAATCAAATGAAATTTACTTCCACACACAAAACATTTATTCTTTTTAGAAGATTTATTCAAGCTGAAAGATGTTCCATAACATGAAAAAGCATTCACACCACAATGATTCACAAAATTGTTTTTAAAAGAACTAGAAATATTGTTTTGCAAAGAATTAGAAAACAAGTCTTCAGAAGAAACTGTCTTGGAATCAGCAGTAACTCTAGCAGGCTGGTGGGGAGTCTTGGGTGATGTCTTGGGTGTGGTCTTGAAAGTGGTCTTGGGCAGGTCTGACTTCTCACTTGAATCACAACTGGCAAATGAAGTAGACCCTTCATCAGAAGACTTGTCACTGTCACAACAAGAGACAAAGTCAGTAGATTTAATAATAGGGTCTGGCAAGTCACTTGACTTTTTGCCATAGAGATGGTGTGATCCATCAAAGTCAACAGGTATGGACAGGTTTATAGGCATATGTTCCCCTCTTATAGGTCCAGGGACAACATTCATTACCCCTTCCTTAACAAATTTTACAGGTGTTTGATATGCTAAGGCTGGTTCAGGGTCAAAAACACTAGACATGTCAGGATAAGTTAACTCTTCAGGATCTATATATTTCTCATATCCTAATGCTTTTCTAGACCTAACAGATTGGCGACCAACAATCAATTTATTCAAATTAGATGCTCCTTCTTGCCACTTCATACGACCAGCCACCTCTTTATCTAACTTAACTTGTAATTCTTGTTTTTCCTTTTCTACATTAGATTTCTCTTTTTCAGTACGTCTTAAATCTATCTTTGCACATTCTAAATCAGTTTCAAGAACTCTTATCTTTTCATCATATTTAACTTGATTCTTTTGAAACCAGACCTTTTGTTTTTCTAAAGTTTTTAAAGCCTTTTTATAGGCCTCAACTTCTATATAACACTCATTGTACTTAGGTTTCAATTTATCATATTCTTGTTTGAGTTCATTGTATCTTACACTACATCCAAAAACATAATTGTGTACCTGAGAGATGCCCATCAAGGAGACTTGTTCCTTCTTATCCTCTGAAGATGAGTATGCCAGCAAATTCACTTGTTCAAAAGTAGAAGCTTCCTCTTCAGCAGGTTCATGTTCAGCCCAATCTGTTGATATAAATAAACGACTAAAAACGTTATTCATATCTTCCGATATCTCTATATTTTGATGATCAGAAAACGAAAACACATTAAATCAAAGATAATGACGTAAACAAGTATTTAGTAGTTAATAATCACTTTCACCATATAATCACTTAAGGTATGAATAAACATAGTGATTAAAGCATTATAAGATCAAAGGAAAGTTTAATTAAGTATTACAAAGTTTACTTAATTATATAAATATATTATATATTTTTGAAAAACATTTTTGGTAATAAAGAAAAATGTTTTATTCATACTAAATATATGAATTCAAACTTTTAACCAAAATCAGTTAGTTTTTCACCAAATAAACTTTCCCCACTAAAAGACAAAGAATTTGGCCGTTTCAGCTGGGCGGCCCCCTTAATTATAAAGGGCGGTCCCCTTAATTTTAAGGGGGCCGGCCATGGTTTAAGGGGACCGGCCACGCTCCTCTGTCAGATTCTGTTGCCTATAAATACCACCTTAAATCTGGATTTTTTCCTCACCTTTTTGCACTAAAACTTTCTGATCTAAACATTCTTATCCATCTTCTAAATCCTTTGATCTTATATACTTTGATCTTTGTTTCAAAGTGATTCAAGCCTCAACACTCAAGTGCAAAGAGAAGAATACTTCTACTAGGAGTATTACAACTTAGTATCTTCTTGCTATCTAAGTTCTTTGTTTAGTTTATCTTGTATAGCATTTATTTCTTTGTGAACATTGTGTATACATTGATTAGATAGATTTAGATATTGGATCTAGATCTATTGAAGGTGTGAAGTAGTATTAGTAGTGAAGAAGTAGAGGTGGATAGGATTTGTGTTAGAAGATATAAGTGGTAATAGCATATTGAAGTGGAGATACTTGTGAAGACAAAGAAGTTGAAGCCTAGAAGTTGAGAAGTAGTTTATATCTTGGAGTAGTGGATAGGACTTAGTAGTGAAGATGTGAAGAAACAAGTGGCGTGAAGAAAAAGAGTTAGGAAGTATTAAGTTGTGAAGAAGCTAGGAGCAAAGTAGAAAGGTGTGAAGATATTTGAAGAGTAGAAGATTGGTGTGTAGAAGTTAGGTGTGAAGAAGATTGGTGTGAAGAAGTTGTGTTGAAGTTGTGATTGTGGTGTGATATCGTTGTGGTGTGCTAATTGGTGTGTAAGGTATTCTCCGCCATAAAGGAGGTTTTTGAACTAGTGAAGAAAACTCTCGAGTAGGTGACTCGGGGAGTGGAGTAGGGCAAGGAAGGTGTCCTTGTAGTCGAACCACTATAAATCCTTTGTCTCTCGGTTTGATCTTTCCATCTCTCACTCTTTGATTTATAACTTACTTGCATATCATTCATAGTTACAATTGCTTGTGTGTTGTGCATATATCGATTTCACATAAAGATCAAACTAGGTTCCATTCAAAACATAAATTACACATTAGTAAATTAAAGTATATACAATCATTAAAACACATATACACATATAAATACAAACTTATATTTAAGTGAGATATATGAAATCATAATTTCTATTTAACACTTTAAATAAGAAGTATTTATGTGACATATGTGAATTAATTTGCCTCTATACTTTAGCTTCAAAGGTTTTTACAAACTACCATTAATTACTTGAAAGCAAAATCTTTTTGAAACGAAAAAGACGTAAAACTATTCAACCCCCCCTTTTAGTTTTCTACAATTGGTACCAGAGCCACGTCTAGCAAGATTTTTTAAAATAGATTGTATTTTAAAACTTGCAACGATCAATGGAATTTGAAAAATACGTAGAAGGGAAATTTGCACAACAACCACCTTTATTTGAAAATGATCATTTTCTTGAATGGAAAAACAAATTTGAAAACTATGTGAAATCAATAGATTTTGATCTTTGGCATATCATTTCAATTGGTGATCTTAAACCAACCAAAATAGATTTTGAAAATCAATATAATAATCTTCAAACTAATATTGATAAAAACACTAAAGCCAAATTACTTATTTTCAAAACTCTACCAAAAGTTAAATATGAAAGATTATTTCAATGTAAAACGGCAAATGATATTTGGAAATGTCTTTTAAAGATTCACCAAGAGAAATGTAAAACCAAAGATAATAAACTTGATATTGCACAAGAAATAGTTAATCTAGAAAATTTAGTAAATAAATATTTAGTTGATGTAAATACATGTACTACTAGTTCAAATGTGATCATTGAAGGTATATACAACGAAGAATACATGAGTCAAATCCAAAGAAAGAGCGTGAATAAATCAAGGTGCAACAAGTGCAAAGAAGACGATGATAATACGGCTCATGAGAATATTCAAACAAATGAGAACACGAGTATTGATGGCAAGAACTACATGTTCCTAGATCCAAGTGAAACTACAAACAAAACATGGAGTGACATGGAAAATGAAATTGATCACCGTATAGCATGTGAGGAATGTACAACTATGTAACACCCCTAAAATACCGCAGCGGAAGACTGTGTCATAGGGGTGCTACTTCATAATACAAAGTACAAGTTATAGAAAACGAACTCTAAATGAGACGTTTTGAAAAGTTACCATTCGATTAATAAATTCCGAGTTACAAACTTGATATTCCAAAGTATGATACATAAATGTATACAAAGTTTTGAATGGTAAATGATAAAAGCGTAAGTCTTCAGAGTATGCAGCTTGACTCTAAGTTCCACGCACTAGCTAGCGCCTTACTAACCTGAGATAAATATGCTAAAGTGTCAACACAATCGTTGGTGAGTTCATAGAGTTTGTCTTAAAACAGTTGAAAAGCCTTAAAAGAATATTCGCACAGCAAAGGCATCGTGAATCCACTCAGTTGCAATTCCCGCCATAAGAGACTTGCAACCTGTGTGTTCACAACCCACTGCTAACATATATAGTAAGAATAAGACATGTATAAGTTCATCAAGACAATTTATGCAATTAGAAGTGAGTCTCTACTTCATCTCCGAAGACCTCACTTTTATGATGTATCCAACATTCGCAAATGTTAGGATGTATCAAAGACAACTGGGAGCCACTTCCCAAAGAAAACTGGGAGCCACTTCCCAAAGATATAAGTTTACTGGGAGCCACTTCCCAAAGATAAAAGACAGTCATGTATGTATGAAATCAAGTATAATGCCATCAAGTATAAGACAATCAAGTATAAAACAATCAAGTATAAATGTTTTGAGTATTTGTACAAGTAAGCAAGTAGTTGAGCATGTATCCCCCCCAAGAGTTAAAACAAGTACGAAAAGAGTAGGGGCTATGACTCACCTTAAGTCTATGTAATGAGAAATGAAAGTGGTAGTCGAATCGCGAAAGTCTCTAAGAGCAGCCTATAATAGAACGTTGCGACTTAGGTTTGGAGTAACGTCTAAGAATACGAAGAATTGCCCATATATGTCTTGCATAATGTTCATGATGTAGTACTTAGTATAAAGTGTAAGTCGTTGAATATAAATGGTTTATGAAACATGTATAGGTTGTATATCTCTTACTACCGTTCGGGCCGACATAATTCAGAAGTCATGGAGTAAACGTTCGAGGAGCCAGGACACTTTAACTCGTAAATCCACAACTCGTCTCGACGGCTTACTTAATGAACTCCTCACATGAGGCTCCCTACTATTGTAGTATTTGATAACATATATATATATAATCTTTTGATCTTTAAAAGTTATATGGTCTTTAGCCGTGGCTTTGCCGTGACCTTGGTCATTGTTACCATGGTCTTGAGACTCAACCTTGGCTTTAGCCATGGTTGTGGTCTTAGCTTTAGGTCATTAGACCTCTTGGTCTTAGTAAAACATAACTATTATTTAGTGACTTGGTACTTAAAACGGGCTGTTAAGAATTTGAAGAAATATCTCACTCGTAAAGGGTTTTCAGGGCTCGAGCTTCTTTGTAACCGAACGAAAACGTCGTTCCGGACAACTTTCGTGTTTTAACTTTTTGATGAATCGGAGCAGAAGTGGGACTTTCAAAATCAAAATTTGATCAGAAAGCTATTTAGGCAGTTTTGCCGTTTTGGTTTCGCTAACTTCAAATGGTCATAACTTTTGACTCGTGTACTCGTTTTGGGTGATTCAAATTGCTATGTTTTCCTTGTTAAGTCCTCTTTAACAGTAAGTAAGTGTCAAATATCAAAGTTATACTATTGTGGTCGTGGTTTTCCATAAAAATCACTAGTTTGCTTGTTTGCTTGTCATAAGTTAACATATGTATACCAATACTCGTTTTGTCCATTTTTAAACATCATGAACACAATAACAAGAACATATATAGCATGAAAAGAACACAAAGAGCATGAAAATGATATTGAGCAAGAAAGTGTAATAGGGTTTGCTTACAACTTGTGAAGAAACTAACTAGAACCAAGATCAAAACCAAGAACCACTACTAAATCTTCCTAAAATTTTCCAACCATAGCCATGCTTCCATATCAAAAACCCTATCTTATAATCCCTTGATAAACATTAATCTAACATAAAAACAACCTTTAGTAAAAATCTTCACTAAGAACACTTGGGAATTTGATGAGTTTTTGTGGTGTTTTATGGTGATTTTATGGTTGAAAGGTGTTAAGGATCATGCAAGGAACATAAGGCTATACTTATGATGGATGAAACTTGAAAGAATCATGATCAAAATGGGTTATTTTATGTGTTTGGGTCGTTGGTATTGAGAGAGAAAGGAAGAGAATGAGTTTGATTATTTTTGATTAAGTGTAAATGATATAAAATGAATGAAGTAACAAAATTGGTTTGTTATACTTTAGTAGATATTTTGTGATATTATCTAGTTATGACTAGGCTAGATGACTAGCTAAAAACACCTTATAAGACTTCCAAGATAAGATTGGTGAGTTGTTGATAACACCTAGTGTTTACGGGGCGAGTTTTGGTCCAGGTAATCGCTAATAGTAAGTCTTAAAGTCACGAAACTTAAAATCGGGTATCCTAAAAATATGAAACTTGTAAATATGTTAAATCTTATCAATATAACCTATCTTAGCATATTTAATGAGTGATAAGTTCTATTGGGTTGCTTAAACGCTGTTAAAACTGGAAACGCGGGTCTAAAACGCGTAATTCGCGTAAAACGCTGAACTGGAAAATGTAAAATTCCAAAACTTTTGGAATTGTCCTAAAATGAGAGAAAATCATATTTCTATTGTTTATAATGTTTTATGGATATATCGGGATGCTGGAAGGACGTTTAAACCTAAAAGTAAATCTCGGACACGGCTTTGTGATTTTTGCAGAAATGATCCGACGAGCGTCAAACTCTCGGATTATCATTAAAATAGTTTAACTTACGAGAATATGAAATAAAAATTTCTGAGATGAATAGTGAAAAGTGAATAGTAAAAAAGTAAATAGTGAAATTTTCGAGAATAAAAGTTAACCTAAAATTGCGAATTGTTACAAACTACAAAGAAGGTACAATTCAAAATTGAACATTTTTGTTATGATCAATTTATATTAGAATTTTTAAAAATGGAAAACAACTTCAAACATTTCTGCAACATTGACTCAAAAATTATTTTTAAAAATAAATTTTCAATATCTGCTGAAAACAACTTTGAAAAAGAAATCATTTTAGAAGATAAAATATCTAGACTTAAAAGTAATATTGAAATCGATCTTGTATGTAAAAAATGTCGAGATTACAAACATGAAATTAAAATGGAAAATGAAAAAGCAAAAACATTGGCAAAATTCGAAAATAGCTCTAAGTCTTTAAAATATCTTCTCGACATTCAAAAGCCATTCTATGATAAAACCGGGTTAGGATTTATCGTAAATGATCCTTCAACAAATGCATTAAAACAAATAAAATTTGTTAAATCTAGTGAGTAAATTTAGAACTAATACTATTAACATTCATTACTTTTCATTCTAGTCAAGAAAGTCATTGTTTGTTAATTAAAACAAACTATTGATGAATTCTTGTAATTATCGACGACATCTACATCATGTGCATTCAAATGCAATGGATGTTGTCATCTAACCAACTAGGACCCATGAGAATCTGGGTACCAAGCTGTTTATCTTGTTCAGGTAATTTATAAATGAAGAGCCTATTTCGTGCTAATCTACTCATCTCGCTTTATTACCTTTGACGGATATTGGTCTCTATCATATTGTTTCACTCTCTACAAATTGTCTCGCCTATGATGTTATTGCGGATTTATTCATGTATCGGCATTTTGTTCTTCACTCTTGGAGTATTGGTATCATGGTGTATCGGTTACTTTTTCATGATGAAGCCTCCTAAATTTCTTCTTTCACCGTCATGCCCATCCTTTTTGAAAAGCTGGACCTGAGATAAGTTTTTCCTTTCTAAAACTTGTCAATGTTATATTATACTTTAGAATGTTTTAATTAGTGTGTGAATAAAATTTAACTGATATGCTGCCATGCTCTTAGATTATCAACACTAATATATGCATACATGATATTAGCATTATTAACCTTCTTGCTGTTTAGTCTAGTATCATTATTATTAAATCTTCTATGATCTACAGTAGAATCCTTCCACTTAAGCTATATGTCTTACTAGTTGCCTTAATAGATGCATTATTATTGATACTTGCTTGCAACTTGATATTATGATGTTCTTTGTATATATATATATATATATATATATATATATATATATATATATATATATATATATATATATATATATATATATATATATATATATATATATATATATATATATATACACATATGTCTATCTTGTATCCATGAACTATTTATCTTGTTTCCTCCTGTCCCATTGCATTTATATCATAAGTATCTATCATTTCACTTTAATATCTTTAGGTGTCATTAAAGATGATTATATGTGACAATGGGCTTAATTGATTCTCATGACAATGACAAGCTTCCATTTCAAATCATTCACTTGCAACTTCTTGACTATTATGATTAAAACATCATATTTAAAACTCCTATCTTTTTGTATGAAATATCTCTTTACTTAACTAAGATTTCTTTCATAACCATTATTTTAATAAAAAACAAGATTAAATTTTTTTTGCACACTTGAAGTCACTTCAAAACATTATTGAATAAAACTAAAAACATTTTGCTCAAAACACATTTAATCTTCTCACATGTGTCATACACCTCTATTGGAAATGACATTCACAATTTAATCAAATCATTTCATGAGAATCATGACTTGCCCATATGGATCTTGTTTGTAACAAGTCTTGAAGTCCATATAATCATATCCACCTATATGTTACTTGTTAACAATCATCAACTTATTTGCTCTAGGCTAAGTGTTATCATTTTCATATAGTTGCTTATTTAGCTTATCTACTTTATTGCCTCCTTAATTGCATATCTTAATTGATAAATAAATGAATTGCATGATTATTAGAAATTTATTGATTATTTACATTAATTCTATATCACTCTCTACATTCATGAATAGTATGCCTTATATTGCCTCAAAAAGTTAAACTTACTTGAATCCAAATCCAAAAACACAACCTTTTGAAAATTTTCTGCCAAAAAATCCATTTCTGGCATTCTGGGAAACACCAGATGGGCGGCCCCCTTAATTATATAAGGCGGCCCCCTTAATGATTAAGGGGACCGGCCCCTAATTAAGGGGACCGGCCATCTGATGGTCGGGGATACTGTTTTCTTTATCACTTTTTGACCCATTTCAGCCTATACTTCCCAAAATTCACAAACACATTTTGTCCCATGCTATCCCTCAAAATTTACCTTCCTAAACCACATTTCTCATACACTATAAATACCCTCTTCCCATCATTAATGCCATCACACCCAAAAAGGTCATCTCCCAACAACCAAAAACCTAAGATTTCAAGAACTGCAAGGATCTTTGTCAAACCCGTTTGGAGGAGGAAACTTGATTCTTGTCAAAACTCAAGTGATGTTGTTCCAAGTCAACCAACTACTAAACCTCAAAACCACAACAATGATTCATCTCACAACCCATCACCCACTCATTCCCTCATTCATGGCTCTTCTTATGATGAGCATGCTCCATCCCAAAACATCAATCCCAATCTCTCAATCAACATTTCACATGTTGCTCATTCAACAAAAACATCACCCACTCATG
The DNA here is from genome assembly GCA_030686995.1 of Artemisia argyi. Taxonomy (NCBI): domain Eukaryota; kingdom Viridiplantae; phylum Streptophyta; class Magnoliopsida; order Asterales; family Asteraceae; genus Artemisia; species Artemisia argyi. The sequence goes on along the minus strand of CM060692.1, from coordinate 61,636,369 downwards.
AAGAACCTCTCCCACACATTTCATGTTTTCATGACTATCCAAGCTCAACCATGTCTCCACCACCAAGAATACCACCACCACATCCTACAAATTCACATGCCACTCCCATGTTGCATGTTCAAACTTTCACCCAAGACAACTATCAAGCTCCACCACCATCACCTTCCTCCGAACACTTGAAGTTCGTTGAGGAGCTAAAAGAGGCACATGAGCTTAGTGCTCTTTTAGCATTACATCTTGCTCAACGCAATTTGGATCCACCACAATCAAGCTCACCATCATCACCACACAACAAAAACCAACTTGAGAAGCATGTTAACAATTGCCCTTGTTGCATCTTCCTCCAACAACAAACCATTGCATTGAATGAGCACTTTACTTGGATTGAGTATCTTCTTACTAGATCTCAACAAACACCATCACTTGAACAACATCAAAACCCTCAATCAACAAACCCATCTTCAATTTCACCACCTACAAACTCCTCATCTCCAAACCCAACAACATCCATGCAACCAAATGTTTACCTCTACTAAACCATCAAGCATTTTACATGCTTATGTTTCTCATTTTCAAATAAATCTCCTCAACCATTTTGGGATTCAAGAAAGTTTGGTGACACTTCTTGTTGGCACATTAGGACATTCTATTTAGCTTAGAATTTCATTTTTGTAGCCTATGTAACAATGATTAAGGGTTGACATAATCATTTTCTTTTTATGAATGACTTAATATATGTTTCTAATTCTCTTTTCCCATGCTCTTTATTAGTTTGTACTATGCTATATGTGTTTGCTTGTGCCATGCTTGTGATTCTAATATTTTTCTTGCAAGAACCCCATTTCTCGAACCCTTGGTGCTCTCAAACGAGGGGGAGCATACATCAAGGGGGAGTTTTTACCTTATTGGCTTAAACCTTTTTGATTCTACAAAAAGGGGGAGAAGTGAATGTAAACTCACTTAATACTTGTCTAAAAATTAATCTTTAGATTTAATGAGTTTAGGTTTTGTAATCATCAAAAAGGGGGAGATTGTTGTTATAAATAAACGACTAAAAACGTTATTCATATCTTACGATATCTCTATGTTTTGATGATCACAAAACGAAAACACATTAAATCAAAGATAATGACGTAAACAAGTATTTAGTAGTTAATAATCACTTTCACCATCTAATCACTTAAGGTATGAATAAACATAGTGATTAAAGCATTATAAGATCAAAGGAAAGTTTAATTAAGTATTACAAAGTTTACTTAATTATATAAACATATTATATATTTTTGAAAAACATTTTTGGTAATAAAGAAAAATGTTTTATTCATACTAAATATATGAATTCAAACTTTTAACCAAAATCAGTTAGTTTTTCACTAAACAAACTTTCCCCACTAAAAGACAAAGAATCTGGCCGTTTCAGCTGGGCGGCCCCCTTAATTATAAAGGGCGGTCCCCTTAATTTTAAGGGGGCCGGCCATGGTTTAAGGGGACCGGCCACGCTCCTCTGTCAGATTCTGTTGCCTATAAATACCACCTTAAACCTGGATTTTTTCCTCACATTTTTGCACTAAAACTTTCTGATCTAAACATTCTTATCCATCTTCTTAATCCTTTGATCTTATATACTTTGATCTTTGTTTCAAAGTGATTCAAGCCTCAACACTCAAGTGCAAAGTGAAGAATACTTCTACTAGGAGTATTACAACTTAGTATCATCTTCCTATCTAAGTTGTTTGTTTAGTTTATCTTGTATAGCATTTATTTCTTTGTGAACATTGTGTATACATTGATTAGATAGATTTAGATATTGGATCTAGATCTATTGAAGGTGTGAAGTAGTATTAGTAGTGAAGAAGTAGAGGTGGATAGGATTTGTGTTAGAAGATATAAGTGGTAATAGCATATTGAAGTGGAGATACTTGTGAAGACAAAGAAGTTGAAGCCTAGAAGTTGAGAAGTAGTTTATATCTTGGAGTAGTGGATAAGACTTAGTAGTGAAGGTGTGAAGAAACAAGTGGCGTGAAGAAAAAGAGTTAGGAAGTATTAAGTTGTGAAGAAGCTAGGAGCAAAGTAGAAAGGTGTGAAGATATTTGAAGTGTAGAAGATTGGTGTGTAGAAGTTAGGTGTGAAGAAGATTGGTGTGAAGAAGTTGTGTTGAAGTTGTGATTGTGGTGTGATATCGTTGTGGTGTGCTAATTGGTGTGTAAGGTATTCTCCGCCATAAAGGAGGTTTTTGAACTAGTGAAGAAAACTCTCGAGTAGGTGACTCGGGGAGTGGAGTAGGGCAAGGAAGGTGTCCTTGTAGCCGAACCACTATAAATCCTTTGTCTCTCGGTTTGATCTTTCCATCTCTCACTCTTTGATTTATAACTTACTTGCATATCATTCATAGTTACAATTGCTTGTGTGTTGTGCATATATCGATTTCACATAAAGATCAAACTAGGTTCCATTCAAAACATAAATTATACATTAGTAAATTAAAGTATATACAATCATTAAAACACATATACACATATAAATACAAACTTATATTTAAGTGAGATATATGAAATCATAATTTCTATTTAACACTTTAAATAAGAAGTATTTATGTGACATATGTGAATTAATTTGCCTCTATACTTTAGCTTCAAAGGTTTTTACAAACTACCATTAATTACTTGAAAGCAAAATCTTTTTGAAACGAAAAAGACGTAAAACTATTCAACCCCCCCTTCTAGTTTTCTACACAATCAATTTGGTGATCCAGAGTCACCAAAGCTTTGGAAGGTGTAGCTTTAGAAGTCCCTGATTCCAATAGATATGAGCCATATCTAACTTCATCACCAGACTTTCTTTCCTTGCACTCCCTTGAAAAATGGCCCATTTGACCACAAGTGTAGCATTTAACCTTCCTTCTGTCAAACTTTGCTGCATCTCTTCCATTAAAACCAAACTTTCTCCCAGACTTAGTCTTAAACCTTTTGATGTTCATAGAAATCATTGCTAGCTGCCATTTCAAGTGCATCTCCTCCATCTCCAATGGATCCACCTGTTCAAAATCCTCATAAGCAAGAAACTGCTGATGTTCATATTCAGCCACAAATGAATGAAGAATATCATCCATTACACTACTGGATTTTGATTTAGGAGTTGATTTAGTTTGGTTTTGAGAAGATGCTCCTGAGGTGTAAGAACTTGAGGCATGGTGCACAGGTTTTGTAGTGGTGCTTACAAAGGCTGAGTGGGTGGATGGTCGAATGGGACTTCTAACATCAGGCTCAAGAGAGATTTGAGTCTGTTGTAGAGGTCATCAAAGGAAATCATGTCCAACTCTCCTTTAGCTTTGAGAGCAATGCTGACTTGCAACCAGGATGGTGGCAATGATCTTAGAAACTTAGCATTGCAGTCCTCATTATCTGGCCTAGCCTTCAGCTGATTAAGTTGACTCAAGATCTTGTGGAACCTGTCATAGCCTTTATGGATTACTTTTTCCTCAGATATCTGAAACTCTTGAAACTGCTGCTTCAGCATTGACCTCTTCATTCTTCTTGATTCTTCGTTCCCTCCAAATCTAGCCTTGATTTCCAACCAGATGTCCTTGGCATCCTCCATGAAGTGGAAGTCACCCATGTGGTCATCAGGTATAGCTTGAAGCAGAATTTGTGACATTTCAAAATTTTCATATCACTAATTTTAATATTTTATTATTTAACTATTTGTTTTTAATGATTAACTTCGTCGGAAGTTATCCGCGTACGTCATGATTCGTTCAATTTATTCAACCACTACTATACTATGTCTACTGTACACTTTTTATGCATTTTTGTTTCCTTACAATCCTATTTTAAAAGTCAATTTTCACTTTTTCCATTTATACGTAAACCTTGCACCTTTCACGTTTTACACGATTTAAATTTACGTTTTATGATTTTAACAACGTGAACCAACCTAGACTATGATGATTTTACATATTCTATGCATTTTAACCTATTTTCATGTTTACAATTAAATTTTATACTTGTCATTTCATTTTTATATTTTGCGTCACTTTTATCAAAAACCGGTGTCACCAAACGCGTTTTTAACTAACGGGTTTAGTTTTAACAATGTTTAAATCCTCCGATGAACTCACCACTCATATAAATTACTAAAATATATTATGATATCAAGTATTAACATTTTTAAAAATTTTACATTTTATTACTACCCGGTACTACATTACGCGTCTTAAAAACCCTCCGTTTTAATTACCGGGAGCAAAATACATCTAATAGCCAAATTATATATCAAAATCTTGCACTAACTCACCACCACTCCTTCTATGTGGCAAGTTAGTGTGGTATGCATAAACCTTAAGTAACAAGTGTCATCTACTTGTACTAACTCATACAAGTAGTTGACAAAACCACCAAACTCAAACACATAGTTATTATCAACATGGAAAACACTCTCATCTTTTCCTCCCTCACTATATGAACGACCCAAAAACACATAAATCACCCATTTGGTCTAAATTTTATCCATTTTCTTTAATATTTGATTGAAAGATTAAATGCTTTATTAGTTCCTTGGGTTATTTCACTCAAAACAACACATAAAACTCATCATTTCTAAGGTGTTCTATTTGGAAGATTTCAAGAGTTATTTAGAAGATTTTCAAGGTGTTTAGGGGCTGAGATTTTCAAGTATTTACAAGGGTTTTGGTGATTAAAATTTGGGTTGACATGGGGTAAAGAAATGGTGCAAGTGTTGAATGGGTTAAACTAGGTCTAGTGTTCTTGTTGTTGTAATCTTTCTTCTTCGTCACTTTTGTAAGGAAACTCTCCACTCAATTTTCATTTTATTTTTATTTTCATTACTGTAAAAGTATTATATCTTGATGTATTTGAGCATTATATAAATTATTATGCTTAATTAGGCTTGGTACATAACTTAGAAAACAATAAAAACACTAAAGGACTAGACATGCAACTGTGAATCTGATTCAGGGGTAAAAACGGAATAAACTGATTTAATCAGTAAACATTGGACCTAAACTAAAAATATGTAGTCGTAGCCCTATGTCTTGTGGTCATTTTGACAGGTATTTCATCGAATAACTCATTACGATGATTAAACTAGAAATATTTTCGTGAAACATACCAGATTCTGAGTTACAGATTTAAATGGTAAAAATCTCAGTGATATGTTCATTTTCATTACCTGGCCCAGTTTTATGAAATGTAGTTAACATCTTAACTTAAACATGGCCGCAAACGGGGAATTGATTCCACTTGTAGAACTCTAGATATCGCATTTTTCGTAGGACTGTTGTGATATTGAATACTGTTGGGCTGAATACTATGGGTAAATGGATTATTTTTCTACTGTTAAGTAATTTTTGGTCTAGTGAGACCCACAAAACTTGTTAGTACAGACAAATACCTTTCCGGGGATATAAGAAACTTAATTTTTCGACATACGGTTTAATAGTAATGAATTTTCTAAGATGTACAAGTTATAAAATTTTTGACAGCCTTGACCTTAAAAGTATATAAAAAAAAAAAAAAAAAAAAAAAGAAAAAAAAAAAAGGATTTACAAACTCATGTACTTATATCCTTCAAACTTTATTATCAAACACTTGATATATTTAAAATCTTTATATATCTAGTGGGACTTAGAGACAAACATAAGAAAAATTTCTTTAAAACTTCATAAGATATAAAGTTCATACATATAAATAACTTTTAAAATACCGAACTAAAACTTGTGATATACTAGGGAATTTATGTACCAAGCGTAGATAATATAATAACTTATATATATTGCAAAGTTGCATCAATATTTATTTTCAAAACCTAAGACAACGTATATATGTTTAGGTTCTTCATAGAACTTCGCGGCTATCTTTCTTCGCTTGCTTGATTGTGATTATTCCTCTTTGTTCACGGTGAGTTTATAGCCTCGCCTTTACTCATATTTAAATGTTTTACAAACCTCGCGAGGGGGATACATGCTAGTTTTACAAACTGAATACAAGTAGTTTTTGGTATGTTGGACCCGACTACATGATTTATAGACATCTGACATTGAGTATTTCTTGCCAATTAAGTCCCCATCATGAACCGTTAATTCCGTGGGAAACGCTAGTATTATGAATATGCATATTTGGCCTGGCGGGCCTGGCCGGGTGAGTAGCGCTCATACATCAACGGTCACATAATATTGAGAGATTACGTGGTAAATGGCAAATCTTACCTTTTCGGGGCACTATTAAACTAGGTCAAGGTTCGGTTTCATGAGCTCTATACTATAATCTTATTTCCCGACTTGTATTTGTTACATGTCAACTTAATTATGGGCATATAACAACGTAGCCCATCGTATTTTAAAATGATTTATCTTGTATTCAACTGATTACTTATTAAACTCTATGAATTCACTGAACCTTTGTGTTGACTTTTAGCATGTTTTATCTCAGGTCCGTAAGTGACTTTCGGCTTGGATGTGCGGCGCAAGAAATGGATATCCACATGATGGCTCATGTTTAAATAAAAGTTTTCATTCGATAATGTTCTAAACTTTCAAAACTTATGTATCTTTTAACTATGTTAAAAACATTTGGGACCTTGTTAACTCTGATAAATTATCGAATGTGAGGTTTTAAAAATGACTTTGTTTTAAAGTTATTTACTATACTTGTACTATTTGACCAAATAGCACCCCATGTTGTATTCTGCTGCGTTCATAAAATGGGGGTGTTATAGAATGGTACCAGAGCACAAATTATAGTGAACTAGGTCTTTTTGTTTTTAAAAACCTAGACTATAATCATTTATTTTTTTTCAAAATCATGAGCTTCCATCATCTTGTCCGATATCCATGTGTGCCTACTCCTGAGCTCCCTATTTCTCCCTCGTATATATACCTTAATCATACTATATTGGGGATAATTATAGTAGTACTATAATTATTTCTTAACTCGTCCGATAATCCGCGAAAATATCACTCTTATATATATAACCTTTTGTGCACTAAACTTTCTTGTTGTATTTTATGCTATTCATGTGCATTGTGAATTTCCATCCGGAAATTTATATACATCTTCGAGTGCACAATTACTATACGTATACATATAGTGAATATTACTATATGTACTTAAGATAATTTTTTTTCTTCTCTCTCTCGACTATCTTGCTTGATCCTGAAACATTGGTATATTTCTATATAAAGTTCTCACATGAATACTAAACTCTTTTAAGCATTGTGAGTTACACGATGGTCTCTCTCAGATATTGTATGCGATTACCATGGTCTCATTCATTATTATGACATTGTGGGTTACACAATGGTCTCGCTTACTTCATTAACATTGTGAGTTGCACAATGGTTTCTCTTATTTATCAGACGTTGTAGGTGATTACAATGATCTATATACCCTTTCATAACTTTATGTACTATCATTACATCTGATGGTGAAACTCGTTACGATTTATCAATTCCTCTCGATTGCTTTACTCCCCGTAAACTTATGTTTTCTGAGCGTTTCTTCTCCCTTTTCCGAATTAATGCTAATTATATAAAAGACTATCTATATACACTTGATTTTCTCTCGACTACTTATACCCATCAAAGCATTACTTCTTATTTGTATAGAGGTTATTTTTATAAATGTTTTATCCGATTCTTTACACATCGAGTCAAACCCTGACAGTCCCAAGTATATATATGTTTCATTAAATTCCTAAACTATTAAATACATATTTATTCATTTTGATGATCCTCTAAAAACTTTCTCGTACGTTGTGGCTGACATAGTGGTCTCATTTATTTTTTCAAAAATCATGAGTAATGTTATGATCTCTAAAAAAAAAAATCTTTTCATGACCTTAAACAATGGTGTCTTATATGAAACCAATTACATTCTATTTATTTACCTTGAAAATTCACTACCATTTTATAAACAACTCCTTTATTGTCATATAAACTATCTTTCATTATATTACAAACGAATTTACCATTCCCCAAAGAATTACCCCATTATTACCTTATAAACTAATAACCTTATTCACTACTATTTCATAAACTGCTCGAACTAGTTTAAAATTTACTTTTTGTCACCTCTTTACAAATCATTTGGTCAATTACCTTGTAAAACTAGTTTACTACTATCTTCTAAACCATTTTCACTACAATATTAATACACTCCTTGCCACTCTCTTACAAACTACTTTACCACCATCTTATAAACTTATCCACTGATGTACTACTATTAAATAAACTGTTTGGACTAGTTTTGAATAAACTATTTTGTTATATTAGAAATCGTTCTGTCATTTACCTTTTACCAAAATTTTCACCACATTATAAACGATTTTGTTATTATCTTACGAATTACTCGACCTTGTTTTATTAACTAAAACCATTGATTTATTATTGCCTCATGAACTATTTTGTTATTATTTTATTGTTCGTCATTTTCCAATAATTCTTATAAAAGGATTCATCATACAAAAGCTGAAGTTCAGTAACTTTCTCTACATCCATCAAGTTCTTTTTTGAAACCTTCATTGTTAAAGGTCCGTGTTTCTGGCCCGATGTGAACTGATTTAGAACTGCTTAAAACTTCATTTTCTACGCTCATTTCCCTTATTTGCTTATGTTACACACTCATTTACTTACTTATGATTGATTCTTACGTATGTACAAACTTATATCACTCTTTGTATATAAGATACTTATGCAAACTCCATACTTGTCCAACAATTGACATATCACGAGTATTACTAATTTAAGTATTTGAAAATTTTATCGAACCTCGATTAAATATAGTCTAGTCACCTATATTTAACCTTGGGACAGTGGAACATAGTCTGACTACCTATGTTCGACTTAGATTTTTCAAATACTAAGAATAGTTATATATGGGTTATGTCTAATTGATCTTCGAGAATCACAAAAGTTTTATGTGAGTATAACAATTCAGCGGTATTCATACGATCGAGCAAAACAACTAAAAAAATCCTCATCTTTTCGCAAGTGAACCATCTAGAGATAAAGCGAGTTGAGCTCCGGGACGGCGCTCTCCTAAGGGGTACGTACTGTGACATTTCAAAATTTTCATATCACTAATTTTAATATTTTAACATTTAACTATTTGTTTTTACTGATTAACTTCGTCGGAAGTTATCCGCGTACGTCATGATTCGTTCAATTTATTCAACCACTACTATACTATGTCTACTCTACACTTTTTATGCATTTTTGTTTCCTTACAATCCTATTTTAAAAGTCAATTTTCACTTTTTCCATTTATACGTAAACCTTGCACCTTTCACGTTTTACACGATTTAAATTTACGTTTTATGATTTTAACAACGTGAACCAACCTAGACTATGATGATTTTACATATTCTATGCATTTTAACCTATTTTCATGTTTACAATTAAAATTTATACTTGTCATTTCATTTTTATATTTTGCGTCATTTTTATCAAAAACCGGTGTCACCAAACGCGTTTTTAACTAACGGGTTTAGTTTTAACAATGTTTAAATCCTCCGATGAACTCACCACTCATATAAATTACTAAAATATATTATGATATCAAGTATTAACATTTTTAAAAGTTTTACATTTTATTACTACCCGGTACTACATTACGCGTCTTAAAAACCCTCCGTTTTAATTATCGGGAGCAAAATACATCTAATAGCCAAATTATATATCAAAATTTTGCACTAACTCACCACCACTCCTTCTAGGTGGCAAGTTAGTGTGGTATGCATAAACCTTAAGTAACAAGTGTCATCTACTTGTACTAACTCATACAAGTAGTTGACAAAACCACCAAACTCAAACACATAGTTATTATCAACATGGAAAACACTCTCATCTTTTCCTCCCTCACTATATGAACGACCCAAAAACACATAAATCACCCATTTGGTCTAAATTTTATCCATTTTCTTTAATACTTGATTGAAAGATTAAATGCTTTATTAGTTCCTTGGGTTATTTCACTCAAAACAACACATAAAACTCATCATTTCTAAGGTGTTCTATTTGGAAGATTTCAAGAGTTATTTAGAAGATTTTCAAGGTGTTTAGGGGCTGAGATTTTCAAGTATTTACAAGGGTTTTGGTGATTAAAATTTGGGTTGACATGGGGTAAAGAAATGGTGCAAGTGTTGAATGGGTTAAACTAGGTCTAGTGTTCTTGTTGTTGTAATCTTTCTTCTTCGTCACTTTTGTAAGGAAACTCTCCACTCAATTTTCATTTTATTTTTATTTTCATTACTGTAAAAGTATTATATCTTGATGTATTTGAGCATTATATAAATTATTATGCTTAATTAGGCTTGGTACATAACTTAGAAAACAATAAAAATACTAAAGGACTAGACATGCAACTGTGAATCTGATTCAGGGGTAAAAACGGAATAAACTGATTTAATAAGTAAACATTGGACCTAAACTAAAAATATGTAGTTGTAGCCCTATGTCTTGTGGTCATTTTGACAGGTATTTCATCGAATAACTCATTACGATGATTAAACTAGAAATATTTTCGTGAAACATACCAGATTCTGAGTTACAGATTTAAATGGTAAAAATCTCAGTGATATGTTCATTTTCACTACCTGGCCCAGTTTTATGAAATTAACATCTTAACTTAAATATGGCCGCAAACGGGGAATTAATTCGACTTGTAGAACTCTAGATATCGCATTTTTCGTGGGACTGTTGTGATATTGAATACTGTTGGGCTGAATACTATGGGTAAATGGATTATTTTTCTACTGTTAAGTAATTTTTGGTCTAGTGGGACCCACAAAACTTGTTAGTACAGACAAATAACTTTCCGGGGATATAAGAAACTTAATTTTTCGACATACGGTTTAATAGTAATGGATTTTCTAAGATGTACAAGTTATAAAATTTTTGACAGCCTTGACCTTAAAAGTATAAAAAAAAAAAAAAAAAAAAAAAAAAAAAAAAAAAAAAAGATTTACAAACTCATGTACTTATATCCTTCAAACTTTATTATCAAACACTTGATATATTTAAAATCTTTATATATCTAGTGGGACTTAGAGACAAACATAAGAAAAATTTCTTTAAAACTTCATAAGATATAAAGTTCATACATATAAATAACTTTTAAAATACCGAACTAAAACTTGTGATATACTAGGGAATTTATGTACCAAGCGTAGATAATATAATAACTTATATATATTGCAAAGTTGCATCAATATTTATTTTCAAAACCTAAGACAACGTATATATGTTTAGGTTCTTCGTAGAACTTCGCGGCTATCTTTCTTCGCTTGCTTGATTGTGATTATTCCTCTTTGTTCACGGTGAGTTTATAGCCTCGCCTTTACTCATATTTAAATGTTTTACAAACCTCGCGAGGGGGATACATGCTAGTTTTACAAACTGAATACAAGTAGTTTTTGGTATGTTGGACCCGATTACATGATTTATAGACATCTGACATTGAGTATTTCTTGCCAATTAAGTCCCCATCATGAACCGTTAATTCCGTGGGAAACGCTAGTATTATGAATATGCATATTTGGCCTGGCGGGCCTGGCCGGGTGAGTAGCGCTCATACATCAACGGTCACATAATATTGAGAGATTACGTGGTAAATGGCAAATCTTACCTTTTCGGGGCACTATTAAACTAGGTCAAGGTTCGGTTTCATGAGCTCTATACTATAATCTTATTTCCCGACTTGTATTTGTTACATGTCAACTTAATTATGGGCGTATAACAACGTAGCCCATCGTATTTTAAAATGATTTATCTTGTATTCAACTGATTACTTATTAAACTCTATGAATTCACTGAACCTTTGTGTTGACTTTTAGCATGTTTTATCTCAGGTCCGTAAGTGACTTTCGGCTTGGATGGGCGGCGCAAGAAATGGATATCTACATGATGGCTCATGTTTAAATAAAAGTTTTCATTCGATAATGTTCTAAACTTTCAAAACTTATGTATCTTTTAACTATGTTAAAAACATTTGGGACCTTGTTAACTCTGATAAATTATTGAATGTGAGGTTTTAAAAATGACTTTGTTTTAAAGTTATTTACTATACTTGTACTATTTGACCAAATAGCACCCCATGTTGTATTCAACTGCGTTCATAAAATGGGGGTGTTATAGAATGGTACCAGAGCACAAATTATAGTGAACTACAATAGTGACAATCCCATCAGCATCTTTAACATGTTTCTTCAGGCTGTTCCCCTTAAGGCAACTTCCCAAAAGATTCCAGTCAATGTTTGTGATCCAGTTTTGCATCTTCATGGACCACAAATCATAGTCTTGAGCATTCTTTAAATATGGGAATTTAGCATTACTGTTGGAGAGATTGAGTTGTTGGAGAGAAGTGGTGTTTTGGTTATGGGTTGTATCAGCTTCATCATCTGATCCAGGCATTTTTCTTGATTGTTTTGGATTAAGAGGGTGTAACTATTTTATATTAAGTCCCTATTGTTTCTTCTTTCTTCATTTCTTCTTGTGGGTTTTGTAATCTTCAAATCTTGTAATTCCCAACAATCTTCCCCTATTTGATATTACAAAACAATCTGCATGAAGAAACAATGTCATCACCAATAATAAGCTGCACATCATAACTATTCTTCCCCTTTTTGTAATCTTCTAATAGGGTCTTGTGCAACTCGTAAACGCTTCCCCTTAAATGATGCATATCTCGAACTTTAATCGGCTTCAAATATCCTTATCTGATGTAGTGCGAACAAGCATATTAAATACACCTCAGTTATTCGTGTGGTCCCAGCCATCGCACGCCATAACAGTCCATTGGTCCTAGACCAGATCAAAATATAATAATGTGTGTGGTCCCGGCCGTCGCACGACATTATTATGTTATGTACTCAACAACCTGTAAACACCAAACCAAATGAATAGAAGGAACCAACTCGTCGTCCAAGATCCAATGGCGTCTTCGGACCTAGAATTAAATTTCAAAAACAAAAGAATAATATATATATATATATATATTTGGTTAACTAATAAGCAGTAACGAGCAGCTGCAATAAGTATCATCAGTAACTAGCATCAGTAGTAACGAACATCAGTATAGATCAGCAGAATCAAAATAATCACATCAGCACAAAGTGTAAGCGAATGATCAAGTATATTAACAATAAGCTTCCCCTTAAACTTATACTTGCCATCTCTTTAATCCAATAGGCTCCAGGGAGTGATCACTGATGAAGAAAATCAACTATAACTGATTTGATGAAGAAGTTAAATCTCCCAAACTTGCATCTTATATCTTGCACTATCCACGTAACTCCAAACTCATACTGCCATAAAAAGTATAAGTATACCGCAACCTCTTGACAAATCCTCAACTAAATGAGACACTGAGCACAATAACGTAACTCCTTAAAGTGATAGCAAATGTATGCATTAAGCACAATAAGATGGATCGTACCCCTTCACTAGATTCATCAAGTCTTTGTCACATCATTAACGCACGAACAAGTTATCTCCAAAGTGTTCCACTCACTTTGAGATATGATAAGAACACGCACCTGTGAAATTCAACTACAACAACAAATAAATTATAATCAAATGTCTTCAACAAGTAATCTCCTCAACGAACTGATGATGATTGATAACACCATTCTCTCTAACCAGTATTAATCTCACATGACTAGTAGGAACCAAGACTGACCAAAAGAAAAAGTATACAACAAGCTAATAGGAACCATAAAGAAGTCAGTAAGAACCATATGTATCAGCAGGAACCCATCAGCAGGAACCAATCAGGAGGAATGATCAGAAATAACCATCAGTAGAAACAAGTAAAGCATCAGCAGAAACAATTAAAGCTTCAGTAGAAACAATTAAAGCTTCAGCAGGAACGAATAATGCAGCAGCAGTAACCGTCAACAGTACCAATCAAAGTTGTGTCATTATAAAACCATATGAGTATACCAACGATCAAATTCTTGACAGTGCTTCTAGTTCTAACAGGTGCTTGAGGATCTGCAATAATCTTGGATAGGGGATGATCATTATTAATCCTCTTTGTCGCTGTAGGGTTGACATCAATTGTGGCATCAAGGTTGTTGACAGTAGGCCCAAACTCAGTATCATAAGAAGCTGAGTTAAAGAGACCAGGCTTGGGCTGATAATTACCAAGATCAGAAGGACTTGGAAATCTTGTAAAGGGCTTCTCAAAGTCTGTAGAAGCTTCAGTAGAAATGGGAGATTGTGCAGCAGGACTATCAGCAGCTTTGATCTCATCAGTAGAAATAGGAGAGCCTTTAGTAGAACTGTCAGCAGTATCCTTGTTTCTACTGACTGCTTGTGCTAATTGTTGAAGTATGGCATCAGTCTCTTGTGCAACCTTTTCACTGAGTCTCTGAGCTTCCTGAGTAGCAGCATGTTCTTGCTTTTTAAGTCTAGCAAGATCCTCTGCATAATGTGACTCATCTTCTTGTTCAGCGGCAGAATGATTTCCTACAAAATGGTTAGGTGGAAAAGAAGGTACAACAATGGTATGTTCATCTGGCTCAGAGTCACTCTCTGAGTCATCATCCATGGAACCTGCAGGGCTAGAAATTGAATCTTTGGTACCTGCATTAGGATTAGAAGCATGTCTAGTGTACCCCAAATAATCAGTCAAATAATCTATGTCAAAATACCAAGAATGGCCCTGTCCCTGAGTATTAGGCTGATCTTCAAGAAATCTTAGGTTAAGGGTCTCCTCTATCCTTTTGGCATTGAAATGATAAACCCTATAGGCCTTGCTATGAGCTGAATAACCCACAATGTATCCTTCATCAGCTTTCCCATCAAACTTACCTAGTGTATCAGCAGTATTCAAAATGGTCACTTTGCAACCAAAAGGCTTAAGGTAATGAATGTCTGGAACTTTCCCAGTGAGAAGTTCATAAGGTGTCTTGACATGATGTCTAGTGATGGATACCCTGTTTAACACATAGCAAGCAGTACTTACTGCTTCAGTCCAAAACATAGTGGGTAATTTAGAGTCTGCAAGCATGGATCTTACTGCCTCAATTAAGGTTCTATTTTTCCTTTCAGCAACCCCATTTTGTTTTGGGGTTCTTGGAGTACTATAGTCCCTTCTAATCCCCTCAGACTTACAGAATTCTATGAAAACAACATTTTTGAACTCTGTCCCATTGTCACACCTAATGCCTTTAACCTTTTTATTTAGCTGGTTTTCAATTAAAGTGATGAATTCTTTCAAAATAGGAGTTGTTTTATCTTTAGTTTTTAGAAAGAATACCCAGCAAAACCTGCTATAATCATCAGTGATAACCAGGCAGAAGTACTTATGATCAATACTTCTGATAGGAGTTGGACCAAAGAGATCCATGTGCAGCAACTGAAGAAGTTCTGAGATGGTGCACACAGCTGTTATGGCTTTGTAAGAGGCTCTGTGTTGCTTTCCCTTGTTGCAAGCAATACAATTGTGTTCATTGGTGAAGAGTTTTGAAGGAAGGCCCTGAACAAGACCAAGTTTAGACAACTTGTTTATAGTCTTGTAGTTTACATGAGCCATTCTCCTGTGCCACTTTGCAGATTCATCCTGAGAAGCTTTAGCCACCAAACATGTTAGATCACCTTCTGGCTTAACATCATTCAGATTGAGTGTGTACAAGTTGAAGGTTCTAGGAACTCTCAGCAAAACAATTGTATCTTCTGGAAGTTTGAAGTCCTTAGAGAGCACAAGACATTCATCCTCAGAGAAGAAAACCTTATTCTTAGTGTCACAAATTTTTGATACAGAGAACAGATTAAAGTGCTCCAGTTCCTTCACATAATAAACATTCGCAAAATCTAACAGAGGTGTTTTAATAGTTCCTTTCCCAGTAATTTTCCCATCTCCACCACCAAAAGTTACACTGCCTCCTCCTTCTATAGGCACAATGTCATGCATCTTGTCCTTGTTCCCTGACATACTTATGGAACAACCACTATCAACTATGCCTACTTCAGTACTTTTCAGAGGATGATCCTATAACAACAACAAAAATATACAAAAGTTAGTACACATTGGAGACTTAAGTCATTGCTGACTTGAGCCTGCCTTGTGGATCATTAGAGGTAGGCCATGTAGATGTTTTAGATCTACCATTGTTCTTGGGCCTGTAATGCAAATTAGGTCCCTTCTTTGTCCAAGAACAACCTGCTGAGGGCTTCACAGCAGTATCACAATACCTCCCACCAACATATATTGAGTCAAACTGTCTAGGACAATAACCATTAGAAAAGAAAGAACTAGTGGGTCGAACATAAGGTCTAGTGCTGGTTCTTCTCCATGAAGAATGTGGTTCAGCAGAATTGGATTTCTGCTGATGTGGAATAAAAGAGAGTATATCATTAACATTCTTCCACATTTGCCTAGGTTTGCCTTGACTAAAACAGACACCCATTCTTTGCTCATGAAAATTACAATCCTTAATCAAATGAAATTTACTTCCACATACAAAACATTTCTTCTTTTTAGAAGATTTATTCAAGCTGAAAGATGTTCCATAACATGAAAAAGCATTCACACCATAATGATTAACAGAACTAGAAATATTGTTTTGCAAAGAATTAGAAAACAAGTCTTCAGAAGAAACTGTCTTGGAATCAGCAGTAACTCTAGCAGGCTTGTGGGGAGTCTTGGGTGTGGTCTTGAAAGTGGTCTTGGGCAGGTCTGACTTCTCACTTGAATCACAACTGGAAAATGAAGTAGACCCTTCATCAGAAGACTTGTCACTGTTACAACAAGAGACAAAGTCAGTAGATTTAATAATAGGGTCTGGCAAGTCACTTGACTTTTTGCCACAGAGATGGTGTGATCCATCAAAGTCAACAGGTATAGACAGGTCTATAGGCATATGTTCCCCTCTTATAGGTCCAGGGACAGCATTCATTCCCCCTTCCTTAACAAATTTTACAGGTGTGTGATATGCTAAGGCTGGTTCAGGGTCAAAAACACTAGACATGTCAGGATAAGTGAACTCTTCAGGATCTATATATTTCTCATATCCTAATGCTTTTCTAGACCTAACAGATTGATGACCATCAATCAATTTATTCAAATTAGATGCTCCTTCTTGCCACTTCATACGACCAGCCACCTCTTTATCTAACTTAACTTGTAATTCTTGTTTTTCCTTTTCTAAATCAGATTTCTCTTTTTCAGTACGTCTTAAATCTATCTTTGCACATTCTAAATCACTTTCAAGAACTCTTATCTTTTCATCATATTTAACTTGATTCTTTAGAAACCAGACCTTTTGTTTTTCTAAAGTTTTTAAAGCCTTTTTATAGGCCTCAACTTCTATATAACACTCATTGTACTTAGGTTTCAATTCATCATATTCTTGTTTGAGTTCATTGTATCTTACACTACATCCAAAAACACAATTGTGTACCTGAGAGATGCCCATCAAGGAGACTTGTTCCTTCTTATCCTCTGAAGATGAGTATGCCAGCAAATTCACTTGTTCAGAAGTAGAAGCTTCCTCTTCAGCAGGTTCATGTTCAGCCCAATCAATCTGGTGATCCATAGTCACCAAAGCTTTGGAAGGTGTAGCTTTAGAAGTCCCTGATTCCAATAGATATGAGCCATATCTAACTTCATCACCAGACTTTCTTTCCTTGCACTCTCTTGAAAAATGGCCCATTTGACCACAAGTGTAGCATTTAACCTTCCTTCTGTCAAACCTTGCTGCATCTCTTCCATTAAAACCAAACTTTCTCCCAGACTTAGTCTTAAACCTTTTGATATTCGTAGAAAACATTGCTAGCTGCCATTTCAAGTGCATCTCCTCCATCTCCAATGGATCCACCTGTTCAAAATCCTCATAAGCAAGAAACTGTTGATGTTCATATTCAACCACAAATGAATGAAGAATATCATCCATTACGCTACTAGATTTTGATTTAGGAGTTGATTTAGTTTGGGTTTGAGAAGATGCTCCTGAGGTGTAAGAACTTGAGGCATGGTGCACAGGTTTTGTAGTGGTGCTTACAAAGGCTGAGTCGGTGGATGGTCGAATGGGACTTCTAACATCAGGCTCAAGAGATTTGAGTCTGTTGTAGAGGTCATCAAAGGAAATCATGTCCAACCCTCCTTTAGCTTTGAGAGCAATGCTGACTTGCAACCAGGATGGTGGCAATGATCTTAGAAACTTAGCATTGCTGTCCTCATTATCTGGCCTAGCCTTCAGCTGATTAAGTTGACTCAAGATCTTGTGGAACCTGTCATAGCCTTTATGGATTCCTTCTTCCTCAGATATCTGAAACTCTTGAAACTGCTGCTTCAGCATTGACCTCTTCATTCTTCTTGATTCTTCATTCCTTCCAAATCTAGCCTTGATTGCCAACCAGATGTCCTTGGCATCCTCCATGAAGTGGAAGTCACCCATGTGGTCATCAGGTATAGCTTGAAGCAGAATTGTTCTCACCTTATTCTCCCTTTGCACGGCTAGAACCTCTTCAGCAGTTTTGGGACCTACAATAGTGACAATCCCATTAGCATCTTTAACATGTTTCTTCAGGCTGTTCCCCTTAAGGACAACTTCCCAAAAGATTCCAGTCAATGTTTGTGATCCAGTTTTGCATCTTCATGGACCACAAATCATAGTTTTCAGCATTCTTCAAATATGGGAATTTAGCATTACTGTTGGAGAGATTTAGTTGTTGGAGAGAAGTGGTGTTTTGGTTATGGGTTGTATCAGCTTCATAATCTGATCCAGGCATTTTTCTTGATTGTTTTGGATTAAGAGGGTGTAACTATTTTATATTAAGTCCCTATTGTTTCTTCTTTCTTCATTTCTTCTTGTGGGTTTTGTAATCTTCAAATCTTGTAATTCCCAACAATCTTCCCCTATTTGATATTACAAAACAATCTGCATGAAGAAACAATGTCATCACCAATAATAAGCTGCACATTGGTAGCGTAGGGATTGCACCAGGCTTTACCTCTCGAGGGATCTCGAGAAGCTTACAACCCCCGCCAGGCAGTGTACCTGATCGGTGTAGTATAGTATAATGACAAGTACCGGGGGATTGATCTTCAGCTAGGAATAGTGTCGCTAGGATTAGAAAACCTAAAGACTAGGTCTAGAGATGAGGGATGATTCTTTTTGTATTTTTATATTTTTTAGAAAGCAAGTAAAAATCTCGGGTTTGAAGAATTTGGACGGAATTAGTTGCTAGTCAACTAACCCAATACTAAAGATGCAAACAAAATAAAATACTAGAAATGAAAATAAACTAATTTAAACTAAGGTTGTGTTTACTTAGATTTCACTACTCCCTAGATATCTTTTACATGTTAATTACTTGTTATAGTTGCGTGGATGACGGATTGTATTCCTTAATACCATTCATGGGGTGGCGTACTTACTTCCTCAATCCTATGAGTGCCTACTTCACTCCTATGTCGAGCCGGCTAAGAAGCTCCTAACATGGGATCATTAGAATTTACTCATGCATTAAATACAACCAATAAAACCTAGTACACATCGGTTCATGTTTCCTAAGACGTTCAAGCATGTTACACAATGGAGATCTGCCAGTTTTCTTAAGCCTAACATTGAAATCATTCATCCAATACAACCATAAACAAGTAATCAACACATAATTAACATCTAGGTTTCATTAGATCTAAGCAAACACAAGATAGATCTAGCCTAGCATGTTGAAATCAAGACAAGCACAAGAGATAGACAACCAACACATAGACATATTGATTGAATTAAGAGAAGACTTATCTCAATAGCACATGAAAGGATTCAAGGGTTGAAAACCCTTGAAAAAGCTGTAAAATACAAGCTAGGTGACGGCGTCAAGAACAAATGTCTGACGCCGTCATCTCGCCGCCAAATAGTTCCTCGGACTGCCTAGATCTGGGTCTGACGCCGTCATGTGTACACCTTATGCAGGCCGTCATGATTTTAACTCCTGACACCCTTGTTGTGACGCCGTCAGGTTTGCACTGGGTCGTCACCACTTTTACTCTTGACGCCGTCAGGGTCTTCCTCTTGACGCCGTCAGGTACTGTTCTCAGCATGGAAAATTAAGTCTTTGGCGTTTTCTTCACTTTTATGCTCCAAAAACGTCCGAATTGCTTCCTTTTCCAGATTTCACTCCCAAAGTACCTAAAATCACAAAAGGAACGATTTAGGGTAATATTTGATCAAATAAATTCAATTCCGGGCTTAAAAGACCTCCTAAAAGTGGTTCATTTTTCGCCTCATCATATACCCTTACACTTGAGATTTGCTTGTCCTCAAGCAAATGCGCTTTTATTCTAATCAAAATACAAGTTAGGGGTCATTTAACACTAATATAAAAGTAATTACAACAAATAATCGTTCCACTAAAGACCAAAGACAAGCACGGAGGTCATATACTAGCACCTCATAAATAGTGTTTAGATACTCACATCTCTCGGGTGTAATAAAGTAATATCACATTATGGAAATGGAAAACATCTCTCACTACCTGTCATAGCAAAATAGATTACCATAGGCTTGGGAAAGGATCAAACCTCCACCACATGGCGTAAGCACCTAGGATAAACTATCAAAGAGATCTTTTAAAAGGGTTGTAACGTTAGGTGTAGGGATATGAAATACACGGTTTTGTTGCATATAGGTAGTCTTTACTGGTGGCGAGTTAATAATCTTGGTTAATTACATGTACAATATGGCGTTGCTAAGCCAAGACTAGACTCGACTTAAGCTAATAAATGAAAATAACAAAAACATAAAATGAACATAGAATGAAAAGGGATGGTAGTCCGTACGTTTTTCTTTTCTCTTTTTCTTTTTTCTTTTTTTTTTTTTTTTTCTTTTTCTTGATTTTTTCGATTTTTTCGATTTTTTTTTTTTTTTTTTTTTTTTTTTTTTTTTTTTTGCATACACTCTTACCCTACCATCCAAAATAATACATCATAGGGAATGAACATTCCCCTTACACTTGAATTTTTACATACTTTACAAATAACTAATCTAATGACTCGAATTAAGAAAATCAAAACACTTGGAGTACTTTTAAGATTAACGTACATATGGGGGTAATATATGATGTTCTTCCCCATTACTCCATAAAATAAGTACTTTACCCATGAGTCCCAATCGTCCCAAAACAATATGTACAAGGATATGACTCGACTTAGCAACCATGTAATCAATTAGATAATTAACTTAGGGTTTAACAAATAACAATAATGCACTAAAGATGAGTGCATACATGGAAGGCTAAGGCGATTTGGGTGTACATTTAAGTGGGGTGTAACAAATTGCTCCTTTAAGTAAAATGCTTAAAGTTAGAAACGAAAGATAGGCTCAGAGGGGTGTACTAGGGGTTTCGTGTACTAAAAATGAGTACAACGCTAAGGGTGTGGGAAAAATTAGTTGACTTAACTAGCCAAGTAATATGACTTAAATGGTCAAGTAATTATGATACGGGTTTAACACAAGGGTGATCCTAATGCATCTTATCATGTAGTAAATCCTACTACACGAATGTACTCTCACTAGCGGTCTTTGGATGCATCACTAACGCAAGTTCTAGAATCTAAATGCTACCGGTACACTCATAAGCACTAATAGTAAATGCTTTTCCTATCAAATCTAAAGGCGAACCTCACATATTTGGGTGGAAAATTTTTCTGAATAGTACGGTTTTGTGCTAGTCATACAATCTCCTATCCATGAGACGCTTGCTATGGCTAAAGTTTCACTCCTAAATGTTGTAAAAAATTTTAAATTTGGCGCTAAAATTGCACTAACAAGTATTTCTCATAGTTTTATTACACATCTACTATCAAACAAACAAACTCAAGCGAAAGTTTATACTATAAGGTATCATCATTTTACCCTCCCCTTACACTTTGGATGAACATTGTCCCCAATGTTCAAGTAAAGAATGTAAAAGTGAAATAAGTAAAACAAATGAAATCAAATACTCCCTAGATTTGCTCGGTATGGATAATAAGGTGGCCAGGTTAGATCTTCCTTCAAGAAAATGAACAATCAAAGCTTCCCTTCCAGAGTATAAATCATCTTCTTGTCATATATAACCTGTTAAACCTGAGAAAATAGTCAAAAACCCAAAGCATCAACCCGAACAAAGAGAACTCACAACTAGATGTAATTCCAGACTTAGGAATAAAAACAAAACAATTAAAGATATAGTGCTCGTGGAATGAATGTTTGCAGATTTCCTGGAGTTTATAAAACTAAAGAATCAACAAAAACTTTAAGACTCCGGTATAAACAAAACTAGCAAAATTTCCAAAATTTTACACATGACGCCGTCAAGAGTAAACTCATGACGCCGTCAGAAGTGACCTGCAGAAATCTTTACGTTAAGTTTCCGAAAAATTTCTGAAAAAACTTATGTCCTACTTCCTGGAAAATCCTGCAAAACATCATTATGACTCGATACAAGCATTTGACTCTAACAAGTACTAATACACATGTCCAGTTAATATTGTTGTGGTTCATGCTCAATTTCGTTATTATAAACAAATTTGGATCTCCCTTACACTTATCTTTTGCAAAATACCTTTATATGCAATTAAGACGAAGTTAAAAACAAAATAAAGCATTTTCACAATTTACTTTGAAACATGAGCCACAAGCAACAAAAATAAAACATGCATACGAAAACAAATAAAATCAAATAAACAAACAAACAAACAAACAAATAAATAAAGCTTGGGTTGCCTCCCAATAAGCGCTTGTTTTTGTTCGAGTCACGAGCCTGACTCTACCCTTATTTAATGGAAATAGGGGAGGTTTTCCCTACACTTTGAATACAGTGCGGGTGGAAGTAGCGATACACACCCTTAAGGTGGAAATATGCCACGTGAGGTGAAGGGGGTGAGTGAATGGCTTCCTTCATCCTAAAACTACCCGGATAATATTGGTTGATGGGTGGGTCGGTTCCTCTTTTGTCTCCTAGATGTATATCTAAGGATGAAAAGTTGTGTAAAGGTTGAGGTTTCGGTTCATGAACATTAGGAAATTCCCTAGAACTAGGAGTAAGGTTATCACTACAAGTATTCAAACCTATATCCTCTAGTGGTGCCTGGTCCAAGGGTTCTACCTCCATCGGAATTCCTAAAGTTTCTTTTACTTCTTCCGGGTAAGTCACGGGCGGTGTGTGTGCCTCAAATGATGGTCGAGTATTTTGTGGGCTTATGTTATTGACCTCATCATTCCATGTGTCAAGATCACCTATATCCTCATCATGTGTTTTGGTAGTATCTATTCTAAGCATTCTCCTAAGTATATCACGTGTTTCTCTAGGCATCTCAACTTCTATGTCCTAATCATAAGGATCATCATCAATATTCTGACTACTATATACAAATTGCCCAAAAGATTCATCATCTGTTTCTTGAGATTCATCATCATCGATCATAAAACCCAGGTCTATTTGATCAATGTGATCATGCTCGGCTAAATCCCCCTCAATTGTTTTCTTAGGTAGTGATAATAGCAAACCTAGTGCTTCATCCAACTTATGATTTGTTGCAATGGCTCTCTCCATAATTCCTTGGCAAACTAGGTCGCATTTCCTATTGGCCTCACTAAAACTAGATCTTAAACAGGGAGGTTGTTCATAAGAATCTATCCTAGGTGAAGGCTCATATGATTCATAGGTGTCTCTAAATGAGGTATTTTGAACTCTTTGGTGTGTTAGCCCCTCAACCTTATCTTGTATTCTTAGAAGTCTAAGTGTAAAGTCCATTTGAAGCAAATTACAAACAAAACCACAAAGAAAAGATAGACTACGAGAAAGCTGCAAAATAAAAAGAAAAAAAAATCTCACTTGATAGGAATCTAATGAGTAGACCTAATAAAAATCAAATTCAACCTAACCAATAACTATTCCCCGGCAACGGCGCCAAAAACTTGGTAGCGTAGGGATTGCACCAGGCTTTACCTCTCGAGGGATCTCGAGAAGCTTACAACCCCCACCAGGCAGTGTACCTGATCGATGTAGTATAGTATAATGACAAGTACCGGGGGATTGATCGTTCAGCTAGGAATAGTGTCGCTAGGATTAGAAAACCTAAAGACTAGGTCTAGAGATAAGGGATGATTCTTTTTGTATTTTTATATTTTTTAGAAAGCAAGTAAAAATCTCGGGTTTGAAGGATTTGGGCGGAATTAGTTGCTAGTCAGCTAACCCAATACTAAAGATGCAAACAAAATAAAATACTAGAAATGAAAATAAACTAATTTAAACTAAGGTTGTGAGCAATATATGGGAGAAATGTGTTTACTTAGATTTCACTACTCCCTAGATATCTTTTACACGTTAATTACTTGTTATAGTTGCGTGGATGACGGATTGTATTCCTTAATACCATTCATGGGGTGGCGTACTTACTTCCCCAATCCTATGAGTGCCTACTTCACTCCTATGTCGAGCCGGCTAAGAAGCTCCTAACATGGGATCATTAGAATTTACTCATGCATTAAATACAACCAATAAAACCTAGTACACATAGGTTCATGTTTCCTAAGACGTTCAAGCATGTTACACAATGGAGATCTTCCAGTTTTCTTAAGCCTAACATTGAAATCGTTCATCCAATACAACCATAAACAAGTAATCAACACATAATTAACATCTAGGTTTCATTAGATCTAAGAAAACACAAGATAGATCTAGCCTAGCATGTTGAAATCAAAACAAGCACAAGATATAGACAACCAACACTTAGACATATTGATTGAATCAAGAGAAGACTTATCTCAATAGCACATGAAAGGATTCAAGGGTTGAAAACCCTTGAAAAAGCTGTAAAATACGAGCTAGGGTTCACAAAGTTCGGCCCTAGGGTTTCTCCATACAAGTCCCTCCCAATGAATGAAAAATAGAAAACTATATATAGAGTTTAGAAGGTGACGACGTCAAGAACAAATGTCTAACGCCGTCATCTCGCCGCCAAATAGTTCCTCGGACTGCCTAGATCTGGGTCTGACACCGTCATGTGTACACCTTATGCAGGCCGTCATGATTTTAACTCTTAACGCCCTTGTTGTGATGCTGTCAGGTTTGCACTGGGTCGTCACCACTTTTACTCCTGACGCCGTCAGGGTCTTCCTCTTGACGCCGTCAGGTACTGTTCTCAGCATGGAAAATTAAGTCTTTGGCATTTTCTTCACTTTTATGCTCCAAAAACGTCCGAATTGCTTCCTTTTCCAGATTTCACTCCCACAGTACCTAAAATCACAAAAGGAACGATTTAGGGTAATATTTGATCAAATAAATTCAATTCCGGGCTTAAAAGATCCCCTAAAAGT
Source organism: Artemisia argyi (assembly GCA_030686995.1). Lineage (NCBI taxonomy): Eukaryota > Viridiplantae > Streptophyta > Magnoliopsida > Asterales > Asteraceae > Artemisia > Artemisia argyi. The sequence continues at coordinate 61,611,046 of CM060692.1, read as the reverse complement.
GGTTCATTTTTTGCCTCATCACACATCATAACTATTCTTCCCCTTTTTGTAATCTTCTAATAGGGTCTTGTGCAACTCGTAAACGCTTCCCCTTAAGTGATGCATATCTTGAACTTTAATCGGCTTCAAATATCCTTATCTGATGTAGTGCGAACAAGCATATTAAATACACCTCAGTTATTCGTGTGGTCCCAGCCATCGCACGCCATAACCGTCCATTGGTCCTAGACCATATCAAAATATAATAATGTGTGTGGTCCCGGCCATCACACAACATTATTATGTTATGTACTCAACAACCTGTAAACACCAAACCAAATGAATAGAAGGAACCAACTCGTCGTCCAAGATCTAATGGCGTCTTCGGACCTAGAATTAAATATCAAAAACAAAATAATAATTTTTTATTTATTTATTTATTTTTGTTTAACCAATAAGCAGTAACGAGCAGCAGCAATAAGTATCAGCAGTAACTAGCATCAGCAGTAACGAACAGCAATATCGATCAGCAGAATCAAAATAATCACTTCAGCACAAAGTGTAAGAGAATGATCAAGTATATTAACAATAAGCTTCCCCTTAAACTTATACTTGCCATCTCTTTAATCCAATAGGCTCCAGGGAGTGATCACTGATGAAGAAAATCAACTATAACTGATTTGATGAAGAAGTTAAATCTCCCAAACTTGCATCTTATATCTTGCACTATCCACGTAACTCAAACTCATACTGCCATAAAAAGTATAAGTAGACCGCGACCTCTTGACAAATCCTCAACTAAATGAGACACTGAGCACAATAACGTAACTCCTTAAAGAAATAGCAAATGTACGCATTAAGCACAATAAGATGGATCGTACCCCTTCACTAGATTCATCAAGTCTTTGTCACATCATTAACACACGAACAAGTTATCTCCAAAGTGTTCCACTCACTTTGAGATATGATAAGAACACGCACCTGTGAAATTCAACTACAACAGCAAATAAATTATAATCAAATGTCCTCAACGAACTGATGATGATTGATAACACCATCCTCCCTAACCAGTAGTAATCTCACATGACTAGTAGGAACCAAAACTGACCAAAAGAAAAAGTATACAACAAGCCAATAGGAACCATAAAGAAGTCAGTAAGAACCGTATGTATCAGCAGGAACCCATCAGCAGGAACCAATCAGGAGGAATGACCAGAAATAACCATCAGTAGAAACAAGTAAAGCATCAGCAGAAACAATTAAAGCTTCAGCAGAAACAATTAAAGCTTCAGTAGAAACTATTAAAGCTTCAGCAGGAACGAATAATGCAGCAGCAGTAACCGTCAACAGTACCAATCAAAGTCGTGTCATCATCAAAACATATGAGTATACAACACTTTTAAAGTCCTAAAATCATCAAAAATCAATCATACTCATCCCCAGCTGCTTCTTTCATGAATTTTAGATATCAAACATCATATATCCAAGTTCCATAATGAATTTAAAACAAGGAAGCATGAATTCATGAAGTGAAAAGCATAGAAATCCCAAAAATCGACTTACATAAACCTTTTTCAGTAGCAGACTTTGACAATTTTTATCTTTTTACTGGGACTCAGATTAAAGATCCCTCTGGTAGAACTCTTCCTTGATATGTTGAGAACTTCCAGTAAAAATTTCAGCCCGATCCAACGGTTAATGAATGAGAAATTGCTGTTTGAAAACTGCACTGCAGAAAGTTACGAAAATTTGCACCAGATCTGCTTCTTCTTCACAACTGCTCTTTATTCATGAACCTCAAAACCTCAAAACCCTAGATATCAAGAGCCCCCGCTCTGATACCAATTGTTAAAGATCGTTTAAGTCCTATCTTGGATATAGTAACAATGATTAAGCACAGCGGAATAAGAACATAAGAATCAAAGTTACTTCAAGGTTTTCTTTATTATAAATATAAAAGAAACTACAACTACTACTAACGCTCTATGCGTTTCTAGACTCTCATTGGAGAGACTAGCTATGAATGGATGATTTGTAAGCCTAGACGTCTACCCTCTTTATATAATAGAGGGAGGTTACAAACCCTAATATGTTTAGCTTACTAAGAAAGCTAACTATTTTATATTAAGTCCCTATTGTTTCTTCTTTCTTCATTTCTTCTTGTGGGTTTTGTAATCTTCAAATCTTGTAATTACCAACATGATCAGCTGTATGACTTCTTGAAGCAAAATCAAGATGAAGCGAATGAAGTAAGGGCCGAATTACTAGCTAAAAAGCATGATCCTCTTGCATTAATGACTAATACACCAACACCTTTACCTGTGAACACACAACAACCATCATCATCTTCAACTCACAACTACATGCAACCATCCTACATTCAACAACCAACACCTGTCTACCAACAACAGTTCTACCCACAGCAACAACATCTTATTCAACAACAACAATACCCACAATTCCAAGAACCAGAATTCACTGACACTGATGAAGCTACTGCAGCCTTGACACAAGCGTTTGCTTTTCTGACAAAGGCATTCCAAGGATGTTATTCTACACCAACTAACAACAACCAAAGGATTTCATCGAACACTTGCAACAAGTAGATTGCTCAGCCGAGTTTCAATATGGGTAACGGAGGCCAAATGGTTGGAGTTTATGGGAATCAGCAGGGATATGCTACTGGATAATGGGTAATCAGAATATGCAGAATGCAGGTCAGTATACAGGGAATCAGTATGGTCAGTATGCAGGGAATCAGATGGGTCAGTTTGTTGGAAATTAGAGGGGTCAGAATGTTGGTAATCAGGCAATGGGTAATCAGAATAGGAATGTTGCAGCTCCAGTTGTTGGGAATCTGGGAAATGTAAATCAGGGTAATCCGGTAAAGTGTTTCAACTATCAGGGTGTAGGTCATATGGCAAGGAACTGTCCTACTAAGCCGAACAAGAAAGATCTAGAGTACTTGCAGAAAGCAGTGCTGTTGGCACAAAAGGAAAAGGCAGGGTTTCAGTTGAATGCAGAGGAAAATGATTTTATAGCTCTTGTGGATGACATGGAAGAACGAGAGGATATCGATGCGAACTGCATATTCATGGCGAATCTTCAGGAAGCTAAGTATGACACGGATTCTGACACACTTCCTGTTTATGACACCAATGCACCATCTAAGGTATCAAACTTCAACACATGTCACAATAATGATATATTTGATATGTATCCACACGAGGAACAACATTCTGAGAAGCTAGCACCCACTTATGATACATACCTGGACACGCCAAGTAGTAGCAATACTACTTCAACAACTCCAGATGTGAATCATAATGGAGGCTTCATTTCACAACATGCTGAGAATGATGAGGAAACACGTGCTTTATTTGAATCATTATTAAATAATTGTGGTATTGAAATCGAGAATGTGAAAAAGGTCAATCGCGATGTTAAGGCCGCGAATGAGAAATTGACCACTGAGCTTGAGAGATACAAGGAAAATGTAAAAAGTTTTCAAATTCACAAAGAACGCGAGTCAGAACTTGAAATTGGTTACAAGAAGTTACTTGTTAAAGATAGGGAATGGAAAAACAAGTTTGCCAATCTTGAAATAAGTTCAACAAAAACCATTAACTCTTTAAAACAAGAAATTTCTGAGTTAACAAACCAAATTTCAAAAAAAAAAAAAAAAAAAAAAAAAAAAAAAAAAAAAAGCTTATACTAATCTTGAAAAAAAAAAGGGATGAGTTGAAAAAGGACTTTGCAAAGAAAGAAGATAAACTTTTGGACGAAATCATAGAGTCAGAACACATGATTGCACATCTAGAAGAATTAGTGGTTAAGTCGGGTCAGTCAAGTCAAACAATAAAAATAATTTCAAATCAAACTAATCCGATTTACCATACGAAAAATAAAATGGCTCTTGGTAACACAACTCCTTGTAATCTCAAGAAAGCTCAGCAAGAACAGAATGTTTTGTATAATGGTAATATTATTTACACCAAACATGATCCTCCCATCGTTCGGGATTTTGTGGAAACGATGGAACTTGTCGAAGAGAGCATAACTAAAATGAAACAAAAGGATTTGAAACCCATTGATTACAACAAATTGAACAAACTTTTAGGAATTACTTCTGTTCCACAAAAAGAACCATCAGTGTTTTCCATAAAACGACCATTCTCAAAAATGTTTTCTAACAAAGTAGTTGCTTCCAAATCAATTTATAACATGGAACAGATTTCCTCAAACAACACTTTTAACACAAGTGCTGCAAGGGGATATCTTGATGATATTAAAACCAGAATTGGGCAACTTAAAATGACTTTAGAATCTAAAACAAGACTTAATGAGATCAACTGGAATTCCACGGTTCATTTACAGCTTAAAAAGATTCTTGAAAGTGATTTTCCTCCTCAAATTAATAACATTCATGCTCGTGTCACTCATTTTGAACAAGCATTTTTGAAAGAAACAGCTGACTTCATCACGGATCACAAATCTCTGATAAAGAAGGCTAATGAATCTTTTGAGCAAATCAATGTTTTGGAAAACCTAAATGATTCTCTCTTCGAAGCCGTTATGACTACTGATATTATGTCCATCATTTTACAAACATATTCTGTTCAAAACGATGAACGACTGAGAACTGAGACCTCCGAAATTGTTTCGAAATATGAAAATGCTCTTATTCAACTTGAAAAAGAAAATGTGTCATATTTTAAACAACTTGATCGAAAAAGCGAGGAATGCAAGTATGACAAACTGTCGTATGAGCGTGCCTTCAAGAACATGAAAGAGCAAAATGATCTTTTGAGGGCTCAGCTTGTAAGTCAAAAAGGAAAGGGTGTGGATACTAATTTTGCAAAACCATCGACCTCGGACAAACCAATTACCTCAAAAAGGGTTGTTAAACCAAAAATGTCAATTTCTCAACCTGTTCCAAAAGTCGATGTGAAAAATGATTGGACAAAACCAGTCACTCCAACACCTTTGCCGAAGAATAATGAAAAAGAAAAGATCATTGAAAAAGGAAAAGCGGTCGTCGAAACACCAAAAGTGATAGCACCTGGCCTTTTTAGGATTAGTCCCACTAATGAGTCTGCCTCCACATCTAAGACTAATAAAGGAAAAAAGGATAATACTAAAGAGTCTAGTGATGCTAAAAAGGACAACAATATAAATCCTAACACGTGTGCCTTACCTTCTACAAGATTAGAAAGCACCTCTAGGAGCAGCAGACTAACCCCATGGAACCTAATTCAAAATGGTTTCCAAATACAAACTCTTCTGTTCTTGGCAGGTTATCGAAATATGTCTTTGGATCGTCGACTCGGGTTGCTCCAAGCACATGACCGGGAATTTAAAGCTGCTGATCAATTTTGTCTGGAAATTCATGGGAACTGTACGCTTTGGAAATGATCATGTAGCATCTATTCTGGGTTTTGGAGATCTTCGGTTTGGGAATTTCTTGATCACTCGAGTTTACTACGTCGAAGGGTTGGGTCACAATTTGTTTTCAGTTGGGCAGTTTTGTGATGCAGATTTAGAAGTTGCATTTAGGAGAAACACGATTTTTATTAGAAATTTGGTTGGTGATAATCTCTTAACTGGTAATCGTGGTAAAAATTTGTATGCTATCGACATCAACCAAATGGCTTCTACATCACCAATTTTTCTTATGACAAGGGCAACCGAAACTAAGCCCTGGCTGTGGCATAGACGTTTATCCCATCTCAATTTCGGCACCATCAACAAGTTAGCCAAAGACAACATCGTCACCGGACTTCCTAAGTTCAAATACACCAAGGATCACCTATGTCCATCATGCGAACAAGGAAAAAGAAAAAGAGCATCATATAAACCTAAAACCATACCTAGTTCGGAAGCAAGGTTACATATGTTGCACATGGACTTATGTGGCCCAATGAGAGTTGAAAGCATTAATGGAAAGAAGTATATTCTTGTTATTGTTGATGATTATTCAAGATATACTTGGGTAAAGTTTTTGAGATCAAAAGATGAAGCACTAGGTACCATCATCACCTTTCTAAAGCGTATTCAAGTTCTACTTCAAGCTCTAGTAAGGATTGTAAGAACAGATAATGGCACAGAATTCACAAATCAGGAGTTAAGAACCTACTTTGAAGATGTGGGAATCACTCACCAAACATCAGTTGTTAGAACTCCACAGCAGAATGGGGTAGTTGAAAGAAGAAATCGAACTCTTGTGGAAGCTGGTCGCACAATGCTGATTTATTCTAGTGCACCACTATTCTTATGGGCTGATGCTATTGCCACTGCTTGTTTCACTCAAAACCGATCCCTAGTACATCAAAGATTAAATAAAACCCCATATGAGCTAGTGAAAAACCGTAAACCTGACATCTCTTATCTTCATGTATTTGGCACTTTGTGCTATCCGACAAATGATAGAGAAGATCTAGGAAAGTTGAAAGGTAAGGGTGATATTGGAATCTTCATTGGATATTCAGAAAACTCGAGGGCATTCAGGGTGTATAATAGAAGAACGAAAAGGATAATGGAGACGATGAATGTGAAGTTTGACGAGATTTCACAAATGGCTTCTGAGAGACTCGCTCTAGAACCCGCGCTTAATCCAATGGCTTCTAATCAAAACAGATTAGGACCCGCGCCAAACCAGCAGACTTCTGGACACATCAGTTCAGGACTCGTGCCTCAAGGAGCTCAGTCAACAAACACTGAAAAACCTACAGAACAAGAACTGGAAAATTTCTTCGAGTTAATGTTTGATGAATATTATGGTAGAACTTCGACAAATGCATCTCAACAATATTCCGCTGCACCCGCTCAAAACCATCAACCACCACCACCACCATCACAAGATGCATCTACAACAATCGAAGCTGAAGCACCAACTCCCTAAGCATTATCAACATCTACTCCAGCAACTCCAGTTATTGAAACTGATCTACCAAGAGTTGATGAGCAAAATCAGAACACTAATTTTCAAGAAGAACCAGCAAATAATTCAAACGATGTTGCGTTAGAAGATGAAGAAGTATTTGAAAACCCGTTTGCAACAGACTCTGCTGAATCTTCTTCAAGGTTACGAGAACCGTCTAACACACATACGTTCAACCCAAGGTACCCTTCTACGTTTCAATGGACAAAAGACCATCCAATAGAACAAGTTATTGGTGAACCTTCAAAGCCAGTTCAGACGAGGAGACAACTTGCCACCGATCTCGAATTTTGCATTTACATTTGCTCTATAAGCCTCAAAGAACCAAAGAAAATTCGGGAAGCAATGGCAGAAAACCCATGGATAGAAGCAATGCAAGAGGAAATTCTTCAATACCAGTTACATGATAGTTGGGAACTTGTTGAACGACTACTTGATATACGTGTTCTTGATCTCAAGTGGTTGTGGAAAAACAAACTGGATGAGGAAATGACTGTTATTCGCAACAAAGCTCGTCTCGTGGATAAAGGTTATCCACAAGAAGAAGGGATAGATTTCGAAGAATCATTCGCGCATGTAGCTAGACTTGAAGCAGTCCAGATCTTCTTAGCCTATGCAGCTCATAAAAACATCACAGTCTATCAGATGGACATTAAGACAGCTTTCTTGAATGGAACTCTGAAAGAAGAAGTGTATGTGAGTCAGCGAGAGGGATTCATGGACAAAGATCATCCAGACTACGTCTACAAGCTTAAGAAAGCCATTTATGGTTTAAAACAAGCTCCAAGAGCGTGGTATGACGAACTATCATCTTTCTTGCTCAAAAACAATTTCACCAAAGGAACGGTTGATGACACCTTGTTTATCAAAAATTCAAAGATGACATTTTGATCGTTCAAATTTACGTGGACGACATAATTTTTAGATCAACCAATCCTAACCATTCAAAACATTTTGAAAATCTCATGAAAAGCAAATTTGAAATGTCCATGATGGGGGAACTGATGCGTGGGAATTGCACCAGGATTTACCTCTCGAGGGATCTCGAGAAGCTTACAACCCCCACCAGGCAGTGTATATGATCGTTGTAGTATAGTATAGTGACAAGTACCGGGGGATTGATCGTTCAACTCAGGAATAGTGTCGCTAGGATTAGGAAGCCTAAAAACTAGGTCTAGAGGTGAGGGATGATTCTTTTTGTATTTTTATATTTTATAGAAAGCAAGTAAAATCTCGGGTTTTGGAAGAGTGGGCAGAATTAGTTGCTAGTCAACTAACCCAATAACTAAGATGCAATCCAAATAAAATGACAGAAATGTAAATAAAGCTAATTAAACTAATGTGGTGTGAACAATAAATGGGAGAATTGTGTTTACTTAGATTTCACTACTCCCTAGATATCTTTTACAGGTTAATTACTTGTTATAGTTGCGTGGATGACGGGTTATATTCCTTAATACCAATCATTGGGTGGCGTACTTACTTCCCCAATTCTATAAGCTCCTACTTCACTCCTATGTCGAGCCTGCAAGAAGCTCCTAACATGGGATCAGTAGAATTCGCTCATGCATTAAATACAACCATAAAAACCTAGTACACATCGGTTCATGTTTCTTAAGACGTTCAAGCAAGTTACACAATGGAGATCTGCCAATTTTCTTAAGCCTAACATTGAAATCATTCATCCATTACAATTATAAACAAGCAATCAACCTATAATCAACATATAGGTTTCATAACATGTAAGCAAACACACAAAAGATCTGGCCTAGCATGTTAAAATCAAGACAAGCATAAGATATATTCAAACAACACATAGACATATTGAATGAATTGAAAGAAAACTTATCTCAATTGAACATGAAGGGTTTCAAGGGTTGAAAACCCTTGAAAATACTGTTACAAACGAGCTAGGGTTTATAAAGTTCGGCCCTAGAATTCTCCTCACAAGTTCCACACTTAATGAATGAAAATTAGAAAAGTATTTATAGATTTCATGAGGTGACGGCGTCAAGAGTAAAATTCTGACATCGTCATCTCGCCGCCAAAAATCTTCTCGGATTGCCTCGATCTAGATCTGATGCCGTCATGTGTATTTCTGCTATGGGTCGTCACCACATTTACTCTTGACGCCCTTGTTCTGAAGCCGTCACGTTTTCTCTGGGCCGTCATCCATTTTGATCCTGACGCCGTCATCTTTTCCTTCTTGACGCCGTCAGGTACTGTTCCCAGCAAGGAAAATCAAGACTTTGCCGTTTTCTTCACTTTTATGCTCCAAAAACGTCCAAAATGCTTCCATTTCCAGAATTCATTCCCAAAGTACCTAAAATCACAAAAGGAAAGATTTAGGGCAATATTTGATCAAATAAATTCCAATTCCGGCTTAAATGACCCCCTAAAAACGGATCATTTTTCGCCTCATCATATACCCTTACACTTGAGATTTGCTTGTCTTCAAACAAATTTGCTTTTATTCTAATGAAAATACAAGTTAGGGGTCATTTAACACTAATATAAAAGTAATTACAACAAATAATCATTCCACTAAAGACCAAAGACAAACACGGAGGTCATACACTAGCATCTCACAAATGGTGTTTAGATACTCACATCTCTCGGGGTGTAATAAAGTAAATATCACAATATGGAAATGGAAAACATCTCTCACTACCTGTCATAGCAAAATAGATTACCATAGGCTTGGGAAAGGATCAAACCTCCACCACATGGCGTAAGCACCTAGGATAAACTATCAAAGAGGTCTTTCAAAGGGTTATAACGTTATGTGTAGGGATATGGAATACACGGCTTTGTTGGATATAGGCAATCTTTACTGGTGGCGAGTTAATAATCTTGGTTAATTACATGTACAATATGGCACTGCTAAGCCAAGACTAGACTCGACTTAAGCTAATAAATGAAAAATAACAAAAACATAAAATGAACATAGAATGAAACGGTATGGTAGTCCGTTTTTTTTTTTTTTTTTTTTTTTTTTTTTTTTTTTTTTTTTTTTGGCATACACATTTACCCTACCATCCAAAATAATACATCATAGGGAATGAAAATTCCCCTTACACTTGAACAATAAACTAATCTAATGACTCGAATTAAGAAAATCAAAACACTTGGAGTACTTTTAAGATTAACGCACATATGGGGGTAATAAATGATGTTCTTCCCCATTACTCCATAACATTAGTACTTTACCCATGAGTCCCAATCGTCCCAAAACAATATGTACAAGGATATGACTCGACTTAGCAACCATGTAATCAATTAGATAATCAACTAAGGGTTTAAACAAATAATAATAATGCACTAAAGATGAGTGCATACACGGAAGGCTAAGGCAATTTGGTTGTACATTTAAGTGGGTTGTAACAAATTCTTCCTTTAAGTAAGGTGCTTAAAGGTAGAAACGAAAAGATAGGCTCGGAGGGGTGTACTAGGGGTTTCGTGTACTAAAAATGAGTACAACGCTAATCGTGTGGGAAAAATTAATTGAGTTTACTAGCCAAATAATATGACTTAAATGGTCAAGTAATTATGATACGAGTTTAACACAAGGGTGATCCTAATGCCTCTTATCATGTAGTAAATCCTACCACACGAATGTAGTATCACTAGCAGTCTCGGGATGCATCACTAACGCAAGTTCTAGAATCAAAATGCTATCGGTACACTCATAAGCACTGATAGTAAATGGTTTTCCTATCAAATCTAAAGGCGAACCTCACATATTTGGGTGGAAAATTTTTCTGAATAGTACGGTTTTGTGCTAGTCATACAACTCCTATCCATGAGACGCTTGCTAAGGCTAAAGTTTCACTCCTAAATGTTGTAAAAAAATTTAAATTTGGCTCTAAAATTACACTAACAAGTATTTCTCATAGTTTTATTACACATCTACCATCAAACAAACAAACTCAAGTGCAAGTTTATCTATAAGGTATCATCATTTTACCGTCCCCTTACATTTAGGATGAACATTGTCCCCAATGTTTGATTAAAGAATGTAAAAGTAAAAACAAGTAAAAGAATGAAATCAAATACTCCCCTGATTCGCTCGGTATGGATAGTGTGGTAACAAGGTTAGATCTTCCTCCAAGAAAATGAACAATCAAAGCTTCCCTTTCAGAATATAAATCATCTTCTTGTCATACGTAACCTGTTAAACCTGAGAAAACAAACAAGGCAACCTCGCGTAAAATCGGAGGCAATCTATATATGATAATAAATCCTAGAAAACAATGTAAGATATAATGCTTGTGGAATGATGTTTGCAGATTCCCTGGAGTTTATAAAACTAAAGATTCAACAAAAACTTGAAGACTCCGTTAGAAAAACAAAACTAGCAAAATTTCTAGAATTTTACACGTGACGCCGTCAGGAGTTTCTTCCTGACGCCGTCAGAAGTGACCTGCAGAAATCTTTATGTTAAGTTTCCGGAAAATTTCTGGAAAAACTTTGTCCTACTTCCTGGAAAATCCTGCAAAACATTATTATGACTCGATACAAGCATTTGACTTTAACAAATACGAATATACATGTCCATTTAATATTGTGGAGAATCATGATCGGTTTCGTTTCTTTAAAACATATTTGGGGTTTCCCCTTACACTTATCTTTTGCGAAATACCTTTGGATGAAGTTAAGACTAGGCCAAACAACAAAATAAAGTATTTTCACCATTTTAGTTTGAAATATGATCTACCAACAATAAAAATAAATCATGCATACGAAAACAAATAACAATAAAACAAAATAAAATCACACAAAACATGGGTTGCCTCCCAAGAAGCGCTTTTCTTTATTTACGAGTCTTGTAGCTAGACTCAAGGTCATGGGTTATTACGTGACATGGGTGAGTTCCTCATTGAGGACATCTTTGGGATCAAACTTAGGTTTCAACTTCCTATCGGTTTTCTTAGTGGGGTATGACCTTTCAAACTTTTCTCCATCCGGGTCATACACAATCATCTTCATATGCCATGATCCATCACCTTCCTTAGGTGGCTTGTCCCACCTCCATTTACACTTATCCCCCTCTCTCTTCCACTTGTTCATCTCAATGTTAATAGGCATTACGCTTAAGAACTCAATCATTTTCCTAAAGACTAGGGGATCCTCAAAAGGGTCTAACTCTTCATCTCTAGCTATGAGTTGTTCCACCGAATGTGTTTTATCAATGAAATCTTTTTCTAGATAGAATGGGCGTTGGGGTCCTATAAAGTTTCTTTCTATCCTAGATGGTCTCCTATTCATCTCTACCCAATGTGGTGTCAGCTCATCCTCACAATCGTAGCTATGTTTCTTAACATCATATACCGACCAAGTATCGCCCTCACCTACCGCTATCTTAGACTCCTTACAATCTATCATAGCGCTAGCGGTAGCTAAAAATCCTCTTCCTACTAATAAAGGGCATGTAGTATCACTAACCATATCAAGGACGTGAAAATCCGCTAGAATAGTGAACTTCCCTACGTGAACAACTACATCCTTAATCATCCCAACCGGGTGGGCAATACTCCCATCCGCTAGACCAATTAATACCTCCGTCTCCTCTAATTTTCCAAGTTTGAGAGTGGTGAAAAGGGATAAGGGAATCAAGTTGAGGCTTGACCCTAAATCGGCTAGTGTGTCGAAAGCTTCGGATTTTCCTATCTTACAAGGCAAAACAAATATACCCGGATCATCAAGCTTTTTAGGCAACTTATTTTGAACGAAGGCGGTCCCATTTTTACCTAGTTTAAATTTCTCATACTTTTCTAGGAGGGCACTATAGTAGGGAGCACGGGCTAAGACATCAATGACGGGGCGTTCAAGGTGAAGCTCCTTGAATTCATCGTCAAGGTCTTGCGTAGGAGGTATTTCAACAATGCGTTTGACCGGTTTTATATCGGGTATTTTATTTGATTGGTCCTTTTTAAGAATTTGGTTTTGTTTGAAACACGTGCTCGTTGATTTAACCGAGTAGTATTGCGGACAAGAAGTGGGTGACGAAACTGATGATATGGAATTAACGTTTAGTTTCGGGTTCTTGACCGTGTCGCTTGGGAGTGCTCCCATTTCTTGGTCATTGAGAACTTTCAGCAATGTGTCAATTTTTGTGGTCATCTCGCTTTGCTTTTGTTTGAAATCGGCTTCAAACTTAGATATGCGAGCTTCTTGAGATGCCATAAACTTGCACATCAATCCTTCAAGATTGTTGGTACTACCATAGTTGTTAGAAGGATTGTTGTTGAAAGTACGGTTGGAGGGTGGACCGTTTGGTTGGTAACGACTAGGCGGATTGGAAGAATTGTTTTGATTTTGCTTCCACTTAAGGTTTGGGTGATTCTTCCAAGAAGGGTTGTATGAATCACCGTAAGGGTTTGGCTCAGGTTTGAAAGTGTACCACTTATCTCCCTCTTCGTCAGTACGCGAAGACGCGTAGTCCGCAAAAGCTGTTCCGGGGAGTTCCACACAATCACGAGTGTCATGGGGACCACTACATAATTCGCATGAAGAAGTGATTTTGTTCACTTGGCTTGAAGGCTTAGGAGCTTCGTAAGATTTCATGAGAAACTTGACTTGGTCCTCAAGTTCCATGATCCTACGGTCGGGAGTGCTAAAATTGTTCGAAGGCAAAGATATTGCCTTGACCGTTTTCTTCAAATCACGGGGATCATTCCAACTTTCGTTGTCATAGAGAGCAAGATCTTCTATGAGTTCCCATGATTCTTCCGCACTTAGATCACGTTGCTGCTACCAGCCGATTGGTCAATGGTTCGCCTTGTGGAGAGATCGATATGGTCATAGAAGATATGGACTTGGAGCCAAAGATCTATGCCATGATGAGGGACTTTTTGGAGTAAGTCCTTGAAACGAGTCCATGCTTCATATAGATTTTCACCTTGACGTTGTTGGAACATCAAGATATCATTTCTAAGCTTGGTAGTTCTCCCCAGTGGGAAAAATTGAGCAAGGAAACGAGTGGTGAGATCATCCCATGAGGTGATGGATCCCGCGGGTAAACGTTCAAGCCATTGACTAGCTTGATCACGTAGAGAGAATTGGAATAGGCGTAATCGGGTTGACTCTCTAGTTGTAACATCAAGGTCTATAGAATCTACAATTTTAAGGAAGTCCTTGAGATGTTGATTAGGATCTTCGGAACGAAGTCCATGGAATGCACATCCGCTTTGCACCAACCGGATGGTGTTGGATCGCAAGGGTGACACATTGGCTCCTTGGGTGAGCTCAATGGTGTTTCGATAGCCTTGGTGGCTAGGACAGGAATACTCTCCTAGGGTTCAGGGCCTAAGAGGTTGGTTTGCTGGTGGTGGGTTTTGTGGGTGGTATTGTTGTGGTGGGTTGATGGGTTCAAAGATGTTACCACCTTCCATGATGTCGGATGGTAAAGATTACGAACAAAGGCACGAAGAAATAAGATAGACTAAAGAAAACCTAAAAATAAAAATAAAAACCTACTAGAAAGGAATCTAGCAAGTAGACCTAATAAAAAGAAATCCTAACCGAGACAATAACTATTCCTCGGGCTGCGGCGCCAAAAACTTGATATGTGGGAATTGCACCAGGCTTTACCTCTAGAGGGATCTCGAGAAGCTTACAACCCCCACCAGGCAGTGTACCTGATCGTTGTAGTATAGTATAGTGACAAGTACCGGGGGATTGATCGTTCAACTCAGGAATAGTGTCGCTAGGATTAGGAAGCCTAAAAACTAGGTCTAGAGGTGAGGGATGATTCTTTTTGTATTTTTATATTTTATAGAAAGCAAGTAAAATCTTGGGTTTTGGAAGAGTGGGCGGAATTAGTTGCTAGTCAACTAACCCAATAACTAAGATGCAATCAAAATAAAATGACAGAAATGCAAATAAAGCTAATTAAACTAATGTGGTGTGAACAATAAATGGGAGAATTGTGTTTACTTAGATTTCACTACTCCCTAGATATCTTTTACAGGTTAATTACTTGTTATAGTTGCGTGGATGACGGGTTATATTCCTTAATACCAATCATGGGTGGCGTACTTACTTCCCCAATTCTATAAGCTCCTACTTCACTCCTATGTCGAGCCTGCAAGAAGCTCCTAACATGGGATCACTAGAATTCGCTCATGCATTAAATACAACCATAAAAATCTAGTACACATCGGTTCATGTTTCTTAAGACGTTCAAGAAAATTACACAATGGAGATCTGCCAGTTTTCTTAAGCCTAACATTGAAATCATTCATCCATTACAATTATAAACAAGCAATCAACCTATAATCAACATATAGGTTTCATTACATCTAAGCAAACACACAAAAGATCTAGCCTAGCATGTTAAAATCAAGACAAGCATAAGATATATTCAAACGACACCTAGACATATTGAATGAATTGAAAGAAAACTTATCTCAATTGAACATGAAGGGTTTCAAGGGTTGAAAACCCTTGAAAATACTGTTACAAACGAGCTAGGGTTTATAAAGTTCGGCCCTAGAATTCTCCTCACAAGTTCCACACTTAATGAATGAAAATTAGAAAAGTATTTATAGATTTCATGAGGTGACGGCGTCAAGAATAAATTCTGACGCCGTCATCTCGCCGCCAAAAATCTTCTCGGACTGCCTAGATCTAGATCTGACACCGTCATGTGTATTTCTGCTCTGGGTCGTCACCACATTTACTCTTGACGCCCTTGTTCTGACGCCGTCATGTTTTCTCTGGGCCGTCATCCATTTTGCTCTTGAAACCGTCATCTTTTCCTTCTTGACGCCGTCAGGTACTGTTCCCAGCAAGGAAAATCAAGACTTTGCCGTTTTCTTCACTTTTATGCTCCAAAAACGTCCAAAATGCTTCCTTTTCCAGAATTTGCTCCCAAAGTACCTAAAATCACAAAAGGAACGATTTAGGGCAATATTTGATCAAATAAATTCCAATTCCGGCTTAAATGACCCCCTAAAAACGGATCATTTTTCGCCTCATCAGGAACTAAAATTCTTTCTTGGTTTCCAAATACATCAATCCCCTCGTGGTATTTTTATCAATCAAGCTAAATATACAATAGAGATTTTGAAAAAACATGGAATGGAAAACTGTGATTCTGTTGGTACACAAATGGTCACTTCACCAAAAATTGGTGTTGATTTGTTTGGGAAACCCATCGATCCGAAGAAATATCGGAGCATGATCGGTTCTCTCATGTACCTAACTGCTAGTCGACCTGATATTCAATTTGTTGTTTGTTTAATAGCACGGTTTCAGGCAAAGCTTACCGAACTTTACCTCAAAGAGGTTAAACGGATCTTTCGGTACCTACGAAGCACCATAAACATGGGACTTTGGTATCCGAAGGATTCGGGGTTTAATCTAACAGCTTCTTTAGATGCCGACCATGCCGGTGATCAAGTTACAGCAAAGAGTACATCAGGTGGAGCACAATTTTTAGGTGAAAAGCTTGTAAGATGGTCGTCAAAGAAACAGGATTGTACTGCACTATCAACCGCCGAAGCCGAGTATGTGTCTCTATCTGCGTGTTGTGCCCAAGTTCTTTGGATGCGGACACAGCTCACAGATTATGGCTTTACTTTTGACAGAATACCTATGTATTGTGACTCAAAAAGTGCCATAGCCATCTCGTGCAATCCCGTACATCACTCTAACACGAAGCATATCAAAGTCCGCTACCATTTCATCAAAAACACGTGGAAGAGGGTACTGTTGAATTATTTTTTGTTAAGACTGATTACCAACTCGCCGATCTATTTACTAAAGCCCTTCCAAAAGAACGGCTTGACTGTTTAGTTCGACGAATTGGCATGCGAAGCCTAACTCCTGAGGAGCTAGAACGTCTTCTCGAATCTTATTGAAAAATGTTTTCAAAATCGCTTCGCTGTAAATATTTTTGAAAAAGCAAAATACAAAATTTGAAAAACCAACAAAAACAAAATACAAAAATATAAAATTTCAAAAATACAAAAACAATATAAAATCAAAAAATCCAAAAATATTCTTCTTATGACATGTCTCTCAAATAAATCAATATTCTGTACGTTTCTAGAAATGGCATTCAACAATGATACGGACATGTACAGATGGTTGAACGGGAGTTCTTTAAAATGTTTTTCTAAAACATGTCTTTTCTCAAAAGTTTCTTCACTATGGCTTTCGTATACTTCAGTATGAAACCCATGCTTCAAAGTGAAATCTTTTCAAAACATGGGTCCGGGTATAATAACTCGAAAAGATTTCAAATAAGGACCCTAATGATGACTTCTGATTATTTTCAAATCAAGGACTCGTATTTTCAAGGTCGAAATCTTTTTCAAAAAGTTCGAGTCTAAACAAACGAAAAAGACTTCAAACAAAAACTCGTTTTCAAAACATAATTCTTGAGCACTTTTTCAAGATTCATCAAAAGATTTTTCAAAATCTTTCAAATGAGTGCTCAAGATAACTCCCTTAAAACCCTTAATTGATGTTAAAATGTGCTATCATTAAGGGGGAGTACAAAAACAAAATTGTTCTGAATTCTTGCAAAAACAAATCTGTCTTTCTCTCCAAAAGCTTTTTCTTAATCAGTTGATATAAAAAATATCACGATATGCTATTTTTGAGGGGGAGAAGACATGATTAAAATGTGATCAAAGATGTTTAAAGTTTGTGACTGAATCTCAGAAGAGCTCGACTCAGTAAGTACCAATGAATTGACGAAGCTTAAAATGTCAGTAATTGAAAAGACTTGTCCTGTACGGGTAATAATTTCAAGCTAGTCCAACTAGTGATGTAAGCGTGTCTCGAATAGGACTTGTCTGAGTAGAATGTACCGTATCGAGAGATTTTCTTTGGACTTGACCAGGACGGGTAATAACTTCAAGCTAGTCTAACTAGTGATGTAAACGTGTCTCGAATCGGCCATGTTCACTGAAAGTGGATCAATTCAAAAGTGTAAACTCCTCCCGCATGTGCAAATTTCTTGAAAAATTCATGAGCACATGTGAAGGGGGAGTCCTTCAAAAGTCGTAAAACTCTCAAAGTGGTAACAACAATGTGTTTTATTATCATAAACACTTTGAGAGATTTTCAAATAAATGGTTTTATGGCAATTATAAGATAGTCATGGAGCTATAAGGTGACTAAGGTTAGGAAAAACCGTCATATGATCTGCCAGAGCCGGAGGGATCTACCCAAGGACAATTCCATTAGTAAGAATTGGAAGTCCTTAGGTATGATTGAAAAAAGGAGAAAGAAGGGGTTGAAGAATTAAAAAGAAAAGTTATGAAAAAGGGTGAAAAGAAATAGCCCTTCATATGTTCAACCTTAGGGCAGACACCGGGTTCAACTCATATGCTACTGGTTGTTACTAAGGTGACACCGGTATTGAAGATAAAGACGTCATGGACCCAGTGACGCACTGCACTTAACCTTCTAGCCACTCAAGTTCTCTTAATAGAGCTTGTTTCATTCTCACGGGGAACCGGTGTAATCTATCGACCTATCTCTTAAAGATGGTTGATATTGAAGTAGGAGACCTCTCCCTAATCTCCGCATAGGAAACCAAAGGTGCACTTATTGAGTCTAGAGCCCCGAGATTCATCAAAAGATCTCATAGGAACACATGATATTTCTACACTGGTTGTTCATCATTAAGGACGTCAGATGTAAACTTTAGAGTCCTACGCAGATCTTAGCAATCTGCCAGAACATTTATGAGAGGATTCACATTTGTGATTCTCAGTGATTGAATGGAAATTCCTGCCAGGGTCAACATCAAGCAGCCATGACATCAGGCCACTTCGGTAATTCTTTATGGGTTACGCTTAGTGTTCGCGGTGGTTTCAAACGGTCTACAGTCGTAGAGTGATCCCCAGCGACTCACCCATTCGTTGAGCTACTTAGTAGGTCTCGTAAGCTCCCTCGGTAGTATCCGAAATGGGAACGGCCTTGGTAAGGGTTAGAAGGAGTCTTCACACTATGCTGTTGACGATCTCTAATTCCTTTTCTGTAAGTACCGGTTGTTTATTGCTAACTGTTTACCTGTAGCTATATATCATCTCAATAGCGAAGGATTCCACATGCTCATACATGCATCACTACGTCAAAGGAAAGTTCTCATAAAGATCAAAGCAAAGTAAGGTTTGAAGAAAGATTCTATGCAATGTGAAAGAATCTACAGAAGTAAAGTGACAAAGATCGGTGTGAAAGAACGGGAATAACAAATGCATGTATCACAAAGACTAAAGACGTATGAGCATGTTGGGATGGCAGACAACCACCACAGACTAAGAAGTGACGAAAGGCAGATTGCTCCATATCACAAAAGAACAAAGAACGATGAAAAGTCAGTCATCAAAGATCACAAAGCATGAAGGAACAAAGACTAAAGACTATTCTACTACGACACACAATGGTCAACAACATAGAACAAAGAAGACCTAATCGCGTGGAGCATCATTCGAATGACCACCCCTTAGGGGGAGATTGTTAGCATTAAAAATTATATTAGAAAGTGATGGTCATTCTCATTTATTGTAACGTTGTAATGTGTCGTAGTTTTTGTTATTAGAATAGTCAATGGGCTTTGGACTTGGTAAGCTAATATGTTAAGTATTATGTTATGTAAGCCTATTTTAATACATGTAATCCAAGTCCAAGCCCAAGCCCATAGAAAAGCCTTTAGGGCTTCTTATCTCATGTACTACATAAGCCACCTTAAGCCTCATTTGCAAGGTGTGCTTGTGTGTGTATAGTGTGTTTTTTAATAAAAGTTCTCTTCATCTTATACTCTTTTTCATATAGTTAACGCCACACATATATCATATCAAGTCACTATCTTTACTTCATATTCGTGCTATATTTGTGTTAAAGTTGATAGTTTTAAGGTCCTACAGTTACAACTATCTAATTCACTAATATATCAATTCAATACATGTAATTAACAATATTCTTAAAATACCCTCTCACTCAAATTTACGTTAACTAAAGTAGACATAACTAAAATATTATTGCATTTATTAGAAAATGAAGAAAAATTGATGGTGAAAATTAAAAGGGAGACCGAGGAACTAATTATGTTTTAATATGCCTCAAATTATAAATTGAGATATCACTATTTCTAAAACTACCATTAATTGCACTTATATCGAAATACTATGTTCAAAACGACAAATTACCATTTTAGAAAATAAATAAATTAAATTAAAACATTTAAATCAACATTAATATGGGGAGTAGATCTAGTAATAAGAAAATTTTAATGACAATGATGTGAATAATTTTTCTAGAGATACATTTTATATGAGTAGACCAATTTTAAAGGAAGATGTATTTAATTTTTGTAGTTGTATATTAAATGCGCACCTATAATTCTTTATCACATGTTTTATTTTAACTTTATTTCTAATTTTGTCTTAACTCTTAAAAGAATATTACTACACATTTTACAATCGTAATTCAATTTTTGAAACCATCTTTATCTTTAAATGTGTTAAAAATGCCTTTGTAGTTCTAATATGATTATCTAGTCTATTAATAAATTAATCTTCTAATGCATGTCTAAAAAGGATTTACAAATCATAAAATAAAGATTAAGATCTAAAATACATCTATTTGGTTTGCTAAATTTCACAGTTTACATTCTTGTCAGAAAAAATAAATTGGGACATCTACATTCATCCATCACTAAACATCATCATTTATCTTAATATGATATGTACCGCCTAGTTAGTTGTCTCTGTTTGGTTTAGGTGTTCAAACGATTCAAAATGGCATAATAGTAGGGATCGTGATCCATTGATTCGCTTAGGTGACGAGTGTTGGGGATGTGATGAAGGAGACTTTTGTGGCCATGGCCAATTTTATAACATGACATTAGTTTGTTTCGCAGTGAAGAGTGGTTCACAAAATTTAGTACAATATGATAATTTTAGAACGAATTTCTATCAAATAAATTTAGAAGTATGTTTGAATATCGAATTTCACTGGGGTCTTGCAACCTGTTTTCAAATAATATATTTTCTTTAAGAAAAAGATTGACATATTGTTCATTTTGGCTCTTGATGGTTTTTAGTAGTGTTTTAGTAACTGGACCGATTAGCCCGATCACACCGGTTTAACCGGAAACCGGAGACACTGCCGTTTATCAGTAGACGTTGAACCTCCAAAACATGAACCGGTGACAACCAGCAAAAACCGGTTGAACCGATAACACTGGTGAACTAGTGTCCGACCCGTATAGATGAATAAGTTTGCTGTTGATAATCTCATCACCCCTTTTCTTCATTTGGTCGGTTTTTTCTATGTAAATCTCGTAGGAGATGATGTTCTAAAAAAGACTGACGATTGAGATTTTAGATGGTATTATAAAAGGAGAGATAGAGATGTGTAATGGTTTCCACTATTGGAGTATTAGGTGAAAACAATGACTGTACATATCCTTAGCCTCTATTTCCTAAGACGCTTTTGCATTCTTTTTAGAGTTTTATTTGTTTCTTTATGGTACTATTGATGTTGCTTCTTACTTGGCAGCTTTAAAGATGTATAACAATTTGTTATGTACAATTTAAACTATATATAGGTAAGTTTTCAATTTGATCGCTTAGTGAATTTCTGTATGTTTTAAAACATTAAAACTAATACCTTAGTATTGACCTCACCCGGATTTCTAATTGAGTTCAACAGATTGAATCAGAGAACCGGTATTAAAACCAGTTTAATGTCCTATTCGGTTTTCAAAACCTTGGTTTTTATCTTCGCAAACATGCATTAGCTATTCGAAAATGACATCACTAAATTATAATTATAATTAGAACAATGTATCAAGCAAGTAATTATATTATTTGTTATTAATCAGCCCCTGCAACAACATGTTTTACTACTCTCTATCAGACATGATGGGGAACATACTTTAGGGTCTTTATTAATAGGGCAGCAATATTCTAAACACTCTTGATTATGTTCACAAGCCGGAGGAGTGCATGTCGATGGATCTGGTGGCAAACGACAATTTAGAGGATGGCAATCTTGTTCAATAGTCGTTGATCGAGTTATGAAGAATGGAGTCATATCGCTTTCCCCAAAGACTCCTATAAGAAACAAAACAATTGTCAAAGAGAGAAAAACATCTAACCTACTTCTTATATGTCTGTGATGAACATGAAATGAAAATTAAATAAAGATAAAATACCTGCAAAAGCGAGCAATGTGGCGAAAAACATGAGCTGTAATATAGCAATTTTCGCCATGTTTGAGTATTGTTATTAAAAGTTGTCTTGATATATATATATACACACATACCATGCCATGTTTGAGTTGTATTGTCCAAGAATTTATTGCATGGCAATAAATATCAAATGTATTAATTAGCTTGTTGCTTATTTGATAAATATATTACTGTTTCAAGGTTCTTAATATTCAATACTTTTTTAAAGCAATTTTATACCAGATGAATATATTACTTCAAAAATTGTTTAAGTACATAGGATGTGAGTGAATCCTACTTCTCAGCCTGTTACATAGGCAGTAAAGCTAACATAATAGACACTTCTACTTCTAATGCATCATTAACTCTTTTCTTCTTCTTCTTCTTCTTCTTCTTCTTCTTCTTCTTCTTCTTCTTCTTTTTTTTATTGAAAACTTTTCAAAACTAATTTATATGCGTTAAATGTTTTAACGCAATGTTGCAACTATCTAATACACCAATATATCAATTCAACATATATAATTAATAATATTCTTAAAATACCCTCTCACTCAAATCTGCGTTGACTAAAGTAGACATAACTAAAAGGGATAAATAGTTAAATAGCCCGGTTGCCCAGTGGCTAGGCATTTTTAGCCTGATTTTTAAATATTCCCGATTTAACCCGGGTTGCCCTGGGCAACTAGTGCATAGCCAACTACAGGATGCCATGTGTCATTTTTTTGGGGCAACTTTTGTGTCTTTTGGGCAACTTTTGTGTTTTTTGGGCAACTGGAGGACACTTGTCATTTTTTGGTTGGCTATACACTTGTTGCCCAGGGCAACCTGGGCTAAATCAAGAATATTAAAAAATCGGGCCAAAAATGCCTAGACCGCAGGGCAACGGGCCATTTTGGTAATTATCCCTAACTAAAATATTATTGGATTTATTAGAAAATGAAGAAAAATTGTTGGTGGAAATTAAAAGGGAGACCAAGGAATTAATTATGTTTTAAAATGCCTCAAATTATAAATTGAGATATCACTATTTCTAAAACTACCATTAATTACACATTATATTGAAATACTATGTTCAAAACGACAAATACTATTTTTAGAAAATAAATAAATTAAATTAAAGCATTTAAATCAACATTAATATGGGGTGTAGATCTAGTAATAAGAAAATTTTAATGAGAACGAGGCAGCATGGCCCGTGCGATGCACGGGCTTTGTTCAACATAAAGAATCATCGGTTTTGCAAGGGTTATACGTATTTATTTATTATATGCTTAGGTTTGATCAGGATACTTGACTGAATAAACGAAGTTTGTTTAAGTAAGCTTTTGTAAATAGAATTGTTTCACAAAAGGTTATCAAATACATGACTGGCTTTCATCATCATAACACACAACATGTCATTTCAAACAAATAGTTTTTACTACACACAACTCTGGTCTTTTCCTTTTGTCTCTTACAACCAAAATGATGTACCAGCGTCGTTATATCTTCCAGTGGCACCAGTTGATTTAGAGATCCTGTAAATAAAATTTGTAATAAAGTATTAAAAAGCTGATATATTTATAGAACACTGTCTCAATATTAATTGGATTTATATATGTTGTAAAGATATTGAATTCTTATTGGAGTATACTGGTCTATGATATAAAATAATTAGTTAATTAATTAAGTAAAATTAGTTAAGTAAATAATGAATGAGTAAATAACTAATATCTCAAAACAAATGCCTGCTTGTATTTTTATTCCTCACTGTCTCAATTGTGTTATTTTTGTTTTTCCCTCCAACTTGTATATGCACATCTCGGGAAACCTACAATAAGAAAGTAATTAACTCAAATTTCTTATTAATAAAATTCAAAAACTGTAACTCACAAACCCACTTGTGTTTCTTCTTCATCTCGATTGCTTCTAAGTTTTAAGATTGTGATGTCACTAAAATCTGGCATAGTTTAAAAAATAATTAGTATCGAATGTACTATATGCGTCACTAAAATTACATGTTGCGCACTTTTCTATTGCCAACAATTTTTTCATATAGTCATTGTACTTTTTTTTAGAATGAAAGATTGCATGAAATTTGAGGTTTACTATTGCTTTTTAGTAAAAGAATACATGAAATTTCCTTAACTAATTAATTGAATGAGAGTGTTATCTTGAATGTAAATTTTCGTGACTCTTCTTGTAGACAATACCTTTTGTGCAATGTGTTATTTAGCATTATATGAGTATGTTATCTATAATCTATTCTTTGCTATGCTTTACATTTAATCTGTATAGCCCTATGAAAAGCAATGTTCATATTATTATATATTTGAAGCAACGTTTATACAAAAATTATTGCAACTAACTAAGAGGTCAAAAAATGAAAATCAAAAAGCTAAAGAGGTAGACACAGCTAGTTTCGCACATAACAGTTAAATTGTGATATCATTTGATGTAAAATTTCAACAAAAGTTAATATGGAAGTAAAAAAAAAATAAAAAAAAAAAAATAGGTAATACATGGTTTTTATTAGTTCATGATTTTAGAAGTCCCTTGTAATATAAACTATTGTTTTTTAAAATCTTTGATGACTTTAAAATTCTATTGCCTTATAAATTCAGGCTTTCATATTTTACGTTATTTTAGCCATGATGATTCTATTGTGACAGTTTCATTCATACTAAAATAGATCAAGGTCTGGATTGAAGCTCAATATACTTGCCACTCGGCCTTCTTCCTTGAGCTGCTAAACCAAATTCTGAGCTGTGAAATGAAAACATTGTAATGTAACAACCTCTAAATTAAATCGAGTGACTTATCCCAGCAAGCAACAAAATAAAAGTAATTTGAAATATGTTGGAAGGTTTACATGGAAGTTCATCAAATAGCTAAAACATATATTCTAATCAACCAAAAAGTAATACAACAAACCTTGGGGAACCAACCAAAAGTTTCCATCAAGTCATGTAACACCTTTTTTGCACTTGCCACCGGTACATGCAGTGTAGTACCAAGTACCAACCATTTTTGGTTCTTACTATACATTGGTAATTTCCAGTTTGCATATGAAAGTCACAGAATAAAGGATTTCTATGTGAGAAAAATAGTAAGATGTTTATTTTATAGTTAATAAAGGGCAGTCTAGAAAATAATTACATCTTTTCTCCTTTCTCGTACCATTGCAATAGTTGTTCAATTGTTCATTCCTCGCTTCAAATTGTACTGCAAGCGACTTTGGTCACCGAAGTTAATCAATGTAGCTCAATCATGTGAGTGTCATTTATACCAGATGCATATATTACTCCAAAAAATGTTTAAGTACATAGGATATGAGTGAATCCTACCTCTCAGCCCGTTACATAGGCGGTAAAGCTAACACAACAGACACTTCTACTTCTTATGCATCGTTAACTCTTTTCTTCTTTTCTTTTCTTTCTTTCTTTTTTTTTTCTGAAATTTTTTCAAAACTAATTTATATGCATTACAAGTTTTAATGCAATGTTACAACTATCTAATACACCAATATTTCAATTCAACACATATAATTAATAATATTCTTAAAATACCCTCTCACTCAAATTTACGTTGACTAAAGTAAACATAATATTATTGCATTTATAAGAAAATGAAGAAAAATTGTTGGTGAAAATTAAAAGGGAGACTGAGGAACTAATTATGCTTTAAAATGCCTCAAATTATAAATTGAGATATCACTATTTCTAAAACTACCATTAATTGCATGTTATATTGAAATACTATATTAAAAACGACAAATTACTATTTTTAGAAAATAAATAAATTAAATTAAAACATTTAAATCAACATTAATATGGGGAGTCGATCTAGTAATAAGAAAATTTAAATCAACATTAATATGGGGGGTAGATCTTGTAATAAGAAAGTTTTAATGAGAATGATCCGAATAATTTTTCTAGAGATACATTTCATATGAGTAGAAAAGGAATATGTATTTAATATTTTGTAGTTGTATTTTAAATTCGCACCTATAATTGTTTCTCGCATGTTTTATTTTAATTTTACTTCTAATTTTGTCTTAACTCTGAAAAGAATATTACTGCACTTTTTACAATCATAATTTAATTTTTGAAACCATCTTTATCTTTAAACGTGTTAAAAATGCCTTTGTAACTCTAATACGATTATCCAGGCTATTAATAAAATCATCTTCTAATGGATTTGTAAATCATAAAATAAAGAGTAAAATCTAAAGTACATCTATTTGGTTTGCTAAATTTCACAATTTACATCCTTGTCAGAAAAAAATAAATTGGGACATCTACATTCATCCATCAATAACCATCATCATTTATCTTAATATGATATGTACCGCCTAATTAGTTGTCTCAGTTTGGTTTAGGTGTTCAAACGATTCTAAATGGCATAATGAAAATTAAAAGGGAGACTGAGGAACTAATTATGCTTTAAAATGCCTCAAATTATAAATTGAGATATCACTATTTCTAAAACTACCATTAATTGCATGTTATATTGAAATACTATATTAAAAACGACAAATTACTATTTTTAGAAAATAAATAAATTAAATTAAAACATTTAAATCAACATTAATATGGGGAGTCGATCTAGTAATAAGAAAATTTAAATCAACATTAATATGGGGAGTAGATCTTGTAATAAGAAAATTTTAATGAGAATGATCCGAATAATTTTTCTAGAGATACATTTCATATGAGTAGAAAAGGAATATGTATTTAATTTTTTGTAGTTGTATTTTAAATTCGCACCTATAATTGTTTCTCGCATGTTTTATTTTAATTTTACTTCTAATTTTGTCTTAACTCTGAAAAGAATATTACTGCACTTTTTACAATCATAATTTAATTTTTGAAACCATCTTTATCTTTAAACGTGTTAAAAATGCCTTTGTAACTCTAATACGATTATCCAGGCTATTAATAAAATCATCTTCTAATGGATGTCTAGAATGGATTTGTAAATCATAAAATAAAGAGTAAAATCTAAAGTACATCTATTTGGTTTGCTAAATTTCACAATTTACATCCTTGTCAGAAAAAAATAAATTGGGACATCTACATTCATCCATCAATAACCATCATCATTTATCTTAATATGATATGTACCGCCTAATTAGTTGTCTCAGTTTGGTTTAGGTGTTCAAACGATTCTAAATGGCATAATATTAGGGGTCATGATCCATTGGTTCTCTTAGGTGACGAGTGTTGGGGAAGTGATGAAGGTGACTTTTGTGGTCATGGCCAATTTTATAACTTGACATTAGTTTGTTTCGCAGTGAAGAGTGGTTCACAAAATTTAGTACAATATGATAATTTTAGAACAAATTTCTATCAAATAAATTTAGAAGTGTATATGAATATCAAATTTCACTGGGTCTTGCTACCTGTTTTCAAATAATATAGTCTTTAGAAAAAGATTGACATATTGTTCATTTTGGCTCTTGATGGTTTTTAGTTCTGTTTTCATAACTGGACCGATTAGCTCGATCAGACCAGTTTAACCGAAAATCAGAGATACTGCCGTTTTTTTTTGTAGACGTTGAACCTCTGAAAAATGAACCAGTGACAACTATCAAAAACATCAGACCGGTTTAACCGAAAACTGGAGATACTGCCGTTTGTTTGTAGACGTTGAACCTCCAAAGAATGAACCAGTGACAACTAGCAAAAACCGGTTGAACCAGCGACCAACCCGTATAGATGAATAAGTTTTCTATTGATAATCTCATCACCCATTTTCTTCATTTGGTCGGTTTTTTTGTGTTCAAATCTCGCTAGAGATGATGTTCTAAAAAAGACTGACGTTTGAGATTTTAGATAGTATTATAAAAGGGAGATGGAGATGTGTAATGGTTTTCAGTATTTAGGTGATACACATCAACACTATTTTCAACTTAGAAGGTTTTAGAAAAAAGATCACGTATATGTTAACACATCTTAAAAGAGGAAGTAACATATAAACCAACATTTTAACCATATGCAACTAACACGTTTTAAAACATTAATTAAAAATAAGAAAAAAAAATACCTTTGCTATATTTTCTTAGATTGTTAACCATAGACGTGAAATATTTCATGAGCTTTTAAAATACCTGCAAGCCTTTTTGGTAAAGCAGGCTAACTGCTCTTTAGGTTCTTCTTTGTTTGCAAACTTCATTTTTCCTTTAATAGGACAAAGTTTTCGAAGAATCCTAACTTGAAGATTTCTTAAGAGGAATTTGTTATAATTGATTAGAAAATATAATAGGTAATATCAAAACTATCATTATCCAAACTTAGAAGTTTTATTAAATTTGTAAAATGAGTTTTATGTCAGTTTTTACAAGTTTTCCTTCTTTTGTAGTTTTCAAAACATTCATTGATCGTTTCAAGTTTTTATAGTACAATATACTCTAAGAAACTTGGTAACGTAGCTCTGATACCAACTGTAGAAAACTAGAAGGGGGGTTGAATAGTTTTACCAATTAAAACTACATTTTATAACATATAGAACGACTTATGTCAATCCATTTGATGTTTGGATATTGATAGTTAGATATGAAGAAAATAGAAGAGAGAAGAAAGAAGAAAGATAAAACCGTGACGTGAATATTTATAGTGGTTCGACTACTAGGTCACCTTCGTTACCCTACTCCA
Organism: Artemisia argyi; assembly: GCA_030686995.1. Lineage (NCBI taxonomy): Eukaryota > Viridiplantae > Streptophyta > Magnoliopsida > Asterales > Asteraceae > Artemisia > Artemisia argyi. The sequence goes on along the minus strand of CM060692.1, from coordinate 61,582,296 downwards.
CTCCCCAAGTACCCAACTCGAGTTTCGTAAACACTGCACCCACAAGCTCCTTATCTTGGTGGAGAAGACTTCACAACATTGCTTACAATTTATTTGGTACAAAGCTAGATACCAGGTTCTTCCACAAGGTAGAACCAAACCTACGTCGCCTACACTTTATCCAATACAAGGCTAGATACCTATTAGGAATCATCCTAACACATAAATGGAACGACATTTATGAGATTACATTAGTTATCCTATTTAGCCAAAACATAAGGACTAGTTATGTAATAGTGTAATAGTTTAGATTGTGTTTGGCTATAAATACCCTTCTAGGCTTCACTAGGAGAGTGAGACTTAGGGTGTAGCTTTTACTTTTCATTATCAATAAAACACAAGTTTCTATTTTCTCTCTCTACTCTCTCTCACTAACAATGGCTATGATTTACTTTCATTCTACCCAACCTCCCGATTCATAATATCAACCTTAATACACGATCCTACAAGTGGTATCAGAGCTTTGGTTTTTATTATTGATTGATTTGTGATATTTATCTTGTCAAAAACATCTATGTTTAATCTATTTTAACCATTTGAGTTAACTGTTTCTACACATTTCTTTTGGTTTAACAGTTTTTTATTACAAATCATATTATATCAAGTAGTCAATCTGTCCACAATCTTTCATTTTTGGTTACGTAAAATTGTTTTGTGTCCTCTTTTTGTCCAAGTCACCAGTTTTATGTAAGCTAATATATTGTGACTATCTTGAACCAAACTGTGAAGATTTGTGGTACAAAATGTGGTCAAAATGGTCGGAAAGTTGTCGGAAAAATGATCAAAAGGTCAAGACTCTATTTTTACGCATAACACATCTTCATATCTATTTACGCATAACTTGGAAAGTTTTGCATAAGGTATTTTTAGGCGTAAAATCCTAATATTACGCGTAAGCCGTGTTTTACGCGTAAGCATCATTTACGCGTAAGGGTGTTTACGCATAAGGGTGTTTACGGCTAAGCTTTACGCATACAGATTACGCGTAAGAAGACCAAGAAGAAGAAATGAAGATGAAGAGAAGACTGATAGTGCGTTTTTGAGTGCGTATCAAAAATATACAAGGTAGACGTGAGTGGAATTCACTAATCAATCTTTAGGAAAAGGAAGACTTGCGAAAACTCGTGAATACAATATATATATGTGATAACGGTTAAGTGATTACCCGGGTCGTGTCCCAACGAGGTACGAATGGGCAATATCGTATGAGATCCGGAGATTAAAATGCTTGTAAGGAATGGTTTGATTATTTGGAATTGTGAAACTACGAGAAATTGCAAATAACGTACGAAAAATAAAATAAACGCAACTAAAACATGAATTCAAACAAGGAATGAAAAATTAAACTTAAAATCTACTCAAAATCCTATGGGAATGATAATAGGAAACTAGGGAATCTTAAAACGTAATCTAATTGTAAAAACGCGAAATCTAATTAAAGAAAACGCGAGTGCGCAAAAGAAAACGTAAATTTTAAGCTACGTTAATCCTACGGGTGTAAAAATTACTTTTCTACTTTTTAAATGACCAATGAAAATTTTGAGAAAAAGAATTTTGAATTTTCAACTATTTTTCTATTTTCTACGAATTAAATACTATTTTAAAGAAATTAAATTATTAAAAATACCTAAACTTTTTTGAAAAATCTGAAAACTTTTTGAAAATTAAATGAGCCTAAAATGAACCTAAGAAAAATATGAGGAGGGGGCAACAGTGGCTAATAAGCTAGAATAAGCTAATGTAAAAGCTAATAAGTTAATATTGAACAATCAAAATTAAGCTACTATAAAATGATAAATAAACAAAGACTAACAACAAACTAAGCCTAGTTCAGAAGGTTGTGGTGGTTGTAGTTTGGTGTCTGTTTGGTGTACTGGTGACCAGGGTTCGAATCCCTGAACACCTTTCTTTTTTTTAATCAAACAAATCAAAAACATGACAATAAACAATACTTATAACTAATACTAATTATGAGATGTTAGGTCACCATATTGATTTCACACAAACAAGAATGAGATAGATATAAGGAGTTGGGTGAATATTTGAATGAGAGAAATATAAGTGCAAGAGTTTCCTTATGATTTCAAATAAACAACCAAGTTTTACAATAGACCTCAGGCTTCTATTTATAGGGAAGGAGCTAGGGCAACACTCCTTCTCCTTCCTTAGATCAATTCGTGTGGGCTTCTAAGCCCATGGATCAAATACCTTAAGCCTAGTAAACTTATAACATTACATAAATGAAAGTAAATAGTAACTTAAGCAACCTATTATTACAAATGACCGAGACTTGATAAAATAGTAAAACTTTGATCCCAACAATCTCCCCCTAAGGGTCGGTCATCACGGTTGCTTTGACGTCTTTGTCATTTCTTCATCTTTGACTTTCATAGCATTAGACGTCTTTCAATAATCATGAGATAAGAATTATTCATCGTTCTTTGTGCTTTGTTCATTGTTGTTGTGATAGTGATCAAGCAATGAAGTTATCTTCCTTTCGTCACTTCCGCGTCTGTGGTGGTAGTCCGCCATTCCAACATGCTCATACATCTTTGAATTCTGACTTATACATGCACGTAGTCCCTTTCTTTCACATAAGATCTTTAGTCTTTATACTTTGTAGATTCTTCTTTTTGGCGTAGAATCTTTCTTTGAACTTTGTGTTGCTTTCATCTTTGAGGGAGCTTTTGATGACTTCAAGATGCATGTATGAGCATGTGGAATCCGTCGCCATGGAGATGATGTAACCCTGCATGTAAACAGTTAGCAATAAAACATCCGGTACTTACAGATAAGGGATTAGAGATCGTCAACAGCATAGTGTGAAGACTCCTTCTAACCCTTATCAAGGCCGTTCCCATGTCAGATACTCCCGATGGAGCTTACAAGACCTACTAAGTAGCTTAATGACTGGGTGAGTCATTGGGGATCACTCCATGACTGTAGACCGCTAAGAAACCAACGTAAACACTAAGCGTAACCCGCAATGAGTTACCGAAGTGACCTGCTGTAAGGGCTGTTTGATGTTGACCCTGGCAGGATTTCCGTTCAATCATTGAGAAATACTTGTGTAAATTCTCTCATAAATGTTCTTGGCAGATTGCTAAGATCTGCGAAGGACTCGATAGTTTACAGCTGGTGTCCATTGATGTAGAACACCAGTTGTAAAAATACTAAGTGTTCCTAAGAGATCTTTGATGTATCTCATGGCTCTGGACTCGAAAAGTGCACACTTAGGTTTCCTATGCGGAGACTAGGGAGGGGTCTCCTGCTTCAATATCAACCATCTCTAAGAGATGAGTCGATAGATTACATCGGTTCCCCGTGAGAATGAAACAAGCTCTTTTAAGAGAACTTGAGTGGTTAAGAAGGTTTAGTGCAGTGCGTCACTGGGTCCATGACGTCTTTGTATTCAATACTGGTGTCACCTTAGTAACAACCAGTAGCATATGAGTTGAACCCGGTGTCTGCCCTAAGGTTGAACATATGGAGGGCTATTTCTTTTCACCCTTTTCTTTACTTTTCTTTTTAATTCTTCAACTCCTTCTTTCCCCTTTCATTCTTTTCTCCTTTTTTTTGTATCATACCTAAGGACTTCTAATACTATCTATCGGTGATGTCCTTGGGTAGATCCCTCCGGCTCTGGTGGATCATAGGACTGTATTTCCTATCTTAATCACCTTATAACTCCATGATTATCTGACAATAGCCAAGAAACCTTTGAAAATCTCTCAAAGTGTTTATGAATATCAAACGTTTTGTTTAACACTTTGAGAGTTTTGTGTTTTCTTATGAAAGGCTCCCCCTTCACATGTGCTCATAAGTGATTAATAAATTTCCACATGCGGGAGGAACAAGCACTTTTTGAATTGATCCACTTTCAGTGTACCTGACCGATTCGAGACACGCTTACATCACTAGTTAGACTAGCTTTAAGTTATTACCCGGCCTGGTCAAGTCCACAGAAAGTTTCTCGAAACGGTACATTTCGACTAAGACAAATCCTTTTCGAGACACGCTTACGTGGCTAGTTAAAGAGTTCCATTGTAAGCTTTTAGGTGACAACTAGCTCTAGTAACTAACTTGATGTTATTACCCGTCGAGGATAAGTCTTTTCGAGACTACTAACTTTTATGTTTCGTCAATTCCTGGGTCAATTCTGAGTCTAGCTCGCATGAGATTTGACTTAAAGCAACTTAGAACTTTCATATTTTAATCACATTCACTTTTTCTCCCCCTCAAAAATAGCATATGAGATGTTATTTTTGACAATATTTTTGATTAAAATATGCCTTTTGAGTCTTATGGGGTGAATTCAACAAGAACTTTTGATTTCAAGAACAATGATTTTGTTTCAAGTGCTCCCCCTCAACAAATGAATTCTTATTGAGGTGAAATACTTGTCTTTTAAGCAGAGTTATGAAAATCATAAAATGTTTGATTAACTCTACTCAAAAGTAAGAAGCCTTCGCTCCTTATATTAGGATTGAGGCATTAAAGCGTACCTCAGGGTCCTTTCTTTACAAGAACGGGTTGTACACTGTTATGTGTGCACAAGCCATAATGAAAAACAATTCAATCAAATGAAACAATTAATATTGAAAAATTAATATCCAAGTGTACCTGGTTAAACTTCATCAGTGAGTGGAGCATCAAAGTCAATGAACTTAGGTTCGGGTCTTTCGAAGAGCCTGATAGGAAATGATGGTCTGACACCGATATAGCTTTCCAGTCGTCTGATCTGTTCCCGTCGAAATAGCCTTTCTTCAATCTTCAAGACAAAGTTACGAACTTGTCTTCTTGAGCTGGATTTCCATCTAGGTTGTTCCCCTTTAGCTATCTTTCGGCGATCATCATTCAACCTTTTGACAAGCCCATCACGAACGGATTTTAGTGTGACATCACAGAATTTATGTATCTCATCGAACCTCATGAAGCTTTGTAGCTTTTTGCTGTTGATGTAGGTGAAACCAAACGAAGGTTCTTGGATGAGAGTAAACTGTGACGTTTGATAGATTCCATCGAATTTGAATTGCGGCTTTGTCAAATTGATCTTCTGTTGATAACTTTCCACTCCAAGCTGAAGATCTTCCACTCTTTCTTGAACTATCAATCGTCGGATGAATAAAAGTAGTGATTCCATGAAGTTGTACTGAATTTCTCTCTCGAATCCACGCATTCTTCCTTGAACCTTTTCGAGATACATGTCTTCGATGTCATTGAGATTAAGGTCTGGAAAGTCTGCTTCGGAGAACTTGTACTTCTTTTCCTCTTGTCGTTTAACCACAATCTCATGCATGAATATGTAGTTAAACCGTTGCGACTCTTGAATCTCCAAGATAGCAATGATCTTAGATTTATGCTTCACATTTTCCAATGATTTCTCTCCTAATCTGCTGGTATAACCGAGACGACGACATTCTGGCCAGTGTTGAATCCCGTATAGAGCATCTCTGTCGTAAGCTACGATAGAGTTGCTGAAAACTGGAGTAGACTCTTCAATTGCAGGAACTTCGTATCTTGCGGCTGGTACTGAGATTGTCAGTGAGGAAGCATATTTCTTCTTGGATTTCTCTTTGGTGAGTTGAAGGTTATGAAGATATTTGTTGAAGAAGAAGCTGTAAGGTAACTTGGGTTTTTCTGGAAATCCTTTCAATGGTAATGGTTTAGTCCAGTCAGTGAAGTAAGGCTTTTCGTGGTTTTTGGAACTGAGATCGATATTCACTTCAGGATTTAGCCAGTCAAACTTGCCAGACATTGCACTAGCTATATTCTGCATGTGATACTCATATTCCACTTTGTTTCCAGATCTAGAGTTAAGGAATTCCTGTGCATCCCTATTGATTCTTCTGAGCTCCTCCTTTGTAAGTTTCTCAATCTGAAGATCCTTCATAATGACTTGTGTGAGTTGTAGTGTGTTGCCTGGAAGGGGTTCTTCATCTTCGAGAGGAGGTTGAGCTTGTACTAATTCTTTCAACCAGTCATTCTCAGGTGTGTCGTCATTGTCGAGCCATGAATGACGTCTTCTTTTCTTTGATTTCTTAGACTTGGACAGAGCATCCTTGTCTTTAGCCTTAGATGGTGACGATGTCCGGCGTGAGAATCGAGAATAGGAGAGGCACGGTAATCAGTGTCAGGTTGACCTTGGTAGTCATCAGTTGGTTCCATGAAAGTTTCTTCCTCTTCATTTGGACCTTGACTGGTAGCTGAGGTGTGTTGTTGATTTCCAAGAGGAGTTGAGTCCTTTTGTGGTTGTTGAGAAGATGAGGGACCGGTTCCAGACTTATGTTTCTTACCCTTTGAATTCGGGTCCGGGTCGTCATCTTTCCTTGACCTTTTCAGGGTTCCAGCTGCATCTTTGCACGACTCTTTGGACAAGTTAGCAGATATAGCATCAACAAGTGCTTTTTTTCAGTAGTCTGTGTGGTTTTGTAGGCTACTTTGTCATAGAGTTGAGCAAGGAGTTCATCGAAGGATAGTTCAAGAATGGTTGGAGTTGCAGTAGAAGCTTTTGCAATGTGAAGCGTGAATGGTGTGGATAACAACATTTTCTTTACGACACTTCTAATTCTGTGATCCAAATTGTCCTTGATAGGTTCAATGAGGTTAGCAACTTCAGGAGTGACAATCTCAACTAGATTTTCAGTAAGATAATCTAGTGTGACAGTCTTAATAAATCCTGTGTAATCAGAGTTCAAGAACTTATTGATCAACTGCTTTGACTCCTGAAAATCTTCAACTTGTTTGGCAAGATCGGTAACCATGGTGGTAAGTTTGTTGATTTGCTCCTGAAGATCAACTGGTTTAGACGGTTCATTGATTGAATGTTGCTTTGATGCGGTTTCAGAAGGTGTGGGAGATGAATGCTCAGGTGATGATTTGGATGACGACTCGTTGTGAGAGCTTGAAGAAGAAGCAGGAGGAGTCGGATCCTTTGGTGGAGAGTCTTGAGGAGGTGGAGGTTGCACTGAAGAAGTCTGCTTGGATTGCGAAGATGATTTGAGAAATATGTTGGTGTCGAAAGCATTTTTCTCTTCATTTTCTTTTCTTCTTCGTTCTTCTGCTTCCTCTGCTTCCCGTGCAAGAAACTCTGGAGTAATGAGGTATTCATGTTCCTGATCCGTTGCAATGTTCTTCAGTCCGCTAACATTCTCCTCTACATGTGCAGTCTCAGTCATAGTGATATCTCCTATAAAATCTGTGTCTTTAACTATGTGATCAGGTTGTGAAGCTGGTTCTAAAGGAGTGGACACAGTGGGAGGAATCATGCTGCTTGTAGCTCCTTCATGTTCTGATTGATTGACAGGTGGTGGTGGTGAAGGTTGAGACTCAAGTCGGCTTTGGAGTGCTGCTTTCCTTTGTTCTTTGCAAAGTTGCTTTTCTTCAGCTCGTGTGTCGACAATTATACTTTTCAATTTACGTTTGTCGATCAACTGTTCAACGATTGGTTCGTCTTCTTCATCATCATTTGGCTCATTAATCGTGATCCCTTTTCTCTTTCTAGATTCTGCTTCAAAAGTTTCAAGACTTTGTTGTATAGCGATCTCCGTTGCAGGAAATGCTTCTTCAGGTACTCTAACTCTTCATTCAAAGTCTTGTTCTTCTTCTTCAGATTCTGTGTCGAATTCAGAGTCGCTTTCAGAAGGTGGAGGTGTAGGTTCATCTTGAAGAGCGAACTGTGGTGTTACCTTCTCTTTTGGCTTGGTTGCAGGCTTAGTTTTGGGTGCAGGTTTAGGTTTGGTGGAAGTTTTGGGTTTGGCAGATGGTTTGGTCTTGGGAGTAGCCTTTGACTTAGTCTGCGGTGAGCCAGTGGTGCTTGTAGTACTCCCAGATTTCACACTTCCTTTGCTGCGAGTCTGTATAGTAGCTTCTTCCTGTACCCCTTTGTAAGCATTATCATAGAATTTGTAGTTCAGAATTTTCTTGATATTTTCATCAAGAAGATATTCAGGAAGCCTCATTCCTTTGATCTTGGTAGAGGAAGTGGTCGTCTTGATGAAGAGGTGGTGAAGTCGTCATCGAAGAGGTGCTTCGGCTCATTAGGGTCTGCCATCCTTTTGATAAATTATGGAGTGTCTTTGCAGAAATGTTCAATGAGAAGCTTGGTGAATCTTGTGAACGGGATCATAGTCTTTACACGTTCGGTTTGGATGCTGTAGACTATATCGTTCATGATTGGAACTGCAAAGTCAATAGGTGTCAAAGTCACCATTCCCCAAAATGTTTGTAAATGCTCAAGTCTGGGATGTTCGTGACCACTCTTTCTTCCTGATATAGATCTTACAACTAACAGACATAATGTTCTCCAGGGCTGAGGTATATTCTTGTCATTGAATCTGGAATGTTTGACCAAAGGTAAGTCATCATCAACATCATATCCTAACTCAATAAAGAAGTCAAGAAGGTCCAGTTCAGGTAGTATTGGAGCAAATTCGTTGTCAGTTTGAGGCAGGATAAGGACTGTACGAAGGACGTCGTGATCTACAGTGTAGGCTTGTCAATCCAGCGTAACAGTGAAAGACTCATCATCCAAATTCGCCTTAGCCGTAAGCCAGAACTGATGAAGGTAAAACAGAGGAACTGAAGTAGAACTGTTGAGCAGATGTTTGCATGGATGTGCAAGTAGAATATCTTTAACAATCTTGCACGAGTTCTCAGTAATTCTCAATTTGTCGAAATCAACTCGTGGATTGTTGTTGCCAATCATAATGTTGTAGTTAGCGGGAGTGATATCATCCATCGTGGGTAGTGGAAGAGTTTGTTCAGGGACATTCTCGTTGTGTTCAGCCATGTTATTCTGAAAAACATTATCATAAACCAAACATCGAGATTTGTTACGAGTTAGCACGATTGCAAAGTTTGATTATAGATAAGCATTTAGAATCATGTAAGCACGTATGGTTCAATTATTGCATGTATAGTGATAAGAGACGTATGGTTCAATTATTGTTATTATGAATCACATAAGTGATTACACTTGCACAACGAATTATCACAAATACATCACATTATGCATTGATAAAAGTCCATTATGTCACATTACATTTTTTCGAAATTACAATGTTCTCTAAATCGTACATAAATAACTTTATCGAAAACACATGAAGATATAATCATAATTTCGAAAAGATGTCACAAGTACCAAAATTTTCGAGAAACAGTCAAATAAGAACATTTTCGCAAACTTGCAAAGTGGGTATTTTTCGAAAAAAAATTTCAAAGTATGTTTTCGATAAAGATTTATCGAGAACATCCCAAATGAAATAATTTTCGAAAATACTCATTAAGTATGATTGCGAAAAAATGACTTAGTGGTGATCTCGAAAATTTGATCACAGGTGAAGGACTTTCGCAAACACACATTTTCGAAAAAATAGCATTGTGATAATTTTCGAAAAAATCCATCACAATGACATTTTTCGAAAACACAGTGTTCTCGAAAAATTTTCACCTATGCTGGTAATTGCGAAAAAAGCAGTTTTCTCGAAAAAATTCTTATACAAGAATTTCGAGAACATCCAACGTATGTTTCTGTGAGAATAATAGTGATCCAAATGATAAAGCCTGTTGCAAATGATGATATTCAATGATTAGAAACAAGCTACACAATCGTATACAGTGATTTCGAAAATGATTCAAGAACGTGTTCTCGATAAAAAGCAAAATCATGATATAATTGAGGATAACAGGTTCTTGCATATCACTATCATACAAATGAAGCATATAAGCGCAATTAATCAGCTCATATAAACACAAAACGAGAGAGCCCATTTTAGAACGAAACCCTTTATATCGAGAATCATGCATACATGGGAATTTTTCAAATTAAAAGGCATATAGATGATACATACACTCATGAGACCATATCCCACCATTAAAAGCACAAAAACAAACATAAAAATTATAAAACCCAAATCTTCGTAAAACCCTAGCTTTCGAAATTCGCCCAAACATGTTATGGATCATTGTAGGTTGTAACTGGAACATTTATAACATGATTTTGGATCAAAGCCCTATGAAAAACAACACTTTTGACCACATATGAATGAATTCCGAAAATTTGAAACCCTAGATATTAAAGATTCGATTACAGAAAATCAAACCGTTAATTTTATGATTCAACAAAAACCTGTGCTTGAAACATACTCTAGATTGATAGAAAACTTACAAAACGAAGATTGAAGCATGGATTTGTTGATTGATTTTCAGCCGTGGATATCAAAAGAGGTTTAAGGTTTTAGAAAATTATGTGAGGTTTTAGAAAATAAAAAACGGGGTGTATGGTTTTTGTTGTTTTTGAAACTTTTGAGAATTGTCACTTTTGATCCCCTAACTATGCATTCAGCAACATAAGTCCTAAAGTAATATACAAGTAATAAACAATGGCAACCTAATAAAATATACTACCTTACGACACCATTATGAGAAAAGGAAACGAGATAATTAACTATCAAATGAAATCCCGAAACAACGCATTAAAGGTAATATGCAAGTATACCGTTTTTGAAAAATTAATAAAATTTAGGCGAGTCTCCCCCTCAACACTTGTAAAATAACTAGGTGTTGAAAGAGAGCGATATACTTGCAGTTTTTTTTTTTTTTTTTTTTTTTTTTTTTTTTTTTTTTTTTTTTTTTTAGTGCAAGAGAAAAATATTTTTGTGTTTTTGAGATTTAGAAGGAATAAAAAATTTATTTTACAAAGATAGTTAAATTGTTGATGATTGACATTTTACTTTTGTTTTAAAAACTTTTGTAGGTCAAATGGTGTCAAACATCGCATACCAATTTGGTGAACTAAACTTGCAAACCTTGATGGAGCTAAGGGTTTTGTAAGTAAGTCCGCCAATTGGTACTCAGTACCCACAAAATACAATTCAACTGTACCCTTCTCGACATGCTCTTTGATGAAATGGTATCGGAGATCAATGTGTTTGGATTTGCAATGATGGCAGGAGATTGCAATGGCACTTTTAGAATCGTAGTAGATCGGAATCTTATTGAATAGGTAGCCATAGTCTTTAACTTGTGATATCATCCAAATGACTTGAGCACAACAAGCAGACATAGCTACGTATTCAGATTCTGTAGATGACAGTGAAGTGCAATCCTGCTTCTTTGATTGCCAAGACACAAGTTTATCTCCAAGAAACTGTAGGCCACCTGATGTACTTTTTCGCGAGTCTAAGCATCCTGCATGGTCAGCGTCTGAAAAAGCTATTAGTTCAAAACCAGAATCCTTCGGATACCAGATCCCTAAGTGGATGGTTCCCTTTATGTATCGAAGGATTCTTTTTGCCTCATTGAGGTGTTTTTCAATTGGATTAGCCTGATAGCGAGAACACATAAAGATAGCAAATACAATATCAGGTCTACTAGATGTGAGATACATGAGGGACCCAATAATACTACGGTATTTGGTAGGGTCAACTGGAGTCCCATGTATATCAGCATCTAGTTTAGCGGAATTGGTCATCGGTGTATTCATAGTATCACTACTTTGCATTCCATGTTTCTTTAAAATCTCAAGAGCATATTTGGACTGATTTAGAAAAATAGAGTTCATTCATGAGAAAACTATGAATATCATCATGAAGAAGTTGTTCCAAGAGTCGATCAGAATCTGTTTTAAAAAACCGGTTTTTGCTTTGTTGAACCAAAATTGCATTTTCATTAAGAGCGAAAATTTCTTTCATATCTTTAACTTCTTTTTGGAGTTCCTGTTCCCAACGAGTAGCACAATAACGCAAATTTTGAACTAAAGGCAGAATTTGTTTTTGAAAAATGTCTCGCTTTTCCCGCTCGTAAGCTGATTGAAAAGTAAGAATTTTAATTTGCGAATGGTGTTCGATGACGTTTTCCAAATTATCGATGCCTTTCATGAATGTTTGAAAATAGTCTAAAACTTTACAGCGTGTAGGTAATGGTGTCACATGACCAGAAGATGGTAATGGACCATTTACTTGTGCCACGGGTTTGACAGGAGCTCCATCGGAAGATGAAACATAAGACTCAGTAACATACCATGATTTCTCAGGTATTTCTCTTGATGGAACAAAAGATTTTGAAATGTGAGGAGCTTTTGAGTAATCATATGGTTTGCAATATTCAACTTGACTCATTTTTTATCGACTCTTCTCTTCTAGTTCGTATTCTTCCTCAGTATTATGTACAATAACACGCACAACATTATTATCCATCAATTGGTCCATACTGTACAGCTTAGGATTTGTTTTGAATGCAGTGCGAAGAAAAGAAGATCTGTAATCGCCGAGGCCAAAACCTTTATCTGGTCTTGGTTTTAAAGTAAACTTTTGAATTGTTGTTACAGATTCCCCATGTTTATAAACGATATTTTGAAAAGCTTTAATTTGACGTTCGAGAGCGAGATTATCATCAAGTAAAGAATTTTCTTTTTCTCATTTTTGCACTTTATGTTCATAAAATTCATGTTTGCAAGTTATCACCTCTTTTTGTGTTTTTAAAAGTTCCTGTTGGAGTTGAACAACTTGTTTTTGAAGATCATGTTTTTCATTTTCCAGTTTGGAAACCAATTTACCGTTTGACTCAACTATGTCATATATTTGCTTTTGAAGATTTTGTTCTTTGACGTATGAATCCTGAAATGACTTTTCAAAGCTTTTTTCACGATGAACTGCATTTTGAAAGTTTGAAAGTTGTTTTTATAACATTCAATGTCCTTTTTCAAATCGGCATTTTCTTTCAAAACTTTAGTTTGCTCGTCCGTTATGTGATTAGAAAGAAGTTGATCATTAAGTTGTTTAGCCGTAACTGTACAGTCAGTAGCTGGATCAGAAGGAGGTTCATGTTGTTCAATAAAGTCATTTTCGTCTTGCTCAATAGGATCTTCAAATGAGACGACAGTGTCATCATCAAATATAACAACTGTGTCTAATTGTTCATCCTCTTGAGAAGAGAAAAATGGTTCAGAAGGAACAACTTGCGCCTGATCTGATTCAGAAACAGAGGGTGATGCATTAAATTCTATGGAGCTTGAGGTTAGGTCATTTACCTGAGACAAGCCATCAGTGGAGAACACTGGGCCTGAATCATTCAACTGATGTTCCTGCATGTTGGCCATAAGCATCACAGCTGCATTGGCTTCAAGATCTTCCATTTCATCATCATTGTAAGCATTAGCAAAGAAACTGTTCTCATGAGCATTGACAGCGATTAGACACAGACTACTAACAACTGTGTCTAATTGTTCCATTTCATCATCATTGAGAGCCATAAGTAATGCCTGCTTGTGAAACTGACTACCTTTTCTTGGGTGAGGGCATGCAATTGCAATATGACCTTTTTCGTTGCAGTTGTAGCACCATATTGCATTCCTAGAAACTGTGTTGTTACTAGCAGCATTGTCATTACTTCGCTGAGGAGCACCTGGATTGTTTCTGAATCCCCCATTGTTGTTGACTCTTTGTCCATACCCAGAATTTCCAGTATACCCACCTGAACGTCCTGAATTACGGTTCTGAATCTCAACTCGACCATCTTGAATGACAGCTTGGTTTCTTGTATTTGATGAAGAACGAAGACGGTTGTTTGTTTTGTTGGAGAATTTGCTAAAAGCACGAGCAACAAGAGCAAGTCCTTGATTCAACGTATTGACGTCATCATCATCATCATCAATCTGATTAGAGTAATACATGCTATCATTGTTGTCATATGAAGCAAGTTGAGTAGAAGCGTGTTGAGAAGTAGGAGGTTGTTGGTGACTGAAATAATTCTGTTCCTGATCATAAGCATGATTAAACATCGGAGGATGTGAAATATGAGTTTGAGCAACGAGTGCAAGAGGATTAGAAGTAGGTGGTGATGTATATCCTCCTCGGGCGACTTTATCTTTTTCAACTTCAGACTCATAGTGCTTGAGATAGTCGTACAACAAACCATATGGATCTCTGTGAAGATTCTTAGCTTGTCTCACAAATGTCACATACTTTTGCCACTCAGGACCCAGACTACTAACAAACTTTGTATTGACAGCGATTCTTGGAAGAGGTATATCATGTCTCTCTAAATCATTGACGACATTGGTGAAACGATGAAAGTAAGACTCAAGAGATTCCCCTGGTTCGATCATGATATTAGTGTATTCCAAGTAAAGTTTAGATTACATGTCTTCCTTGTTCAGTTGTGTGCCTTGCATCAGTAGATGGACGTGTTCCCACATAGCTTTTGCAGTTGTTTGAGCATCAACACTTCTGAATATGATGTTTGGTATCCCTTGAAGTATGTAAGACATAGCATACTCATCGGCTTCACGATGATGATTTTGTTCAGCAGTAAGTTGAGACTCAGGAACACGCACAGCAGTTGGAGCTACTGGAGGATCAGCCGATGGGTCACCGCCAACGTAGTTAACAGGCCAAGGAAACGGTCCTTCAAGGATAACTTGTTTCATGTACTTTCCATTAGGTTTCTTGAGTTCAATAAACCTTAAGAATCGACTTGCCCATTGAATATAATTACCCGGTGTTAGCATTGGTGGGGTGTCAGGAGAGCCTGCTTCGTGTCTGGATTGTTGAGTTGAAATGACTTCACACATCCTGTCAAACCAGTGAGTAGGTTTTGGTGGAAGTTGGCTTTGTTGTGGTGACATAGGATAGGATTGTTGTATTAGAACCATCTGATGTTGTTGCATGAAATTATGTTGTTGTGAGTAAACCGGTTGTTGATAATATTGTGGTGATTGTTGATACTGTTGCTGTTGTTGATGATACTGTTGATTCTGATATTGCTGAGGATGGTTAAAGTTGTAGTACGGTGGTTGAGACATTTTGAAACACTTGTGTGAAAAGATGGATCTTGTAGAAGGTATAGGTTTGGCAAATCTCGAAAAGTTTGCCCAAGTAGATGTTTGCGAAACTTAGTCACTTATCTTGTGATTGCGAAAAATTGTCCTTAAGAGATTGTGATATTAGTTACATAGAGTTTTCGAAAATTTGGGATTTCGAAAGAAAGTTTCTCGAAACTAAGTATATTTTTGAAAAAACGTGAGTTTTCGAAAAAACTGAAGATGTTTTCGAAAAAACTGGTGATTTCGAAAAGTAAGAACTTTTCGAGAACACAATTTCACAAACACACTTTCAAAATTATACAATTTTGAATGTTTACCAAAAGTTGAAGTACTTTTCTTCCTTATACAAGAGAGAAAAGACTGAGTCCACAATACGTGAGGCGAAAAGAAGCACAATACCACGATTTCGAAACTTGGTCAATAAGGTGATTTCGAAATTTTGCAAAAATTTGTTTTTCAACGAAAGCAATCCAAAAACGAGTTTTTAGTTCAAGATTTTTGTACTTCAAGTTGTAAAATGATGAAATCTTGAAGAAAGTTATAAACTTGACAAACTTTTTCAAAAATTTAACTAATTTCGAAAAAAGTACAATAAATCCAACTCGTAACTTTGAGGAAAAGATTGATACTTTTGTGTTTGAAATGATTTGTAGCACAAATTTGTAAGCAAATATGTGATAAAAACCAAAAAACAAACAAGAAACTACAATTTTTTTACAAAAATAACGAATTAAAAAAGGTTTGAGGATCGATTTCAAAGAGAAAAACAATAACTACACCTTCATATGGCGAATGATACCACTTGTTAGGTCACCATATTGATTTCACACAAACAAGAATGAGATAGATATAAGGAGTTGGGTGAATATTTGAATGAGAGAAATATAAGTGCAAGAGTTTCCTTATGATTTCAAATAAACAACCAAGTTTTACAATAGACCTAAGGCTTCTGTTTATAGGGAAGGAGTTAGGGCAACACTCCCTCTCCTTCCTTAGATCAATTCGTGTGGGCTTCTAAGCTCATGGATCAAATACCTTAAGCCTAGTAAACTTATAACATTACATAAATGAAAGTAAATAGTAACTTAAGCAACCTATTATTACAAATGACCGAGACTTGATAAAATAGTAAAACTTTGATCCCAACATGAGAGGCAAAATTAAAGCAATTAAAGGGGCAACTTTAAGACAGTTACATATTAACTAGGAAAAAGGAAACTAACAAAACCCAAAAGCTACTATCAAGCTTCTACAAGCTAATCTAGGGGGAATGAACAGGATTATCTGAGGGTGAACCTTATTAAACTAAAAGAGGACAGAAAATAACACTAAGAATAAGCCTACGAGCAAATGTACACTAATACTAACCTATGGACTGTTGGTGATAAGTTGTTTCGGGTGACTGAATGGACGAGTTTTAAGTGTAGTCCGGTGCAGCACCAATCCACCAACTAGCAGGATGTATAGAGCTAACAAAATAAGCTGCAAATAGTGAAATAAGCTCAAACAAATGTAAACTAAACCAAATGTTGCAGCAGCAAATCAGTCCAAATAGGCAACTTTGGTAGCCTGTGCTCGTTTGTAAAAAAAATTTAAAATTAATCTAAAATTATGAATATGTTCACAAGCTAGGAAACTAACTACAAATGAAATTCTAGGTTAAATGACTAAAGATTGAACAACTTAAAAATACTTTACTAAGGGTGTTCGGGCACGTAACTGCTGAAGTAGCAGGGTACTTATCGGTTAACTAGGCAAGTAGCAGCCCACAAATAAGCCACCAATTAAGCTGTGAACAACAAGATAAGTTCTAAAACTTGAATCCTATACTAGTAACAACATATGAATCAAAATTCCAATCCTAATTCTAACTTCTACCCTGCTTAAAACTTGGATCAAAGAGGGGGCTACTAGGGCTACTGAACCAGTGGGTTCAAGAGGGGGGTTTGCAGGCTAACTTAGACTACTAACTAAGCACTTAAAGTGAAAAATAATCTAATACACACAAACCCTATACTACTAGTTGCTTGAAACTCAAAAAATTAGATACCAATCGTAGCCCAAACTTGCCTAAAACTAGGATCCAACAGTGTTGTTTGGGCATCTTTCTAACTGATGCAACAAGTATAAGGGGTCAAAAAGAAAATATAACTAGCAAGCTATCAATTCTGAGTAACAAATTTTGAACAAGAGAGATTAACTGAGTTTCAAAACACATAATAAACAACTAGCAACAACTAAAAAGCAGATTCTAATAAGCAAATGAAAGGAGCAGTGCTATAGTAAATTTTTTAGAAAGTGAACTTAAATTGCATTAAGAGAAATTACAATACTGAAAAGTGATTACTGAAATTAAAATTACAATGAAACTAAAATGGTCACAACTTTTCTAAAATGCTTGAAAATTTGGACAAAAAATCTAACTGTGAGGACACCAATATTTATACTAGTAGCCTAGGTTTTTCTTGCTCTCTTGTCTGGTTCCTTCTGTGCTTTTTTTGTGAGTAGAATGGACAGCTCAGATCATCTTGTTGTGCTTCTTCTTGAGCTCCCACAGCCTTTGGATATTATCATGGTCCCAAAGGTTGAATTTTAAACCGTAGATGGGGATAGTGCACATTAGGATTGCTGACTTGGATTGGGAGGAGGGGAAAAGACATGTGAGTTTGGCTTGTTGTGGGTACGATGACCAGGAGGTGAGAGTGATGGTTGTGTCCTGTTGTGTTTGGTTTTGTCGGGTAAAGTAGCAGGGTTGGGGTCACGGGTGTATGTGGGAGAAGGAGATGGGTGAAAGTGATGGAAGGTTTGACTGGGAAAAGGGGGAGGGATGCGTTTTTATTAAAACGTGAATTAGGTTTTGGGTGGGTTTTTAAATGTGGGGTGTTTGTTTATTGTTGGGCTTGGTGAGGGTGATTGGGCCTGGGATAGGATTGGGTTTATTGGGTGGATTATGTTTTAGGTTTAATAATTTACAAGGGTCCATTTGATTTGTAACAAGTAACAACAAGGACCATTTTTTGTAATTGTCCAAAAATTAAGGGACCAGAAATGTAACTTTCCCAAGCTCATCATAGGGACAAACATTGACAAGCTTCAATAGAATAAGGACCTCCTTTGATTTTTCCAATTTTGAAATTCCCAGGGATCATGTTTGCCAAAATCCAAACTTGAGGGACCAAAACTGTATTTTTTTCAAACTTTTTATCCAAGGACCATTTTTGACAACTTTTGATTTTTAAAGACTTGGTTTGACTTTTCTTTTAAAATAAATGCTCAGGGACTAGTTTTGTCAACTTTTGAAAGTTCGGGGACCGATTTTGATAACTCTTCATATTTTGCTCGTTTTTCGTTTGTTTTCAATCCTTTTGTCCTGAAACACACAAAAACATACTCCAAGGATATTTGTGATGTTATTTGACCATTCTGAAGTGTTTTTGATTGTTTTGACTCGAAAATTGGATGAAAAGATATGTGTAAAACGACACATATCAAAGACCAATTAACTAAACACCAAATACAAATAAATCATTTGACCTCAAATTTGTTACAATCATCCTTGGTCCACAACAGTTAAAACAAAAAGAAAAGAGAAAGAACAAATCTAGTAACAAAAATGACTGTCCAATATCAACATGACAACCACATCACCAACATCAAATCCATATCTAAACCTAATCCCATCAACATCTAACCACAACAACAACATCATCCATCTCTATAATCAAACTTCTAAACTGAAATGTAATAACTATAGATTTCAGTTCACTCTTTCATATTTATCATTGTTATATTGAGACCTTTGAAGGTCAAAAAACAAAAGAAAATGAATCATCATCAATCATGTTGAAGCTAAGCTTCTTGGTACTATCAGAATAAAAAGAAAGTACAATAACAATTATGTTATTATCCTTCTTTGTTTCGTTGAATGGGACACAAAACTATAAGAGATACCTACCGTGACCTCTCAAAGGTCGTAAAGCCTGTAGAAGTTGAAAATCATAAGAGAATCGGCTTTTGTTTTGGGTTTTGTAGCAGAAAAAGAGATGGAGGCGTATCAGTTGTTGTGTTTTGTTGATAATTAGATGATGATGGAGATGTGTTATTGACAGATCTTTGTTTGAGATCTACAAATAGAGATGAGAAGTTGGGGGTTGCACTATTCACCAGAGAAAGTGTGTGGGGGAAGATGTTTGTTATGTGTGAGTGAGATTAGGTTGAGTTACAAATGAATGTAATTAGGATTATAAGTTTTTTAATACCGTATGTATGATTGGATCATGCTATAATTTGCACTTTGGACCGGATCTTTCAATTCAATATGGGTCTATTGCTTTATCCATATTTTGGGCTTGAATGTTATATAAAACTAATATGACTTGGGCTTCACTATTATTACTATTGAATCGTGGACTGGGCTAGGATGGTTATAATCCGAAAATTATATCAAAATCTTGAGCTGAAATTTAAATATTTAAATGTATTTTTTAATACATTGTATAATTTTTTGGTATAAAAAGAGTGGTATTTTTTGTATTGCAAATTTTCATGGAGATACGTTTTTGACAAGATCGGGAAATACCATTATCAAAGTTCACTTGAACCTTCAAAAAAGGCTAGATTTAGGCATTTAACCGCAAGATGTGACTACGGTGTTCATTCATTATTATTTATTTGAGGTTGAAGTGGAATTTCACGGGTGCGTGTACTTAGTATCTCAAGATAACGGGGTTGGTTGGATGCATGATTCTTCGAGATCCTTGTTCAAGCTTTTTTCCGTATGAATGACAAAGACTTGAGTTGTCTAGTTATACCTGATGTAAGGAGTTACGTTGTTATGCTCACAGTGTATAGCTATCACTTTAAAGGAGTTACGTTGTAGTGCTCAAGTGTCACAATAAGCTATGGATAATTCAAGAGATCTTTGTTGGGAATAAAATGCACAAGTTAAAAAGTCTGCCAGAAGAGCCTGCTAGATGATAGTTAAGCCTGCCTCTTCAGTTTTGTTGATGTTGAAGATACACTAACAGTACCTTCTGGGTAAGAAGGTACTGCTAGTTAAAGAAGGTCATGCCAGTATTAACGACAAGTTGTTATATTTTATTTAGAGATATTTAGTTGTATTATTAGTCTTTGTACAAAGCTATACGTTAAGTAGAAGTAGTACAGAAGTCTCAGTAGATACAATGGAGTGTTTTACCTTGAAAGGTGTAATATTAGGATAAGATAAGTCTCTAATATATTATATTAGATAACTTGACAACCTGTAATAAGGGCTCCTTATGCTATAAAAGGAACCCTTAAGTCACCTTCTTAGACATGAGTTTAGATAGATCACATGCACAAAAAGTAAGCATACTTGACAACTAGATCAATCACTACATGCATAACTTCCACCTTTAAAATCCTTTTTCACGTATCATAGATTCAAGGTTACACTTGTAATCCTGGTGATAGTTTAGATCACCCGTATTATTTCATCAATAATATTGAATCGTTTTGTGTTATTCATGTTGTGTTCATCACTCTAAACTTATTCACGTTTACTTATTCACCACCTTTGTTCCTTTAGTGTGCTTTAGTAAATTCCGCGTGCTAAATCACATTCATTCATAAATATCCTAAACACATCATTAAGATTAACATCCCAAGTGTTTACACAATCAAGTCCTTCCACAAGTGGTATTAGAGCAAGGCTGATATTTACGACATAAAAGAACAAAGCAAAAATGGATGTTGAGCACATTCAAACCAATGTGGCTGCAAAACTTCCATTACTCAAACAGAATGAGTTTGAGATGTGGAGATTGAGGGTTGAGCAATACTTTCAAGTGCAAGACTATGCACTTTGGGAGATTATTGAAGAAGGAAACTCATTCAAACCAATAACCACCACCTCCACAGTAAACGATGCACTTGTCACAACTGTGCAAGTAAACCCATCAACCGCAGAAGAAAGAATCCAAAAGGGAAATGATCTTAAAGCTAGGAGTATGCTTCTCATGTCTATTCCAAATGACCAGCTCTTAATCTTTAACAAGTACAAATGTGCTAAAACCCTTTTTCAAGCTATTGTAGCTAGATATGGTGGTAATGATGCCACCAAGAAAACTCAGAAAACACTTTTAAAACAACAATTTGAAAACTTTTCAGCCACAACAAATGAGTCTTTGGACAGCATGTTCAATAGACTACAAAAGCTTTCTAGTCAGTTAGCCATTCATGAGGTGATAATATCTCAAGAAGACTTAAACTCCAAATTCCTTAGAAGTTTACCCTCTGAACGGGCCATGCATGTCATTGTCTGGAAAAACAAACCAGATATTGATTCCATGAGTCTTAATGATCTTTACAGCAACTTCAAAATAGTAGAACATGAACTCAAGAAGTCTACTAGTTCAAGCTCAGGAAATATGGCCTTTGTGTCATCTCATGGTACTTCCAAGAAAGTTGATGAAGAAAAAGATGGTAGAGAAGAAGGTACTGCCAACATAAATTTTGGTACTGCCAGTACTTCTAGCAGTACCAAAACCATTTTAGATGAAACAATTGGTTGTGCTTTCCTAACATCACAACACAATGGTTCCATATTGACCTTTGAAGATCTTCAAGAGATCAGTGATGATGATCTTGAAGAAATGGACATAAAGTGGCAGCTTTCACTTCTTAGCATGAGAGCTAAGAAATATTGGATGAGAACTGGAAAGAAGATTGTCATCAATGGCAATGAACCTGCTGGGTATGACAAGTCTAAAGTGGAGTGCTACAACTGCCACATGAAGGGTCACAACTCAAGAGAATGTAGGAGACCAAAGAAGCAGGGTGATAAGGGAAGAGGTTTTGAGAACAAGAACAGGGAAAACAATGAGAACAAGAGCAAGGAAGTGGCCATCACTGAAACAAAAGCTATGGTAGCTATTGATGGGCTGGGTTTTGATTGGAGCTTTATGGGTGAAGAAGAGTCATCTTCAAATGAAATGGCTTTAATGGCTTTCTCCAATCCTGTGGTACAAATTACTAAATGTTCTGCTACTTGTGAAGTTTTTAAAGAATTAGAAATCTTAAGAAAACTTTATGATGAACTGAAAGTAGAAGAAAGAAAAACTCATCAAGACCTAGTTAATCATAAGTGTGGTATGGCCAAACTTGAAAAGCAGATAATTCACTTTAGAGAAAATGAACTCACCTTTTCTGACACAAAAGCTATTCTTAATAGAGACATATTTTTTAAAGATGCTGAAATAAATCTGTTAAGAACTGAGTTTGCTAAAGTGAAACATGCAAAAGATAATATTCAACTAACTGTTACAACATTAGAAAATGCTTCTGCATGTACTAAAAGTATAGTTGAAAACCAAATGAACAAGAAAATCAAATCTGGGATTAGATACAACACATGCCCACCTCCTTACAGAGGAATTCCCTGTCCCCCTGATTGATGCTAAACCACCTAACTTATATTAACCAAATAATGGTCAACAAAGTCAAATAGCCTAGGTCAATGCTCCGGGTAATATAAGGTATCACCAGGTCGTTAAGTCCCGTTGAAGTGTGAATTGTAACTTTAGCGTATTAGTGATCGGGTGATTATTCACAGAAAAGGGTTATGATCAGAATTATTTGGAAATTATTAACAAATATAGCTTAGGAAAGCTACGTGAGTGATTACGGGAATTTAGATTACGAAGATTTGAGTTTAACCTAAAAACGTACGTTTTAATTAAAAAACGTATACAGACGAACAAAGTAAAAAGTACAACTGATGGACTGGAAGGGTTAAAAGTGTAAAATTGGTATTTTTACAATCCTATTAATTAAAGAAAATTTTAAGAAAATTAAAAACTATTTTTACACTATTTAATTACTTATTATTAATTAATTACTAATTATAAATTTATTACTAATTAAATTAATTAGAATTATTCAAAATACTAAAAAGGCTTAGAAAATTAAGAAATTTTTTATAAATCTAATTAACCATCATAGGAATCCTAAAAAATTATAAAAAGCTAATTTTATGTATTTTTAAGCTAATTAACTATTTATTAATCTAATTACTTATTAATTTCTAATTAAACTAATTATATTATAAAAAATAGAAAATGAACAGTAAAAATTCTAGAAAAATTTATAAAAATGTTTTAACTAAAATAAAAGCTAGAAAAATTATAAAAACTAAGTTATACTATATAAAAACTAATTATGCTATTTAATTGATTAATATTAATTAAAACTAAATTAAACTAAAATTAATTAGAAATATCACTAAAAGACAAAATAAAAATCTGGAAAAATTTGTAAAATTAATTTAACCTAAAATATAATTTCTAAAAATATAAAAGTGATATATTACTTAGAAATAAATTAAAAAGAAAAATAAATTGATAAATCCTATTAAATAGAAGCTATCACTAATTTTAAAGTTGGTTTTTTGGATTTTTTTCTTTTTCTAAACTAAAAACAACTACTTTTAACAAAGACACTTTTATTTTAACCCAAGGAATAAGCACTTGAAGTGCTTACACCCACAGTTGACTTTTGTTGACTGTGGAGTATTTTTAGCTCAAATGGTGAGGAGTGGGGTCCACAATGATTGATTTTGGTTTCTCTGAGTTTGTTACACTATAATAAGCAAGAATAAGCCATACTTGTGGCTTCAATAAGCCAAAAAGCACAAATAAGCAATTTGCTCACTTGTTTCTGAATCAGATTTGGGACAAGGTTTTGGGGTCAAACAAAGTAGGGTCCACTGATCTTTAGGTCAAATAAAGGGTCAACCCTTGATCCTGGATAGGAGGGGGTTGAATGATGCAAGGTGGGGGCTGTGGGACCCACTGGGTCAATCACAAAATACCACCAAATGAGGGGTGATGGAGATGGTCTGCTGATACAGGGCAAGTCCTTGCCCTGAAGTCCAATTCAAAGGGCAATTTGGTCCCTTAGAAAAAATCACAAAAATGCAAAAAAGATGGAAATCAAAAGTACTACTGGTAGAGATAACACACAACAATTTTCAAGAGCTCAATCACAGTACAAAAATCATGAAAAATCATCCCATTTTGATGAAAATCTGAGTATGCAGTTTTGACTTTTTGAGAAATGGTGAGATTTGACTTTTGGGAACTTAGACAGCTGATTTTTATGATCAAACTTACTTAGTTAGGGTATATTGAAACTAATTTAAGTAAATGAACAACTTATTTAAAGATTTGATGAGTTATGGCCTTCAAAACTCACCACAGTTGACTGTGGTGAGTGATTACTTGAGTTTTGACCTTTGGGTGAGTTTGTGACCAAATAAAAAAGTTCCCCTGAGCCTTAATACACCTACACAACTAGCTGAGACACAGATATGCACAAATGAAATAGTAGAACAGATCAAACACCCTAGAACCAAACACCCCTTTAAACTTAGTTATTGAAGAGATTTTAACTTAAACAAACATAAAACATAAACAATTGATTACTACTGATCTAAATGCTAATATTTAACTAAAATAAACTTAAATAAACAGTTGAAGCTACTTAATACTAAAGATGAAGGAATTTTAGCTTACAAAGCCTTCCAAACCAACCGATAAAGATCCAAGGAACCAAGTTAACCATTCCTATGCCCTTCCATGAGGTACCTAACCCACAGCCATCCTTGATTCACTGTGCTCCATGCTCATTCAGTATGTGATCACCAAATTTTTATTTATCTTTTGATTTTTCTTAGTTTTTTTTAGTAAATATTTAAAACTGAATTAAGAGTGGTTCACACAAGTTTGTCAAGGTATTAAAATCTTGTTTCTGAGTTTGTGATAGCTTGTGAGTAGATTAAACATACCTTAGATAACTTAATTAGAACTTGACAATTTGAAATGAGACTTTGAAAAGAGAAATTGAGAATTAGACTTTAAGCTGAACTTTCATTAATAAAATCAGTTACAATACATTGAAAATAGACTAAAACTACATAAAAACTAAGAGAATTACACACATAAGCTTCTATGAGCCAAAACTATATATAACGAGCTATATTGAACCCTAAATCATCCCACATGGCTCCAATTTGAAATCTGAGAGTCCCAATGTCTTTTTGTTGACCTTCTGACCAAATCCCATCCATTGAATTGCTATGAGACCATTTCTAACCCTTGATCATGATTTTGGCGCCAAAATGGGTACGGGGTTAAGTGAGTGGTTCTGGTGGGTGTTGGTGAGGGCATTAATGGTGGTGGATATGTTAGGTGTAAGCATTGATTGTGGGGGCTGAGTTGGTGAAAAGGTTTGAGGGGGGGGAGACAATGTTGCCTGGTTTCGCGCTTCTTGGTTGGGGAAGAAAGAGGTCAAAGGGTCGTTTGACCCTCGTTGACCGTTTGACCGGGTTTATTAAAAAAAGACTGGGCCTATGGGTGGGCTTTTGGGTGGACTGGGTTTATGGGTGGGGTGGATAAGGGTTTGTTTTGGGTTTGGATTAAATAAAAAGGGTCCGGTTGGTATTATTAGCCATAGGGACCAATTTTGTAAATTTGGAAAAAGTGAGGGGCTGAAATGGAACTTATCCAAGGTAACCATAAGGACTAATGTTGCCCATAACCATAACTCCAAGAACCATTTTAGCATATTTCCAATTTTTAAAATTCCAAAACTTCCCAGGGACCACTTTTGCCATTTTTGGATTTTTCAGGGACTAAATACGTAATTTTGGAAACTTGCAACCCAAATGCAATATTTTGTGAAATTGACTTTCAAAACCTTGGGTTGACTTTTTCTTTCAAAATAAATGCTTAGGGACTAAATTTGACAAGTTTTGAAACTTGGGAGACTGAAACAGCCAATACTGCAAACTTTGTACGTTTTTTCTTTGTTTTTGCATATTTTGCTTTTAAAACACATAAAACACAATCCCTGGGATAATTTAAGTATTTTGATATCTTTTTGATTGTTTTTGTGTGTTTTGGCAGTTTAAATATATCAAAAACGATGAGTGTTTGAGCACTCATCAATCCCCCACACTGAACTATTGCTAGTCCCTAGCAATCTTTTTAGAAAACTTGATGGATTTTAAACTCTTTACCAAAAGCCATCACTTCTGGAGTAGCCAGGTGTAAGAACTGTGGCACACCTGATAACCGTGTGATTTTGAGCAAACCACCAGCTTCCAACGGATTTGTTAAGTCTTTACCAAGAGCCGTTTGCTCCTGGACTAGCCAGCAACTTGATGGACCTAGTCAACATCTTGGTGAGCTGATTACCAATTATGGATTTTCCACGGCCTTTACCACAAGCCATAATCTTGCGGGCTAGCCAACTCATTTGTTTTCGGGGAGCTGATGAACCATACAATTTTGGGCAAATTGCCAGCCGTCAACGGATTTGATTTATCTTTACCAAGAGCCGTTTGCCCCTGGATTAGCCAATCCCTTTTGTCGTTTAGACAAGGCGGACTGATTACCACAAAAATTTTGAAATAAAGTGAAAAATTTTTGAAAATTTTTTGCCAAAAACGGGGGTACTTGAAAGGATTTGCTTAAAATTCGATAGAATTTCCCCCCCACACTTAGAAATGAATATTGTCCTCAATATTCAAAGTCCCGGCTATTATGCCGAAGCTATGAACGTAAAAAGCCAAGATTCGAATCTAACTGCGGAAATACCTATTTTCACTTTATTTCTATATATATACAACTTTTTTTTTTTTTTTTTTTTAGACTTTGACTTATATACATATATACATTTTTTCAAACAGCGGGGGGTTGGCCATTCCCCCACACTAGGTGGTAGAAAATAGAAAGAATCAGAGATACGGGTGAAAACCCGTATTGTTGCTAATTTTTGGTCATCGAGTCGCTAGCTTGACTCTATCCCCGAATTCAATTGTCCTTGGGGAAAGTTTGGAGATCCGGGACGACCATGGATGGTACGTCCTCTCCAAAGTAATGTTTCAACCGATGTCCATTCACTTTGAAATTTGGACCGTCATTTTTAGATAATTCGACGGTGCCATAAGGATAAACTTTTGCGATAGTGAATGGACCAGTCCATCGGGTTTTGAGCTTTCCCGAGAAGATCTTGAGTCTAGAGTTGAAAAGAAGGACTCGATCACCAACGTTGAAAACGCGGTTTTTGATTTTTGAGTCATGAATCTTCTTCGTCTTTTCTTTGTAGATCAAAGAGTTCTCGTAAGCTTGATCACGAAGTTCGTTTAATTCATTTAGTTGAACTTTCCTATGATCACCCGCCGTTTTGAGGTCAAAATTGGCATGCTTGAGAGCCCAATAGGCTTTGTGTTCAAGCTCGATCGGAAGAGGGCACGCTTTCCCGTACACAAGTTTATAAGGCGTACACCCAATGGGTGTTTTGTAAGCCGTACGGAAAGCCCAAAGTGCATCATCTAATTTGTCCGACCACGATGCACGATTCTCACCTACAGTTCTCTCCAATATTCTTTTAATGCCCCGATTGGAAACTTCGACTTGTCCACTCGTTTGAGGGTGGTACGCAGTGGAAAGACGGTGAGTCACACCGTACTTTTGCATGACCTTGTCAAATTTGTCATTACAGAAGTGCGTACCACGATCACTAATAATAGCACGTGGAGTTCCAAATCGGGCAAAAAGAGCTTTCAAGAATTTCACCACAACTCGGGCATCATTTGTGGGTAAAGCTTTTGCTTCAACCCATTTTGACAAATAGTCAACTGCCACGAGTATGTATTTTTTGCCGTGAGAGGATGGAAATGGCCCCATAAAGTCGATGCCCCAGATATCAAAAATTTCACAAACTTGAATTGCATTCTGAGGCATTTCATTCCTTTGTGAAATATTCCCGTGACGTTGACAAGCGTCACAGGACTTGACCAATTCTTGGGCATCCTTGTAGATCGAGGGCCAATAAAAGCCGGAATCAAACACCTTTTTGGCGGTGTAGTTGGGATTGTGGTGGCCCCCCGTGGGACCAGCATGGCAAGCCTTTAAAATTTCAGCGGCTTCCTGACCATACACACACCGCCGGATGACTTGATCCGCGCATATCTTGAACAAGTAGGGGTCGTCCCAAAAGTAATGTTTGACATCTTTGAAAAAATTATTTTTTTTGTTGGGACGACATCCCTTTCACAATGAAGTTACCCGCAAGATAGTTTGCAAAGTCGGCAAACCATGGGGTAATCGAGTCTCCACGAAATGAAACCGCATTGAGGGTTTCGAGAGGAAATGTTTCATTTATTTCCTTTTTCTTGAAAGCATCTTGGTGGGGGTTTTCAAGACGGGAGAGATGATCAGCAGCTAGGTTCTCAGCTCCTTTTTTATCACGAATAATGATATCAAATTCCTGAAGGAGGAGAACCCAACGAAGAAGTCTCGGCTTTGCATCTTGTTTTGCAAAAAGGTACTTCAAAGCCGAGTGATCCGTATACACTATGCTTTTTGTCAAGATCAAATATGACCGGAATTTCTCAAAGGCGTACACCACAGCTAATAATTCTTTTTCAGTGGTAGTGTAATGGCTTTGAGCCTCGGTCATAGTTTTGCTGGCATAGTGTATAGGCTGAAAATGTTTTGTTTTTCGTTTCCCCAAGACTGACCCAATAGCATAATCACTCGCATCACACATGAGCTCAAAGGGCAAGTCCCAATCGGGGGCAACAAGAATCGGTGCCTCGGTAAGCCTTTTCTTTAATGTTTCAAAGGTGTTGGGAATTATTCTATCAGTTACCACGGCTAGTGAAGATATTACAACTGCAGAAGATTGTACTTGCAGTGGAAACTCATTACCACTGCAAGAACAAACATTACCACTGCTTGCATGATAACTGTTAGAGAAACGCGCTTAGATAAACATAGAAAAGATCTTGTGTATATCTTATTCTATTAGTATTATACTTATCTTGTACAAGAGGACTCCTTGTTGTATAAAAGGAGATCCTAGGTCATAGTTAGAATATATCTTTCTAATACGTTTTCTTAGAGCTTCAAGGTGTAACCCTAGTGATATCATAGATCACTCGTATTATTATCATTAATAATATTGGAGCTATTTGTTTTGTTACATACACTGTTCTTACATACAATTGGTTCACTTACTATCAATCTTCTAAGTATCATTAAGTAGATTCCGCATACTTAGTGGTATCACTCAAAGTATCATTATTAACACAAGTTCAAGGTGTTCTCGATCCAACAAGTGGTATCAGAGCAAGGCTTTGATATTTTGATTTAGAAGATCCTATGGCAGACTCAAAAGATACAGTGGAGACAGAAACAAGCCAATCTAACATTGCTGCAAAACTTCCAAAGCTAAAGATCAATGACTTCGAGATGTGGAGGCTTATGATAGAACAATTTTTCATGGTTCAAGACTACACATTATGGGAGATCATTATGTGTGGTAATTCTTTCAAACCTGGTACAACTACAGAGCAGATTGGTGACAATACAGTAACAAAAGTTAATTCTGGTCCTGTTACTACTGAAGAAAGAAATCAACTGAAGAATGATTTGAAGGCTAGAGGTTTGCTGTTGATGGCTCTACCTAGAGAACAAGTTCTGGATTTTAGCAAATACAAGTCTACAAAGACTCTTTTTGATGAGATCTGTGAAGTGTTTGGTGGTAATGATTCCACCAAGAAGACTCAAAAGACTTTATTGAAGCAGACCTATGAAAACTTTGGTTCAACAAGTAATGAATCTCTTGATAGCATCTTCACAAGGCTACAAAAGATTGTTACTCAACTCACTGCTTTTGGTATTGAGGTGGAAAAGGAAGACCTAAATCTTAAGTTCCTAAGAAGCCTACCTTCTGAGTTTGACACCAATGTTGCTGTTTGGGAGGATAAGCCAGATCTGGAGACAATGAAGCTTAATGATGTGTACAATAACTTCAAAGTTATTGAACAAAGATTAAAGAAAGTTGGCAAGTTAAGAACAAGTTCTGCAAGTGTAGCACTCATATCATCATCAGGTAATGATAGTTCAGATGATGAAAGTGATAGTGATGATGACAGTGGTAACATGATTGTTTCCACTGGTAATGGAAATGTTTCCACTAGGAGCTCAAAGAAACAGGTTGCAGGACTAAGTGATGCTACTTTCTATGCCTTTATATCAAGCCATGTGGGTGGTTCAATTCTCAATCATGAGGATTTGGATCAAATTGATGAAGATGATATGGAGGAGATGGACATTAAATGGCAGGTGGCATTACTAAGCTTGAGATCAAAGAAGTTCTGGAAGAAGACAGGAAGAAAGATACATATAAGTGGTGATGAGACTGTAGGTTTTGATAAAAAGAAGGTGGAGTGCTATAATTGTCACAAGAAGGGGCACTTTGCAAGAGAATGCATAAAACCAAGGAAATCTGACAATAAGTCAACTTGGTACAAGAAGGAAAAGAACAAAGAACCTACAACAGAAGAGCCAAAGGTGCTATTGGCTATTGATGGAGTGAGCTTTGATTGGAGTTTTATGACTCAGGATGGAGAAGATGATTCAGAATCTACAATGCTTGCTACTGAGCATGCACTCATGGCTTTCTCAGACTCTGAGGTACATACTGATAATGCTTGTTCTAAAAACTGTAAGGCCTTAAAAGAGTATAATAGCTTGAAAAAACAATATGATGAGCTGATGCTAGAGTTACACCATACTAATCATAACTTAGCAAATCATAAGAGAGGTCTAGGTGTTTTAGAAAAACAGATAGAGCATTATAGGGCAAATGAGTCTAAATTTAGTGATGACATTGCTGTGTTAAAAAATGATTTAGACTTTAAGATTGTTGTAAATCAAGCTCTTAGGGAAGAGATTGAAAAAGTTAAAAAGGCTAGTGCGAATATTCAGATAACTAAGCAAACACTAGACCATCAATCCAAGAGCATTGACAAAATTTGGGAAGCTCAAGTTGTGAGTAAAGCCAAATCAGGTCTAGGATACAAATTTGTTCCACCACCTCTAAGAGGTGTTCCAGCACCTCCTGGCATTGACCTAGCTCACACAGGCTTAGAAGAGTTTCAGGATCCACCCATGACCTATGGACCAAAATTTGTTAAACCAGTTGAAACTGAAAAGGTTCAGGTTGAGGTTGAGACTTTTGATAGTGCTAGTGACTCATCTCTTAAAGATGAATGTTTGAATGTTGAGTCTAAAACTAGTGTCACTAAAGATGTTAAAGTTGAGGAAAGAGAAGGTATTCCTGAAGAAGTCAAAGAGAAGCCTAGGACACAGTCAAATTACACTAGGCCTACTACTAGGTATGCAGAGATGTACAGGGATAGGTCTAAATCTCCTAGAGGGAACATGAGAAGTTGGAATCATGTTAAAACTAGGCAGTTTGGTAGTGATTTTGTGTTCAACAATAAGGCTTGTCATATATGTGGTAGCTTTGACCATTTAGCTAAAGACTGTACCTACCACATGGGAAGAAGGGAAGTATTTGTGAATAAAAGGGTGAATGGACACAATTCTAATAATATGACTCACCCAAACCCCTTAAGCAAGATGGTTCCCAGGTCTGTTTTACTTACCACAGGCATCAAACAAATTTCCACTGCCAGACCAGCAGTTACCACTGCCAGTAGTAAAAACAGATTTTATCCTAAGTCCCCTGTCACTTCTTTTGTTAAAACTTATCAAACAGGGAAAAAGACTTATTTTGAAAAGAATGATCACAAGAATCATATGTGGAGACCAAACTTTTCTAAACCAGCAGTTTCCACTGCTAGGCATGCAGTTACCACTGCAAGACCAAATGTTTCCACTGATGTCTATGTGCATAAGAAAAGGGTAAACTTGGGAAAAGCTGTTAAGGCCTCAGCTCGTTGGGAATGGAAACCAAAAGGAACAACAACCTCAGACAATCCCAATGGTGTATCAATGACCTTTGATAGATACAATTATATTGATACACGAGGCAGATCCAAGTCATTTGTGGCTTGGGTCCCCAAAAGGTACTAATTCCTTTATGTTGAGTGCAGGAACAGTCAAAGACTACTAATGATTATGAATAATTTGATAATACTTTCTGAGTTAACTGTGACTCACTAATATGTTTGCAAGTTGTTTGGTATATGTCTGTTCTGCAAATGTTTATGAGATTGCAAGAAGTGTGTTAAAAGTCATCAAGAGTTGTAGCCAAAGGAAGGTGGTCAAATAAGCTGAAGGTCTTACAATATTGATTAATTAAAGAAGATCTTTTCATTCATTCAAAGACATGTGTTACAGCTTACATTCAAAGTTCCAACTGAATTACAAAGACCATTCCTAAAACATTTGGCTAATTAAGAACTACTAGCTTCTATCAATTATTACATAATACTTGAGGCTATGACAAGTACAATGAAGAAGCTGAAGATGAAAAGGGAAAAAGAAGAGAAGGAAGACTGTGAAGATGCTCAAGTAACAAAGTCAAGAAATTACTCAAGAACTTTGTTCCTTGGCAACATTCTTCAGTCATCTATTTCTGCTTCTCCTTTCCCTTATATGTAATCTGAGCCTTCTTGCTCTGTCCAATATGTTCTTGATGCAGAAGACCAGGTTATGGAGCAGGAAGATCCAACACCAAATTTGATGATGTTGGGAAAGATGAATCTCTCTTACTTGATCTTGGTTGGGATCTCTCTGGTGTGGAAGGTGGAAGAAAGGTTGGATCTTCATTTTCTTCTTCTGAAGATTCTTCATCAGAGGTCCAGATAAAAGGAGAGACAAGCTCCCTCTCAGCAGGATTTGGATCATGGCTTGATTCACCCTCTATGTGTGCATTCCATTGTTTTTCTTGCACATCCCATCGTTTTTCCATCTCTCTTTTATAATCAGAATCTTCAAGTCCCCATGGATATGGTGGTACATCTTCTTCTGATGATGGAACAGAAGAGTGTTGATCAGAGGACTCAGGGTTTGATGACATGGTTATGGAAGAGAATTGGGTTGATTGGGATATTTGGGTTTGAAAGATTTTTGGTGACTGAGATGTGGTATTTGGAGGAGGTTAAATAAGCCAAGGTTAGATGTTATGCTAATTAATGAAGGTTATTTAATTTCATCTATTTTGGTTGGTTTGAGAAGTAACTGTGGTTTGACTTTTGAGAAGATATTTTTGTGTATAGTAACTTGGTTAAAAAGTTACTTGGGTTAATCTTTGTGGGCTAAGATGAGACTTATTTCTGTTGTAGTATACAACCTATATCATTGGAGTAATAAGGTGTGTATCTTAGACACACAACAAATGGTTATTGATTCACCATGTCTAACCCACATAAGAATCAGCTAGTCCATAAGCAAACGGCTTCTGGTAAAGACTTATCAAATCCGTTGATAGCTGATAGTTTGCTAAAAACTATGATAAGAGCAGCAAATTTTTCATGTTTTACTTACCACTGCTCTTTGAAATTTTGTTGATTTTTACCACTGCAAGTTCACTGTTTCTACTGAAAGTGTAAATTTCACCACTGGTGAACTAGCCGTTACAACTGCGTGTCAGTAATCTCATTTTTACTAGCCGTTGCAAATATAACCATCTTTCCGTATTAATAGGGTAAAATTTTAGGGAATTATCTACTTACCAAACTTTATTTATTCTTTTCTAAAGATAAATCTTTCTATAGATAATTTCTCTATACGCGTTTTTCTCCAAACCCTATTAGTATAAATTGATTCCAATACGGCTTGCACTTTATTCTCGATTACTAACACTTTTATCTCTCAAATCACAAACTCATGGTGACTCTCAAGTTTGCAGATGAACACAACCAAGTGGCTTATCTACAAAAGTCAAACGACAAGAGTGGACCCGTTTTTCATCAGATTGTGGATTTCCTAAACACAACTCATATAAGGTATGCCTTAATTATGAATTCCACAATCTTTGTTTCTCACATCAAACAGTTTTGGAACTCTGTGGAGTCCATAACCCTTGAACAGGGAGACACACATGAATCTGTGGAAGCTCTTAGAGCCACAGTGGATGGGGTAACTATTGATGTTACTGAATCGTCTTTAAGGAGAATTCTCCAATTAGATGATCTTAATGGTATCATCACATTACCTAATTCAGACATATTCAACTACATTGCTTTGATGGGGTATGATACATCTGACCAAAAAGTAACTTTTAAGAAAGGATGTTTTTGTCCCCATTGGAGATTTTTGATACATACTCTGTTGCATTGCCTAAGTCCTAAGAAAACTTCTTATGAACAATTTGGATCAACCATGGCTTACCCTTTAGTTTGCTTGGTTTCTGATAGGACTTTCAATTTTTCAAGGTTTATATTTAATAATATGAAAGGCAATGTAAAGAGTTCATACAAATTTTTGATGTATCCAAGGTTTGTGCAAGCAGTGTTAAATGAATTTCAACTGCAAAATCATAATAGGATTTATGACACTCCATGTCTTAAGCCAAAAGTATTTCAAAACATGTGTAAGGCTTCAGATTTTTGGGATGGAGTGATTCATCCTCTTTTACCAAACATGCTTGAAAAGATTTCACAGGTACAGGGTGAAGATGCAACAATCCCAGTTGTATCCCATCACACACCCACTATTTCTGTTCCACAAATTCAACATATCCCTGCTGTAACTCACACATATGAAAGGAGGCAAAAACAGCCAACTCCTTCCATGACAACATTGCATGTTGCTGACCTTTATGGTTTAGGAACAAGCAGTGGTGGTTCAAGGCTTCAATCTAGTCCAACTAGAGAAGAGCCTGAATCAATGCCTTATGATTCACCTCTCCCAGCAGGTTACACAGTTGGAAGTGATGAAGGTAGTGTGCAACAAAATGAATTGATGGAATTATGTACCAAATTAGTCAAACAGGTTCAAACTCTGGAGAAAGATCTGGCACAGACCAAAGTACAACATGCCACAGAGTTAAATCTATTGAAGGCTGAGTTTCAAAAGTTGCAGGATGAAGTTGTGAATCTCAAGAAGAAAAGACATATTCAAGCTGTAGTTTCTTCTCCATCATCATCACATGATGATCTTTCTGCAGGTTCTGGTTATGGTTTGGGAACTTCTTCCAAACAGGGGAGGAAAACAGATGCAGAGATTAAGGGGAGGAGTACTAATTTTGATGATATGTTTGCTGAGCTCAATGATTCTGAAAATGCTCAAGCAAAAGATGATGTAGCTGAGAATGAGGGGAGGAAATTGGATCTTGAAGATATGGTTGTTGATACTGATGTTCTTGGAACTACTCAACAAGTTTCCACTGAAGCAGAACATGTTACCACTGATCAAATAATTTCCACTGCAAGTAAGACTGTTATCACTGATGTTCCATTTGTTACCACTGCAGAGGAAGAAGCTGCCAGAAAAAGATCAGTCAAAGGTAAAGCAATTGTGTTTGGTGCAGAACAAGAGCATACAAGAATGATTTCCAAGAAAGATCAAGCTCAAATTGATTTTGATGCAAGATTGGCAGAACAACTTGATGCTGCAGAAAAAGAAAATATGAAACAGCAAAAGGAGAATGATGTTGCTAGTTTTATGGAAGCACAGAGGTTAGGTAAACTTGAAGCTGTAATGGCACAACCACTCTCAGTGGTTCCACCAACCATCCTACATGAGAAACCCCCTATGTTCTCATATGTGCCATCAGAAGTAGAGATTGAACATATGATTAAGCATGATCCAGTAGTAAAGAAGAAAGCTATTGAGCTTGTTGCTAACATGACTTTGACAGAAGAACAAAGAACAGCTCAATTGGCTGATTTTATTCAAATGAAGAATCAACAAGCACTGGATGAAGCTATTGGAACTGCTAGAAAAGGTCAAAAGAAACAGAGACAACCTACAAAGGCACAAATCATTCATGAGATGAAAGTATTTTGCTGTCATGTTGGAACTTGGAAAATGGCAGATTTCAAAGGTATGTCTCATGAAAGAATTGAAGGTATTTACTACAGAATTAAAAGGCAAGATAGTACCTTTAGACCTATTGATTTTGAAGAAGTTGAAAGATTCAAGCAAAGTAAAAGGAAAGCTTCAACTGTTGAAGATCATGTTACAAAAAGAATGAAAGTTCCTCAAGAGAAAGAATCTCAATCTGAGAAATGTGCAGAAGATCTACAAAGTGCTATTATTATTGTTGAAGAAGAAGAAGATTTCTACCCAGATCCTTTGCAATCAAAGCATCCAATTATTGATTGGGAAGTGTACACAGCAAAGTATTTTGCTTCTACTTGGAAGATTATAAGATTGGGAGGAGAATCTTCATCATTCATTCAGTTTGAAGATCTTCTTAAAGCATGTGACAGAGATGATCTTGATACTCTTTGGAAGCTTGTTAATGAAAGATTCAAGGCTGATACTCTCAAAGATATGAAAGAAATGCAGATCTGGGTTGATTTAAGAAGACTATATGAACCAGATCTTAATGATAAGTATTGGAAGTTTGATGCATCAGACTTAAATACTACATGGACATATTTTGATAAATGTGAGGTTCATCATGTTTCTACAACAAAGAAAGTGGATGTGTTTATGTTTGCTGAGAAAGAATATCCACTTAGAGCTAAAACTCTTTCTGCAATGTTGAAGTCAAAGTTAAGAGTGTATGCAGATAATGAAAAGATCGGAGCTTTGATTCAGAAGATTCAAGATCAATATGCAAGAGCTGATAAAGTGTTAAGCAGAACAAGATAAGTGTTTGGAAGAATTCCCATATCCTCATGTTTATTGTATACTTGAAGAAACTTGTTGATTTACTAATAAATCATAAGTTTAGGGGAGGATTTCTGGGAATTATTCTATCAGTTACCACGGCTAGTGAAGATATTACAACTGCAGAAGATTGTACTTGCAGTGGAAACTCATTACCACTGCAAGAACAAACATTACCACTGCTTGCATGATAACTGTTAGAGAAACGCGCTTAGATAAACATAGAAAAGATCTTGTGTATATCTTATTCTATTAGTATTATACTTATCTTGTACAAGAGGACTCCTTGTTGTATAAAAGGAGATCCTAGGTCATAGTTAGAATATATCTTTCTAATACGTTTTCTTAGAGCTTCAAGGTGTAACCCTAGTGATATCATAGATCACTCGTATTATTATCATTAATAATATTGGAGCTATTTGTTTTGTTACATACACTGTTCTTACATACAATTGGTTCACTTACTATCAATCTTCTAAGTATCATTAAGTAGATTCCGCATACTTAGTGGTATCACTCAAAGTATCATTATTAACACAAGTTCAAGGTGTTCACGATCCAACAAAAGGCTTCGATGCACTCAGGGGAGAAGATAAAAGGAGCATCCTTCTCGAGGAGATGGGTCATAGGCCGGGCGATTTTTGAAAAATCTTGAATAAACCTACGATAGAAACCGGCGTGACCCAAAAAGCTCCTAATACCTTTCACAGTCGTGGGATGAGGCAATTTTGCAATGACGTCCACTTTGGCACGGTCAACCTCAATCCCGTTTTTTGAAATTTTATGGCCGAGGACAATGCCCTCTTTGACCATAAAGTGACTCTTCTCCCAATTTAGACATAACTTTGTGTCTTCACAACGTTTTAGCATGCTGTCTAAATGGGAGAGACATGATTGGAACGAATCCCCAATGACCGAAAAATCGTCCATAAAGACCTCCATAGTTTTTCCGATCATGTCGGAAAAAATGGCCATCATACATCTTTGAAACGTGCCCGGAGCATTACATAAGCCAAATGGCATACATTTATATGCGAAGGTTCCATAGGGGTACGTAAAAGTGGTCTTTTCTTGGTCTTGCGGGTCAATGGGAATCTGAAAGTAACCCGAGAAACCATCGAGGAAACAATAGTACTCATTCCCCGCTAATCTCTCGAGCATCTGATCCATAAAGGGCAGAGGAAAATGATCCTTACGGGTGGCGTCATTCAATTTACGATAATCAATGCAGACGCGCCAACCCGTAACCAAACGAGTTGGAATCAACTCATTCTCCTCATTTGTGACAACGGTAATGCCACCCTTTTCTGGAACACAATGAACTGGGCTGACCCAAGGACTGTCCGAGATAGGGTAAATCAATCCGGCATCAAGAAGTTTTAAAACCTCTTGTTTGATAACCTCGTGAATTTTTGGATTCACCCTTCTTTGTTGTTGGACTGCAGGTTTGAAGTCGTCCTCCATTAAAATCTTATGAGTACAAAACTCAGGGTCAATGCCCTTGATATCTGAGAGACGCCAAGCAATTGCTTGTTTATGAGACTTCAAAACCTTGATAAGAGCAGCCTTTTCCTCATCACTTAAGTCTTTGGCAATTATGACGGGTAATTTATCATCACCCTCCAGAAATGCATATTCAAGATGAGGCGGCAAGTCCTTAAGCTCAACCTCGGGAAAGTCATCAGTTTTCTCAACATTTTTGACCTCCTCTTTATGAAGTTGTTGTGGTAGAACAGGAAGAGGAGAGGGAATCGAATATCCCTCTCGAGGTCGATCTCTTGGTTATCGACTCCATCGGGAATCGAATCACTTTTGAGAAACGCCTCCATTTCTTCTAAGATGAAGTCACTTCCCTCAAACGGAGTGAGGGAAGGAGAAGAATTGGCAATGATGGGGTGAGAAGACTGAGTGAGGTTTTCACTCGAAGAATCATCAATGAAACCTAAAATCTCTTGAGCATACTCCTCAGCAGCAACATCGATGACATCTATTTTGTTCACCGATTCACAATCATAATTGGAGGAGTATCTCGATGTTTGATTTAGGTTGAAGGTAATAGCTTCCGTCCCAACACGTAATGTGATCTCATGCTCAAATACATCGATAAGAGCGCGCCCAGTTCTGAGGAATCCCCGCCCAAGAATGAGAGGGACCCTAGAATCGGCATCAAAGTCAACAATCACAAAATCTGCCGGAAAAAGGAACTTTCCCACTCTAACAAATACGTCCTCGGCAATGCCAATGGGACGAGAAATCGAACGATCGGCAAGCTCTAAAGTCATGCACGTGGGAGTGAGTTCGGGGAGAGAAAGTTTCTTCCACACAGAATATGGCATTAGGTTGATGCTAGCACCTAGATCGGCCAGGGCGAAGCAATCAACCATACCCGGGAAAGTACAAGGAATGAGGAATTTCCCGGGATCTCCAAGCTTTTCAGGAAGCTTTTTCAAAAGAACCGCAGAGCAGTTCTCATTCAGAGGAGTTCTTGCCATCTCAAATAATTTTTCTTTATTACTCAACAGATTTTTGATTGTCGATGCAAACTTGGGCATCAAGAGAATAGCATCCGCGAAGCTGATATCAAAATGCAAATCTTGGAAGATTTGGAAAAATTTATCCATTTGGTGATTAGCTTTTTCGCGGAGCTTTTGTTCACTGAGACGTGATGGATAGGGAATAGAAGTTTTGGATTTAGGGTTGTCCACTGGAGTTTCTGGTGGTTCAAATACAACTCCAGGCTTACATTTGGTTTCAGGAATAACCTGAGGTTGGACATGTGCTGTACTTCGTGGGCTAGGAATTTGCACCTTGTCCTTTGTCACCTCAGGCTCACGATTCACTACCTTTGGAGGAGAGGAAGAAGAGGTAGGAATCGCGGGTTCATCATATGAAGCACCACTTCGTGTTGTGATCGCCTTAGCATCGCCCCTCGGATTAGCGATCGTGTTGCTCGGTAAAGTAGTACCTGAGCCCGAGGGTCGATCATTTAAAGACTTCTTAATGTCAGAAATCTGGCTGACCAGCAACTTGTTCAACTCTTCTTGGGACTTCATGAATTGCTTCAACAATTCATCAGATGAAGGCCCGGTTGGAACAATGGCTTGATTCGGATTAGGAATGTTTGGAGCTCGATTGTTCGGGTTGAGTCCTTGATTGAAATTTCCTTGGTTTTGATGATGGAAATTCCCTTGATTCTGGTGATTGTTTCCATGAAAGTTCCCGGGGTTGAAATTACCCTGACCTTGGTTCCGGTTAAAGTTTCCTTGATGTTGGAAACCTTGATTTTGAAAACCTTGGTTTTGATTTTGGAAACCGTGACCCTGATTGAAGTTACTTTGGTTTTGATAACCTTGGTTCACTCTATTTTGGTTTTGGCCACGGTTTTGGACATTTTGGTTTTGATTAAAACCGGGAGGTCCAGGATAATGGTGAGGACGATAGTTCGGGTCCATAGGAGGGCGGTATTGATTTCCTCCTTGATTATGGGACCCGACAACAGCATTAGCTTCATATGGAGTACCATCAGTAGCTGTGCAATTGTAGTAGGCATGCGGCCCACCACAAGTCACACAGACTTCCACTTTTTTAACCTCAGCAGGGGGAGGATGTTGTGGAAATGAGACTTTCTTTGTTTGGGCGAGAACCAAAGCTTGGATCGCTTCAGTGAGCTTGTCAAGCTTAGCATCCGTGCTAGATTGACCCACAGAAGATGAAGTAGAAGGTCCCGCATTGATTTGAGAAACAATCGGTTTGCTTCGTGTAGAGCGGACCTTGGACTTGTTTTCTATGATTTGCAAAGCTTCTTTTGTGGTTCTACTCAAAAAATTACCTCCCGCGGAGGCATTGAGAGAATCCTGATCAGCTTGGCTCACGCCATTGTAAAACGTATCGAGTTGCATCAACTCAGAGAAACCATGATGTGGACACTTGCGAAGTAATTCTTTGAAACGATCCCACGCTTCACCAAAAGATTCATCATATTTTTTAGTGAACTTGGTGATTTCGTTCTTAAGACTCGTGGTCTTGGAAGGTGGGAAGAATTCATTCACAAACTTTTTAACAAGATCTTCCCAAGTCTCAATAGATCGTGGAGGTTGTTTTTCAAGCCAAATCTGGGCTTGTCCCTCCAAGGAGAATGGGAAGAGAAGAAGTTTTATTGCTTCACACGGGACATTTTTGTACTTGATGGTTGATGTGATTTTATTGAACCATCGAATGTGAGCATGAGGATCGTCCCTCTCAAAATCGTAAAATTGACTAGAGGTCACAAGATTGAGTAATCCGGTTTTGAGCTCAAAATTATCAGCCACGATGGCTGGAACGACAATGGCATCTCCGTAACCCTCGATGGGTGCTTGGAGAAGTTCAAACATGGGACGGTCTTCCGCCATGGTGATAGTGGGTGTGGCAACAGTACGGATCTCAGATCCGACTGTTGGTGCTGAACGTCTACGAGGTCTTCTAGGTTTTCGTACAAGCTCTCGTAATGGGCTAGTAGACCTAGAAGAACGAGTGCGCATGCACTAAGGACAAAAATCAATCAAAACAAAGTCGAGACAAAACCACAGTGAACTTAAACCAATAATCACAAGTGAGTGGCTTCTTTAGAAAAGGTACACCACTCACAAGGATACAAAGGCAAGTTTTAATCTTTTTGGCTTGGGAACTTATTTGTTCACACCCCCAGTTGGAAGGTGTTCTGTCTTGGTTTTCGACGGTTTATTTTTATGTAGAATTATTATTCACAAGAAAGAGACGAATGTTTTCGTGTTTCGTGTATGGGTTTAAAAACTTTTGGAAAATATTTTTGGTATCGTTTCGTTTACCAAAATCGTTTCTCTTTAAGAATCACCTTAAAAGAAAACCGAATCAGAAAACGTTACTATCTGTTTTGTTGTTTTTAATTTTTTTGGTGTTTTAACACTTTAGGAAAATTGTTAATGACTTTTTTTTATTTTAATTTTGAAAATATACACAAGTGGTGGTATTTGTACAGTGAAAGAGGTGAGATAATACTAATCTCAAATAACGCTAAAGAAACGCGCACACTTCCCCGGCAGCAGGGCCAAAAATTGATTGATGCTAAACCACCTAACTTATATTAACCAAATAATGGTCAACAAAGTCAAATAGCCTAGGTCAATGCTCCGGGTAATATAAGGTATCACCAGGTCGTTAAGTCCCGTTGAAGTGTGAATTGTAACTTTAGCGTATTAGTGATCGGGTGATTATTCACAGAAAAGGGTTATGATCAGAATTATTTGGAAATTATTAACAAATATAGCTTAGGAAAGCTACGTGAGTGATTACGGGAATTTAGATTACGAAGATTTGAGCTTAAACCTAAAAACGTACGTTTTAATTAAAAAAACGTATACAGACGAACAAAGTAAAAAGTACAACTGATGGACTGGAAGGGTTAAAAGTGTAAAATTGGTATTTTTACAATCCTATTAATTAAAGAAAATTTTAAGAAAATTAAAAACTATTTTTACACTATTTAATTACTTATTATTAATTAATTACTAATTATCTATTTATTACTAATTAAATTAATTAGAATTATTAAAAATACTAAAAAGGCTTAGAAAATTAAGAAAAATTTTATAAATCTAATTAACCATCATAGGAATCCTAAAAAATTATAAAAAGCTAGTTTTATGTATTTTTAAGCTAATTAACTATTTATTATTCTAATTACTTATTAATTTCAAATTAAACTAATTATATTATAAAAAATAGAAAATGAACAGTAAAAATTCTAGAAAAATTTATAAAAATGTTTTAACTAAAATAAAAGCTAGAAAAATTATAAAAACTAGGTTATACTATATAAAAACTAATTATGCTATTTAATTGATTAATATTAATATAAACTAAATTAAACTAAAATTAATTAGAAATACCACTAAAAGACAAAATAAAAAACTGGAAAATTTTGTAAAATTAATTTAACCTAAAATATAATTTCTAAAAATATAAAAGTGATATATTACTTAGAAATAAATTAAAAAGAAAAATAAATTGATAAATCCTATTAAATAGAAGCTATCACTAATTTTAAAGTTGGTTTTTTGGATTTTTTTCTTTTTCTAAACTAATTATAAACTAAAAACAACTACTTTTAACAAAGACACTTTTATTTTAACCCAAGGAATAAGCACTTGAAGTGCTTATTACACCCACAGTTGACTTTTGTTGATTGTGGAGTATTTTTAGCTCAAATGGTGAGGAGTGGGGTCTACAATGATTGATTTTGGTTTCTCTGAGTTTGTTACACTATAATAAGCAATAATAAGCCAAACTTGTGGCTTCAATAAGCCAAAAAGCACAAATAAGCAATTTGCTCACTTGTTTCTGAATCAGATTTGGGACAAGGTTTTGGGGTCAAACAAAATAGGGTCCACTGATCTTTAGGTCAAATAAAGGGTCAACCCTTGATCCTGGGTAGGAGGGGGGTTGAATGATGCAAGGTGGGGACTGTGGGACCCACTGGGTCAATCACAAAATACCACCAAAGGTGGGGTGATGGAGATGGTCTGCTGATACAGGGCAAGTCCTTGCCCTGCAGTCCAATTCAAAGGGCAATTTGGTCCCTTAGAAAAAATCACAAAAATGCAACAAAGATGGAAATCAAAAGTACTACCGGTAGAGATAACACACAACAATTTTCAAGAGCTCAATCACAGTACAAAAATCATGAAAAATCACCCCATTTTGATGAAAATCTGAGTATGCAGTTTTGACTTTTTTGAGAAATGGTGAGATTTGACTTTTGGGAACTTAGACAGCTAATTTTTATGATCAAACTTATTTAGTTAGGGTATATTGAAACTAATTTAAGTAAATGAACAACTTATTTAAAGATTTGATGAGTTATGGCCTTCAAAACTCACCACAGTTGACTGTGGTGAGTGATTACTTGAGTTTTGACCTTTGGGTGAGTTTGTGACCAAATAAAAAAGTTCCCTTGAGCCTTAATACACCTACACAACTAGCTGAGACACAGATATGCACAAATGAAATAGTAGAACAGATCAAACACCCTAGAACCAAACACCCCTTTAAACTTAGTTATTGAAGAGATTTTAACTTAAACAAACATAAAACATAAACAATTGATTACTACTGATCTAAATGCTAATATTTAACTAAAATAAACTTAAATAAACAGTTGAAGCTACTTAATACTAAAGATGAAGGAATTTTAGCTTACAAAGCCTTCCAAGCCAACTGATAAAGATCCAAGGAACCAAGTTAACCATTCCTATGCCCTCCCATGAGGTACCTAACCCACAGCCATCCTTGATTCACTGTGCTCCATGCTCATTCAGTATGTGATCACCAAATTTTTATTTATTTTTTGATTTTTCTTAGTTTTTTTTAGTAAATATTTAAAACTGAATTAAGAGTGGTTCACACAAGTTTGTCAAGGTATTAAAATCTTGTTTCTGAGTTTGTGATAGCTTGTGAGTAGATTAAACACACCTTAGATAACTTAATTAGAACTTGACAATTTGAAATGAGACTTTGAAAAGAGAAATTGAGAATTAGACTTTAAGCTGAACTTTCATTAATAAAATCAGTTACAATACATTGAAAATAGACTAAAACTACATTAAAACTAAGAGAATTACACACATAAGCTTCTATTAGCCAAAACTATATATAACGAGCTATATTGAACCCTAAATCATCCCACATGGCTGAAATTTGAAATCTGAGAGTCC
The DNA here is from genome assembly GCA_030686995.1 of Artemisia argyi. Taxonomy (NCBI): domain Eukaryota; kingdom Viridiplantae; phylum Streptophyta; class Magnoliopsida; order Asterales; family Asteraceae; genus Artemisia; species Artemisia argyi. The sequence continues at coordinate 61,538,056 of CM060692.1, read as the reverse complement.
CAATGTCTTTTTGTTGACCTTCTGACCAAATCCCATCCATTGAATTGCTATGAGACCATTTCTAACCCTTGATCATGATTTTGGCGCCAAAATGGGTACGGGGTTAAGTGAGTGGTTCTGGTGGGTGTTGGTGAGGGCATTAATGGTGGTGGATATGTTAGGTGTAAGCATTGATTGTGGGGGTTGAGTTGGTGAAAAGGTTTGAGGGGGGGGGAGACAATGTTGCCTGGTTTCGCGCTTCTTGGTTGGGGAAGAAAGAGGTCAAAGGGTCGTTTGACCCTCGTTGACCGTTTGACCGGGTTTATTAAAAAAAGACTGGGCCTATGGGTGGGCTTTTGGGTGGACTGGGTTTATGGGTGGGGTGGATAAGGGTTTGTTTTGGGTTTGGATTAAATAAAAAGGGTCCGGTTGGTATTATTAGCCATAGGGACCAATTTTGTAAATTTGGAAAAAGTGAGGGGCTGAAATGGAACTTATCCAAGGTAACCATAAGGACTAATGTTGCCCATAACCATAACTCCAAGAACCATTTTAGCATATTTCCAATTTTTAAAATTCCAAAACTTCCCAGGGACCACTTTTGCCATTTTTGGATTTTTCAGGGACTAAATACGTAATTTTGGAAACTTGCAACCCAAATGTAATATTTTGTGAAATTGACTTTCAAAACCTTGGGTTGACTTTTTCTTTCAAAATAAATGCTTAGGGACTAAATTTGACAAGTTTTGAAACTTGGGGGACTGAAACTGCCAATACTGCAAACTTTGTACGTTTTTTCTTTGTTTTTGCATATTTTGCTTTTAAAACACATAAAACACAATCCCTGGGATAATTTAAGTATTTTGATATATTTTTGATTGTTTTTGTGCGTTTTGGCAGTTTAAATATATCAAAAACGATGAGTGTTTGAGCACTCATCACCCCCAGGTATAGATCTTGCTGAATCAGGTTTACATGAACTCACTCATAAACCACTAGAAAAAGTAAAACCTATAGAAAATAGTGAACCTTTTGAGAGTGCAAGTAATGCTTCACTCTCCAAAGAAAAGATGCTCACTGATAAGAGCTCAGATGATACATCTAATGAAAGTTGGACATCTGATGAGAATGGAAAAGAGACTATTTCTAAGAAAGGAAACAAAGTAGGACCAACCACTCCTAAAAGTGTAGAGAGTATAACAAAGACTAAAGTTGTTCTAAAAACAATTGAATGTTGTGCTAAATTTGATAGCAAACCTAGAGGTAGTCAGACAAATTGGAACAATCTTAAGTCACACCAACTTGGTGATAATTTTGTTATGTACAATAAAGCATGCTATTACTGTGGTAGTTTTAATCATACTCATGCTTATTGTAACAATTGGGTTTCTGTGAGTACATCAAAGTCTAAAACAAATAAAACAAACCCCAGAAAAGGTTTTGTGAAATCTAACACACCAAAAGTCAATCATAATGTTAGACCAAATGAGCATGTTTACCCAAAATTCACTACTAAGGGTGCAAGTAATACTTTCAAACATACACCAAGAGTTGTGAAAAGTCTCATTGAAAGGGATTATGTGGTTAAAACACAAAATTGGAGATCAAAACCAAAAAGTCCTGCTAGACCAAATGGTACTGCCAAAAATGGTACTGTCAGACCAAAAACCGCAAAATGTGTTAAAAATAATGCCGTTAAGTCCTCAGGATGTTAGATTTGGAGACCAGTCCAATCAAATGGTGCATCAATAGTCCTAAAAAGGTTTGATTACATTGATGCACGAGGCAAACCCAAGTCAGTCATGGCTTGGGTACCCCAAGGAAAATAATATGTGTATACATGTGCAGGAACATTCAAATGATATTGCTAATCAAGGATATGTAGATAGTGGATGTTCAAGGCACATGACAGGCAACATGTCTTACCTCACAGACTTCAAATCATTTGATGGAGGATATGTTACCTTTGGGGGAGGAATCAAAGGAAAGATTACTGGTAAAGGTACAATTAAAACCAGTAAATTAGATTTTGAAAATGTGTACTTTGTGAAAGAACTACAGTTTAATCTCTTAAGTGTCTCACAAATGTGTGACACAAAGAACAATGTTCTTTTTATTGACACTGAATGCATTGTACTTTCTCCTGATTTTAAAATTCCTGATGAAAGTCAGATTCTTCTTAAAATCCCTAGAAAGAATAATATGTACATTGTTGATTTAAAGAACATTGTTCCTAAAGAGAGTTTAACCTGTCTAGTAGCAAAAGCCTCATTGGATGAATCTATGCTTTGGCATAGAAGACTTGGTCATGTAAACTTTAAAACAATCAATACAATTGCAAAATATGATTTGGTTAGAGGTTTACCCAAAAAGATTTTTCAAAATGACCAAACCCGTGTTGATTGTCTAAAAGGCAAACAACATAGAGCTTCTTGTAAGCCCAAGACCCATATCTCAATTTCTCAAGATTTATACATGCTTCATATGGACCTCTTTGGTCCTACATCTGTGAATAACTTGAATGGTAAAAAATATTATCTTGTAGTTACTGATGATTACAGCAGATTTTCTTGGGTTTTCTTTTTGAGAACTAAGGATGAAACAAGTGAAATCCTTAAGTCTTATATTACAGGAATAGAAAACCAAATAGATGAGAAAGTAAAAGTAATTAGATGTGACAATGGGACAGAATTCAAGAATAGAGTTATGGATGAATTTTGCAAAGAAAAAGGAATAAAAAAAGAATATAGTGTAGCTAGAACCCCACAGCAAAATGGAGTAGCAGAAAGGAAAAATAGAACTCTTATAGAGGTTGCTAGAAGAATGTTAGTAGACTCTAAGTTACCTATTTCATTTTGGGCTGAAGCTGTAGGTACTGCTTGTTATGTACAGAACAGGGTTCTTATGATTAAACCTCATAGAAAGACTCCATATGAACTTTTATTTGGTAGAACACCATCTTTAAGTTTTATGAGACCTTTTGGATGTCATGTCACTATTCTCAATACCAAAGATCATCTAGGAAAGTTTGAAGTAAAAGCTGATGAAGGCTACATGATAGGGTATTCTTTGCAAAGTAAGGCCTATAGGGTGTATAATAGATGCACTAGGCTAGTGGAAGAAAATCTGCACATAGAGTTTCAATACCAAATGTTGCAGGAATTGGACCAGATTGGTGTTTTGACATTGATAAGCTTTCAGAATCTATGAATTATGTGCCTGTCACAGGTAAAAATACTAATGATAATGCAAGTTTTGAAGACAATGTTGAAACAAATGAGGATCAAGATTACATATTGATGCCAATTTGGAAAGATTTGGATTCATCTTCAAGTCATGAAGAGCCTTCAAAAACCACAAATGAAGGTGTTGAAGATGATCATGGAACTCAAGATCAAGGGAATCAAGAAAATTCTAAAAATGAAAATGGTACTGCCAATTCACAAGATGGTACTGCCAGTTCAACAGATGGTACTGCCAGTTCACAAATTGGTCCTGCTGAACCATTAAATGTTCTATCAGATGATTCCTTACCAGAAGATGTAGGAATTGGAAACCTTCCAATTTCCTATGATGTTCCTACAACACACAACACAAGGATTCTCAAAGATCACTCCATTGATAATGTGATTGGCAGCATTGATTCTGGGGTTAAAACAAGAACTCAAGTCTTATCTTCAGACAAGGATGGGTTTATCCTAGCTGTGTATGAAGAAAAGAACCATGAAGTTGCCCACATATGCCTGTTTTCATGCTTTCTCTCACAAGTAGAACCCAAAAACATTACAAAAGCCTTAGATGATTCAAGTTGGGTTGAAGCAATGCAAGAAGAGCTTCTTCAGTTCAAACTTCAGAAGGTTTGGATACTGGTTGATTTGCCCAAAGGTTACAGGGCAATTGGAACCAAATGGGTTTTCAGAAATAAGAAAGATGAAAGGGGAATAGTGATCAAAAACAAAGCCAGATTAGTGGCCCAAGGGTATACTCAAGAAGAAGGAGTGGATTATGAAGAAGTTTTTGCTCCAGTTGCAAGAATTGAAGCAATTAGGCTATTCTTGGCCTATGCTTCTTTCATAGGTTTCACTGTCTACCAAATGGATGTCAAAAGTGCCTTTCTATATGGTACTATTGAAGAAGAGGTGTATGTTTCTCAACCTCCAGGCTTCATTGATGCAGAATATCCAGACAAGGTGTACAAGGTTACCAAAGCTCTTTATGGGCTACACCAAGCTCCCAGGGCATGGTATGAAACATTGGCTTTCTATTTACTGGAAAATGGATTTCAAAGAGGCAAGATTGATCTAACTTTGTTCATCAAAAGAACCAAGAAAGACATATTGCTGGTACATATTTATGTTGATGACATTATCTTTGGATCCACAAACCAAGAGTTGTGTGTAGAGTTTGAAAAACTTATGCATAATAAGTTTGAAATGAGTTCCATGGGGGAACTTACTTTCTTTCTGGGTCTCCAAGTGAAACAATCAAATGAAAGCATATTTATCAGCCAAGATAAGTATGTAGCAGAGATCCTAAGGAAGTTTGGGTTTGCAGATTCAAAGGTTGCAAGTACACCAATGGATCCAGAAAAGGGGTTACTCAAAGATGCTGAGGGTGAAGATGTTGATGTGCACAATTACAGATCAATGATTGGGTCCTTGATGTACCTTACATCATCAAAACCAGATATTATGTTCTCAGTATGTGTATGTGCAAGGTTTCAAGTAAATCCAAAAGTTTCTCATCTCACAGTAGTCAAAAGGATCTTCAGATACCTCAAGGTTCAACCTAAGTTGGGTCTATGGTATCCAAGGGAATCATCTATTGATTTGGTAGCTTATTCAGATAGTGACTATGCTGGTGCAACCCTAGATAGAAAATCCACAATTGGTGGATGTCAATTTCTTGGCTGCAGACTCATATCATGGCAATGCAAGAAGCAAACAATGGTGGCCAATTCTACAACTGAAGCAGAATATGTTGCAAGTGCAAGTTGTTGTGGCCAAGTTCTTTGGATCCAGAATCAATTGCTTGACTATGGGTATAATTTTCTTAACACCATTATTTACATTGACAATAGCAGTACTATTTGTATCATTAAAAATCCAGTTCAACATTCAAAAACAAAACACATTGAAATCAGACACCATTTCATAAGAGATTGCAATGAGAAAAGGTTAATTCAAGTTGTCAAAATTGATTCTGAAAAGAATTTTGCAGACCTTCTCACCAAAGCTTTTGATTTAGGTAGGTTTAAATACCTGGTAGCAGGTATTGGTATGATAAATCTTTGAAAACATGTGTTTTTGTATATAAATAAACAAGTTCTGGCCTCTAAACATGGTACTGCTAGTTAGTCATAAGGTACTGTCAGTACATAATTGGTACTGCTAGTTCAAAGTTTGCTCTTTTTTTGCTCATCTTGATGCTTAAATGTTAACAATGCTATAAAACAAATGCTTTGCACTCTGTTCTTTTGGTCTACAACTAACCATTTCAGGTTACTCAAGATTGCTAACAAAATCAGGATGTGGAAATGGTAATCAGTTCACCAAGTTTTCAAAACTTAAGAGCTGGCTAGTCCAAAGCAAACGGCTCTTGGTAAAGACTTCTCAAATCCGTTGATAGCTGATAGTTTGCTAAAAACTATAAGGTAATTAGTTTACCCAGTTTCAAAAACTTAAAGAGCTGACTAGTCCAAAAGCAAACGGCTATTGGTAAAGACTTATCAAATCCGTTGATAGCTGATAGTTTGCTAAAAACTACAAGGGATGTTTACTAAAATTTCAAAGAGACTGCCAAGTTATATTTCAAAAACAAGGTACTGGTAGTTCAAATTTTAGTACTGGTAGAGTAAAATGGTACTGCTACATAGCCGTTAAGTCTGTCAGGTTAAAAATATAGCCGTTGTTTTAAAGGGTATTTTTGTGAATTACTCATGTTTTTCTAGAATTAAGGATATAGTTATTATAATAAAAGATCTTTTTGACCGCCTCTTCAATTACTTATCCATATCTTTAATAGTCGGTCAAAAGTAATTTTCTCATAATCAATCCTTATCATAATTCACACTCACCTTTCATCTTCTACCAGTACAAAAATAAAATCCCACCATCATAATCAAATTTTTCATCAAACCTTTCACCATGGCTCGTCTAAGTTTTGTCAAACGTCACAACCAACTAGCATTTTTGGAAAAGTCTGATGACAATGAATATTTTCATCAAGCAGTGGATTTTCTAAACAATTCTTATGTCAGGTTTGCTTTACTCGTGAATCCCACTATTTTTGAATCTCAAATTTCACAATTTTGGCAAATTGGTAAAGTTAACACTCTTAGGGATGGGATTCAAGAGTTAATGGTCAAAGTGGATGGTAGAACCTTGACTTTTACCTAATCATCCATTAGAAGACATCTTCATTTAGATGATTCAGATGGCATTAGTCAACTACGTGATACTAAAATCTTTGAAAATTTGACAAAAATGGGGTATAATGTAACTTCTATAAAGCATACATTTCTTAAAAAGCATTTTACCCCTCAATAGAGATTTTTGATTCATACCATCCTTCATTGTTTAAGCCAAAAGAAAACCTCATAAGAGCAGTTTAGTGGTAACATGGCTGCAGCTCTCATTTACCTGGCAACAAACAAGAAATTCAACTTTTCAAAATATATTTTTGAAGGATTGGTTAAAAATGTGGACAGTGAAACAAAGTTTTTGATGTACCCAAGGTTTATTCAGTGCCTCATCAACAAATCCAAACATTTGTTACTTCCCCCAAACAAACCTTTTAAAACTCCCAAACTTACACACAAGGTGTTTTCAAACATGAAAATTGGTTTTCAAGGAGAAGAAGTACCACTTTTTGAGGAAATGTTACCACAACATTCTGAAGAACCATCCACATCATCTGATCATTCACCACCACACCCATCACCAGTACCATCCATCACTCCAACAGTACCATCAGTCACACCACCATCACCAGTTCCATTACCATCTCACCATCTAACACAAACACCATCTGCAACATCACCATCATTATCACATCATAACACACCACCACAATCTCCTCTACAACAAAGTGTAGATGCTTAGACTGTAAGGGAATTAAAAGAGCAAGTGCAGCACTTACAAACTTCTCTTGAAAGTCAAAACAAACATTTTACAGAGATCAACACCAAGTTAGTTAAGAGGGTTGAGAAATTAGAGTTGAGGGTGAAATTGTTGAAGGGTAAAAGAACATCTCAGTTGGTTGTTTCTAGTTCTTCAAGTTCAGATGCAGAGGGTTTGGGTCTCTCTTCCAAAAAGGGGAGGATGGGTAGTTCTAAAAATGAAGAAGAGATTCAATTTCAATTTCATGAAGGAATTCAAGTGATTGATGAAGAGCCTGTTATTCAAGAAACAGAGCCTGCTATTGAAGAAAAGGAGCCTGTTAATGCAAAAGATACTGCTGAAGCAGAGCAAGATACTGCTGAAGCAGAGCAAGAGCCTGCAAGGATTCAGAGGCTATTGGCTATGGAGTTAAAAGGTTCTGATCAAATGTTTTACAAAAGAAAGAGGGGATCACAGCCTCAGGGGAGGTTTCTTGTTCCTGATGAACAATCTGCTGCTCCAAGTCTAGAATCATCTCCAAATGACAAGGACAAGAAAATTTTGTTTGAAGATGAACCAAAGCCTAAAAAGTTGAAGAAGAGTGAACAAGTTCAGATAGCTGTGGATGAAAAGTTGTCCAAACAGCTTCATGACGAAGAAGTTATTGGGGCTGAAGAAGAATCAAGAATGCCGCAAGAAAAGTTTGATGCTCAGCTGCAGTACATCATTTCCATTGATCCAATTGTAAGGGGTGAAGCTTATACTTTGGTGTGTGATGAGTCTCTTAGCTCAGATGAAATGACAATCAAACTCAATGATTTCATCACTAAGAAATACAATCAAGAGGCATTGGATGATGTCTATCAGCAGATCCAGAAGAATCAGAAGAAAGGATTTAAAATGCCTCATTCTGAGGCAGATCAAAAGAAATTCTTCAAGATATATCTGAAAAGATAAGTGAACATGAAGGATCATCAACTCAAAGGTAAATCTTTTGATGAATTGAAGCTTATATACTTAGAGGCTTACAGAAGAAACAAAACCAGTTTTCTCATGGATACACAAGAAAGGCCTTCCAAAGGAAGAAAAGATGATCAGAAGGAACAAGCAGAGAAAGCATTCTTGCCTCCTGTTCAGTCAAGAGAAATGGTTGTCCATGTTCCACAAATTGTTTTTGCTAAACCTTTACATGCAAGGCATCCAGTCATAGATTGGGAAATCTACAATGACAAGTTTGGCAAAGCATGGAAGATAACAAGAGTTGGAAACAAGGTTGAGATTTTCAAGAACTTTGAAAATCTACTTAGAGCATGTAACAGAATGGATTTAGATGAATTATGGGTATTAGTTCAAGAGAAGCTGAAAACCAAGTATAAACCTGATGCAAAGGAGCAAGAGCTATGGGTGGAGTTCAGCAGATTGTATGATCCAAATCCTACTGATACACATTGGAAATTTCCTTACTATGATTTATCTGTTACATGGGAATACTTCAGCATGAGTCATGTTCATCATCTTTCCACTCAGAGTGAAATAGAGCTCTTTATGCTAGGTGAGAAAGAGTATCCTTTAAGCTATGAAGTATTATCAGTCTTGATCTCCAACAAGCTATTATGTGAAGAAGAAACTGATGTAGTCAAAAGATTGAAGGAAAGCATATTGGATCAGTATGAAAGCCTAAGGAGAAATAGATAAAGTTTTTGGAAGAGTTCCCTCAAATCCTCAAGGTATGAATTTTATTCACAAGAAACTTGGTTATTTTAAAATGGAATAACAAGTTTAGGGGAGGATTGTTGGGAATAAAATGCACAAGTTAAAGAGTCTACCAGAAGAGCCTGCTAGATGATAGTTAAGCCTGCCTCTTCAGTTTTGTTGATGTTGAAGATACACTAACAGTACCTTCTGGGTAAGAAGGTACTGCTAGTTAAAGAAGGTCCTGCCAGTATTAACGACAAGTTGTTATATTTTATTTAGAGATATTTAGTTGTATAATTAGTCTTTGTACAAAGTTATACGTTAAGTAGAAGTAGTACAGAAGTCTCAGTAGATACAATGGAGTGTTTTACCTTGAAAGGTGTAATATTAGGATAAGATAAGTCTCTAATATATTATATTAGACAACTTGACAACTTGTAATAAGGGCTCCTTATGCTATAAAAGGAACCCTTAAGTCACCTTCTTAGACATGAGTTTAGATAGATCACATGCACAACAAGTAAGCATACTTGACAACTAGATCAATCACTACATGCATAACTTCCACCTTTAAAATCCTTTTTCACGTATCATAGATTCAAGGTTACACTTGTAATCCTGGTGATAGTTTAGATCACCCGTATTATTTCATCAATAATATTGAATCGTTTTGTGTTATTCATGTTGTGTTCATCACTCTAAACTTATTAACGTTTACTTATTCACCACCTTTGTTCCTTTAGTGTGTTTTAGTAAATTCCGCGTGCTAAATCACATTCATTCATAAATATCCCAAACACATCATTAAGATTAACATCCCCAGTGTTTACACAATCAAATCCTTCCACAATGTTCATATACAATTAAGTTTGGTTGGATGGGTATATGATTTCATACCTTTATTGAAATTCTCAGTATTGGTTCTTAGTTAGACAATAGTGCAAATTTAAGTCACAAGTTCGGGTTATTTTACTTCAGTCTCAAGTTCGTCATACTGGTGTTCTCCATCCATAGTCAATACAAAAAGCCGTCAGAATGATAATGGGGTCGGTAAAGAGTTAGCTGAGAGGAGTATCAAAGAGTAGAGATATTATCAGCAGTTGATTCTCATGGGATATTTATGGTACTTCACATGTATTCAACTAATTGGACATACAGGGTTACGCTGCCTCCGTTTCCATCGTAAACATAGTGTGTGTGCTTGCGATTCAGCGAAGACATCATGGGGGAAGATAGAGTGGATGTTCTTTGATTCCTTTGACTTCTTTGCGAAAACCCTTTTCCTTCATGAGTTTCTGCAATCAGGGGAAGAAATGAGATGGCCAGTGGTTCAAACGTCTTACTTTGGTGTTATCCTCTTAACTTTTACGGGTTGTTTTGTGTGAAGTTATCTCCGTATGATGTTTTTAACCGCATTATGATGCCTCACACACGGTCATATTATCGAGTATTCATACATACACAGGTGATTATTATTCCAATAAACTGCAACAATCAGGGAGAAGAAGTATTATTTTGTCTTTCGTGGTTTGTTTGATGTGAAGCATCTACATACGTGAGAAGATCTTGCTGATTTCTTGCATGTTACCCCCGAACGAAGTTTCCGCATTGAGTATAATTGTGATTAAGTGTTTCTCAGATTTGCTTTGTGTGGTTTACGGTGTTACATACAAATTCCGCTGCGTACTTAAAACTTCAAAAGTTAGAAGACATGTTAACTGCATCAAAGCTTCGAATCTGCTGAAGATGGTTGTTAGTTTGGTGGGAAACTGATTCAGAAACTTCGCCAAAAAGAAGTGCACGAAGAAGCTGCTAAAGACATGCAGCATGAATTGGGGGGGGGGGGAAGTTAATCCATTTCATACATATTACATCATTTGTCTACAAGTGAAGATAAGGTTCTCAAGTTGAGGTACAAGATGAAGACAAAGAGCGTCAACTGCCGTCATCCTTAGCATTTGAAGAGCCTATGAAGACTTTCTTTATTTGTATTTGTACTTGTAGAAAATGTTGTAAGTAATCACGTATGTCGCCCCATTGGGGGAAGATTGTTAGGAATCATCCTAACACATAAATGGAATGACATTTACGAGATTACATTAGTTATCCTATTTAGCCAAAACACAAAGACTAGTTATGTAATAGTGTAATAGTTTAGATTGTGTTTGGCTATAAATACCCTCCTATACTTCACTAGGAGGGTGAGACTTAGGGTGTATCCTTTACTTTTCATTGTCAATAAAACACAAGTTTTTCCTTTCTCTTTCTACTCTCTCTCACTAACAGTGGCTATGATTTACTTTCATTATATCCAACCTCCCGATTCACAATATCAACCTTAACACACGATCCTACAATACCGGGTTCTTCCACAAGGTAGAACCAAACCTATGTCACCTACACTTTATTCGGTACAAGGCTAGATACCGGGTTCTTCCACAAGGTAGAACCAAACCTACGTCGCCTACACTTTATCCGGTACAAGGCTAGATATTGGGTTCCTTTACAATACATGAACCAATCCCAACACCACTAACTAACACAACAAATTTACAACATGATAAGAAGAATCAACTACAAGATTAACTTCAATGATCTTGAGAAGATAACGAAGTCTAGCAACCAATGTCTTCGAGCTTACAAGTCTTTTATGCAAAAGTTGTTATCTCGCCTTTAAGAGGAATCTAGATAATCACAAAAAGAAAAACTACATAGATGATCCTTGGATCTAAGGTTGGAGAGGTAAGAATATAGAGAGAAGATAAGTCTAAAAGGGGTGAAAAAAAATGAAGAAATGGCTCACTAGTTATAGGCAAGTAGTGATCTGATCACACGGATTCGGCATATCCCTTAGAAAAAGGATCCAAGTGTAAACCCAGGGATCCGGAAACTAGGTCAGTCCGGTCCAGATTTTGGGTTACAATTCTAGGTTTTAGGTTATGGGTCACGGACTATGGGTCATGGGTACCCAACATGATGTCATGCATGATGCAATACATACTTTGGGTTATGGGTTATGGGTTATGGGTTATGGACTTTGGGTCATGGGTCATGGACTTTGTATCATGGGTCAAGGACTTTACCTAACTTGATGTCATGCATGATGCAATGAACATGAGCCATGGGTTATGGGTCATAGGTAATGGGTTTTGGGTTATGGATAGTCTAATCTATTTACTTACATATTAATTTTAACTAGTTGAACTTAAACTATGTATTTTAAAAAAGTGTAAGTAACACATGTTTTTATAAAAATGGTTTTGACTTAGAGTAAACTAGAAATGTTTGATTGTTTATTTGTTTAGTGAAATAAGTTAGAAAAGTATTGGCTCGAAAACTTCGTATATTATTTATTTCATTAAAATGATTTACGTTTGTGATCAACAAAACATAGAAAGATCGTAAGATATAAATAAACGTTTTTACGGTTTATTTGTATTAACAGTTATCTCGTGTTTGCTACAATTTTGCAGTACACTTAGTAAAACATCAAAAGATCTTAAAATTTTAATATGAGTGCATCTTTGAGAAAATTAGATCTTTAAATATTAGTATAAGTTAGTGGCAAGATATAAGTTGTTTCTCTCTTTCAATAAAATTAGTAGGTTTAAAACTATACCATAAGGCAATTAGCTCAAGAAAATATCTTTAGCGAAGCTTACCCTACCCACACATCTGTTAAACTCAAGAATATTTAAGCTAAGAGGCTCACATCTAGATAACCACTATTCCATCCCAGTTATCCATCGAGGAATGAGACACACCATGACTTCTTCGCTGAAATACCTTCAATATTATAAAAGTTAATGTCTCTTCTTAAAAGATTACACAGATGTCATACATGTGAGAATAAATATTATTGAAAACAAAAGTTAAGGTTAAATAGACTAAACATTCATGACAAACAAACTCTATGCCTTATGTGATGGTCTATAAGCCTATCATGAATGGCGGCCAAATAAAAAGGTTCACTTTTTTTTTTCTTCCTTTTTTCTTTTGTTTTCTCAAGACATATAAATTGCAATTTGGTATCTAGTCCGTATTAACACTTTCAAATTGTTAACTATTCATTTCCAAGCAACACTTAGATGAATTAAATTGCAACTCATGATGAACAATAATAATATTGTTTCCTCACTGAACATCCAACAACAAAGTTCAAAAGAGTCTAATTGCTACAAATTAATTAAGCCACAATATGGGCTATTTGAGATTCTATGTTATAAAAAACCTATACCTTTAGAAAGACAATCGCCGTTTGGTTTTTAACGGTTTAATTTAAACCATTAAACAGAGAATACATACATTACTTTATTCTCCATTCAAACTTAGTGATAACTCTATGCGAGTGTTTGTCTAAGCTTATGTTTTGGGCTTAGGCTTATGTTTAGAAGCACTTTATGACTTATAAGTAATAAGCTTATAAGCCAATTTTAGTATTCTGGATCACTTGTTCTAACAAAAGAGGTAAAATGACAAAAAAATTACATGTATATTAAAAGCTGTATTTGTTATAAGGGGAATAAAAGTTTTTTGATATGACACATTTCAAATAAGCTCACCCATCCTTATATAAATTGATAAGGATCTAAACACATGCCTTGTGTTAAATAGATACTTTGAGTATTTACTTTGTAGTAAGCATAATTTACCACAAAGTATTTAGAAGATGTATATGAGTGATGTGTGTAAGTTGTATGTGAATGAAACAATGTAAACACAGGGATTAACCAAACTTTAAGCTTCAATATTATTAATAATAATATGAGTGACTTGAATATCACTAGGGTTACACCTTGAATCTCTTGCTATTGATACGTACATAAACGTAAACCTAGGACCTCCTTTTATAGGACACAAGGAGTCCTTTACAAGATAAGTATAAGACTAACATAATAGAATATACACAAGATCTTTTCTATACTTATCTAATACACGGTTTCCTAACAATTATCCTGTAAGAAGTGCTAATAATATGTACTAGTTGTGGTGAGTTTCTACTGTTAATGCATTCTTCAGCAGTGTCTTCTTTCAGGCTTAACAGTGGTTACTGTTAGTATGATTCCCAACAATCCTCCCCTAAACTTATGATTTCTGAGAAGATCACTAAGTTTCTTGGAATCAACCTTCTTCATTGATGATGGGGGATTCTTCCAAACAACTATCTTCTTTTCCTTAACTCTTTATTAGCTCTTACACTCTGATCATAGATTCTTTGCAGCAGATCTTCTATGATTTCATTCCTTTCCCAGCATCTTAGCTTCACAGATATCATGACAGTAAGAATTCCTACTCTCAAGGGATATTCTTACTCAGCTAACATAAACACATCAACAGCAGCTTGTGTAGACACATGATGTACTGCACTTGAGTCATAAAATTTCCACAAGGTAGTTAAATTGTCAGCTTCAAATCTCCAATGTCTGTCAGTTGAATCAGGCTCATATAGTCTTTTGAATTGAACCCATAACTCCTTAGCTTTGACTTTAATAAGTTCACCTTTCTTGAACTGATCTTGGACTATCTTCCACAAAGTATCTAAGTCTTCCCTGTCACAAGATCTGACAAGGTCTTCAAAATCTCTGCAGATACTTGTAACACCTCCAATTCTAATAATCTTCCAAGCATTCCCAAAGTCATCAGAATAAATCTCCCAATCAACAACAGGGTGCTTTGATTGCATAGGTTCTACATCCAACACATCAGATTCAATAAAGATCATCCCTGAGAATTGCTCTCCAGTCAACTTGTCATCATCTTCCCTTGCTTGAGATGACTCCTGAGTCTTAGACCTCTTAGCAGCTTTGGATTCAATGGTTGTACCTGATCTTTTGTATCTTCTGGCTTCTTCTTCTGAATCCAATTGGTATAAAATCTTTATCTTTTCTGAATTCCCTATAATACAATCTTCAATCTCTTCATGAGATTTTCCTTTGAGCTGATGCATCTTCCATCCAGCCACATTACATAAATACTTCTTCATTCCAGCAATAACTTGTATCTTGGATGGCTGTCTTTGTTTCTTCTGATTCTTCTTGATTGAATTAACCATAGCATCAAAAGCTTGATCATTCTTCATGTTAATAAAACCAGCTAGTTGAGCTGACCTTTGTTCAACTGTAAGACTTTCATCAGCAATAAGCTCAATAGCTTTCTTCTTAACAACTGGATCTGAATCAAACATATGTTCAATCTCTTCATTAGTTAGCTGATAAGAACTTTCCGTGTTTGGAATGGGAACTATCTCTTCAGGTTCTATGAACTCCTTTTGGATTCTTTGTTGTTCCATAAACCTTGCTACATCCTCTTCTGGATATTTCCTAGCCAATTCAGCATCCATATTAATCTGAGCTTTGTTCTTGGTTTAATCACTCTAGTAGGTTGCTCAGTTGAATCTTCAATAGCAGGAACTTTACCCTTTTCTTTTCTTCTTCTTTCAAATTCTGTATCAGTTGCTTCTTCTTCTTCTTCATGTATGAAAGCAGTACCCTCTAAAGTTTCAACAGCTTGTGTAGTTGATGCAACTGCTTCTTTAGGTTGACTTGATGCTGTATCCAAAATTTCTTCAGGCACCTTTTGAGTTTGAGGATCAACAGCTACAGTTTCTGTCACTTCCATAATTTTTGTTGTATCATCTTTAGCCACTTCCTCAGTTTCAATTATTGAGAAACTTCTACTTCTTCAATACCCTGATCTTCTTCGACTATTTAATTACCCTGATCATTACCTTGAGTTTCAAAACCTTCAAAATCATCAAATTTTTTAGCTTCTTCAAAATTTAGCTGGCTCCCCTTAGTCCAAACATCTGTTTTCCTCCCCTGTTTGGGAGAATCACCCATGTCATCATAGCTGTCTTCTGAGTCAAAACCAGGAGATAAGGATGGAGAAGAGACAACAAGATGAGTAGTCCTCCTTTTCTTGAAGGAATTGATCTCGTCTTGCATAGATTGCATCTGCTTCAGAATCTTGGAAAGATCAATGTTATGTTGCTGCTTTGTTTGCTTGAGTTCATCTTCCAGGGATTGAACCTTAGCCTCCAAGGTGGTACATCTGTCCATCAATTCATGTAAGTTACCACTGCCCTCAGCACTTCCAGCTGTGTTACCGGCTGGGAGAGGTGCATCATGGGACATTTGCTCAGTTTCCTCCCTAGTATGATCAGGAAGTACTCCTAAACCACCACTGCTTGCACCTTCACCAAAAGGTTCAAGCACATGTTGTGTTGTGATGGGAGGAGTAGGCTATCTTTGTTTCCTCTCATATGTGTGGGTAACTGGGGGGTATAGGATACAGATGGAACAGTGATTGTGGGTGGGTGTTGGGGTGCAACTGGGATTGCTATACCTTCACCCTATACCTGAGCAATAACATCAAGCATTTGTGGGAAAAGAGCATGAACTACCCCATTGTATCCTTCTGTTGCCTTTGTCATGTTTTGAAAAACTTTTGGTTTAAGGCAAGGAGTTTTGTAAATCCTTTTATGAGGTAGCAACTCATATTCATTTAAAACTGTTTGAGCAAACCTTGGGTACATCAAAAATTTATAATTACTCTTTACATTGCCAACCATATTGTTGAATAAAAACTTTGAAAAATTAAAAGTCCTGTTTGTTGCCAAACACACCAAAGGATAAGCAATGGTAGTGCTAAACTGTTCATAAGAGGTTTTCTTAGGACTTAAGCAATGTAAGAGAGTATGTATGAAAAACCTCCATTGTGGGGAGAATCATCCTTTTCTAAAAGTAAGTTTACCATTGGATGTATCATGCCCCATATTAGATATGTATCATACCCCATATTAATGATCCCTCCTAAATCATCCAATTGAAGAAGTCTTCCCAAGGATGATTCAGTAACAGTAATAGTTACCCCATCCACTGTTGCGCTTAAAGCATCAACAGGAGTATGTGTGTCTCCATCTTCAATAGTTGTGACAGTTACAGTATGCCAAAACTTTTTGATTTGAGAGACATAGATTGTGGGATTTAAATTTAAAGCATACCTTATATGAGTAGCATTTAGGAAGTCCAAAATCTCATGAAAAATAGGTCCATCTTTGACCTCTGTTTTCTCTAAGTATGCAACCTGGTTGTGTTCGTTAACAAACTCTAGTGAAGCCATGGATTAGAATGACAAAAATATGATCGTTTTAATGTGAATTGAAAGTGCAACAAGCCAATTGAGATGTGAATAATATACTGCTAGGGTCTGAGAGAAATACGCAGAGAGAGAGATTATCTTAAGAAAGTAGTTATCTTTGGAAAAGAATAATTTAAACAAATAAAAGATAATCCTCTTTAATAAATCCCTAGAAATACGGTGAAGAGATTTCACTCAAACGTCTAGTTGAAAAATTAGTTACTGACACAACAGTTGCAACGGCTAGTTCAACAGTGGAAAATTTTACACTAACAGTGGAAACTATGAACCAGCACTGGAAACTTTTTCACAAAAATTTCAAAGAGCAGTGGAAATATAAAAGAGTTTGAAAAGTAACTGCTCTTATTATAGTTTTTAGAAAACTACCAGCTATCTACGGATTTGATAAGTCTTTACAATGAGCCGTTTGCTATGGACTAGCCAACTCTTAATCATAAAGAATATGGTGAGTTGAGAACCATATAGTTTTTTGTAAACTATCAACCATAAACGGATTTGATGAGTCTTTACCAGTAGTCGTTTGCCCTGGACTAGTTGATTCTTATGTAGATTAGACATGTTGAATCAATAACCATTTGTTATGTGTCTCAGTTACACATTCCATAAGTTCAATTCTCACCAAAATTTTGCTTATACACCTGCACAAGTTAGTCCAAAGCCACACATAATCCAAGCCAAAAATAAAAGTCACAGTTACTATTTCTAAAAATATCTTGATATGGTTAGCCCGATATAGTAAATATCTTCCAAACTTAATTTCACCCACCAACTGGAGAGTTAATAACAATTACTCTTTTGGGTAGAAACTTAGGGTTGACTTTGGCCTATAAAAACAACTCAGCTCATAAATCCCACACATCAAATAACTTTCAAACCCTCAAGTAAGCATCAATTAACTGCCATCTGCAACACAATGTGCTCCAACCCTGACATAGTAGATATCTCATCTGATTCATCATCTGATGAGTCAGAATCCTCAGGATGGACTAACTATTTTCCACCTTGTGCATCAAATTCCTCATCCAAGAAACAGAAGAAGAAAGTTGACAAACCATCTTCTCTAGCAACTACTTTACCAAAAGAGCTTGAGAAAGCTTTTGAGAAGGCTGTGACATCAATGTTCAAGATTCCAGTTCCTGAGAAGACTCTGCCACGCAAAAAGCCATCCAAACAAGTAATGGGTCTCCGTTGTCCAAAGATGTGGAATGCAATGCAGAACCAAGCCAAAGGTGTTCACAAGACCATGCCTTGCTACAAGGGAAAAGGCAAATATGGTATGGAGTAATAGGTCTAGGGGTTTGTATTGTTGTCTTTTGTTGTCCTGATGTAAAGCAACACTCCTTTGTAATGAAACTTTTCTTTGAATGAAATTTTAAGTTCCACTGTTCATTGATCTGTCACTGCTTGTGAGTGTTTATCTTAAATCTCTACAAAAGTATTAGTGGACAGCAAATATACAATATGCACCAGTATACAAACATATATAACAAGTAGCAATACAAAAGTCCTCCCCTCAACACAAAAAGCTTTCTAGACATCAAATTTATGGGTTAAGCATTCCAATACCTGTTACCAAGTACTGAAATCTTCCCACATCAAGACCTTTTGTTAACAAATCAGCATAGTTGTCATCAGTATAGATTTTGACAACTTGTATTAACTTTTTCTCATAACAATCTCTTATAAAGTGATGTCTAATTTCAATATGTTTAGTTTTAGTTTGTTGCATAGAATTTTTGATTATATAAATGGTACTGCTATTGTCAATAAAATTGTACCCATAGTCCAATAATTGGTTTTGAAGCCATAAGACCTGAGCACGGCAACTTGCAGCAGCCACATACTCTGCTTCAGTTAATAAAGTTGTCACCATTGTCTATTTCTTGCACTGCCAAGACACCAACCTAGTCACTATCAGAGTAGGTGACCAATTCCATAGGAGACTCTCTTGGATACCATAATCCTTAATTAGGATATGCCTTAAGATATCTGAAAATCTTCTTCACAGCAGTCAAATGTGATGTCTTAGGAGAGACCTAAAACCTTGCACAAGAACATACTGCAAACATGATGTCTGGTCTTAATGAAGTAAGATACATCAAGGAACTAATTATTGATCTATAAGTATGTACATCAACTGCTTCTCCACTATTATCCTTCAAAAGTAAATGAGTATCTTTATCTACAGGGGTGCTTGAAGGCTTTGCATCAGTAAAATGAAACTTCCTTAGTATTTCAGTCACATATTTGTCTTGACGGATAAAAATACCATCTGATCTTTGTTGTACTTGAAGTCCCAAAAAGAAAGTGAGTTCACCCATAGAACTCATTTGAAACTCATCCTTCATAAGCTTCTCAAATTCTTTGCACATCTCTTGCTTTGTAGAACCAAAGATGATATCATCAACATACACTTAAACCAGTAAGATATCACCATTGTCTTTCTTGATGAACAAAGTCTGATAAATTTTACATCTATAAAACCATTATTTATAAGATAAGCAGCTAAGGTTTCATGCCACTTCCTTGGAGCTTGATGTAACCCATAAAGTGCCTTGACTACCCTGTAAACTTTATTGGGATGTTCAGGATCTTCAAACCCTGGAGGTTTTGAAACATATACCTCCTCATCAATTTTACCATAAAGAAAAGCACTCTTGACATCCATCTGATATACAGTAAATCCCATAAAAGATGCATAGGCTAGAAAAAGTCTGATATCCTTAATTCTTGCAACTGGAGCAAATACTTCTTCATAATCAATACCCTCTTTCTGAGTGTATCCTTGAGAAACTAGCCTAGCCTTGTTCCTGATGACAATGCCTCTTTCATCTCTCTTGTTCCTAAAAACCCACTTTGTACCAATAACCTTTATCGCATTAGGAAAATCACAAAGTACCCAAACCTTCTAAATCTTGAATTGTAGCAATTCCTCTTGCATTGCCTCAACCCAGCTTGAGTCTTTTAATGCCTTATATACATTCTTAGGTTCCATTTATGACAGGAAACAGAAAAACAAACATTCATTCTTGTCTGTATGATTCTTGGATTCATAAACTTCACTTATAAATCCATGAACATCACCCATCTTTGTCTGTTTTCTAGTCTTCATACCAGATTGTATATCTCCAATCACATTATCAAGTGGATGCATTTTGTGAATGGTTGCTCAGGATGTGGTAGGAATATCATATGCAGTAGGCATATTAGTGATTTCCACATCAGCAATAGGTGATTCCTGAGTGGCAGAAGTAGAAATTTCCACATTTGGTGTAGCAGTGGAAACTTCTGGTATAGCAATGGTAACTTCCTTTGCACTGCTTTCAGGAATTTCTTTGTTCTGAGCGTCCAAATTCACATCCTGCGCATCACCTTCATTTTCAGCATCCTTGGAAGGTTGTGGATCTCCATTCTTTGAAGCAGGGTCATCATCTACAAAATCCCAAATTGGCATAACAATGTGATCTTGATCATCCTCAGGATCTTTGCTTGGTTCATCTTTATCAACAAATTCTTCTGAACCTGCAAGATCATTAGTTCATGTACCTGAAACAATAGGTACATAGTTCATAGTATTGGTTAGAGTCTCAAGATCAAACAGCCATTCTGGACCTACACCTGCAATGTTAGGTCTATTTTCAAGAAATTCCACAGACAGATTCTCTTCAATCTTCTTTGTTCTCAGATTATATACTCTAAAAGCATTGCTGACCATAGAGTACCCAACAAAGAAGCCCTCATATGATTTTCCATTAAATTTACCCAGATGATCTGTGGTATCAAAAATTATGACATGACATCCAAATGGTCTCATGAAGTCTAAGGTAGGAGGTCTACCTCTGAATAACTCATAAGGTGTCTTATTCTTTACTTTTACCACTAAAACCCTGTTCTGAACATAATAAGCAGTGTTAACTGCTTCAGCCCAAAAAGTAACTGGTAACTTGGAATCAGCTAACATGGTTCTAGAAGCCTCTATCAGTGTTCTGTTTCTTCTTTCAGCCATTCCATTCTGCTGAGGAGTTCTAGCTACATTGAATTCTCTCCTATTACCCTTCTCTCTGCTGAAATCATCCATAACTCTATTTGTTGGGTCTATTAGATTTGATGATACAAAACAAGAAAGAATGAAACATGAAGGACTTAAAGTGACATGAAAGAATTCTTCAAATAAAGAAGAATAAAACACAAGGGACTTGCTTGTTAAAGAATATTTATTTATTAGTCCCTCGTAGTAATTTGTAAACCCTAAAGCTCTACTATATAAAGAGATCAAGGGTTAGGGTTTTTATTAAGTCTTCCATAATGTAGTCATTAAAGGGGTGTGTGTGTGTAAACCTAGACGTAGGGAAAACGTCTATGGTTAGGGTTAGTGTTTAGTTTAGCCTCAAGAATCACTTGATTCCTATTACAGTTCTTTAATGTAATAATATTAGGGCTATGGAGATTGTTTGAGAAAAACCTTGTTCAATAATAATGATGTTTATATATTCCGCTATGCATTCTTGTTCATTATTATTGTGTAATCCTTAGATGAGTTCTAAACAACCTCGAGCTAAACGATCCAACATGTGGTATCAGAGCTAGGTTAGCTCGTGATCTAGGATTTAACAAGGTTTAATGTTGTCGACAAAAATAGTTTTGAAGAAATTTTAGTGATCAAGTTTTTTAAAGGTTATTCAGGTATCAATTTTATATGATCGATTGTTTAAATAAAGAATCATAAGTCAACTGATTAAAAGCAGTTTGATGAAAATATTCTTTATTTGACAACAAAGCTAACCTCGTATAATTATTTGGCTTTGTCGTGTTTTATCTTTTGATGATGAGATTGATTATTAAAGTTGGTCGGTGGAAGCAATAACCTCGTACATATTATGATGAATCAAATTATGTTCGTGCGTCGCGGTTATGGAATGCTTCTAATGAATTATTTGTTTGCACATGATGGCTGAGTTGATTGGTCCAATAATTTTCTCTTGATTTGATAACATGGATCGGTAACCTTATTTACTCTCGTATCATTCAAGATCAATTGGTCAGGTCGGTGGTTATTAATTTGTTTGTCGTCTTGCATATGATTATAAGATTTCTAATTGATCAAGACTTTTTAGTGGATCGGTGCTTTATAATTATTGGGATTTATTAATGATCGGTAGTCGGTGGTGTATATATATATATATATATATATATATATATATATATATATATATATGGGTGTTGTTTTCGGCTGCTGTATCATTTTGTGCATGATCATGGGACGGTGACATTGATTTTTACTTGGTTGGGACTTTATAAAGTGGGTCGGTGGTAGAAGTTAATTCAAGCATCTTGTGGGTCAGCAAGTGGAGGATTATTGCATGCAACATTCTTATTATATTAGTTGGAATTCCACTATGCGTATTTGCTTGAAGTTTGATAATCATAATTTGGATAAAGTTATGGCTGGAATTGTAATTCTGCTGCTACATGTCATTCTGCTGCTGCATTATTGAAAGTACTGCTCGTCCTAGTTTTATTAAAAGTACTGCTGATGGAGATGCTACTAATTTACTAAAGTACCGCTATTTGTATTTGGTATACTTGAAAGTACTGCTACAAAGTACTGCTCGACTTCTCAAAGTACTGTTCGACTATTTAAAGTACTGCTGCGTGTTATGAGGAGTAAGGGGAAGTCGCGATGAGTTTGATTGATATTAGTTTACACACACATGAAGATTATTTGGTTCACACACACAGGAAGAAGTTTATGTTCTTAAAGGTTTCAAAAGGCTCGTATTTGGTTCTTATGGATTAATTGATTACGAAGAAGGTTGAATATCATTTATTTGATGTTGTAGTTGAGTTTCACAGGTTTGTGTTCTTATCATATAGCTTGATGAATCTAGCAATGTGTGATTTTTCTTATGATGCTCTATGCACACATTGGCTATCACTTAAAGGAGTTACATTGTAGTGCTCAGTGTCTCATATTAGTTGAGGATTTTGTCAAGGGATTGTGGTCTACTTATATTTATGATTTCGTATAAGTATGGAGTTCCGTGGATAGTACAAGATTTAAGACGCAAGTTTGGGAAATTCTACTTCTTTATCAAATTCGTTATACTCGGTTTTCTTCATCAGTGATCATTAAAAGGAGCTTACAGATTTGAAGAATCATGAAGATGGTTAACATATTGGTTTCAGGGGAAGCTTATTGTATGAATGTTTAATCATCTACATGCACCACTCAAGGGGAAGTTGTTGATTCTTACTATTGCTGATTAGTATTACCACTGATGGTTTAGATTTCTATTGTTTCAAGTTCTTTTATAGTTGTGGAAAACTTCATGGAGGGTAATTTGAGACATTGGAAGGATGAATTGGATGTGTGGTATTAGTTAGTGGTGGTCAAGATAATATTTCATATGTTCCCTATTTGTTGATAACAAAAAAAGGAAGAGATATTGGAGTGGCATAGCATGGATTAAGGGGAAGACAAAGATTGTTTCATTCATGGCGAGATTTAATTATCTCAACTTCTCTGCTTCGTCTAGGGAAGTTCGTACAAGACTGTGTTTGTTTTGTCATCATCAAATAGGGGAAGATTGTTGGGTCTATTAGATTTGATGATACAAAACAAGAAAGAATGAAACATGAAGGACTTAAAGTGACATGGAAGAATTCTTCAAATAAAGAAGAATAAAACACAAGGGACTTGCTTGTTAAATAATATTTATTTATTAGTCTCTCGTAGTAATTTGTAAACCCTAAAGCTCTACTATATAAAGAGATCAAGGGTTAGGGTTTTCATTAAGCCTTCCATAATGTAGTCATTAAAGGTGTGTGTGTGTAAACCTAGACTTAGGGAAAACGTCTAGGGTTAGGGTTAGTGTTTAGTTTAGCCTCAAGAATCACTTGATTCCTGTTACAGTTCATTAATGTAATAATATTGGGGCTATGGAGATTGTTTGAGAAAAACTTTGTTCAATAATAATGATGTTTATATATTCCGTTGTGCATTCTTGTTCATTATTATTGTGTAATCCTTAAATGAGGTCTAAACAACCTCGAGCTAAACGATCCAACACTATTCTTGAAATCTGTCCCATTGTCACACAATTTGGTTTTCTACTTCAGTGATAATGGTCTTAAGGATACCAGTTGTTTCATCCTTAGTTCTAAGAAAGAAAACCCATGTAAACCTACTAAAATCATCAATCACAACAAGACAGTATTTCTTCAAATTTATGCTGCTCACATATGTAGGACCAAACAAGTCCATATGCAACATATAGAGAGGGTGAGCAATAGAGTTATAGGCCTTGGTCTTACAAGAAGCTCTATGTTGCTTGTCTTTAAGACAGGCAACACAGGTTTGGTCATTCTCAAATCTCTTCTCTGGCAAACCTCTGACTAAACCATCTTTCACAATTTTGTTAATGGTTTTGAAGTTTATATGACCAAGTCTTCTGTGCCATAACATGGACTCATCCAATGTGGCCTTTGCAATCAAGCAAGTAACATCATCTTTAGCAACAATGTTCTTAATATCAATACTGTATAGATTGCCTTTTCTAGGAGTTTTAAGTAAAACCTCACTTTCATCAGGTAACTTATAATCCTTAGATAGGACAAAATATTCATTATCAGTAAAAAGAACTATGTGTTTCTTGTTGCACATCTGTGACACACTAAAGAGATTATACTTAAGCTCTTTCACATAGTACACATCTTCAAAATCCAAGTTTCCATCTTTAATTGTTCCTTTGCCAGAAACTTTACCACCAATTCCACCTCCAAAGTTGACAAATTGTCCATCATAAGGTTTAAAATCTGTAAGATAGGACTTGTTTCCAGTCATGTGCCTTGAACATCCACTGTTTGAATAGCCTTGATCTTCTTTAATCTTTGGATGTTCCTGCACATAAAATAAAGGAATTAGTTCCTTTTGGAGACCCAAGCCATTATTGACTTGGATCTGCCTCGTGTATCAATATAATTAAATATGTCAAAGCTCATTGATACACCATTGGGATTTTTAGAGGTGTTTATTCCTTTAGGTTTGCATTCCCAACGTGCTAAGGCCTTTACAGCATTCCCCAAATTTTCCCTGTTCATGTTTACAGAACCAGCTGTGGTAACTTTTGGCCTAGCAGTGGGAAATGCTGGCTTAGAAATTTTAGATTTTAGAACCCACTTCTGATTGTAGACAGCCTTTTTCTCATAAAAGGTCCTTTTTCCTGTTTGTGCCGATTTAACAAAAAATGTTTTGGGTTGTGCACTTGAAACAGGTGATTTTGGTTAAGCAGTGTTAACTTTTCCAGCAGTTGTGAAAGTTTTAATATCGGATTTTAATTGAACTGCTATGGGAATCATTTTACTGTGTGAATGAGGGTGAGTATATTTTTGAAAATTGTTTTCATTCACCCTTGTGTCCCCAAAAACTTCCCTTCTTCCCTTATGGTAGTTACAGTTAGCATGTAAGTGATCAAAACTGCAACAGATATGAAATGCTTTGTTATTCATCACAAAATCACTACCAAGTTGTTGAGACTTTAGATTATTCCAGTTCCTCTGGTTTCCCCAAGGAGCTGGTGACCAGTTCCTATACATCTCAGCATACTTAATAGTTGGCCTAGCTTGATTAACTTCTATTCTATGCATCTCAGTTTCAACATTAACAACCTTGGGAATAGTAGTTTCTTCCTTATTCTTAACACTTTCATCTACTAGAGATGAATCACTAGCACTCTCAAAGGCATCATTCTCTACCTTTACATTTTCATCAATAGCCTCTTTCACAAATTTAGGGCCATAAGTCCTAATTGTATCTTGGAACTCTTCTATCCCCGTATGTGCTAGATCTATACATGTAGGTGATGGAACACCTCTTAATGGTGGAGGGACAGACTTGTAACCTACACCTGATTTAGCCTTATTAACCACTTGAGCTTCCCAAATTTTATCTATACACTTAGACTGATGAGCTAATGTATCACAAGTTATCTTAACATTTTCATTAGCCTTTTTAAGCTTTTCTAATTCTTCTCTAAGTTTAAGTCCCTTCTTAATACAGCAATGTCATCATTAAACTTAGACTCATTTGCTCTATAGTGCTCTATTTGTGTTTCTAAGACAGACAAACCTATTTTATAATTAGACAAAGTATACTTAGTATCCATTAATTCAGTGGTTTGTTTTTCCAAGAGTTCTCTAAGTTTATCACACTCTTTTAAAGCTTTGCATGATTTAGAGCAACTATCATTAGAATGTATCTCAGAATCAGAGAAAGCCATGAGAACTAGTTCAGTTGCCACCATTGCAGATTCTGAAGGTGCTTCTTCCTCATCAGCCATGTAACTCCAGTCATAGTTGACACCATCAATGGCCAACATTGCTTTTGGTTCTTCCATAGTTGGCTCCATCTTCTTCTCTTGCTTGTACCAAGTGGATCTGTTGTCTGGCTTTCTTGGTTTCCTGCATTCCCTAGAAAAGTGTCCCATCTTGTGATAGTTGAAACACTCCACCTTTTTCTTGTCAAATCCTGCAGTCCCATTACCATTAATGATAATCTCCTTCCTGTCCTCTACCAGAATTTCTTTGCCTTCATACTCAGCAGTGCAACCTACCACTTGATGTCCATCTCTTCCAAATCATCATCATCCACATGCTCTAGGTCTTCATGAGTCAGAAGTGAACCACTAACTTGGCTTAAGAGATAAGCATAGAAAGTAGGGTCTCCAAGTCTAGCAACTTTCTTTTTGGAGCTAGCAGTGGTAACACTTGCACTGCCAGTTAAAACAGCAATGTGAGCAGCATCTTGATCTTCATCACTTTCATCATCAGAACTGTCATCTACAGATGATGATATAAGAGCTAAGTTCCCTGAGCTTGTACTTAGCTTCCCTGCCTTCTTCAATCTTTGTTCAATAACTTTAAAGTTATTGTAAAGATCATTGAGTTTCATTGTTTCAAGTTCAGACTTGTCTTCCCAGACAATAACATTAGTGAGAAACTCAGAAGGTAAACTCCTTAAAAACTTCAAGTTAAGGTCTTCCCTCTCTACCTCAATGCCAGACACAGTGAGTTGTGTTACAATCTTCTGGAGTCTTTTGAAGATACTATCAATAGACTCATTATTTGTTGAAGTGAAGTTTTCATAGTTTTGTTTCAACAAAGTTTATTGAGTCTTTTTGGTAGCATCACTGCCACCAAAAACTGAGAAAATCTCTTCAAACAAGGTCTTAGCTATTTTGTATTTGCTGAAGGCTATGATTTGATCCTTAGGAAGAGTCATTAGCAGCAAACTTCTTGCCTTCAGGTCATTCTTCTTTTGAAGCCTCTCTTCATTAGTGACTGGTCCAGTATTAAGAGTCTGAACAGTCTTGCCATCAATTGTTTCTGTAGAAGTACCAGGCTTGAATGAATCACCATACATGATGATTTCCCAAAGAGCCTAATCTTGTACAAGAAAGAACTGCTCTATCATAATCCTCCACATCTCATACTCATTGAGTTTGAGCTTAGGAAGCTTTGCTGCAATGTTTGACAGATTGTTCTCCATCTCCATTGGATTTACAAAAGTGAGTAGAATTCTTTGGATCTTCTAATTCAAAGTATGAGAACCTGTCTCTAATACCACTTGATAAGGATCTAAACACACGCCTTGTGTTAAATAGATACTTTGAGTATTTACTTTGTAGCACGCGGAATTTACCACAAAGTATTTAGAAGATGTATATGAGTGATGTGTGTAAGTTGTATGTGAATGAAACAATGTAACACAGGGATTAACCAAACTTTAAGCTTCAATATTATTAATAATAATACGAGCGATCTGAATATCACTAGGGTTACACCTTGAAGCTCTTGCTATTGATACGTACATAAACCTAAACCTAGGACCTCCTTTAGGAAACAAGGAGTCCTTTACAAGATAAGTATAAGATTAACATAATAGAATATACATAAGATCTTTTCTATACTTATCTAATACACGGTTTCCTTACAATTATCCTGTAAGCAGTGGTAATAATATGTACTAGCAGTGGTAATGAGTTTCCACTGCTAGTGCATTCTTCAGTAGTGTCTTCTTCCAGGCTTAACAGTGGTAACTGTTAGTATGATTCCCAACATAAACCACAATTTTTAGGCTTTTAAGAACACCCTCATATAAGCTCATATGAGCTTAATCAAACACTCATACGGGCTTATTTTAATTATATAAGCTCATATGCTCCTTATAAAATCACAAAAATACACCCCGTGCATGTCTAAGCATGATGAGCTTGATAATAGTACAATCCAAACACCCCTCATTATAGCATTTCATAATTGGTAGGAATGGAAGACACTAAATCCAACAGAAACATGACATCACTTCACTGAAAAATTGTGGGTTCTATGCAAAGGTATAATTTATGTACTAAAATCAATTAAATTATACTTTATGTACCAAAATTAAATTAACACAAAACTTAAAAGGGTGTTCGGGATTGCTAATTGAAAAAATATTAAATAAGTCATTCAGGGGCTGCTTATTCAATTTGCTTATTGGGTCCCAAATTAGCAGGATCCTCAAACACTCATACTGTTAAAGGTAATTGTAGAAACGTAGAGGGGGGTGAATACGTTCCTCTTTAAAACTTAAAATGTTTCGTATCAAATTCCCGATCAAGTGTGATTAAATATGAATATTAGTTGTGTCACTCATAACAAATATATATGTCACTTAATAACAAGTATGCAAGCAATCACATAAACATAACACGAGGTTTAAACAATTTATCAAACTCTGGACGGTCCCCAATATACATCGACGGTCCCTTAAATGTTTGGGGACCGTCCCTATATAAAGGACCGCCGCCAGTAGGTAGTTTATATTGTGTGATTAATTTTTCTTGTGTTTTGCGTTTCTAAGTTAACTAGTTTATATCACAAGCATACACACAACAAGCCACACAAACCTAAATTGCAAGTATAGAAAGTAAAGAGATAGGAAGAGAAAACGCAAACCAGACACGATGATTTATAGTGGTTCGGCACGAAGCGCCTCTTCGTCCTACTCCACTCCCCGAGTACCACACTCAAGAGTTACTTCACTAATCAACACGCTCCTTCAGGCGGAACAAACCGTACACAAGCTTACACCAAGTTTAACAACACTAAGCGGAATGTCGAGTTCTAATCCTAGCTAGAACCAATCTACACAAAGGCCCATGTGGCCACACGAACAAGCACTCTTGTCCCACTTAGATCGACACACGATCTAAGCCTTAACACGAACGAGCACCTGTTCACTTAAACCTTCACCCGATCCAAGTCTTCACACTAAGACACACATGGATCTTTACCCAATCCAAGCCTTCATACAAGACACACTTGGATCCTTTCCCGATCCAAGCCTTCATACAAGACACACTAAATTCTAACTTACACACTAGGACAACACTCTCCTTACAACAAATAAATCAACTAATCTAGTTACAAGACTTCTTGGATCTTCATCTTCTTCCAAGTTCACACACATAACTCTATCCTTGACTCACACACAAGTAGGAAGTATTTACAATATTTACAAGACCTATAACCATAACACTTGTTACGTTTGTGTGTGGACACCTATAACATCTCGAATCTTCATCTATGTCGAGAGTTCTTCTCTTGCACTTTGCGGAAGAGGAACACACTTCAACATCTCGAATCTTCATCTACGTCGAGAGTTCTTCTCTTGCACATGATGTAGTGGATAAGGGGATCACTTATAAACACATACCAAAGAGTTATAGTGATCAAAGATGAAGAAAGAAAGAAAAGGGAATTTTTGTGCCAAGAGGAATCAGTTTTTCTGTTGGAAATGGGTCAGTATTTATAGCCAGGTCGAGGAGCGTTGACGGTCCCTTAAACCTTGTGCGGTCCTTTATCAATAAGGGACCACCGCATAGATAAGGGACCTCTGTGACAGTTTTTGTCCTTTAGTGGTGAAATATTACCTGGTGAAATTTTATCTGATTCGGGCGAGTAATGAGGCCGTTTTTCACATTTGAAATTTGAATTTAATTTCTTTAATAAAACATTTTCTACAGGACTCATATATGCCATGCCTCGGTGGCCCGGTCTATCTCAAAGGCTATGTGGAAAACTAGAAGGGGGTTGAATAGTTTTACATCTTTTTAATTTTATTATGAAAACTTAGTTTAGTTTTAAAACCTTGTTTGCTTTTAAAACTTCGATTCAATCTTATGTGAACTCAAATCTTGAACAATATGAACAACTATATCTAAGTATGAACAATAATAATAATGTAAGCTAAGTATGTAAAATCAACACATGCATAATATAAACAATTATAGCTATATACGAGAGATAAGTACGTAATCGTTTATTTTATAATCCTTAGTTATATTTTGTATGAAAACTATACTTGATCGAAATGATCAATTATATGTATTTAACCTTTTTAGTTTGATTGTAAAAACTTTGTTTTGTGAATGAAACTTTCGTTTGATCTTTAAGTAAAATCAATACTAGCAGTATATGAGCAACTATATATATACGTCTACGTCTACAAAAGTAATAACAATATAAGCAAGATAATAAGTAAGATATGGAAAGATCTAACCGCGAGACAAAGTATTTATAGTGGTTCGGCTACAAGGACACCTTCCTTGCCCTACTCCACTCCTCGAGTCACCTACTCGAGAGTTTTCTTCACTATGTTAACAAGCTCCTTATGGCGGAGAAACCTTACACACTAATATACACACCACAACTTATTCACACCTTCTACACAACTTCTTCACACCTAGTCACTACTTAATCACAACACTACTTCTTCACAACTATCTACTTCACAATAATCTTTTTCACAACTATCTACTTCCCAACTTCTCTACTTCACAACTATCTACTACACAATCTCTCTATCTACACACCTTGCTAATCTATTTTCTATCAAGTATTCACAACTACTTACACAAAGAAATAGATATAATGGATGATGCTCTAATAACTTGGATGTGGAGGTCACAACAAGTTGTAATACTTCTTCTCTTGATAGATTGAAGTATTCTTCTCTTGCACTTGAAAGTTTGAGGCTTGAATCACTTTGAAACAAAGATTAATGTATATATGATCAAAGGATTTTAGAGAATAGAAATGAGATCTAGAACAGAAAGTTTTGGGGTGCAAAAGGTGAGAAAAGTCTGTGGAATGAATCAGTATTTATAGGGGGAAAAATATTGTTTGGGAGCGTGGCCGGTCCCCTTAATTGGGTGCCGGTCCCCTTAATAATTAAGGGGACCGCCTAGTATAATTAAGGGGGCCGCCTAATAAAAAAATATTTTTTCTTCGAATTTTTTGTCTTTTTGTGGGGGAGGTTTTTCTTGAAGAATGTAGCCATTTTTCGGGTTGAAATTTGAATTCAAAATATTTATTTTGAATAAAACATTTCTTATAAATATAAAAATGTTTTGTATAAGTTTAAAAATGTTAGTCCCACTTTAATAAAATGTAAGGTTTGTAAAAATAAAAATTCCTTTGATCATAAAATGCATTAGACACTTTGTTTATTCATACCTTAAGTGATATGGATGCTAAAGCAAATATTTATGACTAAATACTTATTTACGTCATAATTTGTAGTTCAATGAGTTTACGTTTTCTGATTATCAAAACATAGAGATATCGATATATGTTAATAATGTTTTTAGGCATTATTTATATCAACAATCTCCCCCTTTTTGATGATTACAAAACCTAAACTCATCAAGTCTAAAAATTAATTTTTAGACATGTATTTAGTGAGTTTATATTCACTTCTCCCCGTTTTTGTAGAATCAAAAAGGTTATGCCGACTAGCTTCATAAATGAAGTTAGACGGGATGAAAGCTCCCCCTTGATGTGTGCTCCCCCTCGTTCGAGGGCACCAAGGAATCGAGTAATGGAAATCTTGGCTGCAAAAATATTAGAAGCACAAGCATACATAGAAAAATATGCAATATACAAATAACAAGCATAGCAAACAAATATTAAGGATGCATAACAATTAATTCAAATTGATTATGTTAAATATACTAATTTGCCAAAGAGAACCATAGGACTTGCTTGTAACAAAAGGTTGGTTGATTCGTATTTGAAAGTGAAAATCATAAGCATATAGTATGCTTAGATGGTTGATGATGGAGTGTTTGGAATGAGGATGGTTGAGTTAGGGTAAGGTTGTTGGATTAATGGAGGTATATGTTTGGGTCATGAATGTTGGAGAGTTTGGTGGTGGAGAGTTTATAGCGGAAGAGGTTAATTAAGGTTTTGGATGTTGTTCAAGTGAAGGTATTGGATGTGATCTAGTGAGAAGATATTCAATCCAAGTGAAGTGTTCATTGAATGCAATCGTTTTTAGGAGAAAGATGCAACAAGGTCAATTGTTGACATGCTTCTCAAGTTGATTTATGTTGTGTGGTGATGAGGGTGATCTAGATGAAGGTGGATCCAAATTGCGTTGAGCAAGATGTAAGGCTAAAATAGCACTAAGCTCATGGGCTTCTTTTAGCGCCTCAATGAACTTCAAGTGTTCGGAGGAAGGTAATGGTGGTGGAGCATGATAGTTGTCTTGGGTGAGGGTTTGAACATGCAACATAGGAATGACATGTGAAGTTGTAGGATGTGGTGGTGATACTCTTGGTGGTGGAGACATGTTTGAGCTTGGGTAATCATGAAAACATGATATGGGTGGAACAGATGCTTCATGAGTGGATGGTGTTTTTGTTGAATGAGCAACATGTAAAGTGTTGGTAATGAGGTTGGGATTATTGTTTTGGGATTGTGCATGCTCATCATAAGAAGGAGCATTAGTCGAAGCACGAATGGATGATTTGTTGTTAAATGGATCATTTGTGTGAGAGTGAGGTTTAGGTGTTGGTTGATTATGAACAACATCGCTTGAGTTGTGAAAAGATTATGAGATTTGAGTGTAATGTAGAAGGATATGGGTGAGTAAAGGTTTTTGATATGTAATGTTGGTGAGAAGGAGAGTGAGGTGTTAGGTAAGTAATGTTTGAAAACATAGGAGGAATTTGGTGTTGGATGTTTGACAACGTCATTTGGTTTGACGGAATTTTAAAGGAAGTTAGGCTTTCTTCTCCAAACAAGTTTCTTGGTGGTTTTGGTTTAATGGGAGAGGAAATTTTGAGATGAGTGGAGATTGAGAGGAATGAGAGTGTTTATAATGTAAGATTGGTAGGATCAAGGATGGATAAACTTTGATGGAAGGTTTTGGATAGAATAGGTTTGTGAATTTTGGGAATTGTAGGATGAAATGGGCTAAAAAGTAGAAAAGGGAAACAACACCTTCGACCATCAGATGGCCGGTCCCCTTAATTGGAGGCCGGTCCCCTTAATAATTAAGGGGGCGCCTTATGATTTAAGGGGGCCGCCCATCTGGTGATTCCCAGATTGCCAGAAAAGGGTTTTTGGTAGTGAATTGCAGAAAGGTTGTGTTTTTTGTTTCAAATAAGTCCAACTCTTTGAGGCAATTGATCATATACTAATTATGTAGGCAATTATGTAGCCAAAGCATGTTAACCAAAGTAAACAGGCAATTTCATCTAGCATGCAAATATACTCATCAAGCAAGTAAAATAAAAGTGCTAGTAAACAATAAGCAACATCAAGTATTTCATAACTACATAACTAGGAGGATTAATCCTAATGTGTATCAATGTGCAATAAGTGGGTAGTTATTATAGCATGGGTTTCTAGACTTGTTACAAACAAAGTCTTAATAGACAAACCATGGTCCTCTTGATTTGATTTAGTTCACTTATAAGTGTCATTTATATAAATATAGATGACAAATATAAGATCACCATGCATGATTTAAAGAGACGTTTTTAGCATTATTCAACAATGTTTGAAAGTAGGTTTTCACGTAGATGTGAGAGTTATTGAATGGGGTATAACCTAACATCTATAGTTCCTTTGTTTTTGCACGCTTATCTAACTTAATGCCATAGTCTACGGGAGCTTGTTTCATCTATAGTTTTCTTACGCGAGGGATCTAATCCTACTTCTATATTAACGATTTATCCACTTAACTCATTTCACTTCATCACCATGAGTTTGCTAATAGTAGATATAAAAGATTTCCATTTTCTATTTTGTTCGACAATGAACAATTTCATCTTATACCTAGGAAAGTCAACCAATGATGTTTCTAGGTAATAAGAGTATAATCTATTATGTACATATACATTTATAAGAGTTACAAACAATATATATGTATAGCTAAGCATTAATCTAACTAATCATATATTTAAGCATGCAAATTATAGCGATGAACTTAAAAGAGACGCGTACCTTTTTAGTCTTCAATGGAATTTCTTCAAACACTTAAAGTGATTATGTTGACTTATAGAAATCATTTGTAGACGAGATTCCAACTTCTTCGAAGAATGACAACTTAGCCACTTGGTCCCCATTTTCTCATTGGTCCAAAGTTGTTTGGTCCAAACATATTTAACATTTGGCTAGGATGCATGTATGGTGGTAATATTTCCCAAGGATTGTAACTTGGTTGATAATTCCACATTTGATTTCTAGTGTTATTGTAATTTTGTCTATTTTTGTTTCTTCTAGGTTGAGGTGTTTTAGATCGAGTATGAGGATTATTTGGTTTAGAAAATCCGGTTTTGACTTTTAATGATGGTTTATAAAAACTTTTTACTTCCTCATCACTTGCAATAGGTATTTTTCTATCTTCACTAAGTATATACCTAGGTTTTGACTCTAATGGTTTTTGTTTACTAGATTCACATTCAAACTTTATATTTTTATTTTCACTAGTTGAAACATTAGTTAAGGTGAGTCCTAGACCGGTTTTATCTTCCGAAGTTTCTTGAACACTTATTATTTTCTTAAGTGAGTTACTTCCTTTTTTAAACTTGTCAAGTTTGAAAATTTTATCTTTAAATTTTTCGTTTTCATTTTTGACTTCTAAGCATGTTTTACATTCTATAAAAACTTCTTTTTCTTTTTCCAAATGTTGTAGTTTAATTTTTAATTCGAGTACTTCATTTTCTAATAGATTATTAATATGTTCTAGTAACTTATTTTTAATCATTACTTTTTGACCTAATTTGCATAATCTATTATATTCATTATCTAGGTCTTTTTCATCTAATGATAAATTTTCATCACTAAAGAATTCAGTTTCGGAATGTACCTCTTTTGACGTCTTAGCCATGAGACACTTTTCCTCCTTTGTGGTTTCTTTCTTGTCCTCATCGCTATCACTCCAAGCACCTCCAATGAACGCCTTTTGATTTTGATCTCTTGACATCATTGGACACTTTCCGATGAGATGATTTTGATCACCACATTTAAAACACTTCCTTTCATTATATGGTTGCCTAACGTATCTTCCTTGTCTTTTGAAGAATTTCTTGAAGTCTCGTACGGCCATAGCATACTCTTCATCGTCACTTTTGGAGGTTGAGCATTCTTCATCACTGGAGTCCTTTTTAGCTTTCAACGCAATTGATTTTCTTTGCTCCCTTTTTCCTTTGACCATCTCGGAGTCTTTCTTTATTATTTCTTCGTAGATTAAACTTGTGATAATAGTGTTAAATCTAGCAAAAGCATTATCTATTGATTCCTCCTCCGGAATCGTAAATTGTTCATATTGTTGAACAAGAAGATCTATTTTGTTATCTTTAACTTGACTATTACCTTGGTTAGTGGTTAGTAAAGAATCCCAAATTTCTTTTGCGGTTTTACACATAAAAATTCTTTCATATTCTTTGTGTGGTAACGCATTATAAATAACCATTTTAGCCTCATTATTTTTTGATAGTTTCTTTTTCAAATCATCATTTTGTTTTTCAAAAGATACAATTTCATCCTTTTTAGTTTCAAAATTATATTGAATAGGAGGAAAATCACCAAAGGTAATAACATGCCAAAGATCTAGATCCTTTGATTTCACATAAGTTTCGAATCGATTTTTCCAATATAAAAATCCATCACTTTCAAATAGTGGTGGTCTTTGCATAGATTGCCCTTCTAAATATTTTCCAGATTTCATAGATCGTTACAAGTTTTAAAATACAATATATTTTTAAAAATCTTGCTAGACGTGGCTCCTGATACCAATTGTGGAAAACTAGAAGGGGGGGTTGAATAGTTTTACGTCTTTTTAATTTTATTATGAAAACTTAGTTTAGTTTTAAAACCTTGTTTTCTTTTAAAACTTTGATTCAATCTTATGTGAACTCAAATCTTGAACAATATGAACAACTATACCTAAGTATGAACAATAATAATAATAATGTAAGCTAAGTATGTAAAATCAACACATGCATAATATAAACAATTATAACTATATATGAGAGATAAGTACGTAATCGTTTATTTTATAATCCTTAGTTATATTTTGTATGAAAACTACATTTGATCGAAATGATCAATTATATGTATGTAACCTTTTTAGTTTGATTGTAAAAACTTTGTTTTGTGAATGAAACTTTCGTTTGATCTTTAAGTAAAATCAATACTAGTAGTATATGAGCAACTATATATATACGTCTACGTCTACAAAAGTAATAACGATATAAGCAAGATAATAAGTAAGATATGGAAAGATTTAACCGCGAGACAAAGGATTTATAGTGGTTCGGCTACAAGGACACCTTCCTTGCCCTACCCCACTCCTCGAGTCACCTACTCGAGAGTTTTCTTCACTATGTTAACAAGCTCCTTATGGCGGAGAAACCTTACACACCAATATACACACCACAACTTCGTCACAACTTATTCACACCTTCTACACAACTTCTTCACACCTAGTCACTACTTAATCACAACACTACTTCTTCACACCTATTTATCTTCACAACTATCTACTTCACAACAATCTTTTTCACAACTATCTACTTCCCAACTTCTCTACTTCACAACTATCTACTACACAATCTCTCTATCTACACACCTTGCTAATCTATTTTCTATCAGGTATTCACAACTAGTTACACAAAGAAATAGATATAATGGATGATGCTCTAACAACTTGGATGTTGAGGTCACAACAAGTTGTAATACTTCTTCTCTTGATAGATTGAAGTATTCTTCTCTTGCACTTGAAAGGTTGAGGCTTGGATCACTTTGAAACAATGATTAATGTATATATGATCAAAGGATTTTAGAGAATAGAAATGAGATCTAGAACAGAAAGTTTTGGGGTGCAAACGGTGAGAAAAATCTGTGGAATGAACCAGTATTTATAGGCGGAAAAATACTGTTTAGGAGCGTGGCCGGTCCCCTTAATTGGGTGTCGGTCCCCTTAATAATTAAGAGGACCGCCTAGTATAATTAAGGGGGCCGCCTAATAAAAAAATATTTTTTCTTCAGATTTTTTGTCTTTTTGTGGGGGAGGTTTTTTCTGAAGAATGTAGCCGTTTTTTGGGTTGAAATTTGAATTCAAAATATTTATTTTGAATAAAACATTTCTTATAAATACAAAAA
Organism: Artemisia argyi; assembly: GCA_030686995.1. Lineage (NCBI taxonomy): Eukaryota > Viridiplantae > Streptophyta > Magnoliopsida > Asterales > Asteraceae > Artemisia > Artemisia argyi. Next base: position 61,500,623 of record CM060692.1, on the reverse strand, counting down.
TGTTTTGTATAAGTTTAAAAATGTTTGTCCCACTTTAATAAAATGTAAGGTTTGTAAAAATAAAAATTCCTTTAATAATAAAATGCATTAGACACTTTGTTTATTTATACCTTAAGTGATATGGATGCTAAAGCAAATATTTACGACTAAATACTTGTTTACGTCATAATTTGTAGTTCAATGAGTTTACGTTTTGTGATTATCAAAATATCGAGATATCGATATATGTTAATAATGTTTTTAGGCATTATTTATATCAACAGGCTAATAACGCTTCTGTACAGAGAGTAGTCGGTAGAAGTGACTGCAAAAATGTAGGTTTGTTAATAAATATGATCATTTATATGATGTAAAATATCATATTGACACAACACACACAACACGTGTACATCTTTTTTGACCGTGTGCGTGACCAAGTACATGACGACAATAACTTAACTGATTTTATAACATATATTAGGACCTAAAATCCGCCGCATTTTAAGCCCATCTTTTAGGTCTCTAACACCATGCCATTCAAGCCTAGTTTTAACTTATCATTGTATCTTAATGTTAATTTTGCTTTATAAATCAAAAGGATTGTAACATCTATGTGAAGACATACTTTATGAACTTATCTTATGAAGTCTTAACTTAATGAGGGGTTTTTTTCACTCATCATGAACAGCTTATCGCAAGTAAATGGGCCAAAAGTTGCCTCATCCGGAAATTGTAAGCATCTAAAAAGAAATTTTCTCATAGAAAGAGATAATATGGCTTCGGGTGAAAGCTGGTACTCTGGTGCAAGGGCTATAGTGACGAACGTATCCGCTATGGTTGCATAGTCACAAGAAGTTAGCACCATATCCTATATATAATTTAGTTAAATATCTCCATCCCATCCGCGACTTATTACATAAAACCAAAAAAAAACTTTATTAAAAATTTGGTCTTTGTAGCTCCCCAATCAATTGTAACAACTAACAATTGCAACTGTTATATATAAGAACTTACAAACTACTATAACGTCAACTGAAAATGTTTATACAAAACATTAAACAAAGGAGACCAGCTTATCTAATTATGAAATCATGTTGACCGAATTAATCATGTACACTTAATAACGGGGCAACATCAAAGTGAACTTCTAAAAAACTGAAAAGGACAGATGCTGCATTGTTAGAACCAAGGTTTTCAAGATCGGGAGCCTACTTAGGATCGATCTTGTCTTTGCAAGATCGAGATCGTAAGATCGGATCGGGATCTTAAGATCCTACCATAATGCATTTTTTAAGTATCCTTTGTAATATTATACAAATTTATAAATTATTATATAAATAAACACAAAATTATATAAATGTTTCATAGAAATGTTGTCCTAAATTATGGTTATGAAATGTATAAGAAGATTATAACATGTTGTTTTTTCAATTTTACAAAACACAATTCATAAATTTGTAGTTTTTTAGTTTGCTAGTTCGAGAAAAGTAAGATCGGATCGGATTAGATCCTAAGATCCTATGGTCAGGATCGGGTTCCTATACAATCTTATTCTTTCAAAGATCCTACATAAGATCCGGATCGTTTTTGCTTTACAGTATCGTAAAATCGTAAGATCCTAAGATCAGTATCAGGATCCTGACAACCATGGTTAGAACTCATTAGTTTTAGAAAAAATTGATTAAGAAAGACGTATTGTTTTATTATTTAAAGAGTATATTGTATAAACCGTCCTTGTGGTTTACTCAGATTGCATGTTTCATCCCCGATCTTTCGAAAGTGCAGGCAGCCTCCCTGTGAGGAAATGTTAGGTTCATTTTCGTCCTTCACAAAACTGAAATGACTGAAGTACCCTTTTCTTCTTTTCTACCAAATTTTCATATGAATTTTTATTTTTCTTTAAATAAAAAATGGAGACAGTCCCAGATTTTTGCAGTCAAAACTGAAAATAAACCAAGATTGACAAATACCAACAACTAACTTTAAATCATTCATGTTAAGTTTAAATGAAATTGTTTTTTAGGGTTAATGACTTGAAAATGTATCATACTTGCCACTTTTTGTTATTGTGTACTAAACTTTCTTTTTCATTATTGTGTGTACTTAACTTTCAAATTTTGATTATTGTGTGTATTTTGTGACCATTTTACCCTTACTATTTTCAAATTTGATGGGTATAATGGTCATTTACATGGCTGAATAGTCACAAAATACACATAATAATCGAAATTTGAAAGTTCAGTAGACACAATAAGAAAAAAGAAAATTCAGTACACACAAAAACAAAAAGTGGCAAGTATGATACATTTTTATGTCATTAACCCAAAACAAAACAAGTCAACAACAACAACACACACAACTCCGCACACATTATAGATATATAACATTTCACAAAGGGCGGTGCATGTTACGGTCTGTATACAATAAAATAGTATTATTTGTGGTAAGCCCATGTGTGAGAACCTTTACTTTTGACAAACTCCGGCCTTTCAGGCCCATATGTTGAATCCAAACTTCTCATTCTTACTTTGTTTAATGAAAAGTCCGGGTTTTCTTACATTCACGAATACCAAGGTAAGTAACACCTGCAGATCTGGTGTATAATAACTTCAATTTTTTTCCCGTATTAATTTTAGAACCTGTTTTTGCCTGTTGTTGTTTCTCATGTTGCATGTTGTTTGTGAATTCCTGTTGTTAAGAGCCACTAGAATTAACAGACGCGCTTGCTGTCTATGGTGGTTGCACATTTGTTTGTTTATACTTTTTTTACCTGTTTTGTATGTTGTTCGTTTAATTGTGGTTTCAACAATCTATTGTTATTTTGTTATGCTGTTTTGTAACAGGAAAGATGAGGAGTTCGAAGGGATCTATTTGTGAATTGGAAGCCAAAGTTGAGAACGAGAAGATTTGAGATTTTCGGTTAATAAATTATCATATTGGCTGAATTGAAGATTACAGCTGATAGATTCCGCAGGTAATATTTTTTCTTTACTGTTATGTTTTGGACGCACTTTTTTTTTTACAGTTTAATGGTCAATAAAGGATGCCGTTTTATATTTCATTGTCTTGAAGGTTTCTGTGTCGGTTGCTGTTTTTTCTGATGCTGTCGAAGGTATATGTTCTTTATAGCGTGAATGTTTGTATAAAGGTGCAACTAAAAAAGAAGATTGTTAATTTCACTCATCCTGAATTATTTTGGTGTCATGATGTATGGTTGTTTATTGATATGCACCTACCTTTATGCGTGAGCAGCTGCAGGCCTGCAGATCCCTATTCCATGGTTGAGCCATCAAAGTGGCAATGTTTTTTGAAGAACACGTAGTCAGGTGAACAGTTAACATACTACCACAAAAGGAAATGAGATGACGCAAGGTGAATTTATTTCGGTACTTATTGAAAGTTTTGGTCAATTGGTTTGATACCGATTATATGGTGGTGGTATACTGTTCATTTGAAGGTATAATGACTTATTTTCTTTCTTTTGGGCATGCCTCCGCTGTGTCCGCGGGCAGCAAGAGAACTATTGACAAAACATATGGTGAAGGTACATCAACTAACTGTTTGTTGGAACCAAAGTTTTTACTATTTTGTCAAGTCTCGGTCATTTGTAATAATAGGTTGCTTAAGTTATTTATTACTTACAATATTGGTTAAGTTACATGTTTACTAGGCCTAAGTAAAATGACCCATGGGCTTGAAGCCCACACGTTTCATGTAAAGGATGGAGTAGGGATGTTGCCCTAGCTCCTTTCCTATAAATACTAGTCTTAGGCCTCATTTGTATTTGGTTGGTTATTTGAAACATTAAGGAAACTCTTGCAATTCATATTCTCTAAATTTCTCATAATCATCCCACTCTCATTCTCATCTCATTTCTATCAATATTGTGCTTGTGTTTACATAATGGTGACCTAACAAGTGGTATCATTCGCTATATGAAGGTGTAGCTTTTGTTTTTTCATTAAGTTTGTTCTTAAACTTGTTTTTCATTCGAATTTTTATGAAATTATTGTACTTTCTTGCTTGTTTCTTGGTTTTTATCACATATTTGCTTACAAACTTGTGCTACAAATCAACACAAACAAAAAAGTTACCATTTTTTCTTATAAAAATTCGACTAGGTTTTTGTACTATTTTCGCAATCTTTTATAAATTTTGAAAAGTTCTTAAAGTTTTCAACTTTCTTAAAGATCTCTTCATTTTACACCTAAAAGTACAAGAATCTTGAAATAAAAACGAGTTTTAGGATTGCTTTCTTTGAAAAACAAAAACTAACTAGTTATCGAGAACTTATTTGTCCCTATTTCGAGATCTTCTCTACGTGCACTACCCCGACTTCGTTTGTGTGAACTCGGTATTTTCTTTCTTGTATAAGAAAGTTAAGTACTTCGACTTTTGGAAAAGTTTTCGAAATTGTATAATTTCGAAAACTGTATTTCGCAATTTTGTGTTTTTATCGCAAAACATAGAATTTTCGAAATCATTTCGAGAGTTTTTCGCAAACTTTCGAAAGTTCAAGTTTTTTTTTCGAAAAATCTGATAAAGTTTTTGCAAACTTTAAGTTTTCGCAAAAACTAAAAGTTTCGCAAACCTGGTTTCTCGATAATCTGAAAGTTTCGCAATCCTTATCGCAATCATAGTTGGACCAGATTTTCGAAATCATTGGAAAGTTTCGCAATCCCTGTCAAAATTTCGAAATCTGAAGTTGTGCTAAGTTTTTCGATACTTGGTTAATTCTACACTTTCTACAAGATCCATTTCTACACAAGTGTTCTAAGATGTCTCAACCACCTAATCACTACTTCCCTCACATTCCTCAGCATCAGCAGTCTCAGCAACCTCAGCATCAGCAGTATCAGCAACAACAATACCTTCCGCATATAATGAATCAACAACCACCTAAACAAACATACAATCCACTACATCATTACCTAATGATGCAACAACAGATCATTCCTCAACAACAACCAAATCAAGTGCTACAACAAACCACTCAGTTTTCCTCCAAACAACCTCACTGGTTTGACAGAATGTGTGAAGTTATTACAACTCAACAATCCCGACATGAGGCAGGATCACTTGAAACACCTCCAATGCTAACACCTGGGAATTATGTTCAATGGTCAAGTCGATTCTTAAGATTTATTGAATTAAAGAAACCTCATGGGCAGTTCTTAAAGCAAGTGATACTTGAAGGACCATTTGAGTGGCCAACAAGATTTGAAGCTGGTGATCCAAATGCTGATCCTCCACGTCCTCCTGGTGATAGACCCCTTCCAGAATCTGCACTCACTGAAGAACAGAAACTACATCGTGAAGCTGATCAGTATGCAATGGCTTATATACTTCAAGGTATACCTAATCCGATCTATCGAAGTGTCGATGCTCAGAAAACAGCCAAAGCTATGTGGGAACACGTTCATCTCCTTATGGAAGGAACTCAATTGAACAAAGATGACATGGAATCCAAGCTATACATGGAATACACTGACATCACAATTGAACCTGGAGAGTCACTTGAATCCTACTATCATCGTTTCACAAATGTGGTCAATGATCTGGAACGTCACAAAATCACAGTACCAAGGATCGCTGTGAACTCCAAATTTGTTGGTAGTCTTGGCCCTGATTGGCATAAATATGTGACATTTGTTCGTCAAACGAAGAATCTTCATGATGCTCCATATGGCTTGTTGTATGATTTTCTAAAACACCATGAACCTGAAGTGGAAAAAGATAGAGCTCTACGAGGAGGATACACACCAACATCAACACCAAATTCTTTGGCTCTCGTAGCTCAATCTCCCTATGCTCCACCACCAATGTCAAATCATGCATATGTTCAAGAGCAGAACTACTTCAGTTATCCACAATCTTCCACCTCGAACCAAATGGCCCCTTATGATTCATCTCTACAGAATGATTCTACTCAACTTGTTCCGTTAAACAACAATGATGTTGTGTACTACTCCAACTCTAATGATGATGACGATGATGACTTTAATACGTTGAATCAGGGACTTGCTCTTATTGCTCGTGCTTTCAGCAAATTCTCCAACAAAACAAACAATCGTCAACGTTCATCTTCTAACACAAGGAATCAAGCTGTTGTCAATGATGGAAGAGTGGAAATTCAGAATCATAGCTATGGTCGATCTGGTTCAGGAAATTCTTCAGGAAATTATGGGAATGGTCAGAGGTTTAGTAACAATGGTGGGTTCAGGAACAACTCAGGATCTTCTCAGCAAAGGTCTGAATCAGTTGCAACTAGGAACTCCAACTCAGGGAATGCAGTGTGGTGCTACAATTGCAATGAACAAGGTCATATAGCGACAGCATGTCCCAAACCGAGAACTCGGGGTAGTAAGTTTCACAAGCAGGCATTACTCTTGGCTCTTCAAGATGAAAAAGATGGACATTTCCCTGAACAGGATAACAACTTCATGGCAAATGTGAACAACGATGATGACATGGAAGATCTGGAAGCCAATGCTGCTGTGATGCTTATGGCCAACATGCAGGAACTTAAGCTCAATGATTCAGGTCCAGTGTATGACACTGACGGCTTGTCTCAGGTACATGACCTCAATGAATGCTTTATTAATGAAATAGTCTCACCTTCTGCTTCTGAATCAGATATGGCGGAAGTTGTTCCATCTAAATCATCTTCATCACCTCAAAAAGATGAACAAATAAGCACAGTTGTCATTTTCGATGATGACACAGTTGTTTCATTTGATGATCCTATTGAGAATAATGAACATGATAATTTAGAACAACATGAACCATCATTTGATCCAGACCCTGACCTAATATTGTTATCTAAACAACTGGATGCTCAACAATTGCAAATCATTAAATGCAACGATACTAATAAAGCTTTAAAAGAACAAAATGCGTCACTTTCAAGAGATCTTTTGTTACTCAAAAAGAATTACCAGAGAAATCATGGTATATCACTGAGTCATATGTTTCATCTCACAATGCGGCTCCTGTCCAAACTGTAGCACAAATTAATGGTCCGTTACCATCACCCGGTGAACTTTCACCTTTACCAAAAACGTGTCATGTCTTAAATTATTTCAAAACTTTTATGGAAGACATCGAAATTTTGGAGGAAACAATTGAGCGTAATTCTGAAATTAAAATTGAAACTTTTCAATCCGCTTACGAGCGAGAAAAGAGAGATATTTTTCAAAAACAAATGAAGCCAATTGTTTAACACCTCCGTCTTTGTGCTACACGTTGGGATCAGGAACTTCAAAAGGAAGTGGAAAATATGATTCACGTTTTCAACTCAACTGAAAATGAGATTTTGGCTCAAAAGCAAAGAAATAGAGTTTTAAAAAATGATGCTGATCGACTCTTGGAACAAGTTCTCAATGCTGATATTTTGTCTGTTATCGTGAATGATCTCTATAAATCTGGTACTTCTATGCTTATGGATGATCTTTGTGTTGACAATAACTTGTTGAATGAGGAAATTGAGACACTTAAACAGGAAAATGATAAGTTGAGAATTAAAAATGATGATGTGACAAAACAATTTTCAAAAGAAATTTGTCAACTCAATCAAAGGCTTGAATGGTGTCAAGCTAAAAGTCTTGAAAAGGAATTGAAACTTCAAAATAAAAATGTTTCAAACTCATGTCAGCTTTGCAAAACCAATGAGTCTTTAAAAAGTCTATGTCTCAATTATGAGAAAGAAATTGCGGAATTAAAAATTGAAAACGCCGAATGGCAACAAAACCGCGATGACATCAAATATTGCAATGGTTTACTTGAGTCTGAAATTCAGGACAAAAATCACATCATCATTGATTTGAAAGAGAAAGTTAAGCTACTTCAAAAAGGAAAAATGGTTGACACCACGGTGATAGCACCAGGAATGTATCATGTAGACAAAACTGATAAAGGAAAGGTTGTTCAAAACACTAATGTTGATAACTCCACTTCTACAGGACTAGTCTCCACTTCTAGCGTTAGCAGACCCAAGCGTAAAAGTAAAAAGAAGAATAGGATCTTGCAACGTAAGAGAGGACACCTAGAAGCTCAAGAAGTAGAAGACCAACTTAGGAATTTGAATAAAACTCATGTTGCATCAGATTTAGATTCTAATCTGGCAAATTGTAATCAAAATCTAAATGTAACAAATGATGAACCTTTGAATGTTTTGAATATTAATGCATCTTGTGTGTTTTGTCGTAAAAGCGTATCATCTGGAGATCATTCAAAATGTTTAGCTAATTCTCTTCTCAATCGTCATAAGAAACGTAGGACACGCATTCCTTCTAGGCCCACTATTGCCTCTAAGTCTAACTTAGGAAAGCCGTCTTCTACGGTTTCTAATGAAGTTGAAGTTACCCCCATAGGTGCCGAGAACAAATCTAGGAATGAGCCAACTACTAGAGCATTTAACATTAAAAAAGCAAAAACTAGTTGGAATTGGCAACGTTGGTTACAACACAAACCAAAATTTAAATGGATCCCTAAATTGTTGAAAACATGTGTTTCTAACCAACAGGAACCCGCAAATTCTTTGGGTTCCACCCTTACTTCTGTTCCACCCGTGTCTTCTTCTGGTGATGCAGGTGGTACAGATTGTTCTCTGGATTGTTGATAGCGGATGCACCTGACATATGACAGGCAATCTCAAGCTGTTACACAACTTTGTCTCAAAGTTCATTGGTACTGTCAGATTCGGGAATGATCATTACGCTCTAATAATGGGATATGGTGACTATATCAGCGGGAACATCGAAATCAGTCGTGTTTACTATGTGGAAGGCCTTGGACACAACCTTTTCTCTGTTGGTCAATTCTGTGATGGGGATCTAGAAGTTGCATTTCGTGAGAAAACTTGCTTTGTTCGTGACTTACAAGGAAACGATCTTATGTCTGGCTCACGTGGTTCCAATCTTTATACTATTTCTATGTCAGATATGATTGCAACATCTCCGATATGTCTTCTCTCCAAAGCAGAATCGACTAAATCTTGGTTATGGCACAAACGTCTTTCGCACTTGAATTTCAGAACTATGACAGACCTTGCTCGTTATAAACTTGTCGATGGATTTCCAAGATTCCGTTTTACCAAAGATCACTTATGTTCAGCCTATGAACAAGGAAAAAGTACTCGTGCTCATTTTCCGACTAAACCTGAGCAAAGTACGAATCATGTTTTACAACTGCTTCATATGGATCTATGTGGACCGATGCGTGTTCAAAGTATCAACGGTAAACGCTACATACTTGTAATCGTAGATGACTTCTCTAGATGGACTTGGGTTTATTTCCTACGAAGTAAAGATCAGGCTCCTTCTATGATCATCACCTTTCTCACTAAAATTCAAGTTCAGTTACGCAACACGGTACGAATCGTCAGAACTGACAATGGAACTGAATTCAAGAATCAGACACTTAGGTCTTACTATGAGAAAGTAGGAATTGAACATCAAACGTCTATACCTAGAAGCCCAGAACAGAATGGTGTGGTTGAAAGACGCAACAAGACGTTAGTGGAAGCTGCTAGAACTATGTTGATTAATGCTCAATTACCAGATTACTTGTGGGCAGAAGCTGTTTCAACCGCATGTTATACCCAAAACCGTTGCATGATCACAAAACGCCATCGCAAAACACCATATCAAATTGTTCATAAAAGGAAACCGAACATCGATTACTTTCATGTATTTGGAGCACTTTGCTATTCGAAAAATGATCGTGACGATTTAGGTAAACTTAAAGCAAAGGCTGACATCGGAGTGTTCGTTGGATATTGTGAAAATTCCAAAGGTTTTCGAATATGGAATCGTCGTACAAGAGAAATTCAAGAAACCATACACGCTAATTTTGATGAACTCACACAAATGGCTTCTGAGCAACACAGCTTAGGACCCGAATTCAACCGTCTCAACTCTCCGGAATCTTTGGCTGAACCATTGCCACTTAACCGCAAAGAATTAGAAACCTTGTTTGCTCCACTATTTGATGACACAATTGTATACCGTCCTACTGAGGTCTCACCTAATTCCGCTGCTCAACCTGATAACATTCCAGTACCAGACTCACCTCAACAAACTTCTACAAGTGTTGAGAGAGACGGTCCTCCAATTGTATCACCATCTACAGCCGAACAAACTGGTTCTAACTCCCGCCATCCAGCTGAAGATCCCACACCACAATCAGTTCCACAACCCGCAGAGCAAGATCCTGATGCGTTCTTTAATCCGTTTGCACCAGCTACTACAGTTCCTGATATAGCTGAGTCGTCAACACGCAACTTGGATCCTGCTAACATGCGAGATACCTATCAACTACACCCTTCCACACACAAATGGACTAGAGACCATCCACTAGTTCATATTATTGGCCATCCAGATGCACCTGTTATGACAAGACAACGACTTCACACAGATGGAGAAACTTGCATCTATGCACTCACAGTTTGTCATGAAGAACCTAAGAACATTAAAGATGCAATGACTTATGACAACTGGATTGAATCTATGCAAGAGGAATTTCAACAATTCATAAGATTAGAAGTCTGGGAATTAGTTGAAAGACCTGATGGAGTCTTTGTCATTGGGTTAAAATGGATCTGGAAGAATAAGCTTGATGCAGAAGGAACTGTCATACGCAACAAATCACGTCTGGTAGCGAAAGGATACTCTCAACTGGAAGGTCTAGACTTTGCTGAATCCTTTGCTCCAGTGGCTAGACATGAAGCTGTTCGGATCTTTTTGGCTTATGCTGCACACAGAAATATGGTTGTTTACCAAATGGATTGAAAACAGCATTTCTTAATGGAGAACTCCGTGAAGAAGTTTATGTCAGTCAACCTGAAGGCTTCGTTGATCCTGAGCATCCTAATCACGTTTATCGACTCAAAAAGGCACTCTACGGACTCAAGCAAGCCCCACGGGCGTGGTATGACAAACTGTCCACTTTCTTATTGGCCAATAAATTTTCTAAAGGATCGGTGGATCCAACACTGTTTACAAAAACCTACGGGGAGGACTTACTTGTTGTTCAAATATATGTCGATGACATCATTTTTGCCTCAACAAAAAGAAGTTACTCTAATGATTTTGCAAAATTAATGAAAGATAATTTTGAAATGTCCATGATGGGTGAACTTTCGTTCTTTCTAGGACTACAAGTTCATCAATCACCCCGTGGAATTTTTATAAATCAGTCCAAATATGCTCTTGAAATTTTAAAGAAACATGGAATGATGTCTTGTGATACTTTTAATACACCAATGGGCTATACCACAAAACTAGATGCTGATTTACATGGGACTCCTGTTGACCCTACCAAATACCGAAGTATGATTGGGTCCCTCATGTATCTCACAGCTAGTAGACCTGATATAGTATTTGCTATCTACATGTGCTCTCGCTATCAGTCTAAACCAACTGAAAAACACCTCAGTGAGGTCAAAAGAATCCTTCGATACATAAAGGGAACCATTAACTTGGGAATCTGGTATCCGAAGGATTCTGGTTTCGAACTAATTGCTTTTTCAGATGCTGACCATGCAGGATGCTTAGACACACGAAAAAGTACATCTGGTGGATTACAATTTCTCGGAGACAAACTTGTGTCATGGCAATCTAAGAAACAGGACTGCACGTCACTGTCATCTACAGAATCTGAATACGTAGCCATGTCTGCCTGTTGTGCTCAAGTCATCTGGATGAGATCACAACTTAAGGATTATGGCTACCTATTCAACAAGATTCCAATCTACCGTGACTCCAAAAGTGCAATTGCTATCTCCTGCAACACAGTACATCATTGCAAATCCAAACACATCGATCTCCGATATCATTTCATCAAAGAGCATGTGGAAAGGGGTACAGTTGAACTTTACTTTGTTGGAACTGAGTACCAACTGGCGGACTTACTTACCAAATCTTTAGCACCATCAAGGTTTGCTAGTCTAGTTCACCAAATTGGTATGAGATGTTTGACTCCAGAGGATCTGGAAAAGTTTTCAAAATACAACTGATCGTCAAACATCATAACTATCTTTGTATAAAATATTTCTTTCTTAACTTTAAACCAATCAAAAAGACAAAAAGATTTTTCATATTTCTTTTACTTAAAAAAAATAAATAAATAAAAAATAATAAAAAATAAAAAATAAAAAATGCAAGTATATCGCTTCATTTCAACACTTTGTTCTTATCTTACAAGTGTTGAGGGGGAGTCACGCTTAAATCTTTTACCAATTTTAATTGGTATACTTGCATGTTTCTCGTATTTTACGGTTCTTCAGAGTGTGTGGACGATTTCTCTTACATCACTTTGTCTCATTTGTTTTAAGTCTTCATAAGTTAGCTTAACGGATGCATATCTCATATATCACTTAGGTTTGCTAGTTAATTAGGACTCTAAGAGACATATCTTAAAGTTAAGGGACTTAAAGTGACTAAACTCTAAACTTTCAAAATAAATAAAACAAACAAACCGTACAAACACAAACCTCTCAAAGATTCAAAACCTCTTAAACCCCTCTTTCTCAAACGTACGGCCCTAATTCATTCACAACATCCACGATCCTGATCATATTTTTTTAAGTTCCTATGTTATCACTAGGGTATTACACACACAGGATCTTGGTTAATTGAATTTTCAACGGCTCGATCTCCTTATCTCATGATTTCGAGAACTAGGGTTTAGGATTTCGAAAATTGCTCTTAACATGTTTAGGTGTTTAATTCTTGATAGGGTTTTGTTACTAAGCTTGTTTCTAACTTTACCTCATCATTTATTCATACATTCCATCATGTTTGCCTCGATCTAGAAATCTAGGGTTTGAGTCGATTTGGGTTTGTTCGATTTTGTGTTTGTTTACTTTGTTTTATTGGTGGGATATGCTTCTGTGACTACTTGGATACATGTTTGATATATCTTTGATGATTTGCACCATTGATAATCGGTTCTCGGTAAACTAGTTTGTCTCGTTCTTTGATAAATTCGATCTAAGTGAGTCCAATGTGTTGTTTACCGTCATTATGTGTCATTATGTGCTTACTACTTGTATTTGTAACAAGCTTGACTCAATGATACACATTTGACTCAAAGTTGTGACTTTATCGAGAACTTGTTCTTGGCTTATATCGAAATCTTTGCTATCGAGCCTAGTGATTTGATTTAATTGGTGTTTATCTATCTTGGTGACAGGCCTGAGTCATTGGAATAATTATTCGCTAAAGAAACGTACGTGACACTTCAAAATCGAAAAGATTCTTGTATAAGAATGTTTTTCGAGAAAATCAGATTTTTCGCAATCTATAAAACTTATCGAGAAACTCATGGTTTTCGATAATTTTTTTGTTCAAACTCAGTATTGTTTCGAAATTATTTTTCGAAATTACTCTTTTGAACAATAAATTTCGAAATCACTAGGTTCTCGAAAAGTTTTATCGAAATTGATGTTTTTCGAAAATTGTTTCTCGATAATTCATTTTTCTCGATAAAAGTTGACAGACAAGGATTTTTTCTCGATAATACATGTTCTCGATAAAATCTTTGTAACAATTTTTGAAATCTTCTTTCTATACAAGTTTGCGATAAAAGGATTTGTAACATTTTTTTCGAAATCTTCTCTCCACACAAGTTTGCGATAAAAGGATTTGTAACATTTTTTTCGAAATCTTCTCTCCACACAAGTTTGCGATAAAAGAAGGAGTTACATATTTTTCGAAAACTTGATTAGGCCTTGTCATGTTGTTCATTGTTGTTAAGAAATGTGAAGTAACCATGAATGTTGTTCATTGTTGTTATGATGCTTTTGTGCTTAATTGTCTTAAGTGGATATCTGTAACCTAACTCAAAATTGTGCTAATTTTTAACAAATTTAGATGTTTGGTTTATGGTGATACTTTTCAGACTAACATGGCTGAACACAATGAGAACGTCGCTGAACAAACTCTTCCATTACTCACCATGGATGACATCACTCCCGAGAACTACAACGTCACAATTGGCGACAACAATCCACGAGTTGATTTCGACAAGCTGAGTATTAAAGAGAACTCGTGCAAGATTGTCAAGGATATTCTACTTGCACATCCATGCAAACCTATGCTCACTTGTTCTACCTCAGTTCCTCTGTTCTACCTTCATCAGTTCTGGCTTACGGCTCAGGCTAACTTGGACGATGAATCTTTCACTGTTACATTGGATAGCCAAGAATACTCTGTAGATCATGACGTTCTTCGAACAGCCCTTCTCATGCCACAAACTGACAGCGAATTTGCTCCTATACTACCTGAGCTGGATCTTCTTGACTTCTTCATTGAATTAGGATATGAGGTTGATAATGATGTACCGCTAGTCAAGCTTTCCCGATTTAATGCCAAGAATATTCCTCAGCCTTGGAGAACATTCTGTCTGTTGATGGTAAGATCTTTATCTGGAAGGAAAAGTGGTCATGAACATCCAAGGCTCGAACACCTGCAAACATTCTGGGGAATGGTGACTCTAACACCGATTGATTTTGCAGTTCCTATCATGAATGATATCGTCCACAGTATTCAGACTGAACGTGCGAAGACTATGATACCATTCACGAGATTCACAAAGCTTATCATAGAACATCTCTGCAAAAGTTCTCCAAAATTCATCAAAAGGATGGCTGATCCTAATGAGCCGAAGCACCTCTTCGAGGACGACTTCACCACCTCATTCATCAAGACGACCACTTCCTCAACCAAGATCAAAGGAATGAGGCTTCCTGAATACCTATTGAATGACAAAATCAAGCAGAGTCTGAACTACAAGCTGTATGACAACGCTTACAAAGGTGTACAGGTAGAAGCAACAATTAAGACTCGTAGCAAAGGCGGTGTAAAGTCTGGGAGTACTACAAGCACCACTGCCTCACCACATACTAGATCTAAGGATGCTCCTAAGTCAAAACCCAAGACTTCCACCATGCCTAAACCTACACCCAAACCTAAACCTGTCACCAAGCCAAAGAAGAAGGCAACTCCTGAGTACTTTATTCGGGATGAACCTACTCCTCCACCTTCTGACACCGAGTCTGAGTTCGATACAGAATCTGAAGAAGAAGAACCAGACTATGAACTGAGATACCGAGCACCTGATGAAGCATTTCCTGCAACAGAGATCGCCGTACAACAAAGTCTTGAAACTTATGAAGAAGAGACAAGGAAAAGAAAAGGGATCACTATTAATGAGCCTAATGATGATGAAGACGCACCAATCGTTGAACCTTTGGTCGATAAATGCAAACTGAAGAGTATAGTTGTCGACACTAGAGCTGAAGAAAAGCAGCTTAGGAAAGAACAAAGGAAAGCAACTCTCGAAAGCCGACTCATGTCTCAACCTTTAACCCCACCACCTATTGATCAGTCTGAACATGTAGGAGCTACAAGCAGCATGATTCCTCCCGTCGTATCTACCACGATAGAATCAGCTCGACAGCCTGATTAGACAAAACAGGAGATGTCACTATGACAGAGACTGCAACTATAGAGGAGAATGTTGGCGGTCAAGAGAACTTAGCTACGGATCAGGAACATGAATATCTCATTACTCCAGAGTTTCTTGCATGAGAAGCAGAGGAAGCAGAGGAACGTCGTAGAAAGGAAAACGAAGAGAAGAACGCGTTCGACACCAACATATTTCTTAAGTCATCTTCTCAGCAGACTTCCTCAGCACAACCTCCACCTCCTCAAGACTCTCCACCAAAGGATCCGACTCCTCCTGCTTCTTCTTCGGACTCTCACAACGAGTCATCGTCCGAATCATCACCCGAGCACTCATCTCCCACACCTTCTGAAACCGCATCTAAACAGCATTCGATCAATGAACCAAAACAACCAGTTGATCTTCAGGAGCAAGTGAACAAACTCACCAACATGGTTACCAATCTTACCAAACAAGTTGAGGAATTCCAGGAGTCAACGCAGCTGATCGACAAGTTCTTGAAATCTGATTACGAAGGATTTATCAGAACTGCAACACATGATTTTCTAACTGAAAATCTGGTTGAGATGATCACTCCTGAGGTAGCAAACCTTCTCAAACCAATCAATGACAACTTGGATCACAGAATTAGAAGTGTTACGAGGAAAATGTTGTCTACTACACCATTCACGCTTCACACCGCAAAATCTTCTACTGTGGCTCCAACCGTCCAAGAATTGTCCTTCAATGACATGCTTGTCAAACTCTTCGACAACCTTGCCACCAAAACCACACAGACAGCTGAAGAAAAAGCCCTGTATGATGCTATGGTGGCTTACATGTCAAAGGAGTCATGCAAAGATGCTGCTGGAACCCGAAAACGAACAAGAAAAGATGACGATCCTGACCCAAACTCCAAAGGCAAGAAACCTAAGTCTGGAACAGGTCCCTCATCCTCTCTACACCAACAAAAGGACTCCACTCCTCCTGGAAATCAACAACAACCCTCAACTACTGGTAAAGGATAACCTGAAGATGAAGAAATGTTCATGGAACACACTGATGACTTCCAGGATCAACATGACACCGATTACCGTGCTCCACCTACTCATGATTCTCATGCTGGTCCATCATCACCGTCCAAAGCCAAAGACAAAGATGCTACATCTAAGTCCAAGAAATCAAAGAAGAAGAAAGGTCATTCATGGCTCGACAATGATGACAATCCTCAGAATGATTGGCTGACAGAAATGGTCCAAGCTCAACCTCCTCTCGAAGAAGAAGAACCACTTCCTGGTAACACTCTATAGTTTACCCAAGTCATTATGAAGGATCTTCACATCGACAAACTCACAAAGGCAGAGCTCAGAAGAATCAATAAGGATGCACAAGAATTTCTCAAGAAAAGATCTGGAAACAAAGTCGAATACGAGTACCATATGCAGAATATAGCTAGTGCAATGTCTGCCGACTTTGACTGGCTAAATCCAGAAGTGAATATCGATCTAAGTTCCAAGAATCATGCAAAACCTTACTTCACCGACTGGACCAAACCATTACCGTTGAAAGGATTTCCAGACAAACCAAAGATACCTTACAGCTTCTTCTTCAACAAAGATCTTCGTAACATCCAGCTCACTCAGGAGACATCCAAGAAGAAATATGCTTCCTCACTCACAATCTCAGTACCAGCCGCAAGATACGAAATTCCAGCCATTGAAGAAACCACTCGCATTTTCAGCAACTCCATCGTAGCTTACGACAGAGATGCTCTACATGGAATTCAACATTGGCCAGATCGTCGTCGTCTCGGTTATACCAGCAGATTAGGAGAAACATCATTGGAAAATGTGAAGCAGAAATCTAAGATCATCGCTATCTTGGAGATTCAACAGTCAAAACAATTTAACTACATTTTCATGCATGAAATTGTTGTTAAACGACAAGATGAAAAGAAGTACAAGTTCTCCGAAGCCGACTTTCCCAACCTTAATCTCAATGACATAGAAGATATGTATCTTGAAAAGGTTCAAAGTAGAATGCGCGGATTCGATAGAGACGTACAGTACAACTTCATGGCATCACTACTTCTCTACATCCGACGACTGATTGTTCAAGAAAGAGTGGAAGATCTTCAGCTTGGAGTGGAAAGTTACCAACAGAAGATCAATTTGACAAAGCCACAATTCTACTTTGATGGTCTCTATCAAACACCACAGTTTACTCTCATCCAAGAACCGTTTGGTTTCACCTACATCAACAGCAAAAAGCTACAAAGCTTCATGAGGTTCGATGAGGTACACAAATTCTGTGATGTTACACTCAAGTTTGTTCGTGATGGGCTTGTCAAAAGGTTGAATGATGATAGATGTAAGATAGCTAAGGGGGAACAACCTAGATGGAAATCCAGCATAAGAAGACAAGTTTGTAACTTTGTCTTAAAGATTGAGGAAAGGTTATTTCGACGGGAACAGATCAGACGACTGGAAAGCTACATCGGTGCCAGACCATTGTTTCCTGTCAGAAACTTCGAAAGACCAGAACCCAAGTTTACTGACTTTGACGCTCCACTTCCTGACAAAGATTAACTTGGTACATTTGGTTAATTTTTCAATTTCAAATTGTTTCATTTGATTGAATTTCACAATGGCTTGTGCACACATAACAGTGTACAACCCGAACTTGTAAAGAAAGGACCCTGAGGTACGCTTCAGTGCCTCAATCCTAATATAAGGAGCGAAGGCTTCTTACTTTTGAGTAGAATTAATCAAACATTTATGATTTTTCATAATTCTGCTCAAAAGGACAAGTATTTCACCTCAATAAGACCTAATCACTTGTTGAGGGGGAGCACTTGTCAAAACAAAATACTTTGCTCTAAATCAAAAGTTCTTGGTGAATCTCCCCGTAAGACTCAAAAGGCATATTTTAATCTAAAAGTTTGTCAAAAACACCATTCTATATGCTATTTTTGAGGGGGAGAAAATGAAAAGGTGATTAAAATATACGAAGTCAAAGCTTTAAGTTGTATCATGTGCGAGCTAGACTCAGTATTGACCCAGGAATTGACGAGATAATACAAGTTAGTAACATCGAAAGGACTTATCCTCGACGGGTAATAACATCAAGTTAGTTACTAGAGCTAGTTGTCACCTAAAAGCTGACAATGTATCTCTTTAACTAGCCACGTAAGCGTGTCTCGAAAAGGATATGTCTGAGTAGAAATGTACCGTCTCGAGAAACTTTCTGTGAACTTGATCAGGCTGGGTAATAACTTCAAGCTAGTCTAACTAGTGATGTAAGCGTGTCTCGAATCGGTCTTGTTCACGGAAAGTGGATCAATTCAAAAGTGCTTGCTCCTCCCGCATGTGCAAATTTATTAAATACTTATGAGCACATGTGCAGGGGGAGCCCTTCAAAAGTGTACACAAAACTCTCAAAGTGTTAACCAAAATATTTGATTATCACAAACACTTTGAGAGATTTTCAATCTAAGGTTTCTTGGCTACTGTCGGAGTTATAAGGTGATTAAGATAGGAATATCCGTCCTATGATCCGCCAGAGCCGGAGGGATCTACCCAAGGACATCTCCCATAGTTAGAATTAGAAGTCCTTAGGTATGATACGAAAAAAAAGGAGAAAAGAATGAAAAGGAAAGAAGGAGTTGAAGAATTAAAAAGAAAAGTAAAGAAAAGGGTGAAAAGAAATAGCCCTCCTTATGATTCAACCTTAGGGCAGACACCGGGTTCAATACGTATGCTACTGGATGTTGCAAAAGACAACACCGGTATTGAAGATTAAGCCGTCATGGACCCAGTGACGCAATGCACTAAACCTTCTTAACCACTCAAGTTCTCTTAAAAGAGCTTGTTTCATTCTCACGGGGATCCCGCGTAACCTATCGACCTATCTCTTAGAGACGGTTGATATTGAAGCAGGAGACACCTCCCCAGTCTCCGCATAGGAAACCTAGGTGTACACTTATAGAGTCTAGAGCCATGAGATACATCAAAGATCTCTTAGGAACACTTAGTATTTCTACAACCGGTGTTCTACATCAATGGGCATCAGTTGTAAACTATCGAGTCCTTCGCAGATCTTAGCAATCAGCCGAGAACGTTTATGAGAGGATTACTCATGTATTTCTCAATGATTGAACGGAAATCCTGCCAGGGTCATCTTCAAACAGCCCTGACAGCAGGTCACTTCGGTAACCTCACAAGGGTTACGCTTAGTGTTTGCGGTGGTTCCATAGCGATCTACAGTTGTGGAGTGATCCCCAGCGACTCACCCAGTCATTGAGCTACCTAGTAGGTCTCGTAAGCTCCTTCGGGAGTATCTGATATGGGAACGGCCTGGATAAGGATTAGAAGGAGTCTTCACAATATGCTGTTGATGAGCTCTAATTCCTTATCTGTAAGTACCGGTTATTTATTGCTAACTGTTTACTCGCAGGTACCTCACTTCCATGATGGTAGATTCCAACATGCTCATACATACATCTTGAAGTCAAAGAAAGTTCCTCCAATGATCTTAGCAACACAAAGTTCAAAGAAAGATTCTACACCAATGAGAAGAATCTACAAAGTATAAAGACAAAGATCTCAATGAATGAAAAGGAACTTCTTGTACGTGATAGTCTAAGTCCAAAGATGTATGAGTATGTTGGAATGGCGGACAATCACCACAGACGCAGGAGTGACGAATAGCAGATTACTTCATAACATAAGCACTACAACATCATCAAAGAACAAAGACAAGGAGCAAAGTATATCCATCATTATCCTAATCATTTCTGAAGACGTCTAAAGCTATAAAAGTCAAAGATTAAGACGAAGACGTCAAGCAACCATGATGACCGACCCTTAGGGGGAGATTGTTGGAACCAAAGTTTTTACTATTTTGTCAAGTCTCGGTCATTTGTAATAATAGGTTGCTTAAGTTATTTATTACTTACAATATTGGTTAAGTTACATGTTTACTAGGCCTAAGTAAAATGACCCATGGGCTTGAAGCCCACACGTTTCATGTAAAGGATGGAGTAGGGATGTTGCCCTAGCTCCTTTCCTATAAATACTAGTCTTAGGCCTCATTTGTATTTGGTTGGTTATTTGAAACATTAAGGAAACTCTTGCAATTCATATTCTCTAAATTTCTCATAATCATCCCACTCTCATTCTCATCTCATTTCTATCAATATTGTGCTTGTGTTTACATAATGGTGACCTAACACTGTTGTTTTTGTTGCTGTATATATTTTTTTCAGTCCACTTTAGTTATACCTAATTAGACCTTTTATATAAATTTTTTCCATGCCTTGATATCTCTTCCATTGATTTATCCAACAATGTCAGGTGCTGTCGAGCTGTCAATGCGTCCTTTAAAAGGGCAGACATTAAAAAGGGTTAGACCAACAAGATCAGCGGTACCAGCAGAGTCCACTACCAATGGTGGAACAGCTGCATCCAATGTTCAGAAAAGGGTGGAGGATCCATTGTACAAAAGTGGTTATCCGAGTTCATTTATATACCTTTGATGAACGGGCGATCTTTCTTATCAAGTTACACATGAACATTATAAAATTCAAATGCTTTAGGCTCAGCTGATGTTCATATGCCACTTCCGCCAACTACCACTGATAACTACTATCTTTCAGATAACTACCATATTACAATGCAAACGTTTGTAAATGCCCCTGCCGCAACGCGGCGGGTTACTGCCACTCGTTTACACACAAAACTCCAAAAAAATATAACTTTTAAACTTCTATGCTTATTTCACAAAAGTTTTGAACTCCCACTGATTACCTCAAAACTCATTTTTGGCTTACCTTTTTTTCATCTTCGAAATCCAAATATTCCCTTCTGTGTTTTATAAGCATTTAATTGGTGTTTCATGAGTTTGTAAGCAAGATATGGAGATTTTGAAATTTAGGGTTCATATGAACCCGATTTCATGAATTGGCTATACAATTTATGTTTTAATTGATCCAATCCAATGTATTTCTATAGTGGTAAATTTCATATATCGCTTGTTCGAATGTGTGGATTGGGATTTGTTAACGATTTTCCGAATTGGGTTTTGTCAAATTGATTGATGGGTAATCGATTGGGTTTTTGATAAATCAACTCTGTGATTTGATTAGTGTCTCCACCCTTTTAGAGGTTGTTGATAGCGATATTTTCCGGTGTGGTTCGTCGGGAAAAATGAAGCATGTGGTCCAAGGCTACCAGAAATCATAGCCATTAAAGATAAAGTGATGTTTGTAACAAGTTATTTTGGCTTTCGAGTTTGATTTAACTAACATATACAGTTGATTTCATTGGAGGTTATTTATCAAATCATGATTTTATAAATTAATATGTGTTCTTCATGTTATTAGTTTTTCATTTAATGAAAAAAATGAAAATTTAAAGAAATAAATTAGTGACAGAAGATAAGGGTATTCTAGTCATTACACTTTTGCCAAGGACGAAAATGAACCTAACATTTCCCCATAGAGAGGTCGCCTACACTTTCGAAAGACCGAGGACGAAACATGTAATCTGAGTAAACCATATAATATCTCCTTCCAATAATGATATATTTTAATAGAATTATTTATAACAAAAACTCACTAAATTTATAACCACCAAATTAATGTTAAAATTTGAAAAATAAAAATGCTAACTATTTACACTATTAATAATTTAGAAGTTCTATTTTTGAAAAACATGCATCTACTAATTAGTTGAAAAATAAGGAAGGTTTAAAATAGAGTATTTTACATTATTAACACTAAACCTATAACCACTTGAAAAATAAAAGTGCTAACTATTTACCTTATTAACACTACCGTTAGTTGAAAAATAAAGTACTTGAGACATGCTAAATATAGAAGGTTTAAAATGAATAACATTTGCTCGTATAAAAACAGTCTTCAGGTACCCGCAGCCCCGGATAACTTTAACTACACCGTTCGTCCTTCTAGTTTGCGTTGACCGAAGCCTATAGTCCTTTGACCAAAAATGTTGCACCACTCATCCTTAACTCAGAAACGCTATGTGCCATTAGTCCCTCCCTCTAACGGGGTCCACTAACGCTCGTTAACTTGTTTTCTCAAGAGGGTATAATCGTCATTTCACACCATAAGGACGAACGGTGCAAGGACGAGCGGTGCAATTTTTCGCTTTTAGTCCTTTTTTTAACGCTTTCGTAAGTTTTTTTCGTTTTCGTCTGTTTTTTTATGTTATCGTCTGTTTTTTACGTTTTCGCCTGTTTATTTTACGTTTTCGTCCGTTTTTTACCTTTTCATCCTTTTTTTTTACGTTTTCGCCTATTTATTTTACGTTTTTGCCCTTTTTTACGTTTTCATTTGTTTTTTTACGTTTTCGCCCATTCATTTTAAGTTTTCGTCCTTTTTTTTATGTTTTCGCAATTTTTTTACGTTTTCATTCATTTTCTTCCGTTTTTTTATGTTTTCGTCCACTTTTTTACGTTTTCGTCTATTTTTTTCACGTTTTCGCCCATTTTTTTTACGTTTTGTCCGTTTTTCTTACGTTTTTATCCATACTTATCCGTTATTATCTTTTTTTTATCCGTTTTTATACGTTTTCATCTGTTTTTTTACGTTTCTGTCTATTTTTTACATTTTTATCTGTTTTTTTACGTTTTCGTCCGTATTTTTACGTTTTTTTCTGTTTTTTTACTTTTTCGTCCGTTTTTTATGTTGTTATCTATTTTTTTTACGTTTTCGTCCGTTTTATTATGTTGTCGTCTGTTTTTTTATGTTTTTGTCTGTTTTTTTATGTTGTCGTATGTTCTTTTACGTTTTCGTCCGTTTTTTTTTACATTCTCGTCTATTTTTTTACGTTTCCATCTGTTTTTTACATTAAAAAAAGGCAAAAACGTAAAAATGGGATAAAAACATAAAAAAAAATTGACAAAACGTAAAAAAATCGACAAAAACGTAAAAATACATACGAAAACGCAAAAAACAAACGAAAATGTAATAAAATGGAAAAAAAAAACAAACAAAAATGTAAAAGACGGATAAAAAAAGATGAAAATAGATAAGAATGGATAAAGACGTAAGAAAAACGAACAAAAACATAAAAAAAATGGGCGAAAACGTAAAGAAACCTAAAAAAGGATGAAAACGTAAAAAACGGACGAAAACATAAAAAAACATACGACGACATAAAAAAGGGCGAAAATGTAAAAAACGGACGAAAACGTAAAAAAAACGGGTGAAAACGCATAAAACATACGAAAACATAAAAAAAACGGACGAAAACATAAAATAAACGAGCGAAAACCTAAAAAAAAACGGATGAAAACGTAAAAAAAATGGATGAAAACGTAAAAAAATGGGCAAAAACGTAAAAAAAAAAAAAAGACAAAAACTTACAAAACAGACGAAAACGTACAAAACAGATGAAAACGTAAAATAAACGGGCGAAAACGTAAAAAATAGATGAAAACGTAAAAACCCGATGAAAACGTACAATAAACTGGTGAAAACATAAAAAAAAACGGATGAAAACATAAAAAACGGGCGAAAACGTAAAATAAACAAACAAAAATGTAAAAAAAAACGGAAGAAAACGTAAAATAAACGAGGGAAAACGTAAAAAAACAGATGAAAACGTAAAAACCGGACGAAAATGTAAAATAAACAGGCGAAAACGTAAAATAAACAAACGAAAACATAAAAAAAAAACAGAAGAAAACGTAAAATAAACGGGGGAAAACGTAAAAAAAATAGATGAAAACGTAAATACCGGACGAAAACGTAAAATAAACAGGCAAAAACGTAAAAAAATGGAAGAAAGCGTTAAAAAAGGGACTAAAAGCGAAAAATTGCACCGTTCGTCCTTGCACTGTGAAATGACGATTATACCATCATGAGAAAACAAGTTAACGAGCGTTAGATGACCCCGTTAGAGGGAGGGACTAATGGCGCATAACGTTTCTGACTTAAGGACGAGTGGTGCAACTTTTTTGGTCAAAAGACTATAGGCTTCGGTCAACGCAAACCACAAGGACGAACAGTGTAGTTTACTCTTAAAACAATTACCTTGATAAGCGCCCAATGCTATACGTTTTATAAATTGGGGTAAAGCTAAAATACGCAACATATTTTTACAAATAAACACAAGTACGCAACATACTTTGTAAACTGTCAAACATACGCAACATATTTTCAAATAATCTTCGATCAGTAAATACGTTAAACCACCATTCTTTGCAGCAACAAATGACTAAATGTACATCAAAACATAAGTTTCATACTATTCTCATCACTTCCAGGTGTGTTAACTCCTGTGAGATGTGAATCATTGAAAATAATGGATTTGATGTCTCTTTACCAATAGCCATTACTACTGGAGTAGCCAAATGTTTCAGTTCACTAACTATGGTACACTGATGACCATATGATTTTTAGCAAATCATCAGCTATAAACGGATTTGATATGTATTTACCTGTAGCCGTTTGCTCAGGACTAGTCAATTATTTGTTTGATTAAATCACCTTGGTAAATTGAATACCAAATATGGTTTTCCACTGCTTTTACCACAAGCCATACACTTGTAGGCTAGCCAATTATTGGGAATCCATAAGGAAAAATCCATGATCAATTGACAACCATCCAATTCTCAGCTGTTAAGCATGGGTGAGTTGAGTACCCAATAGTTTTTAGCAAACTATTACAGCTATCAACAGATTTGACTTGTCTTTACCAAAGCTGTACCCTTTGGACTAGCCAACTTTTTGATGGAATAGTCAACATCATGGTAAGTTGATAACCAGATAAGGTGTGGAAAAACCAACACCAAAACTTGCATACAACATACATAATACTATACAAATCTGTTAGTATTTTTTTTTACTAAAAATAAAGAAAATTAATAAACATACAACAATATACCATACCAATATCAATCAGCTCTGGCCACCCTGATCCTAGATTTGAACAAACAAATCAAAGATTCAGCAAATAGTCTAGCATTCCCAACTGGATCAGGAGGAATCTCCAAATGATGTAGAAGCATTTTCTCCATAAGAGGCACAGTCAGAGGATAATCCCTATCAATAAACATAGTCACCCGTATACCAGAAGTAGTTTCCAAGACATGAACATAAGGAAGAGGATAAAACCTCCAACTTAATACTTTCCACCTATGATTATGATTCCAGACTGCATAACCAGAACCAGTGGAAGAATCAGAATCCATGAGCACTTGAAGATCCCCCAAAAGATATAAGCCAGCACCTTTAGGAGTATGAATAGCATAATACTTGGTAACCAAGTCATAGAGAATGAGTAAATCCTGATGATCCATAAGATGCAAAATTTCTTGTAGAAATGTGAAGGACAGAGATGATCCATCAAGCCTATAAATAGTATTAGACTGCCCATTACTAGAAACCTCCCATCTAACCAAAACATCTCGAAAACCCTCAGGTCAATCTTCAGGAGACCCTTCCTCAAGAAAAGAAGAATCATCCGCATCAAAATCCAACACCTTCTGCACTTGAGGAGATTTTGAGACCTTCATTCTAGCCATTCTTTTGGCCCTTCTACCAGGAATATATATAGCAGAGGAAGGTGAAGATGGTTCATTGGTCAGTGTAGGCTCAGGATTAACATCTGAAGGATCATGTACATCAGCTGAAGAAGATGCTGATGGAAAAATAGAAGAATCCATGGCAGAAGGTGAGACATGGACATATTGAGCCTCCATATTCAACCTAGCTTGTTTAGCTCTAGCAGCTTCAATTTGATCCTGATGCAATTTTTGTGCTGCTTCCTCACCTAATCTATCTTCCTCCATCTGTCTTTTGGACCTCTTCCTAGAAGGAATATCTGCTTCAATAACCTTAGCTTTACCCTTGTCCATAGAAGAAGGTTTATCAGCAGGAGTAGGAATAGCAGAAACATCAGTAGTAGTATCAGCAGAAACAACATGTGCATGATCAGCAATATGTGCATCCTGATCAGCAGATACAATCTTATCAGCTGAATGAGAAGGTTCAGGAATAGGAGCATCACCAATCTGAAGACCTTTTGGATGAGACTGAGGAGTACCAAGAAGTCCATCCTTGTGAAGTCTGGTCTTAATCAAGTTGTATTGGTGAATCAGCTGATCATCTGATAAGGACCAGACGTGAGTCTTAGTCCATGGTTGATTGTACACTGCACTACTCTGATTCTTCACAAATTCTCTCATCATCTGCCTTTGCTGTGCTCGAGTAGGAGGTTTATCCCTCTTTGCTTTGGCTATCTTCTCAGCATCAGCTTTCCTTCTGAGTTTCATGAGCTTAACCATTCTAGGAGCATAATCAACTTCTGAAACATTATCTCCAAGAATCTCTTTAGCAAGAACAGGATTAGAAACCACTTGCTGCCCAATGTGCATCCAATCAGCTTCATCAAAGTTTGGAACTGCAGCATCCAATTCTCTTTGTCTTGCAATAGACAAAGTAGAAACATACTTGCGTGTAGCAGAGTGAATATCTAAGTCATATTTAGCCTGTAATGCTTTAGCCAAATCTGAACTTTTCTTCTTATCTGCACATTCCTTCAAAAGTCTTTCTTCCTCAAGCTTTTCTTGTTTTGAGACAAGATCATCATCAAAAACTTCAGTAATGTCAGCAGAAGCATCCTTAGGAATGTCTGACTCCTCCATAAGATCAGCAGTTAAACCTTGAACAGCTGAATCAGTAGTAATATCAGCAGATCCTCTGGTATAGGGAGTAGCAGGTGTGTCCCTAGTAGTAGTATGCTCTGGAACAGATGGATCAATGCTAGGTGAAGCCACATACTCTTTACCAGCAACAAAGAATGTGTCAACTGATGTATGAACACCAACATTAACCTTCTCCGCAGCAATATTACTCATATTAACATTGAGCTGCTCAGCACCAACAGTGACCTGCTTAGCAGAAACACCACCCATATCAACATCAGTAGAATGAGCTTCAGCCATATCATCACTTGGTGTAGTACTTCCAAGAACAGCAGCAACAGGTTCACTAAGAGACATCCCTGAGTCAGCAGCTACCTTCTGATCTTCAGCAGAAACTTTTGATTTCTTTCCAATATAAGATTTTGGATGCCTTCTTTGATACTTAATAGGTCCCTGAGGCTTAAGTGGTATAGCAGATGTTGATGCATGTGGAGGTGGTGGCTGAGCCAGAATTACATCAGCCAAGACATGAAGAGACTAAAACTGCACATCTTCCTGCTCATCTTCTGATTTAATGACCACTTTCCTCTGTTTCTTTTGTCCTAGTTTCCTTTCCATATCCTGAACCTTTGCAGTGAGCATATCTATCTGACCACCCAAATTAGCTTTAGTGTCTTTGAGTTCTTTCTCCAAATCATCAACCTTCTTTACATACCTGTCAAGCAAAGTACATATGGAGGTGAGAGTAACAGGACCTTCAGCTCCACCAACAGGGATATTTGTGGTATTAGAAGCATCATTGGTCCTGAAAGGAGAATCATAAAATCCTGCATTTAAATCCTCATACCCTTCAGTAGTAGGTCTTAATGGACTTAGTGTGGCAAGTCTTGTTATCTTTGGAGATTATACAGGTTGGTCAGGGCCAAAATCCTCATGTGCCACATGCTCAGTAGGATCAGCAACACCTGGAGAGGGTATAGGTGTGGGAGGTCTAGGTGTAGATGGCCTTGGAGATGGTGGTGGTTGGGCATCAGCAGCAACTGATGCACTTGCATCAGGAGCAACTGAAGGACCCTCAGTAGAATCCACTGGTGCATTAGCATCAGCAGGATCCTGACCACCAACAGTTGCATCAGCAGCTGCATTGCCAGCAGGCAACATAGCAGGTAATAAAGGCCTATGGTCTCCATTGTAGTTGGTTTTCATAGAAGCAAATAGCTTGCTAGATAAACCCTTAACAGGCAAATGGGTAGTGTCATTGGTCTGAATACCTAAGATTATTTGAAGAAATCTAGGATACATTAAAAACTTAAGTTTGGTATCCTTAACATTTTTAAGCATTTCATCAAATATGTACTTAGAGAAATTAAAAGTTCTACCCTGAGATAAGCACACAATGGCAAGAGCAATATCTGTGGAGAATTGATCCCATCCTCCAGACTTGGAGCTCAAACAATGAAGCAGAGTGTGTGTCAAGAATTTCCATTTAGGACAAAACTGATTTTTGTACCAGACCTTCCCATCACCACCATATCCAGTAGCCTGAAGACCTGCAAGTATCTCCTCCTTAGACAACTCATGCTCTCCACCTTCATCATCCAACTGTAATTGAGTCCTAACCAATGACTCTGAAATTACACATTCTTCCCCATCAATAGTAGCCACAATTTCTGTTGGTCCTTCTGCAGCAGACCTCACTCGAGCAGTTCCCCAAAATTGTTTAATCAAAGATTCATGTATAACGTCAGGGTATTGGGTTAAAGCAAAATGAATCTTTGATCTTTGAAGAAATTCCATCATCTCTACATAATGAGCATCTCCTTTACCACGACCTAAGAAAGCTTGTTTGTTGTGATCACCTTTGAATAAAAGTTCTGCCATTGAATGATAAGAGAGAGTGGGTTTTGAATGCTGAGAGATTGTGAAATGGTTTCTGAGTTTTATAAGGAGAGGGAATCAGTTATTTGGGAGTGGGATTTGCACGTCTAGGTTAATTGAAGAAAGTTTCCAAACGTGGAGTGTAATTGGCAAGAATTGTGGAAACAATCTTTGACCAATATTTGACTTTTATAAAATCCCAAATAAAACTGACTCGTCAGCAGAAACCAAGTCAAACAGCAGGAATCAGTTGGTCAATCAGCAGAAACCTACTCAATGTTGACTACGGTCAACCATTCCTTCCATCAGCAGCAACAATATGGTCAATCAGCAGAAACACTTTATCAGTGGTAACCATTATTCAGTAAAAATCTCTCTTGTTAGTCAAACTTTCTTTCCCAATTACGTTGAAACCGCCTAGAATTAATGGCAATTACTTCACGCAGCTTACTTCGACTTATAAATAGGGGTAAAAATCCCCAAATCAGGCCAATCAACTTCACAATCCAAATCCCTAATTACAATTCCATAACCACTAATCAAGAAGCAACCATGACATCCAATCCAAGCATCATTAACATTTCTTCTGATTCTTCTGATTCTTCTGGATCATTAGCATCTCCACCACCATTAAGATTGCCAACCATCCCAAAAGGTCTGACCAAGGAACAGGCCAAGAAGAAGAAACACGATGTGAATCCTCCAAGTCCCTCACCATCAGAGGACCCTGCAAATGTTCCTTCTGATTTAGAAGGTTCGGATCCTGCAAGAGAACTAGAGAAAAGGTGGAATGCACTAGAGAGGGGTGAATCAAGCAGAGCCCCCAATCCTTCATTGTCCTCAGAGTCTTCAGAAGATCCCAATCCTTGGATCCCTTATCAACCACCACCCCGAGAACTCGTGTCACCCTTCATTTGGACCTCATCTGATGAAGAAGATGATGATAAACTTTACCAGCCTCCCTCTACACCGGAGAGACCCCAATCCTCCCGTCCAAGACCACCACTAAGACAAAGAAGGTCAAATCCTCTTCTGCCAGAGGTAAGAGAAGTGGTGATAGGGCTGCCAGGCCCTCAATAGTATGAGACCTTTACCAAGAACAAGGGCAAGTCCAAGGTCGAAGAGGTGATAGGGAAGGGTAAAGGGAAAGTAGAATAGTGGGGGTTAGGGTTGATAGGCTAGGTTTTGGGATTGTTTTGCTTGTTTGTACCTTGTAATCTTCATTCTACTTGTACTTTGGATGCTTATGAATAAAAACTTTGTTGCTTTTGTTTATTTTTACTTGATTGTCTTGCTACTGATGAATATACATTCCACTGATGTAAACAAACTTGGTAGGAACTATCAGCAGGAACACATATCAAATATCTTTTATGATCAACTTGTATCATCAGCAGCAATTGGTCAAACCTTAGTAGAATTCGTCCGTAGAATCCTTTTTATGGTCAATTTGCAAAATTAGTAATTAGCACAGACTCAACTACCTCCCATTAAGTGACATTAACTCTCATTAAACTCCAAATCAGTTTTTTATAAAGAGGCCTTCAAGTCATAAGCTACCCAAATCAATTACACACTAACACCAAACACACCAAGAGTTCTCCAATCACACCAATCATGAAGCCTAACACAAATGTCATTGAAATTTCCTCTGACTCATCTTCTGACTCTACCTTTGATATTCCCCAAATCAAGAGATCATATTACTATATTGGTGAGGGACCTTCTAAGGTCTATCCTACTCCTTCCTCATCAGAGGAAACAGAGGAAGCTCTAAATCCAACTCCCCTAGCAGTTGTTCTCCCAGACTTCACTCCAGTCACTGAGTTTCTTACCAGTGAGATGGAAAGGGTTTGTGCTGAAATGAGCAAAATCACAGTCCCTGTAGAGCCTCAAACATCCCAAAGGTACAAGGGTCCACTCAAGGTTGTCCTAGGGCTTGCTGCTCCCAAATTATAGGACAAAGATATGCAGTCCAGAGGGGTCCACAAGAGGATGCCTGACCCCAAGGACCTGGGAAAAGGGAAGAGGAAGATGGAGTAGGAGTTTGGGTAGTTGTAGGTTGTGGGGTTGTTGTCTTGTGAGGTTGTTGGTTGTTATGTTTGTTTGTTGATCTCCTTTGTAATCCTGAATCATGTTTGGTGGAAGTGGTCCTTGTAAT
This sequence comes from Artemisia argyi, assembly GCA_030686995.1. Lineage (NCBI taxonomy): Eukaryota > Viridiplantae > Streptophyta > Magnoliopsida > Asterales > Asteraceae > Artemisia > Artemisia argyi. The sequence continues at coordinate 61,469,485 of CM060692.1, read as the reverse complement.
GAAACTCATTAATGAATAAAACTTCTAAGTTTTCTGTTTTCTTTTATTCTACTGATATGTGATGTATAGATCTTTGTCCATCAGCAAAAACAAGAATATGCAAACCAAACACTAAAACAGAACACAGAAGACAAACTTATACATAATTGTTAGTCTAATTAGAAATAAACCTGCAAAACAAAGTTAGCAAACATAATAATATACAAACTTTACAACATCAATATCAATCCTCCCCAAAGGCATATGCCTCCCCTCAGGCTTATGCCTCCCCTCAAACATAGCATTCAAGGGTTAACCATCCCAATGTGGACAACTAAGTGATTAAACCTAGGTCCATCAAAAGCCTTTGTTAATAAATCAGCCACATTATCATCAGTATGAATTTTAAGCACCTGTATTAAATGTTTCTAATTTGCATCTCTAATAAAATGGTGCCTAATTTCAATATGTTTAGTTCTTTGATGAAAGACTGGATTTTTAACAATTGAAATGGTACTTTGATAATGAATATAGATTTTAGTGTTCATGAAGTTGAACCCATAATCCAACATTTGATTTTGAATCCAAAGTACCTGACCACAACAGTTAGCAGCAACAACATATTCTGCTTCAGTAGAGGAGGTGGCCACAATGGTTTGTTTCTTGCACTGCCAAGAAATGAGCCTTCTGCCAAGAAATTGACAACCTCCTGTTGTGGATTTCCTGTCCAAATTAGCTCCAGCATAGTCACTGTCACTGTATGCTTCCAACACAAATGGTGAGTCTCTTGGATACCAAAGACCTAACTTAGGTTGGCCTTTTAGGTACTTGAAAATCTTCTTCACTACATTCAGGTGGGAAGTCAATGGAGTGACTTGGTGTCTTGAACAAGCATTGACAGCAAAAGTGATGTCAGGTCTTGAAGCTGTGAGGTACATGAGTGAGCCAATCATGGATCTGTATAGATGAACATTAACAGCTTCATCTGGTTCATTCTGATTCTTAGGCTTTGGAGGTTCATAGGGAGTAGTTGCAGTCCTCAACAGTTCAAAGTCAAACTTTTTCAAGATGTCTTTAACATATTTCTCCTGATGGATAAAGATCCCTTTAGGTTGTTGTTTGACTTGTAGCCCCAAGAAAAATGTCAGTTCCCCCATTGCACTCATTTGAAATTCACCTTTCATCAAATCTTCAAATTCCCTACACCAAGCTTCTTTAGTGGAACCAAAGATGATATCATCCACATATACTTGGACAAGAATGATATCCCTGGAATTCTTCTTGATGAATAGAGTCTTATCAATAGCTCCTCTTCTATAGCCATGCTCCAAAAGAAATGTTGATAACCTAGCATACCAAGCTCTTGGTGCTTGATGAAGTCCATAAAGTGCTTTGACAACCTTGTACATCTTCCTTGGATTCTGTGGGTCTTCAAAACCTTGTGGCTGAGTGACATAAACTTCCTCTTCAATCTTGCCATAGAGAAAAGCACTCTTCACATCCATCTGATATACCACAAAACCCATGTAGGAAGCAAAGGCTAGAAATAGCCTGATTGCTTCAACTCTAGCAACAGGTGCAAAAACTTTATCATAATCAATCCCTTCTTCTTGTCTAAACCCCTGAGCAACCAATCTTGCTTTGTTTCTCACCACAATTCCTCTTGCATCCCTCTTACATTTTAAAATCCACTTGGTCCCTATTGCAAACTTTCCTGCATGTAGATCAACAAGTACCCATACATCTTGATTCTTGAATTGTTGCATTTCTTCCTATATAGCCTCTACCCAACTAGGTTCACTCAAGGCTTGTTTAATGCTGGTTGGTTCAACTTGAGATAAGAAACAAGCAAACAGACAATGTTGTTGATCTGTATGGTTGTCCCTCTTCTGATTAGAAACATAAGTAAGAAAAGCACATTGTCCAAACTGTGTCTATTTCACTGTACTTCTGGTTAGAACCATATCATTGGGATCACCAAGTATATTTGTTTGAAGATGAATAGTATTTATCCTATTAGTGGGAATAGGATTAACATCAACAGAAGTTTCAAGATTAGTCAGTGTTGGAGCAAAGGCATCATCATAAGAAGCTAATTGAAAAATTCCAGCACTTTGTTCATGATTGCCAAGGTTTGAGGGGCTGGGAAACCTTGTAAAAGGTTCATCTAAACTTGTGGATGTAGTAGAGGAAACAGGTACAACAGCAGAAATGCCATCAGGAGAATTGGCATCAGCAGCAACAGGGAATCCGTCAGCAGAAACTGCAATTCTGCTGGCATCTAGAGCAACTTGTCTCAAGAGTGCCTCAGTATCCTGAGCAAACTCAAGACCAAGCCTTTTAGCTTCTTCAATTGCTGCATGCTCTTGCTTTTTAAGTCTAGCAAGATCTTCTTCATCAGTTGAGTTATCCACATCAGCAGCAGCTTTGGCACCAGAGGCTTCTTTGTTAGTAGGACCTGCAACATGAATAGGGAGAGAAGAAACAACAATAGTGGGTTCATCACATTCTGAATCACTGTCTGAGGCATCTTCCAGGGTACCTGCAATGTTAGTAGGTGACTCTTGTGTACCTGCATATGGGTTAGTTTTAAATCTTGTATACCGAAAGTGATCTGTCAAGTAGTCAAGATCAAAGTACCATTCATGACCTTTTCCCTGAACATTTTCATTGTCTTCAAGAAATATCAGGTTAAGAGTATCCTCAATTTTCTTTGCAGCCAAATTATATACCCTGTAAGCCTTACTATGAGCTGAGTAACCAACTATATACCCTTCAGCAGCTTTTTCTTCAAACTTTCCTAGGTGATCACTAGTATTCAGTATAGTCACTTGAAATCCAAAAGGTTTAAAGTACTCAATGGTAGGTATCTTCCCAGTTAAAAGCTCATAGGGTGTTTTATTATGTGGTCTAGTAATCAACACCCTATTTAGTACATAACAAGCAGTGCCTACTGCTTCAGTCCAAAACATAGTGGGAAGTTTAGAGTCAGAAAGCATGGAACTTGCAGCCTCTATCAGGGTTCTATTCTTCCTCTCTGCAACTCCATTTTGTTGTGGAGTCCTGGGATTGCTATAATCCCTTTTGATACCCTTTGTTCCACAGAGTTCAATGAGATTGGCATTTTTGAACTCTGTTCCATTATCACACCTTATTCCTTTGATCTGCTTGTTAATTTGGTTTACAATGAGGGCCATATACTCTTTTAGAACCTGAAAAGTTTGGTCTTTAGTTACCAAAAAGAATACCCAACTAAATCTGCTAAAAGCATCAGTGATCACCAGACAGAAGTACTTATGGTCAATACTCCTGATGGATGTTGGACCAAAAAGATCCATATGAAGCAACTGTAAAGGTTCTAAGATGGTGCTCACAGCAGTAATGGCTTTATAAGAAGCCTTGTGTTGCTTTCCTTTGTTGCATGCAACACAATTGTGTTCATTAGTGAAGATCTTGGAAGGAAGTCCATGAACCAGTCTATCCTTAGCAAGCTTGTTGATAACCTTGAAGTTTACATGTACCATCCTTATGTGCCATTTTGTAGATACATCCAAGGATGCTTTGGCCACCAAGCATGCTAGATCACCTTCTGCCTTGACATCATTCAAGTTGAAGGTGTAAAGGTTATGATTTCTTGGAACCCATAGCAATACAAGACTTTCATCAGGTATTTTGAAGTCTTGTGATAGAATGAGACAGTCCTCCTCAGTGAATAGCAGAAGAATCTTCTTGTCACAAATTTGTGAAACAGAGAACAAATTAAAATTTTGTAGCTCCTTCACATAATAGACATTCTCAAAATCCACCTTTGGAGTTCTGATGGTTCCTTTACCAGTGATCCTTCCTTCTCCACTTCCAAATGTCACTTTGCCTCCATTAAAAGGCACAAAGTCATGCAGCTTCTCTTGATTCCCAGACATGCTTCTAGAGCAACCACTATCAACAATACCTAAGTCTTTATATAAAAGAGGATGTTCCTATAACAACAAAATATACAACAACATGAGTACATAGAGAGACTCAAGTCATGAAAGACTTGAGCCTGCCTTGTGGATCATTAGAATGAGGCCATGTAGATGAGTTAGATCCACCATGGTTCCTGGAACCCCTGTGTACAAATGGTCTATTAAATTTCCAAGAACAATCTGCTGAGGACTTTACAGCAGAATTCCAATATGCCCTTCCCAAAAACATTGGGTCATAATATCCAGGCCAATAACCATTTTGAAAGTAATTATTATGATATCCAGAAAATGGTCTGGCAACATGTCTATTCCTATCAGCAGCAAAATATCCACCAGCAGAAACAGACCCACCAGCAGAAACAGACCTATCAGCAGAAACTGAGTTGGTTATGCTGGTGGTGTGGGTTGCTTGTGGAACATATGAGGGTTTGGAATGAACATTGATCCACTTTGGTCTAGGTCTATTATGAGCAGCAGAAACACCCATCCTCTTTTCATAAAAATCACAATCCTTAATCAAATGCAATTTACTACCACAAACAAAACACTTCTTCTTTCTAGAAGATTTATTCAAACCAAAAGATGTTTTATCAACCACAAAATTATTCAAACAAACACCAGAAATAGAATTGTTTTGTAATGACTGAAAGGAATTGTTTTTAAAAGAAGTAAATAACAAGTCTTCAGGAGAAGCTGTCTTTGAAATAACTTCATCAGCAGCAAATATAGAGTCAGCAGACTTGTAAGAGGACTTGACAAAACACTTTGATGAGGACTTGGGTAATCTAACTTGGTCTTGGAATTACAACTGGCATAACTAGAGGTAGAGGTCTCTGAGGTCTTGTCCCTGAAAGAACAAGAGACACATTCATTAGAATCATTACTAGAGACACTACTAGAGTCAGGGGAGTTATTAGTCCTAGTTCCAGATTGCATCTGTGATTCATTTAAGTCCAAATGGTGGGATGTACACTTAGAGGTTCCTATGGTAGTGGGAGAGTCAAAGTTTTCAGTTTTACAAACAGGGTTTGGCAAGTCCTCTGACTTTTTGCCATACAGGTGATGTGAGCCATCAAAGTCTGAGGTAGTGGTGGTGGGCATAAATACTCCTCTAATGGGTCCTAGAACTGCATGCATGATGAGCCGAAAAATGAACCGTATTTAGGGGGTCATTTAAACCCGAATTCGAATTTATTTGATCAAATATTGCCCTAAATCGTTCATTTTGTCATTTTAGGTACTTTTGGAGTGAAATCTGGAAAAGGAAGCATTTTGGATGTTTTTGGAGCATAAAAGTGAAGAAAATGGCAAAGTCTTAATTTTCCTTGCTGGGAACAGTACCTGACGGCGTCACAAGATTCTACATGATGGCGTCAAGAGTAATACAAGAGGTGGAAGTGGATAAAGTCCGTGACGGTCTAGAGAGTTTTATACTAGGGACATGACGGCGTCACCATAGGCCGTCATGGTCAAATGTTAGTGACGGCCCAGAACAAAATTACACATGACGGCGTCAAAAGTGAATCTAGGCAATCCGATTTCATTATGGGCAGCGAGTTGACGGCGTCAAAATTTCCTTCTTGACGCCGTCACCCTGTAAAATCTATATATAGTTTTGCAATTTTCATTCATTAGAGTGTAACTTTTAGGGTGCAACTTTGAGGGAGAAACCCTAGGTCGAATTTTTCCAGCTTTTTCAAGGGTTTCAACCCTTTGAACTTTTCATGTCAATTTGAGATAAGTACTCTTTCAATTCAATTAATATGTCTATGTGTTGCTTGAATATATCTTACACTTGTCTTCAATTTAACATGCTCGGCTAGATCTCTTTTGTGTTTGCTTAGATGTAGTGAAACCTAGATGTTAATTATGGGTTGATTTTTTGTTTATAGTTGTTACGTGATTAGGCGAAAAATGAACCACTTTTAGGGGGTCATTTAAGCCCGGAATTGAATTTATTTGATCAAATATTTCCCTAAATCGTTCCTTTTGTGATTTTAGGTACTTTGGGAGTGAAATCTGGAAAAGAAGGCATTTTGGACGTTTTTGGAGCATAAAAGTGAAGAAAACGGCAAAGTCTTAATTTTCCAAGCTGGGAACAGTAGGTTACGGCGTCAAGAAGAAAATCTTGACGGCGTCAAGAGTAATTTCCATGACGACCCAATACAGAAATGACAGTGTCACAAGGTAGAGCGTCAAGAGTAAAATGCATGACGGCCTGGAAACACATAACACTTGACGGCGTCAGAAGTAGATCAAGGCAGTCCGAGAAGTATTTTGGCGGCGAGATGACGGCGTCACCAATTTGGTCTTGACGCCGTCAGACCCTATTTCCTATATATAGTTTTCTAATTTTTACACATTAAGAGAGGAAGTTTTGGAGAAACCCTAACACCGAACTTAGTACGAATTTTACAGGTTTTTCAAGGGTTCTCAGCCCTTGAACCCTTTCATGTGTAATTGAGATAAGTGTTCTTTTAATTCAATCAATATGTCTATGTGTTGGTTGTCTATATCTTGTTCTTGTCTTAATTCCATCATGCTAGGCTAGATCTATCTTGTGTTTGCTTAGATCTAATGAAACCTAGATGTTAATTATGTGTTGATTAGTTGTTTATGGTTGTATTGGATGAATGATTTTGATGTTAGGCTTAAGAAAACTGGCAGATCTCCAAATGGTAACATGCCTGAACGTCTTATGAAACATGAACCGATGTGCACTAGGTTTTATTGGTTGTATTTAATGCATGAGTAAATTCTAATGATCCCATGTTAGGAGCTTCTTAGCCGGCTCGACATAGGAGTGACGTAGGCACTCATAGGATTGGGGAAGTAAGTGCGCCACCCCATGAATGGTATTAAGGAATACAATCCGTCATCCACGCAATTATAACAAGTAATTAACGTGTAAAAGATGTCTAGGGAGTAGTGAAATCTAAGTAAACACATTTTCTCCACTTATTGCTCACAACCTTAGTATAATTTAGTTTATTTTCATTTCTAGTATTTTTATTTTGATTGCATTTTAGTATTGGGTTAGTTGACTAGCAACTAATTCCGCCCATATCCTTCAAACCCGAGATTTTAATTTGTTTTCTATAAAATATAAAAATACAAAAAGAATCATCCATCACCTTTAGCACTAGTAATTAGGTTTTCTAATCCTAGTGACACTATTCCTAGCTGAACGATTAATCCCCCGGTACTTATCACTATACTATACTACAACGATCAGGTACACTGCCTGGTGGGGGTTGTAAGCTTCTCAGGATCCCTTGAGGAGTAAAGCCTGGTGCGATTCCCACGTATCAAGTTTTTGGCGTCGCTGTCGGGGAATAGTTATTGTCTAGGTTAGAATTTCTTTTTATTAGGTCTACTTGCTAGATTCCTTTCTAGTAAGATTTTATTTTTATTTTTTTAGGTTTCTTTAGTCTATCTTAATTCTTTGTGTCTTTGTTCGTAACTCTTCACCACCCAACATCATGGACAACGGGAACATCTTTGAACCCGTCATCCAACCACAACAAAACCCACCACTAGAACCCCTTAGGCCCCGAACCTTAGGAGAGTATTCCCGACCTAGCCACCAAGGCTACCGAAACACCATTGAGCTCACCGGAGCCAATGTGACCCCCTTGCGATCCGACACCATCCGGTTGGTGCAAAGCGGATGTGCATTCCATGGACTTCGTTCCGAAGATCCAAATCAACATCTTAAGGACTTCCTTAAAATCGTAGACTCCATAGACCTAGATGTTGTGACTAGAGAGACTACCCGATTACACCTATTCCAATTCTCTCTACGGGATCAAGCTAGTCAATGGCTTGAGCGTTTACCCGCGGGATCCATCACCACATGGGATGATCTCACCACTCGTTTCCTTGATCAATTTTTCCCACCGGGGAGAACTACTAAGCTTAGAAATGACATCTTGATGTTCCAACAACGTCAAAATGAAACCTTTTATGAAGCATGGACTCGATATAAAGACCTGCTCCGAAAAGTCCCTCATCATGGCATCGAACCATGGCTCTAGATTCAAATCTTTTACGATAAAGTTGACTATCAAACAAGGAGAGCCATTGATTACGCAGCCAACGGCAGGCTAAACAGACTTAGCATTGACGAATGCTGGAAAGTTCTTGAGGGGTTGGACAATACGAAGAAGAAGGATGGGAAGACCCGATGTTTCCAAGCAAGGGAAAACTTGACTATGCACACGCCACCTAAGAACAGTTATTAGGAAGCATCGAGAAGCAGGTAAAAGAATTAATGAGTATTGAGAAACCTGCTACTGAAACCATGTGGAATCCTAATTTACGTAGGAATGCGGTTATCGACCACAATTTTCCTGAACGTTCACGACAAAAGGAATTCGAAGGGATAATGGTAACCTTCATGGATAATCAGGAAAAACAAATCCAGCACCTAGAAGCACGCATGGAAAGCACTCACAAAGCTTTTATGAATTTAGCAGACCAATTCATATCAAGGGTCAAAGAAAAGATCAAAGAAAATTTCGTACCTAGAAAAATCGAAAAAGTCTTCAAGGTTTCAAATCCTTTGGCGTTTGACCAAGAGGATAGCGAGAAATTTTCCCCAAGTGCTTCACCGTTAACCACCTCCCGTTCTTGTGAGCATCCCCAGGAAGAGAAGAATTCGCAATTCCATAACATTTTCATTGGATGCTTGCGAACCACACTCCCAAACTTATGCAAGAGACGTTCTTTTGGTTTTAAACCCGATGTGAAGAGGTTGTACCTCAAAAACACCACTGATTTGAAACCCTCTATGGGACAACATCTCTTTGTACACACCGGTGACCCGTGCGAAGGTTACAACTTAGCTAAAACGTCACCCAATCCCTTCTACAACCTCACCTCTTTCCGTGACAGTAATGAAACGTTCGACCCTGGTGGACTTCACTAACGGAATAGCTACTCATGGTTTTACTTATGTTTAGCTATTCACACAAAGTGCAGGGACTAAATGTGGAATTACTCCATTTCTCACCTCACACGGGCATCTGACGGCGTCAGATATTAACTCTTGACGCCGTCACCTAGCTAAATCAGCAATATTAACCCAAATCCAATCACTTTCAACCCATACCCCACAATTCTCACCCAAAGTGCTGCTACTACTTCGAATCTCCACCCTTTAATTCGATGTCTTCCGCAACCAATCTTCACTCGGTAAGTAGTTTTTCTTCACTCTTTTTCGATCAATTGTCCGTAGGATCACTCAATTTTGAAAACCCCTTTCGCCCGAAACCCCATTTTTGACCCATCATTAACAAATCGTAATGCCATCCATTAGGTGATTTGTAAACATGGGGTTACCCTTTGATGATGTTATCCCACTCGAATCATGCGTTAGTTTAGGAAAAGCCACTCATGTCACGGATTTTTTGACCCCCCACCCATGTTTTCTGATTAAAGGAGCGTTTGGGTAATGGGTTAAGAGTTTGAAAATTGATTTTTCCCTCGCAATTGCATGATTCAGATTCTACTGGGTCTGACGGTGTCAGGACCTTCTTCTTGACGGCGTCAGATGTGTCTGACAGCAAGAATCAATAAAATTCTCGTTCTAATTGTTTCCGTTCACTCTATCTTTTTCCAGGAAAATGAGCAAGCGATATCGCCAACATCGTGGCAGCTCTTCTAGGTCACAAAGAGTCAACTATGGAGAATTGGTCCATAGTTGGAGCGAGTTTGACACTATTGGTGATGAGGCGAAAAATGATCCGTTTTTAGGGGGTCATTTAAGCCCGAATCCGAATTTATTTGATCAAATATTGCCCTAAATCGTTCCTTTTGTGATTTTAGGTGTTTGGAGAGTGAATTCTGGAAAAGAGGCTATTTTGGACGTTTTTGGAGCATAAAGTGAAGAAAACGACAAAGTACCAAAAATCCAAGGTGGAAATACAAGGTGACGGCGTCAAGGGTTTGCTCTTGACGGTGTCAGACATGAAGAATAATTTACCGTAGCTGGTGACGGCGTCAGATGGAGAGGTGACGGCGTCAAAGTGACCAAGATTAATTTACCGTGGGTGGTGACGGCGTCACATAGGCCGTCACGATTGGATCTAGGGCGTCCGAGGAAGTGTATGGCGGCGAGTTGACGGCGTCAGATTTAACTCTTGACGCCGTCAGGACGATTTTCCTATATATAGTTTTCTAGTTTTTTCATTAAAAGAGAGAAGTTTTGGTGAAACCCTAAAGACGATTTTGGTGCCTCTTTTACAGGTTTTTCAAGGGTTCCAAACCCTTGAGACCTTGCATTGTAATTGAGATAAGTATATTCTTAATTCAATCAATATGTCTATGTGTTGGTTGTTTATCTTTTGCTCTTATCTTAATTCTACTATGCTAGGCTAGATCTCTCTTGTGTTTGCTTAGATCTAATGAAACCTAGATGTTGATTATGTGTTGATTACTTGTCTATTCTTGTTTTGAATGAATGATTTTATATGTTAGGCTTAAGAAAACTAGCAGATCTCCAAATGGTAACATGCTTGAACGTCTTAAGAAACATGAACCGAGGCGTACTAGGTCTTTATTGGTTGTATTTAATGCATGAGCCACTGTTTACAATCCCTATAGTTGTGCTGGGTCATGGTGTAGGAGGAGATAAGAGCTCATAGAGTTGGGGAGTTATGTATGCCACTCCACGAATGGTATTAAGGAATACAACCCGTCATTCATACAAGTGTAACAAGTAATTAACATGTAAAAGATATCTAGGGAGTAATGAAGTCTAAGTAAACACAATTTCTCCATATACTGCTCACAACCTTAGTTTAATATTAGTTTAATTTTATTTTCATTAGTTTAATTAGTTACAAAGTAGTTTTTGGGTTAGTTGATTAGCAACTAATTCCGCCCACTCCTTCAAAACCCGAGATTTTACTTGCTTTAATAAAAATATAAAAATACAAAAATAATCATCTCTCACCTCTAGAACTATTAATTAGGTTTTCTAATCCTAGCGACACTATTCCTAAGCTGAACGATCAATCCCCCGGTACTTGTCACTATACTATACTACAACGATCAGGTACACTGCCTGGTGGGGGTTGTAAGCCTCGCGAGATCCCTCGAGAGGTAAAGCAAGGTGCAATTCCCACGCATCAAGTTTTTGGCGCCGCTGCCGGGGAATAGTTATTGTCTAGGTTAGAATTTCTTTTTATTAGGTCTACTTGCTAGATTCCTTTCTAGTAAGATTTTTTTTTTTATTTTTAGGTCTTCTTTAGTCTATCTTATTTCTTCGTGCTTTTGTTCGTAACTCTTTACCATCCGACATCATGGAAGGTGGTAACATCTTTGAACCCATCATCCCACCACAACAAAACCCACCATTAGAACCCCTTAGGCCCCGAACCTTAGGAGAATATTCCCGACCTAGCCACCAAGGCTACCGAAACACCATTGAGCTCACCGGAGCCAATGTGACCCCCTTGCGATCCGACACCATCCGGTTGGTGCAAAGCGGATGTGCATTCCATGGACTTCGTTCCGAAGATCCAAACCAACACCTTAAGGACTTCCTCAAAATCGTAGATTCCATAGACCTAGGTGTTGAAACTAGAGAGACTACCCGTTTACGCCTATTCCAATTCTCTCTACGGGATCAAGCTAGTCAATGGCTTGAGCGTTTACCCGCGGGATCCATCACCACATGGGATGATCTCACCACTCGTTTCCTTGCTCAATTTTTCCCACCGGGGAGAACTACTAAACTTAGGAATGACATCTTGATGTTCCAACAACGTCAAAATGAATCTCTTTATGAAGCATGGACTCGTTTCAAGGACTTACTCCAAAAAGTCCCTCATCATGGCATAGATTTGTGGCTCCAAGTCCAAATTTTTTATGACCATATCGATATCCCCACGAGGCGAACCATTGACCAATCGGCCGGTGGTAAGCTACGTGATCTTAGTGCGGAACAATCATGGGAACTCATAGAAGATCTTGCTCTCTATGACAACGAAAGTTGGAATGATCCCCGTGATTTGAACAAAACGGTCAAGGCAATATCTTTGCCTTCGAATAATTCAAGCACTCCCGACCGTAGGATCATGGAACTTGAGGACCAAGTCAAGTTTCTCATGAAATCTTACGAAGCTCCGAAGCATTCAAGCCAAGTGAACAAAATCACTTCTTCATGCGAATTATGTAGTGGTCCCCATGACACTCGTGATTGCGTGGAACTCCCCGGAACAGCTTTTGCGGACTACGCATCCACGCGTACCGACGAAGCAGGAGATAAGTGGTACACTTTCAAGCCCGAGCCGAACACATACGGTGATTCATATAACCCCTCATGGAAAAATCACCCAAACCTTAGGTGGAAACAAAATCAACCCAATTCATCCAACCCACCTAATCGTTACCAATCAAACGGTCCACCATCCAACCGTACCTTCAACAACAATCCTTCTAACAACTATGGTAGTACCAACAATCTTGAAGGATTGATGTCGAAATTTATGGCATCTCAAGAAGCTCGCATAGCTAAGTTTGAAGCCGATTTCAAACAAAATCAAAGCGAGATGACCAATAGAATTGATGCATTGTTGAAAGTTCTCAATGACCGAGAAATGGGAGCACTCCCAAGCGACACCATCAAGAATCCGAAACTAAACGTTAATGCCATATCTTCAGTTTCGTCACCCACTTCGTGTCCACAATATTACTCGGTTAAATCAACGAGCACGTGTTTCAAACAATACCAAGTTCCCCAAAAGGACCAATCAACTAAAACACCCACTATAGAGCCGGTCAAAAGCATAGTTGAAACACCTCTTACGCAAGACCTTGACGATGAATTCAAAGAACTTCACCTCGAACGCCCCGTCATTGATGTCTTAGCGCGTGCTCCTTACTATAGTGCCCTCCTAGAAAAATATGAGAAGTATAAGCTAGGTAAAAATGGGACCGCCTTCGTTCAAAACAAGTTGCCTAAAAAGCTTGATGATCCGGGTATATTTGTTTTGCCTTGTAAGATAGGAAGATCCGAAGCTTTCGACACACTAGCCGATTTAGGGTCAAGCCTCAACTTGATTCCCTTATCCTTATTCACCGCTCTTAAGCTAGGAAAGTTAGAGGAAACGGAGGTATTGATAGGGCTAGCGGATGGAAGTATTGCCCACCCTGTTGGAATGATTAAGGATGTAGTTGTTCACGTAGGAAGGTTAACTATATTAGCGGATTTTCACGTTCTAGACATGGTTAGTGACACTACATGCCCATTATTGGTAGGAAGAGGATTTTTAGCAACCGCTAGTGCCATGATAGATTGCAAGGAATCCAAGATAGCGGTAGGAGAAGTTGATACTTGGTCGGTGTATGATGTTAAGAAGCATAGTTATGATTGTGATGATGAACCAACACCGCATTGGGTAGAGACGAATAGGAGACCATCTAGATATGGACCTTGGATAGAAAGGAACTTCATAGGACCTCAATGCCCATTTTATCTAGAAAAGGATTTCGTTGAGAAGACACATTCGGTAGAACAACTCATAGCTAGGGATGAGGAGCTAGATCCCTTTGAGGACCCCTTAGTCTTTAGAAAGATGATTGAGTTTTTGAGCGTAATGCCTATTAATATAGAGTTGAATAAATGGAAAAGAGATGGAGATAAGTATAAATGGAGGTGGGACAAGCCACCTAAAGAAGGTAACGGGTCATGGCATATTAGAATGACCTTGTATGATCCGGATGGAGAAAAGTTTGAAAGGTCATACCACACTAAGGGAACCAATAGAAAGTTGAAACCTAAGTTCGATCCCAAAGATGTCCTCAATGAGGAACTCACCCGAATCACGTAGTAACCCACGACTTTGAGTCTAGCTACAAGACTCGTAAATAAAGAAAAGCGCTTCTTGGGAGGCAACCCATGTTTTGTGTGATTTTAATTGTTTGATTGTTATTTGCTTCCGTATGCATGTTTTGTTTTTATTGTTGGTTGATCATGTTTCTCAATTAAAATGTGAAATACTTTATTATGTTGTTTAGCCTAGTCTTAACTCCAACCTAAAGGTATTTTTGCAAAAGATAAGTGTAAGGGGAAACCCCAAATATGTTTTTAAGAAACAAACCGATCATGATTATCCACAATATTTAATGAACATGTATATTCGTATTTGTTAGAGTCAAATGCTTGTATTGAGTCATAATGAAGTTTTGCAGGATTTTCCAGGAAATAGGACAAAGTTTTTCCAGAAATTTTCCGGAAACTTAACATAAAGATTTCTGCAGGTCCATTCTGACGGCGTCAGGCAATTGCTCTTGACGGCGTCAGGAGTTAAAAATCTGGAAATTTTACCGGTTTTGTTTTTCTAACGGAGTCTTATAGTTTTTGTGAATTATTAAGTTTTATAATCTCCAGGAAATCTGCAAACTTCATTCCACAAGCATTATATCTTACTTTGTTTTCTAGGATTTAGTAACTTATATAGGATGCCGCCGATTTTACGCGAGGTTGCCTTGTCTACTTTTGTCAGGATTTACAGGTTATTTGTGACAAGAAGATGATTTATATTCTGGAAGGGAAGCTTTGATTGTTCGTTTTCTTGGAAGAAGATTTAACCTGGCCAACCTAAAATCCATACCGAGCGAATCAGGGGAGTATTTGATTTCATTCTCTTTACTTTTTACTTTTACATTCTTTACTTGAACATTGGGGACAATGTTCATCTTAAGTGTAAGGGGAGGGTAAAAAGATGATACCTTACATATGCACTTTCGCTTGAGTTTGTTTTGTTTGATAGTAGATGAGTAATAAAACTATGAGAAATACTTGTTAGTGTAATTTTAGCGCCAAATTTAAAATTTTTTACAACATTTAGGAGTGAAACTTTAGCCATAGCAAGCGTCTCATGGATAGGAGATTGTATGACTAGCACATAACCGTATATTCAGAAAAATTTTCCACCCAAAAATGTGAGGTTCGCCTTTAGATTTGATAGGAAAAGCATTTACTATTAGTGCTTATGAGTGTACCGGTAGCATTTAGATTCTAGAACTTGCGTTAGTGATGCATCCCGAGACCGCTAGTGAGACTACATTCGTGTAGTAGGATTTACTACATGATAAGAGGCATTAGGATCACCCTTGTGTTAAACCCGTATTATAATTACTTGACCATTTAAGTCATATTACTTGGCTAGTTAAGTCAACTAATTTTTCCCACACCCTTAGCGTTGTACTCATTTTTAGTACACGATACCCCTAGTACACCCCTCCGAGCCTATCTTTTCGTTTCTAACTTTAAGCACTTTACTTAGAGGAAGAATTTGTTACACCCCACTTAAATGTACACCCAAATCGCCTTAGCCTTCCGTGTATGCGCTCATTTTTAGTGCATTATTGTTATTTGTTAAACCCTAAGTTAACTTTCTAATTGATTACATGGTTGCTAAGTCGAGTCATATCCTTGTACATATTGTTTTGGGACGATTGGGACTCATGGGTAAGTACTTATTTTGTGGAGTAATGGGGAAGAACATCATATTATTACCCCCATATGTACGTTAATCTTAAAAGTGCTCCAAGTGTTTTGATTTTCTTAATTCGAGTCATTAGAATAGTTTAATGTAAAGTATGTAAAGATTCAAGTGTAAGGGGAGTGCTCAAACCCCTATGATGTATTATTTTGGATGGTAGGGTAAGAGTGTATGCAAAAAAAAAAAAAAAAAAAAAAAAAAAAAAAAAAAAAAAAAAAAATCGAAAAAAAATAAGAAAAAGAAAAAAGAAAAAGAAAAAAAAAATATACGGACTACCATCCCGTTTTCATTCTATGTTCATTTTATGTTTTTGTTATTTTTCATTTATTAGCTTAAGTCGAGTCTAGTCTTGGCTTAGCAACGCCATCTTGTACATGTAATTTACTAAGATTGTTAACTCGCCACCAGTAAAATTCCCTTTATCCAACAAAACCGTGTAATTCATATCCCTACACCTGACGTTATAACCCTTTAAAAAAGACCTCTTTGATAGTTTATCCTAGGTGCTTACGCCATGTGGTGGAGGTTTGATCCTTTCCCAAGCCTATGGTAATCTATTTTGCTATGACAGGTAGTGAGAGATATCTTCCATTTCCATAATGTTATATTACTTTATTACACCCGAGAGATGTGAGTATCTAAACACTATTTGTGAGGTGCTTGTGTATGACCTCCGTGCTTGTCTATTGGTCTTTAGTGGAACGATTATTTATTGTAATTACTTTTATATTAGTGTTAAATGACCCCTAACTTGTCTTTTGAGTAGAATAAAAGCTCATTTGCTTGAGGACAAGCAAATCTCAAGTGTAAGGGTATATGATGAGGCGAAAAATGATCCGTTTTTAGGGGGTCATTTAAGCCCGAATCCAAATTTATTTGATCAAATATTGCCCTAAATCGTTCCTTTTGTGATTTTAGGTGTTTGGAGAGTGAATTCTGGAAAAGAGGCTATTTTGGACGTTTTTGGAGCATAAAGTGAAGAAAACGACAAAGTACCAAAAATCCAAGCTGGAAATACAAGGTGACGGCGTCAAGGGTTTGCTCTTGACGGCGTCAGACATGAATAATTTACCGTAGCTGGTGACGGCGTCAGATGGAGAGGTGACGGCGTCAAAGTGACCAAGATTAATTTACCGTGGGTGGTGACGGCGTCACATAGGCCGTCACGATTGGATCTAGGGCGTCCGAGGAAGTGTATGGCGGCGAGTTGACGGCGTCAGATTTAACTCTTGACGCCGTCAGGACGATTTTCCTATATATAGTTTTCTAGTTTTTTCATTAAAAGAGAGAAGTTTTGGTGAAACCCTAAAGACGATTTTGGTGCCTCTTTTACAGGTTTTTCAAGGGTTCCAAACCCTTGAGACCTTGCATTGTAATTGAGATAAGTATATTCTTAATTCAATCAATATGTCTATGTGTTGGTTGTTTATCTTTTGCTCTTATCTTAATTCTACTATGCTAGGCTAGATCTCTCTTGTGTTTGCTTAGATCTAATGAAACCTAGATGTTGATTATGTGTTGATTACTTGTCTATTCTTGTTTTGAATGAATGATTTTATATGTTAGGCTTAAGAAAACTGGCAGATCTCCAAATGGTAACATGCTTGAACGTCTTAAGAAACATGAACCGAGGCGTACTAGGTCTTTATTGGTTGTATTTAATGCATGAGCCACTGTTTACAATCCCTATAGTTGTGCTGGGTCATGGTGTAGGAGGAGATAAGAGCTCATAGAGTTGGGGAGTTATGTATGCCACTCCACGAATGGTATTAAGGAATACAACCCGTCATTCATACAAGTGTAACAAGTAATTAACATGTAAAAGATATCTAGGGAGTAATGAAGTCTAAGTAAACACAATTTCTCCATATACTGCTCACAACCTTAGTTTAATATTAGTTTAATTTTATTTTCATTAGTTTAATTAGTTACAAAGTAGTTTTTGGGTTAGTTGATTAGCAACTAATTCCGCCCACTCCTTCAAAACCCGAGATTTTACTTGCTTTAATAAAAATATAAAAATACAAAAATAATCATCTCTCACCTCTAGAACTATTAATTAGGTTTTCTAATCCTAGCGACACTATTCCTAAGCTGAACGATCAATCCCCCGGTACTTGTCACTATACTATACTACAACGATCAGGTACACTGCCTGGTGGGGGTTGTAAGCCTCGCGAGATCCCTCGAGAGGTAAAGCAAGGTGCGATTCCCACGCATCAATTGGCGCCACCACCAAGTATGCGGAACTTTGTAACCACCATATTGATGCTGGGGTTGTGGTTGATTGGGAGATTCTTAGGTCCCAAGGGTTGGAAGATGCGTTTTTGGAGAGGATCCACACTGATGGGTTTGCGAGTCCTCAATGGGAGAGGTTGTTTAGGATTAGGGAGACGGTGTATAGTGAGTTGGTGAGGGAGTTTTTTGCGACCTTCCATTTTGATCAGGCTGAGGCTAGGACGGATATGGGGGCACCACTATCTATTTTAGGCTAGGAGGGGAAGTGCGGTCATGCTCGGTCACTGAGTTTGGTTGGAGGATTGGGTTGTATACTAGGGAGGAGGCGGTTGATGGAGGTTTTATGCAGAGGTTGTTGAATGGGGAGACTTAGAGGAGTGATATGAGGTGTGTCACTTTTTGGCCGACCATTGGAGACGGGGTTTACACCTCAACTACTGGGGCTGCATCCATCAAGGACCCTATAGTTAGGTTGGTACACAGATGCATCACATACAGCCTGTCAGGACGTCATGGCACCACTCACCGTGTCACTGCTTCAGATCTTTTCTACCTGTACACCATCTTTTCAGCGGATGTCTACTGCAACATCCCATTTTGGGTAGCTAGTTATTTGAGGACCAGTGTGGGTGAGAGGGATATCGATAAGGTGTATGGGGGGATGTTCGTGACCCGGTTGGCTCGTTCCTATGATCTTCTTACTCCTCCGATCATGGGGTACTTGAGCGACTGTGGGGCCTGTAGGGTAGTGAGGGCTAAATCCCTCAGGCAGATGAGCATCGTGATGCTAGAGAGGAATGGGACCTATAACTGGTATGAGGCAGGGGGCCTGATGATGAGGATGATGCTGATGATGAGGTAGGGCCCCAGCAGCATCAGTTCCAGGGTTATGAGGAGGGGACAGTTGACTACTACCGACACATGGGTCGGGGAGACTGGCAGGCACACCAGGATACCTAGATGGGTCAGGTGGACGCATGGCGGACCACCACTGACCAGCGCTTTGACTGGATGTATGATCACACCATCCGCCAGATGCAGTACCTCTCCACCCGTGATCAACTTGAGCCTCACCTGCAGATTGACCCATTCCCCAGCCGTGAGACTGACTATCCTCCCTACGGGTACACCGGACACCTCCCTCCAGGCTATGACTACCGTTTTGGTCCTCCTCCCCAGTGATCTTTCTTGATATCTGTTATTTGTGAACGATTTATTGATGGTCATGTAATTCAAAACAATTGATGCTGTAATAGTTTAGGATGCGGCCTCTGTTGGCCTTGAACAATTTTATTTTCATGTTTACGTTTACTTGAAATAATTGAATGTGCTTGTGGTGACATTCTTCATTTTGTGTGATTTTCATTTTCTGTTTGTTTGTTATTTGCTTCCGTATGCATGCTTTATTTTTATTGTTGGTAGATCATGTTTCTAAATTAAAAAGTGAAAATACTTTACTTTGTTGTTTTGGCCTAGTCTTAACTCCACCTAAAAGTATTTTTGCAAAAGATAAGTGTAAGGGGAAACCCCAAATATGTTTTTAAGAAACAAACCGATCATGATTCTCACCAATATTAAATGAACATGTATATTCGTATTTGTTAGAGTCAAATGCTTGTATTGAGTCATAATGAAGTTTTGCAGGATTTTCCAGGAAGTAGGACCAAGTTTTTCTAGAAATTTTCCGGAAACTTAACATAAGAATTTCTGCAGGTCAATCCTGACGGCGTCATAAGTTTACTCTTGACGGCGTCACGGGTAAAAATCTGGAAATTTTACCGGTTTTGTTTTTCTAACGGAGTCTCAAAGTTTTTGTGAATTATTAAGTTTTATAATCTCCAGGAAATCTGCAAACTTCATTCCACAAGCATTATATCTTACTTTGTTTTCTAGGATTTAGTAACTTATATAGGATGCCGCCGATTTTATGCGAGGTTGTCTTGTTTGTTTTCTCAGGATTTACAGGTTATGTATGACAAGAAGATGATTTATATTCTGGAAGAGAAGCTTTGATAGTTCATTTTCTTGGAGGAAGATTTAACCTGGCCACCTAATTATCCATACCGAGCGAATCAGGGGAGTATTTGATTTCATTTGTTTTACTTATTTCACTTTTACATTCTTTACTTGAACATTGGGGACAATGTTCATCCTAAGTGTAAGGGGAGGGTAAAATGATGATACCTTACAAATACACTTTCGCTTGAGTTTGTTTTGTTTGATAATAGATGTGTAATAAAACTATGAGAAATACTTGTTAGTGCAATTTTAGCGCCAAATTTAAAATTTTTTACAACATTTAGGAGTGAAACTTTAGCCATAGCAAGCGTCTCATGGATAGGAGATTGTATGACTAGCACATAACCGTATATTCAGAAAAATTTTCCACCCAAATATGTGAGGTTCGCCTTTAGATTTGATAGGAAAAGCATTTACTATTAGTGCTTATTAGTGTACCGGTAGCATTTAGATTCTAGAACTTGCATTAGTGATGCATCCCGAGACCGCTAGTGAGACTACATTCGTGTAGTAGGATTTACTACATAATAAGAGGCATTAGGATCACCCTTGTGTTAAACCCGTATCATAATTTCTTGACCATTTAAGCCATATTACTTGACTACTTAAGTCAACTAATTTTTCCTACACCCTTAGCATTGTACTCATTTTTAGTACACGAAACCCCTAGTACACCCCTCCGAGCCTATCTTTTCGTTTCTAACTTTAAGCATTTTACTTAAAGGAAGAATTTGTTACACCCCACTTAAATGTACAACCAAATCGCCTTAGCCTTCCGAGTATGCACTCATTTTTAGTGCATTATTGTTATTTGTTAAACCCTAAGTTAACTTTCTAATTGATTACATGGTTGCTAAGTCGAGTCATATCCTTGTACATATTGTTTTGGGACGATTGGGACTCATGGGTAAAGTACTTATTTTATGGAGTAATGGGGAAGAACATCATATTATTACCCCCATATGTACGTTAATCTTAAAAGTACTCCAAGTGTTTTGATTTTCTTAATTCGAGTCATTAGATTAGTTTATTGTAAAGTATGTAAAAATTCAAGTGTAAGGGGAATTTCCATTCCCTATGATGTATTATTTTGGATGGTAGGGTAAGAGTGTATGCAAAAAAAAATTAAAAAAAAAATAAAAATAAAAATAAATTGAAAAATCAAGAAAAAGAAAAAAAAAATAGAAAAAGAAAAGAGAAAAAACATACGGACTACCATCCCTTTTTATTCTATGTTCATTTTATGTTTTTGTTATTTTTCAATTATTAGCTTAAGTCGAGTCTAGTCTTAGCTTAGCAATGCCATATTGTACATGTAATTAACCAAGATTGTTAACTCGCCACCAGTAAAGACTGCCTTTATCCAACAAAACCGTGTATTTCATATCCCTACACCTAACGTTACAACCCTTTAAAAGACCTCTTTGATAGTTTATCCTAGGTGCTTACGCCATGTGTGGAGGTTTGATCCTTTCCCAAGCCTATGGTAATCTATTTTGCTATGACAGGTAGTGAGAGATATCTTCCGTTTCCATATTGTAATTTATACTTTATTACACCCGAGAGATGTGAGTATCTAAACACTATTTGTGAGGTGCTTGTGTATGACCTCCGTGCTTGTCTATTGGTCTTTGGTGGAACGATTATTTGTTGTAATTACTTTTATATTAGTGTTAAATGACCCATAACTTTTATTTTGAGTAGAATAAAAGCGCATTTGCTTGAGGACAAGCAAATCTCAAGTGTAAGGGTATATGATGAGGCGAAAAATGAACCACTTTTAGGGGGTCATTTAAGCCCGGAATTGAATTTATTTGATCAAATATTGCCCTAAATCGTTCCTTTTGTGATTTTAGGTACTTTGGGAGTGAAATCTGGAAAAGAAGGCATTTTGGACGTTTTTGGAGCATAAAAGTGAAGAAAACGGCAAAGTCTCAATTTTCCAAGCTAGGAACAGTAGGTGACGGCGTCAAGAAGAAAATCTTGACGGCGTCAAGAGTAATTTCCATGACGACCCAGTACAGAAATGACGGCGTCACAAGGTAGAGCGTCAAGAGTAAAATGCATGACGGCCTGGAAACACATAACACTTGACGACGTCAGAAGTAGATCAAGGCAGTCCGAGAAGTATTTTGGCGGCGAGATGACGGCGTCACCAATTTGGTCTTGACGCCGTCAAACCCTATTTCCTATATATAGTTTTCTAATTTTTACACATTAAGAGAGGAAGTTTTGGAGAAACCCTAAGGCCGAACTTAGTACGAATTTTACAGGTTTTTCAAGGGTTCTCAGCCCTTGAACCCTTTCATGTGTAATTGAGATAAGTGTTCTTTTAATTCAATCAATATGTCTATGTGTTAGTTGTCTATATCTTGTTCTTGTCTTAATTCCATCGTGCTAGGCTAGATCTATCTTGTGTTTGCTTAGATCTAATGAAACCTAGATGTTGATTACTTGTTTATGGTTGTATTGGATGAATGATTTCGATGTTAGGCTTAAGAAAACTGGCAGATCTCCAAATGGTAACATGCTTGAACGTCTTAGGAAACATGAACCGATGTGCACTAGGTTTTATTGGTTGTATTTCATGCATGAGTAAATTCTAATTATCCCATGTTAGGAGCTTCTTAGCCGGCTCGACATAGGAGTGACGTAGGCACTCATAGGATTGGGGAAGTAAGTGCGCTACCCCATGAATGGTATTAAGGAATACAATCCGTCATCCACGCAATTATAACAAGTAATTAACGTGTAAAAGATGTCTAGGGAGTAGTGAAATCTAAGTAAATACATTTTCTCCACTTATTGCTCACAACCTTAGTATAGTTTAGTTTATTTTCATTTCTAGTATTTTTATTTTGATTGCATCTTAGTATTGGGTTAGTTGACTAGCAACTAATTCCGCCCATATCCTTCAAACCCGAGATTTTAATTTGTTTTCTAAAAAGTATAAAAATACAAAAAGAATCATCCATCATCTTTAGCACTAGTAATTAGGTTTTCTAATCCTAGCGACACTATTCCTAGCTGAACGATCAATTCCCCGGTACTTGTCACTATACTATACTACAACGATCAGGTACACTGCCTGGTGGGGGTTGTAAGCTTCTCAGGATCCCTTGAGGAGTAAAGCCTGGTGCGATTCCCACGTATCATTATGGATGATTGTATTCGATGTTAGGCTTAAGAAAAATGGCAGACTTCCATTGGTAACATGCTTGAACGTCTTAAGAAACATGATCAGAGATGTACTATGATTTTTGGTTGTATTTAATGCGTAGGAGAATTCTAATGATCCCATGTTAGGAGCTTCTAACGGCTCGACATAGGAGTGAAGTAGGATCCTATAGAGTTAGGGAATATTGTACACGGCCCTACGACTAGTATTAAGGAATACGACCCATCATCCATGCAATTGTAACAAACTATCAACCTGTA
Organism: Artemisia argyi; assembly: GCA_030686995.1. NCBI lineage: Eukaryota > Viridiplantae > Streptophyta > Magnoliopsida > Asterales > Asteraceae > Artemisia > Artemisia argyi. Next base: position 61,446,330 of record CM060692.1, on the reverse strand, counting down.
AAAGATATCTACGGAGTAATGAAACCTAAGTAAACACAACTTTCCCCATCATTGTTTACACCACTAGTTTAATTAGATTTCATTTCATTTTTGTCATTTTATTTTAATTGCATCTTAGTTAATTTGGGTTAGTTGATTAGCAACTAATTCCACCCACTCTTCCAAAAACCGAGATTTTTATTTGCTTTTATAAAACATATAAATACAAAAAGAATCATCCCTCACCTCTAGACCTAGTTTTTAGGCTTTCTAATCCTAGCGACACTATTCCTGAGTTGAACGATCAATCCCCTGGTACTTGTCACTATACTATACTACAACGATCAGGTACACTGCCTGGTAGGGGTTGTAAGCTTCTCGAGATCCCTCGAGAGGTAAAGCCTGGTGCGATTCCCACGTATCAAATTTTTGGCGCCGCAGCCCGGGGAATAGTTATTGTCTAGGTTAGGATTTCTTTTTATTAGGTCTACTTGCTAGATTCCTTTCTAGTAAGATTTTATTTTTATTTTTAGGTTTCCTTTAGTCAATCTTTTTCTTCGTGCCTTTGTTAGTAAATTAAATTCATTGACTATTCCGTTTGCCATTATGGAGAACGCGAATCCACCATACTACCGACCACAAAATTCACCCAGTCCTAATGACATCTTGATGTTTAAACAACATGAAGATGAACCTATCTATGATGAATGGGCTCGTTTTAAATATTTACTCCGAAAAGTCCCTCATCATAATTTCGATCTGTGGTCCCAAATTAAAATATTTTACCATCGTGTCAACCACTATACCAAAATGGTCATTGACCATGCCGCAGATGGGGACCTTTGGGGATTAAGTGCTGATGAAGCATGGGAAACCATAGAGAATTGTGCCATACTTGCCAAAAAAATGGACAACCCAACAAATGTTGTTACGGGTCAATTGATAGCTAGTTTGAGGGAACAAGCAAGAAGTTTGTTTGGGGATAATAAACCTATAGATGAGATAACTTGGTGCACGGAGTGGTTTGATTTCACCACAATACAAGCTGAGCACATTGGTAATCTTGATAAGATGGAGGATAGAGTTGAAAATCTAAGCCCACCAAGTACCCCATAAGTCCTACCATCATTTGAGGCATACACACCGCCCGTGACTTATTCGGATGAAGTAGATGAGACTTTAGGAATCCCAATTAAGGTAGAACCTTTGAACCAAACACAACTAGAGGATATAGGTTTGAATACTTATAATGATAACCTTACTCTTAGTTCTAGGGAAGTTCCTAGTTTTGATGAACCGGAGCCTCAACCAAAACTGTTACCTAATCTTCCATCCTTGGATGAAAATTTAGGAATTGAAATAGGTCCCGATCCACCCATCAAACCATATAGTCCGGGTAGTCTTAGGATAAAGGTAGTGGACTCTAAGCCTTGTAGAGAGGAAACCAATATAGGAATGGAAAATGACCTTACATGCTTACATCACCCATTTATGTTTGATCACAAGAAACATTATGGGTTTAAACCGGGTTTATTAGGTCAAGATGGATCCCCAACTAGTAATCTCTTGAAGTTGATTGAAAATGATCCCTTTCTAAGAGAAAATCTTAATCCACCCATTAACCCGATTGAATTAGGTAAGGTTATGATGATAGGAGCACACCCCTTTGAGCATATAATTCATCCACCACTCTTTCCTCACGAGGCATATTTCCACCCTAAGGGTGTGTATCGCTACTTCCACCCGCACTGAAAACCTCCCATATTTCCGTTAAATAAGGGTAGAGTCAGGCTCGTGACTCGAACAAAAACAAGCGCTTCTTGGGAGGCAACCCATGTTTTATGTGTTTTTAATTGTTTGATTGTTATTTGCTTCCGTATGCATGTTTTATTTTTATTGTTGGTAGATCATGTTTCAAACTAAATTATGAAAATGCTTTATTTTGTTGTTTAACTTCGTCTTAACTTCATACAAAGGCATTTTTCAAAAGCTAAGTGTAAGGGGAAACCCCAAATTTGTTTTTAAGAACAAAATTGATCATGATTCTCCACAATATTAAATGAACATGTGTATTAGTATTTGTTAGAGTCAAATGCTTGTATTGAGTCATAATGATTTTTGCAGCATTTTCCAGGAAGTAGGACATAAGTTTTTCCAGAAATTTTCCGGAAACTTAACGTAAGGATTTCTGCAGGTCACTTCTGACGGCGTCATGAATTAATTCCTGACGGCGTCATGTGTAGAATTCTGGAAATTTTACGAGTTTTGTTTTTCTAACGGAGTCTTAATGTTTTTGTTAATTCTTTAGTTTTATAAACTCCAGGAAATCTGCAAACATTCATTCCATAAGCATTATATCTTAATTTGTTTTCTAGGACTTGTAAGTATATATAGATTGCCGCCGATTTTACGCGAGGTTGTCTTGTTTGTTTTCTCAGGTTTAACATGTTATGTATGACAAGAGGATGATTTATTTTTCTGGAAGGGAAGCTTTGAATGTTCATTTTCTTGGAGGAAGATCTAACCTTGTTACCACACTATCCACACCGAACGAATCAGGGGAGTATTTGATTTCATTCTTTTACCTATTTCACTTTTACATTCTTTAATTGAACATTGGGGACAATGTTCATCCTAAGTGTAAGGGGAGGGTAAATGATGATACCATATAGGATACAATTGCACTTGAGTTTGTTTGTTTGATGGTAGGTGTGTAATAAAACTAAGAGAAATACTTGTTAGTGTAATTTTAGCGCCAAATTTAAAAAAATTTTACAACATTTAGGAGTGAAACTTTAGCCTTAGCAAGCGTCTCATGGATAGGAGTTGTATGACTAGCACAAAACCGTACCATTCAGAAAAATTTTCCACCCAAATATGTGAGGTTCGCCTTTAGATTTGATAGGAAAAGCATTCATTATTAGTGCTTATGAGTGTACCGGTAGCATTTAGATTCTAGAACTTGCGTTACTGATGCATCCTGAGACCGCTAGTGAGACTACATTCGTGTAGTAGGATTTACTACATGATAAGAGGCATTAGGATCACCCTTGTGTTTAAACCCGTATCATAATTACTTGACCATTTAAGTCATATTACTTGGCTAGTAAAGTCAACTAATTTTTCCTACACCTTAGCGTTGTACTCATTTTTAGTACACGAAACCCCTAGTACACCCCTCCGAGCCTATCTATTCGTTTCTAATTTTAAGCATCTTACTTAAAGGAAAAATTTGTTACAACCCACTTAAATGTACACCCAAATCGCCTTAGCCTTTCGTGTATGCACTCATCTTTAGTGCATTATTGTTATTTGTTTAAACCCTTAGTTAATTATCTAATTGATTACATGGTTGCTAAGTCGAGTCATATCCTTGTACATATTGTTTTGGGACGATTGGGACTCATGGGTAAAGTACTTGTGTTATGGAGTAATGGGGAAGAACATCATTTATTACCCCCATATGTGCGTTAATCTTAAAAGTACTCCAAGTGTTTTGATTATCTTGATTCGAGTCATTAGATTAGTTTATTGTAAAGTATGTAAAAATTCAAGTGTAAGGGGAATGTTCATTCCCTATGATGTATTATTTTGGATGGTAGGGTAAGAGTGTATGAAATGAAAAAATAAATAAAAAAAGTAAAAAAATCGAAAAATTAAGAAAAAGAAAATATATATATATATAGAAAAAGGAAAAGAGAAAAAACATACGGACTACCATCCCGTTTTATTCTATGTTTATTTTATGTTTTTGTTATTTTTGATTTATTAGCTTAAGTCGAGTCTAGTCTTGGCTTAGCAACGCCATATTGTACATGTAATTAACCAAGATGATTAACTTGCCACCAGTTTATATTGCCTATATCCAACAAAACCGTGTATTCCATATCCCTACACCTAACGTTATAACCCTTTAAAAGACCTCTTTGATAGTTTATCCTAGGTGCTTACGCCAAGTGGTGGAGGTTTGATCCTTTCCCAAACCTATGGTAATCTATTTTGCTAAGACAGGTAGTGAGAGATGTTTTCCATTTCCTTATTGTGATATATACTTTATTACACCCGAGAGATGTGAGTATCTAAACACTATTTGTGAGGTGCTAGTGTATGACCTCCGTGCTTGTCTTTGGTCTTTAGTTGAACGATTATTTGTTGTAATTACTTTTATATTAGTGTTAAATGACCCCTAACTTGTATTTTGATTAGAATAAAAGCGCATTTGCTTGAGGACAAGCAAATCTCAAGTGTAAGGGTATTTGATGAGGCGAAAAATGAACCGTTTTTAGGGGGTCATTTAAGCCCGAATTCGAATTTATTTGATCAAATATTGCCCTAATTTTAGGTACTTTTGGAGTGAAATTTGGAAAAGGAAGCATTTTGGACGTTTTTGGAGCATAAAAGTGAAGAAAACGGCAAATTCTTAATTTTCCTTGCTGGGAACAGTACCTGACGGCGTCACAAGATTCTACATGATGGCGTCAAGAGTAATACAAGAGGTGGAAGTGGATAAAGTCCGTGACGGTCTAGTGAGTTTTGTACTAGGGACATGACGGCGTCACCATAGGCCGTCATGGTCCAAATGTTAGTGACGGCCCAGAACAAAATTACACATGACGGCGTCAAAAGTGGATCTAGGCAATCCGATTTCATTATGGGCGGCGAGTTGACGGCGTCAGAATTTCCTTCTTGATGCCGTCACCCTGTAAAATCTATATATATTTTTGCAATTTTCATTCATTAGAGTGTAACTTTTAGGGTGCAACTTTGAAGGAGAAACCCTAGGTCGAATTTTTCCAGCTTTTTCAAGGGTTTCAACCCTTTGAACTTTTCATGTCAATTTGAGATAAGTACTCTTTCAATTCAATCAATATGTTTATGTGTTGCTTGAATATATCTTACACTTGTCTTCAATTTAACATGCTCGGCTAGATCTCTTTTGTGTTTGCTCAGATGTAGTGAAACATGGATGTTAATTATGGGTTGATTGTTTGTTTATAGTTGTTACGGATGATTGTATTCGATGTTAGGCTTAAGAAAACTGGCAGACTTCCATTGGTAACATGCTTGAACGTCTTAAGAAACATGATCAGAGGTGTACTATGATTTTTGGTTGTATTTAATGCGTAGGAGAATTCTAATGATCCCATGTTAGGAGCTTCTAACGGCTCGACATAGGAGTGAAGTAGGATCCTATAGAGTTAGGGAATATTGTAAACGGCCCTACGACTAGTATTAAGGAATACGACCCGTCATCTATGCAATTGTAACAAACTATCAACCTGTAAAAGATATCTAGGGAGTAATGATACCTAAGTAAACACAACTTTCCCCATCATTGTTTACACCACTAGTTTAATTAGATTTCATTTCATTTTTGTCATTTTATTTTGATTGCATCTTAGTTAATTTGGGTCAGTTGATTAGCAACTAATTCCGCCCACTCTTCCAAAAATTGAGATTTTTATTTGCTTTTATAAAACATAAAAATACAAAAAGAATCATCTCTCACCTCTAGACCTAGTTTTTAGGCTTTCTAATCCTAGCGACACTATTCCTGAGTTGAACGATCAATCCCCCGGTACTTGTCACTATACTATACTTCAACGATCAGGTATACTACCTGGTGGGGGTTATAAGCTTCTCGAGATCCCTCGAGAGGTAAAGCCTGGTGCGATTCCCACGTATCAATGCATCTCACCTTCTTTTAAGAATTTGACATGTTCAGGGTTATTCTTACTTTTCTTATCTAAATTATGGTGTACCTCTGCACCTACATATTTCTGAAAACCTAAACCTATCTCAGATGTTACAGACTGACTACTATAGAGCAAACTAGCTAACTTATCACCTGAAATTAGCCATTCTTTATGCCTAGCCACTTCCTTATCAAGCTTATCTTGCAAAACTTGTTTCTCTGATTCAAATCTAGCCTTTTCTTTTTCAGTAAATTTTAACTCATTGCTAGTCATCTCTAAATCCCTTTTTAATACTCTAATCTTCTCCTCATAAGCCAATTAATTTTGTTGAAACCAAACTTTTTGTTTTTCTAATGATTTAACAGCTTCTTTATAAGATTGAGCTTCAATAAAACTGGTTTTATATTTTGGTTCCATGTCATCATAAGTTTCTTTAAGAGCATTATATTTAATATCACACCCAAAAACACAATCAAATACCTGAGGAGATATGCCCATGAAGGCAAATTCAGCATCACAACTAGCCAAGCAGGAGATTTGCTGAGAAGTACTGCTTGCAGCATCATCAGTATCATGCTCATTCCAATCAATGCAAGCATCCACAGCAGTCACCAAAACCTTTGAATCTCCAGCCTCCACCTCCTTCTTCTTGTAAGCTGAATATCTTGTATTGTCTTCTGCCTTCTTAGCCTTGCATTCTCTTCAAAAGTGTCCAATCTCTCCACATGAATAGCACTTCACCTTTCTCCTGTCAAATCGAGCTGGATCTCTTCCATTAACATTGAGCTTTCTCCCAGCTTTTTGCTCAAACCTTCTGACTTTGAGAGAAAGCATTGCCATTTGCCACTTTAAGTCCAACTCTTCCAATGCTAGCTCTTCAATCTGTTCAAAATCTTCATAAGCTAGTTGTTGCTTTTGATCATAGTCAGCAACAAACGAATGAAGTACATCTTCCATCACATTACTAGTCTGTGGATAACTCTTTGGACCAGTAGTTGTGAAAGATAATGTTGTAGAGGAAGGGCTTGGACTTGGAGCATGTGACACTCTGTTAGTGTTAGTGCTTAGAAAAGCAGAGTGTGAGGGAGGTGCTGCATAAGTGGAGTGACCCTTGATATCAAGCTCCAGGGCTCTGAGCTTGTTGTACAAGTCATCAAACGAGAGATAATCCAGGCCACCTTTAGTTTTCAATGAGATGCTGACCTGAGACCATGAAAGAGGTAAAGCCCTTAGAAACTTGGAATTAACCTCCTCATTATCAGGCCTGGCTTGAAGCTGATGCAGCTGACTCAGAATCTTCTGGAACCTATCATAACCCTTGTGAATGCCCTCCTCCTCTGAAATCCTGAACTCCTGAAATTCCTGCTTAAGCATAGACTTTCTCATCTTTTTAGATTCCTCATTGCCCCCGAATCTTGCTTTTAAGGCCAACCAGATGGCCCTGGGATCATCAAGAAAGTGAAAATCTCCCATGTGATCATCTGGGATTGCTTGAAGCAAGATAGTTCTTGCTTTATTCTCCCTTTGTACAGCAAGGATTTCTTCAGCAGATGATGGAGGAAAGATGGTAACAAGACCATTATGATCTTTTCCAGTCTTTTTAGGACTGCTTCCATTCACGATCACATTCCATAGATTGAAGTCAACACTGGCAATACAGTTCTGCATCTTCATAGCCCAAATCTCATACTCATCTTTCTTGAGATAGGGAAACTTGGCGTTGCTGTTAGAGAAAGCAATCTGTTGAAGTTGTTGAGTGAGAGTGTTGGCGTTGTTTTGAGTGACATCAGAAGAATCTGTATCTCCCATGGGTACTGAATGAAAAGGTGTTTGAATGTAAGTTTAATTACAGAGATTATCCTATGGCTCTGATACCACTTGTATGATCTACCCTTGATAGATCTTGAGCCAATGGATCGATAGCCTACTAATGTAATCACTAGCAAGACTATATAGACAATCTCTGTGAGCTTGTATCTATTGCGGAATATAAACACAAACGATATACTAAATATTTTGATCCTCTATGGATCGTTATTATTCACTAATAATTGTTTTTGACACGTACATAATACAATGACCTTGGGTTCCTTTTATACTAGTAGAAACCCTAATCTCTTATACAAGAAACGTATAAACATAATACTCTAGAAGATATTCTACATATTTTATCTATAAATAACTAACTCTTATCTACGGATTAACTACTACATCACACTGATCATCTGGTATCACTGCCACATCACAAACTCTTTGTTCACTATCTCCAACTACTACAACACACTTATCATCTGGTATCACAACCACATCACAAACTCTTTGTTCACCATCTCCAACTACTTCATCACACTGCTCATCTAGAATCACATCCTCATCACGAACTCTTTGTTCACCATCAACACCATCAACATCCACGAGTGGAAGCAAACAGAAACTAATTGGTTCAGCATAAAGAGCATACACCTCTGTTCCTTCTCCATATGCAACTACATCATCAAGTTCATCCAATGCTTGATCTATTTCAGCAAACATGTCACTAATCTCTTAAGGCTCTTCAGGCTCTTCATTCGCATGCATCTCTTCATGTTCAGGTACATCAACTAAATGGTATGGATCATCATGCCATTCAGCATTAGTTCCTTGATCCACCTCTTCATCATACCATTCAGCATTAGTTCCTTGAGAAACCCTTCATCACTTGTGTCATCCTAATACACATCATCAAAATCGAGATCATAAAAATCGAGCAAACTTGTAGACTCCTCACTTGAATCCTCCACAGTAAAGTCTTGGTTGTTAGGAATTATACTTAAGTTGATATTGACAAAATATGAAAGATAAAGGACTTATGATGACAAAGTGAAGAATGCAAAAGACAAAGGACTTGCTTTACAAAGAAGTTATTTCAATATAGTCCTTAGTAGTATTTTGTAACCCTAGTTCTATATTATATAAAGAGAATACAGGGAATAGGTTTATTCATTCATATGTGTCACAATGTAAACCTAGAAAGGTGTGTGTGTGTAGAGACGTTTTATGGGAAAACGTCTAGGGTGATTAGTGTTAAGCCTCAACGATCTTAGATCGCTGTTAGAGTGTAACCGTGCTACACTTGATCACGTAGCATTGGGGCTTTGGTGTATGTTAGAGTAGAGATGATGACGAGAGTAACCTTGTTAATAATAACAATTGTGTTTTGATTATTCCGCTGCTTATTGTTATTGTTATTATTATGTCCTACACAACCTAGATCAGTTTATAACATTGGTCAATCTCTTCCAATAACCTTCTGAATTGAAACTCATCACTCATCCTTTTTGTATGATCTGCAATCATTTTTTCGACACAAAATGTTGGTGGGAAGTCACTATCAGAATCAGTATCAAAAACAGGTCCAGCATTCTCAGGTTGTCTTGTCTTATGCCACTCTAACAATAGTAATTTCCCACTGTTTCCAGTCTCACCATCAACACCCTTTCCAGCAGCCTCATTCATATCATCATCCACTATTTCTTCTATCACCACACCCTTGCCCTTAGTCATCATTCGATCCATCATCTCACACTCAACAATTGAAACACCGGCTTTAATATACAACTCCAATTGTGTAAATATAGGAACATACTCCACAAGTGCCTTCACATCTTCGTTAGACTTTAGTGGTAGCAAACCATCATCCAGTGACTCCCCAGGTATCCTAAAGTGAGTAAACATAAGGGTACTATCCGAGTAACCTAAATCCTCTAACATTTCGCCCAATAATTCCATGGAGAAAACGTCAGAGTGAATTCCGTCAAACCAATCTGTATCTTCAAAGAGATACCTTCTTCCTGGTTTTGAGGTAAATTCACTATTGTGATGGATTTGCAAAGAAAACACATTTTCATTCAAATCTGCGGAACACATAAAACATCAATTACTTCCGACAACAATAACAAGTTTAAATGAAAAACATTAAAATGGAACAAAGTATTCTTACTATAAACTATAAAGGATTCCTAAATCAGGTATCGGGGTACTGCGTGTACGATTTTGCCAAAGTTTAACCATTCTCAAGATCTTTACTTGTGAAATTAATGTTCTCCTTGAAAGAAATTGAGCCACGTATATAAACTATTGTTCTAAAGGACTAAATTTGTAAAACAAAACACTGACAATTGAAGTTATTGGCGGGAAAGGGATAAAAAGACGAAACTACCCTTGATGACTAGGCACTTAACGAGGAAACTAACAGAAAATGGCTCTCGGTGGTTTTTTTGCAAATTTAAGTAACGTTAGTGGCTTTTTTGCGTGACTTTTTGTCTCTGTCCCATTTTTGCGATTTCGTGATAGTTTATGGACCATTTTTGCTTTTTACCCTTATCTATACTACAAAGGAAAAATGATCAAAGTGAAAAAGTGAAAAGTCAAGTAATGTGAAATGTTGAAAAATATTATTAAAAGAAATTATGAAATGTAATTAATACTCTTATTAAAATACCATATTACTTAAAAGTATAATGATTTATTCACATTGTACAACCAATTAAAAACATATAATACAACCAATTAAAACAATTAATACAAATCACAAACCGGGTTGACCCGGGACGCTTCAAACCTGACGGGTTGAACCGGTTTAATTTGACCCGTTTTAGACCTAACCTAACAAGTTGACCCGGTTTAAATCGATAATTTTTTAACCAAAACGGTTCAACCGATTGAACCACCCGAGTTGAACCGAGTTTCAAAACATTATGTTTAATTATCAAATTTTTAAACTTTTATTATTTTTCAGATATAATTTTTTTTATCAATAAATTATCTTTCTTTATAAAATGTCTTGCTAATAATAAAAATATGCGTTATAAATTCCCTCCCCCATCATAAACAACCCACCAAATCCGTACCCTTTTCGATGGATCCACCACAACCACAACCATCAACACCCTCCGAACCACCACCATCGCAAACCACCACCACTCCTCCACCTCCCACCATCACCACCACCCCTGAACCACCACAATCACAACCACCACCCACCACCACTACCCCACCCCCACCACCCCAACAACCACCCACCACCACCCCAACCCCAAACCCTAACCCTAACCCTAAACCCCCAATCCCATTACAACAACAACCGTTACAACCACGGTCACCATTCCCGCGGGGCCCACCATACACCCAACCACCACCACCCTTCCCACACTTCTCATCAATAACCAACCCTTCATCATCATCACCATCATCTCAAAGAGGTGGTATGGCTATTGGAGTACCAGCTCCAACACCACCACCTCCACACCCTGCTTTAACTCCACCTCCATTCGCTTCGCAGCATTTCGCCAATACTACTCCCCAGGTATTGTTAGTTTACGATATCCGACTAGTTAGAAGATGGTTGTTTGTCTGTGTGGATGTAATAATGTTTGAAATGTGTGTGTAGGTGAGGCAATCTATTACTGGAATGATGGGATCACTTGGTGCAGGGCGGCCGAATAGTGTTGTTGCTTTGTCACATACGCAAAGACCTGTCCCGTCTCAGCTTAGACCGCAGACTGCTGCTAATAATATCTCAGCAGCTGCTGCACAAGTTAGTGCTTTTGTCTCTTTAGCTACAAATGTTATGTTCTTGCGGTATGTGATAGTGTGATATATTGATATCTACGTGTGGAGATTAAGCTAGTAACTGAAGTAACGATTGAGCTAGTAACCAAAGACCATAGCCCGTTTTACTTGTTTTGTGTTAAAGCTGAAACACACAGTAAGGCCCCCAAAAGTATCTAGCTGAGGAGAAACAGTCGTGATAAAACAGTTGTTAGCAAAATCCATGACAAAAGATGTAAAATGCATTTATAATTACCCTCGTTTTTGTGTTATGCGTATAGTTAATTGGCTATATTTGAGTTGCCATAGTTTGTCATGGATGTAATGACGTATAGAAATATGTATGCATAACAAGAAGCTGACTTCTCTAGTAGTTATTCTCAAACCCTCCTCTATCAACATATAAACAACTCCTATCTCATTTGTAGTTTTGCTTGTTTCAAATTATAAGGTTTACGATGTAAATGTCATTTCATTGTAGTATTCTTGGACTAACTGATGTAAGCAACACTCCCAAGGAAGAATAATAAAGGGTTTGAAATTTTATGGACACTCAAAAGAGTGCCTGTTTCATGCTAAAGATTTAACTAACATGTATCTCCCGTACGGGAGTCACGTGAAGGGTCTTATGTTTTCCTTAGTGCTTGAGGACAAGCACTTCCTTAATGGGGGATGTAGTTTTATGACCAGTAGGAAGTACAGATTTAATTAGGATGTTTATCCTTAATTTGAATTGTTTTAGTTAGGATAAACTATAAAGTAAAAGTGTTTTAGGTTTATCATGTTACTGTTACTTAGGGGTTTGTTAGGTTTTCTTTCCTTTAAAGGTAACCTGTGTTTCATTCAATAAAAGATCAGAAAATTAAAGTCAATAAAATAATTCAGTTTCAATTAAGTTTTAGAGATCGTTGGGTTCTCTCTCAATCAAGCCCTATGTATCTTATTACAATAGGTGTTTAAGGCATATAATTATGCAAATGAGAGAGGTGTGGATTTTTAGGTGTCATTTGTTTAAAAGAGGATGTTTTGAGAGCGACTTGTGAAGAACTCAATTCATATCCAACTAGTTATGACTGGTAGTCCACTAGTCTATATGAATTTAGGCATATAACTTGGACATAATAAGTTAGACATGACGCGTGACTAAGGTTAGACGTTTAGACATTTGCTTTGCGAAATGCAATCCTTCAAAGAAAGAAGTATATGATAAAGATCCATTTTAAAGGGACAATTTGTTAGCTAGTAAACTTAAACCATATGTCCATATCCCATTTTACTTGTTTTGTTAAGCAAACTGTAACGCCAAGTTAAACCTACACAAATATCTAGCTAAAAAGAAACACTAATGATTAGTGAAACATTGAAACCTACTTTTGAACAGCAATGATAAGGCAATCTTGTTTACTCCATGAAGGATCTTGCAAATCAGTTCGAAGAGAATGACAGAAATTTGCAAAAAATGCTGCTTGAGCCATGTGAGATATTGACTGTAGAAAATAGATAGAACATGGGATAAAGTTTTGTTGACAAGAAATAAACATTGATAACTTGTTTATACAAGGACATTACAAACATAGCGATTGGTCTTTTTTTATGTTATTTATTATTTAGGATTAATTTCATATATCGCCCTACTTTCATGATTAATTTCATATATACCCAAAGTGCAAGTATTGAATGCACAATTTACAATGTTTTTAATGCATGTTTGGGTATATATGAAATACTTAATGTGTAGACTTAGAATCACTAATTGAAGCCCAAACTTGAATTTGAGACCTCATCACCGCAAAGGAAAATGCGGGTTTTTGTCATACAATTTCTGCCATATTTTTTTTCCTTGGAACATGTTAATTTTCACTCCCCGTCATCTTACATTAAAGGCTCTATCTTCGAAATGCTCTTTCTTGACTTGATAAACATGGTGTATGTATATGAATTTTAGACAAACATTGTGAAAAAGTAGTCTTTTGGGCTCGATGCAATAGCCATTTTGATGATTAGGTCCAAGAGAAAGATTGCCTTTGAGATCTGTGGAAGGCCCTCTTTGCCATTTGGTCCCAGTTCTTTCTAGAAATTTTAAAGATTACTGTTGAGTGCTTAGTGAGTTATCATCTTTAATCTTTGATATTCAATCCCTTGTAATAATTGTTGATTTGCTCCTTCAATTGTCGGCACTTGTATTTGTGAGCCGGTTTAATGCTCTCCATTTTCTGAAATTAACATAAAAATTTAGGTGTTGAGCGAACCTTTAATAACACAGTATTTGGTGAAAAGACTGTCAAGTTAATCATGTTATATATAGTATATAAATTTGAAAAAGGTTTGTGTATTACCAAGTCAGTCACGTGTATTCCCAGTGAAGTATCAATTAATACCTTGATATTCGATATAATTTTTGAAAAAGTATTAGTGAGTAACCTTCCTGTAAATTTGTCTTATATTAGTATATTACATCATTTTGCTGAAAATATCTTCAAAGAAAGTACTTCAAACAAATTAACTCGATACTTTCATTTGTAAATCTTAAGTGCGTTTATCAGTAATCACAATACCAATGGAGGACCATTAAATAGTCAGCTACATCGTCTTTCTAACGAACAAAAATAGCAAGAGTTGGTATTAAACGTATGATCAAGTTTTACTTGCTCAAAAATATCTACAAATTTTCTGTTCTACTCTCTGGCCCAATATGGTTAGATAACCTATCATATTCTCTGCAGAATTTCCCAGAGCACGGTCATGTAAGACTTCCATCAACAGCCTCATCAGCACCTACGACATCACAAAGCACTCAACCATGGCTAAACTCCGGGCAACAAGCAGGGCCTTTAATGCCACATTCAACATTTAAACCATCAATGAACCCACAATCATTACAACAACGATCCCACCTACCATCTCAACAACAAACTGCAATCTCAACACCCACGCGACCACCTCAAACAATTTCCTCTCTACAGCCACAATCGTCGTCGTTATCGCAGCAGTCACAGGAGCAGTACTCATTACCACCATCACGAGTACCACAAACTTCGACCCCCCATCAACAACAGTTGGCTAGGAACCGTGGACTGGGGAACCAAAGACCATTCAGTCAAACTGTTGCACAGCCTACTAGTCCGGCTCCACCACCACCTACATTTAACAGACCACCAGCTGTTGTGGAGGCTACCGAGACTTGTAACAGAATTATAAGCAAGAGAAGTATCCAGGAGATAGTTTCTCAGGTAAACGCTTTATATCTTATAAATAAGAATTTTATTTGTTTAACATTAATGTGTAATTTTGTGTATAAACTTTTAAAAATGTTGACCATTCTTTTGAACTTGTGATGAGCAGATTGATCCATCTGAAAGATTAGATCCTGAAGTGGAAGACATTCTTGTTGATATTGCTGACGAGTTTGTGGAATCTGTGAGTTCCATTCTCTTTTCAATTTAGGAACATTAAACTTTTGCAGTTACAGTTTATTGTGGGCTAGAATAAGATTGTGAGGTTTTATTATTTGATTAGCCTCTTCTGTCCGGCATTCTTGTGACAGGTTACAACGTTTGCTTGTTCGTTGGCCAAACATCGTAAATCAAACACACTGGAGTCCAAAGACGTTCTTCTGCATTTAGGTCGGTCCTAAAGAGTTTATCTTAAATATGTTCACATACTTTATTTAAAATTTTGATATTGACTATAAGTGAACATCGGTTTTCTCTCAGAAAGAAACTGGAACATGAGTCTTCCTGGGTTCGGTGGAGATGAAATTAAGTGCTACAAGAAACCAGTAAGACCTAAGACTCCATTTAGTATTGATTATTGAATATGAAATCCTTTTTATCAAAAAAAAAATATAAGTTTGATTTTTGTGTGTGTTGGTTTCAGTTTGGTAATGATGCTCACAGAGAGCGATTGGCTGCGGTATGTACATTTGCTTAAGGTTATATGGTCTTGTGACCACAGAAGGTAATTTGATTTATCTTTATTGATTGTTACATTGTAGATAAAGAGGTCCGTTGCTGCTGCTGAGATATCAAATACTAAGACTTCTGGTGGACCGGCTGGTGGTGGTGGTGGCAGTGGTGCTAAAGGTCATCCAGCAAAGGCTGCACCTGGTCTTGTTGTCGGTTCCCCAAACCCCAAAGGATCGTAAAGCCTCATAAATTGTGACTGATCACTTAGGCTCCCGGTTCTTACTGTAGTGGCTTGTAGATTCTCTAGCATTTTGCACTTAGCTTTGCCTCTTGTTTAATAACTGCGAATATCAAATGTTTGGGAAATAGGTTGATGCAAGAGTCCAGCTGAGCTAATATTGATATATAATTATATAGATGCTTTAGAATTGTTATTGTCTGGTCAGTGTTTAGCAAAACATGAGTTTGATTGGTTCTCCCTCCGGCCCAATATAATGTTCATGTTTCATTTTTGAGTTGTGAAAAATTCATAAACTACTAAAAGAGTTAATTACTTAAATCATCCATGTGGTTTGTCGGGTATAACGAAAATGGTCCATAAACTTTTTTTCTTCCCGGATCTTCTCCCTATGGTTTTGACCCAAAATGGGTTTGGTCCCTTTACCACTATTTCCGTTAGTTTGACCGTTTTAGATGGCTGAAAGGAAATAAATACCCTTAAAAGTAAGGTCCTCGTGGTTTGTGAGGTGTCATGAATTTATTCCCTAATTTTGTTTATTACGTTTTCATTCGTTTTCATACGGTTTTATTCGTTTTCATCCGTTACTGTCCATTTTTATATGCTTTCGTCCGTTTTCGTCTGTTTTCATATGCTTTTGACAATTTCATAAAATTTTCTTACGGTTTCATCCGTTTTATACGTTTTCGTCCGTTTTTATACGTTTTGTCCATTTTTCTTACGTTTTCGTCCGTTTTATACGTTTTCCTCCGGTTTTATACGTTTTCATCCGTATTTCTTACAATTTTATACGTTTTCATTCGTTTTTATACGTTTTCGTCTGTTTTTCTTACGTTCGTTCGTTTTTATAGGTCTTCATCCGTTTTTATATATTTTCCTCCATTTTTATACGTTTTTATACATTTTCGTCCGTTCATCTTACGTTTTTATCCGTTTTAGTATTTTTTTATACGTTTTGTCCGTTTTGATACGTTTTGTCAATTTTTATACATTTTCTTACGTTTTGGTCAATTTTTTTCTTACGTTTTATCTATTTTTATACGTTTTTATACGTATTTGGTCTATACAGAAACGTAAAAAAAAATGAGCGAAAACATACAAAAACAGATGAAAATGTATAAAAATGAACGAAAACGGATCAAAGCTTATAAATGCATATGAAAACGTAAGAAAACCCTATAAAAAGGGTCAAAACATATAAAAATAGATGAAAATGTAAGAAAAATAGACGAAAACGTATAAAAATAGATGAAAACGTATAAAAACGAATGATACCTATAAAACGGATGAAAATGTATAAAAAAGGCCGAAAACGTATAAAACCGGACAAAAACGTGTAAAACGGATGAAAACGTAAAAAATTGATGAAAACATATAAAACGTATGAAAACGCAATAAAAACTTATAAAAACGGTCAACAGCGTATAAAAACGGCCGAAAACATATAAAAATATAAGAAAAGCAGACGAAAACGTATAAAAATGCACGAAAACGTATAAAACGGGAAAAAAATGTACAAAAACGGATGAAAACATATAAAAATGAGCGAAAACAGATGAAAACATATAAAGCATATGAAAACGTAGTAAAAATTATAAAAATGGTTGAAAACGTATAAAAACATATAAAAACGGATAAAAACGGAAAAACGGATGAAAAGGTACACAAACGTATAACAACAGACAAAAACGTATAAAAGCAAATGAAAACATCTAAAAACGGAAGAAAACGTATAAAAACGGATAAAAACGTAAGATGCACAAACGAAAACATAGAAAAACGGATGAAAACGTATAAAAGCGGACGGAAACGTATAAAGATGGACGTAAACGTTCAAAAACGGATGAAAATGCAAGAAAACGTATAAAAACTAACGAAAACGGATAAAAACGTATGAAAACGTAATAAAAAATTTTAGGGACTAAATTCGTGATACCTCACAAACACAGAGACATTACTTTTAAGGGTATTTATGTCATTTCAGCCATCTAAAACGGTCAAACTAACGGAAATAGTGGTCAAGGGACCAAACCCATTATGAGTCAAAATCACAGGGAGAGGATCCGGGAAAAAAAAGTTTGGGTACGATTTTCGTTATACCCGACATACCACAGGGACGATTTAAGTAATTAACTTGAATAATAAAAGTTAAAAATCAATTAAGTTACCGTATTACCCCTAATCAAAATTAATATTTACAAAATCAAATTAAAGCATGATTAAACTGTCTTTTTGTTGCTTTTGCAGTAATAAAGGCAACTTTTTTGAATTGCGTGTTTTTTGAACCAGAAGAAGTAACAAATTAAGATTTAACATATCAAAATTTATCTTCATAACAAGGGACCAATCCCAACTTTTTATCCTCACTTGATTCAATGGATTAGATTAAACCAACATTTTGACAAACCTATTTTTACTTTTTTTTTTTTTTTTTTTTTCCAAATATTAATATTTCTTAATCCGTTAATCAATAAGCAAAAATAAATATACCATCACGACGAGCATTTAAATGTCTCTTTTATAGATATGCACTTTGATATATTTTCGACAATGTTTTTTTTTCAATTTTTTCACCTTTTTTTAATACCTTTTTTCATCTTTGTTTTTCTTTTTCATCGTTGTTGAAACTTGCATGAGAAATCACATATAACTAAACAGTAATTTAAATACTTCTAATAAAATCACACGTGCTTTTCCAACACGTATCTTAATCATATGTGATTTTTCCCACACCTGTTCTCAATTACATGTGATTTTCATAAATAAACTATTATAATCTATAAAATCACATGTGATTTTATTAAAATATTCAAATTAGTGTTTAATCTAATATGATTTCTCATGCTATTTTCAACAATAAAAAAAAAAAAAAAAAAAAAAAAAAAAAAAAAAAAAAAAACGAAAAAACGGTAAAAACATGAAAAAAAGGGAAAAAAAAGTTTGTCGAAAGTACATCAAAGTGCATATCCATAGAAAGCTAATTAAATGCTGGTCGGGACGGTATAATTTGTTTGTCTAACGTTTAACGGTTCATGAAATATTTAAATTATAAAAATATGTGAAATATTAAAATGTTTTTACTCTCATCCATTGATTTTTTAAAATGGTGTTAGCATTAAAATATTTATATATAGAAGTGATGGTCATTCTCATATTGTAACTTTGTGTCGTTTGTTAATATTAGTAATAGTTTAGTCATTGGGCCTTGGACTTGGCAAGCTAATATGTCATGTGCTATGTTTCATAAGCCTTGTTATCCAATCATGTAACCAAGTCCAAGCCCAAGTCCATTAGAAAGCCCATGAGGCCTTTCTCTCTAACTATATAAGGCACCTTACCTCTCATTTGTAAGGTGTGCTTGTGTGTGTATTTGTGTGTGTTTCTCTCTTAATAAAATTCCATATTTCATCTCTTTCTCTCTACACATACACGACATCTACAAGTCACCATCTTTCCATCTTTTCTTCTTATTGTGCTTATATTGTGTGTGATAAAGTTGTGGCCCAATGAGAGTTGAAAGCATTAATGGGAAAAAGTATATTCTCGTTATTGTTGATGATTATTCAAGATAGACTTGGGTAAAGTTTTTGAGATCAAAAGACGAAGCACCAGGCATCATCATCACCTTTCTGAAGCGTATTCAAGTTCTACTTCAAGCTCCAGTAAGGATTATAAGAACAGACAATGGCACAGAATTTACAAACCAGGAGTTAAGAACTTACCTTGAAGATGTTGGAATCACACACCAAACATCAGTTGTTAGAACTCCACATCAGAATGGGGTAGTTGAAAGAAGAAACTGAACTCTTGTGGAAGCTGCTCGCACAATGCTGATTTTTTCTAGTGCACCTCTATTCTTATGGGCTGATGCTGTAGCCACTGCTTGTTTCACTCAAAACTGATCCCTAGTCCATCCGAGATTCAATAAAACCCCATATGAGCTGGTGAACAACCGTAAGCCTGACATCTCTTACCTTCATGTATTTGGCGCTTTGTGCTATCCGACGAATGACAGAGAAGATCTAGGGAAGTTAAAAGCTAAGGGTGATATTGGAATCTTAATTGGATATTCAGAAAACTCGAGGGCATTCAGGGTGTATAATAGAAGAACAAAAAGGATTATGGAGACGATGAATGTGAAGTTTGACGAGATTTCACAAATGGCTTCTGAGAGATACGCTCTAGAACCCGCGCTTAATCCGATGGCTTCTAATCAAAACGGATTAGGACCCGCACCAAACATGCAGACTTCTGGACACATCAGTTCAGGACTCGTGTCTCAAGGAGCTCAGTCAACAAACACGGATAAACCTTCAGAACAAAAACTGGAAAATTTCTTCGAGTTAATGTTTGATGAATATTATGGTGGAACTTCGACAAATGTATCTCAACAACATTCCGCTGCACCCGCTCAAAACCATCAACCACCACCACCATCACAGGATGCATTTACAACAATCGAAGCTGAAGTACCAACTACATCAACATCATCTACATCTACTCAAGCAACTCCAGTACTTGAAACTGTTCTACCAAGAGTTGATGAGCAAAACCAAAACACAAATTTTCAAGAAGAACCAACAAATAATTCAAACGATGTTACGCTAGAAGAAGAAGAAGAAGTATTTGAAAACCCGTTTGCAACAGACTCTGCTGAATCTTCTTCAAGGTTACAAGAACCATCTAACACACATTCGTTACACCCAAGGTACCCTTCTACGTTTAAATGGACAAAAGACCATCCAATAGAACATGTTATTGGTGAACCTTCAAAGCCAGTTCAGACAAGGAGACAACTTGCCACTGATCTCGAATTGTGCATTTACGTTTGCTCAATCAGCCTCAAAGAGCCTAAGAACATTCGGGAAGCAATGGCAGAAAACCCTTGGATTGAAGCGATGCAGGAGGAATTTCTTCAATACCTGTTACATGATAGTTGGGAACTTGTTGAACGACCACTTGATAAACGAGTTCTTGATCTCAAGTGGTTGTGGAAGAACAAACTGGATGAGGAAATGATTGTTATTCGCAACAAAGCTCGTCTCGTGGCTAAAGGTTATCCACAAGAAGAAGGGATAGATTTCGAAGAATCATTCGCGCCTGTAGCTAGACTTGAAGCAGTCCGGATTTTCTTAGCGTATGCAGCTCACAAAAACATCACAGTCTATCAGATGGACATTAAGACTGCATTCTTAAATGGAACTCTGAAAGAAGAAGTGTATGTGAGTCAGCCAGAGGGATTCATCGACAAAGATCATCCAGACTACGTCTACAAGCTTAAGAAAGCAATTTTTGGTTTAAAACAAGCTCCAAGAGTGTGGTATGACGAACTATCATCTTTCTTGCTCAAAAACAATTTCACAAAAGGAACGGTTGATGACACCTTGTTTATCAAAAAGTTCAAAGATGACATTTTGATCGTTCAAATTTACGTGGACGACATTATTTTTGGATCAACCAATCCTAACCATTCAAAACATTTTGAAAATCTCATGAAAAGCAAATTTGAAATGTCCATGATGGGGGAACTAAAATTCTTTCTTGGCTTACAAATACATCAATCCCCTCGTGGTATTTTTATCAATCAAGCTAAATATACTATAGAGATTTTGAAAAAACATGGAATGGAAAATTGTGATTCTGTTGGTACACCAATGGTCACTTCACCAAAAATAGGTGCTGATTTGTTTGGGAAACCCATCGATCCGAAAAAATATCGGAGTATGATCGGTTCTCTCATGTACCTAACTGCTAGTCGACCTGATATTCAATTTGATGTATGTTTATTAGCATAGTTTCAGGCAAAGCCTACCGAACTTCACCTCAAAGAGGTTAAACGGATCTTTCGGTACCTACGGAGCACCATTAACATGGGACTTTGGTATCCGAAGGATTCGGGGTTTAATCTAACAGCATTTTCAGATGCAGACCATGCTGGTGATCAAGTTACAGCAAAGAGTACATCAGGTGGAGCACAATTTTTGGGTGAAAAGCTTGTAAGCTGGTCGTCAAAGAAACAGGATTGTACTGCACTATCAACCGCCGAAGCCGAGTATGTGTCTCTATCTGCGTGTTGTGCCCAAGTTCTTTGGATGCGGACACAGCTCACAGATTATGGCTTTACTTTTGACAGAATACCTATGTATTGTGACTAAAAAAGTGCCATAGCCATCTCGTGCAATCCCGTACATCACTCTAAGACGAAGCATATCAAAGTCCGCTACCATTTCATCAAAGAACACGTGGAAGAGGGTACTGTTGAATTATTTTTCGTTAAGACAGATTATCAACTCGCCGATCTATTTACTAAAGCCCTTCCAAAAGAACGGTTTGACTATTTAGTTCGACGAATTGGCATGCGAAACCTAACTCCTGAGGAGCTAGAACGTCTTCTCGAATCTTCTTGAAAAATTATTTTCAAAATCGCTTCGCTGTAAATATTTTTGAAAAAAACAAAATACAAAATTTGAAAAATCAACAAAAACAAAATACAAAAATACAAAATTTCAAAAAATCCAAAAACAATATAAAATCAAAAAAATCCAAAAATATTCTTCTCACGACATGTCTCTCGTATAAATCAATATTCTGTACGTTTCTAGAAATGTCATTCAACAATGATACGGACATGTACAGATGCTTGAGCGGGGGTTCTTTTTAATGTTTTTCTAAAACATGTCGTTTCTCAAAAGTTTCTTCACGATAGCTTTCGTATACTTCAGTACGAAACCCGGACATTAAACGATGACTTCTGATTAATTTTCAAATCAAGGACTCGTACGTTCAATGATGAACTCTTTTTCAAAAAGTTCGAGTCTAAACAAACGAAAAAGATTTCAAGCATAAACTCGTTTTCAAACAAAATTCTTGAGCACTTTTTCAAGATTGTTCAAAAGATTTCTCAAAATCTCTCAAAATTAGTGCTCAAGATAACTCCCTAAAAACCCTTAATTAATTTTAAATATGCTATCATTAAGGGGGAGTATAAACAACTAAAATGTTCCGATTTCATGCAAAAACAAATCTGTCTTTCTCTCCAAAAGCTTTTTCTTAGTCAGTTGATATCAAAAATATCACGATATGCTATTTTTGAGGGGGAGAAGACATGATTAAAATGTGATCAAAGATGTTTAAACTTTGTGACTGAATCTTAGAAGAGCTCGAATCAGTAAGTACCAATGAATTGACGAAGCATAAAATGTCAGTAATCGAAAAGACTTGTCCTGGACGGGTAATAATTTCAAGCTAGTCTAACTAGTGATGTAAGCGTGTCTCGAATAGGACTTGTCTGAGTAGAGTGTACCATATCGAGAGACTTTCTTTGGACTTGACCAGGACGGGTAATAACTTCAAGCTAGTCTAACTAGTGATGTAAGCGTGTCTCGAATCGGTCATGTTCACTGAAAGTGGATCAATTCAAAAAGTGAAAACTCCTCCCGCATGTGCAAATTTCTTAAAAATTACATGAGCACATGTGAAGGGGGAGTCCTTCAAAAGAAATGCAAAACTCTCGAAGTGTCAACAAAATGTGTTTTATTATCATAAACACTTTGAGAGATTTTCACAAAAAGGTTTTATGGCATGTGATCAATGATAGGATAGTCATGGAGTTATAAGGTGACTAAGGTTAGGAAAAACTAGGGGTGGAAATGAGCCGAGCCGCTCATGAAAAGCTCGGGATCAGATCGGTAAAAAGCTCAAACGAGCCGAGCTTAAACGAGCTCGAGCCTAAGTTGCAGCTCGTTTATTAATCGAGCTCGAGCTCGAGCTTTACATAAAAAGCTCGTTTAGGCTCGCGAGCCTAAACGAGCTTAAACAAAAATATGATATTTTAACTTATATACGAGCCGAGCTCGAGCTTATTAACGAGCTCAATAAAGATATATTACGAGCCGAGCTCGAGCTCGAGCCAAGCTTTAACTTTTCATGGCCAAATCGTATAAACGAGTCGAGCTCGAGCCGAGCCCGAACCTATATAATATTCCACGAGCCGAGCTCGAGCTTAAAATTTAAGACTCGAAACGAGCCGAGCTCGAGTTCGAGCCTTTTAAAACTTAAACGAGCCGAGCTCGAGCTCTGGCAGGCTCGGGCTCGGCTCGACTCGTTTCCACCCCTAGGAAAAACCGTCCTATGATCCGCCAGAGCCGGAGGGATCTACCCAAGGACAATTCCAATAGACTAGAATTAGAAGTCCTTAGGTATGATTGAAAAAAGGAGAAAATGAGAAAGGAGAAAGAAGGGGTTGAAGAATTAAAAAGAAAAGTTATGAAAAAGGGTGAAAAGAAATAGCCCTCCAAATGTTCAACCTTAGGGCAGACACCGGGTACAATTCATATGCTACTGGTTGTTACTAAGGTGACACCGGTATTGAAGACAAAGACGTCATGGACCCAGTGACGCACTGCACTAAACCTTCTTAACCACTCAAGTTCTCTTAAAAGAGCTTGTTTCATTCTCATGGGGAACCGATGTAATCTATCGATCTGTCTCTTAGTGATGATTGATATTGAAGCAGGAGACCTCTCCCTAATCTCCGCATAGGAAACCAAATGTGCACTTATCGAGTCTAGAGCCCCGAGATTCATCAAAAGATCTCATAGGAACACATGATATTTCTACACTGGTTGTTCAACATCAATGACGCCAGATGTAAACTTAAGAGTCCTATGTAGATCTTAGCAATCTGCCAGGACATTTATGAGAGGATTCACTTTTGTGATTCTCAATGATTGAGTGGAAATTCCTGCCAGGGTCAACATCAAACAGCCCTGACAGCAGGTCACTTCGGTAATCTCTTGTGGGTTATGCTTAGTGTTCGTGGTGGTTTCAAACGGTCTACAGTCGTGGAGTGATCCCCAGCGACTCACCCAGTCATTGAGCTACTTAGTAGGTCTTGTAAGCTCTCTCGAGAGTATCTGACATGGGAACGGCCTTGGTAAGGGTTAGAAGGAGTCTTCACACTATGCTGTTGACGATCTCTAATTCTTATCTGTAAGTACCGGATGTTTTATTGCTAACTGTTTATATGCAGGGACACTTTATCTCCATGGCGACAGATTCCACGTGCTCATACATACATCTGGAGGTTAAAGAAAGCTCCCTCAAAGATCTATACAACACAAAGTTCAAAGAAAGATTCTACGCCAAAAAGAAGAATCTGCAAAGTATAAAGACTAAAGATCAAAGTGAAGGAAAGGGAACTATGTCACAACCCGCTATTTCCCAGGTCAATACTAATTTCTAAACTAGAATTTAAATTCTTGACGTTTGATTTGAAACATTTTTACATAAGCCTTTTACTTGAATCGACGCGAATTTCTAATTAAATTCTAAGTACTCTAGGACTTAGGTTAATTTTAGTCCACAACGCTCCGGTACCTTGCTCCTTTCCCCAGTTCACCATTTTATTCTATAAAACGAATTTCTATTCTTTAAATACTTACGGTTTTTAAATCCTACATAACGTTAATTTTTATTCAAGAATGTAACACTCGACATACCCGACTTTCTCAACAATTATTTTTAGGGTATTTTTATACTTCCAAAACTATTACAAAAGTCCTAAAAAAATATTTTCCGATGTCCAAGAGAAATTCTTTATATCTTACTTTTAATTACGTATAACTTCCGTTAACTACCAAACTAATACCCGATACATATTTTTACTACCCAATACATTTAATATATACATTTTATAAAAATTACATTCATTTTTTTTCTATTTAGTCCTATGAGCCGCCCCCCCCCCCTATAATGTGTAAAAATACCACTACAAAATCTACCAAAAATTTCAATCTTATTATCATGGGAGACATGCAATTAATTTTGGTGGCTAGAGCAACTCAATTGCCCCCCTCCTTTTCCATGAAATTCGGCAATCACAAGGACCAAGTCCTTGTGATATTTTTGACCACATTGACCATATGACTATATATATGTACACCTAAACTAGTTCTTCATTTTAGTTAACAAGAAAACATACTCACCTCCCACTCTTACTCACCATTCGATCCACCCTAAGGAGCAAGGAAGATTAGAGAGCTTGTTGGTCACTTTCAAGAGTACTTAGGATAGTTTAACAAGGGTTTGGAGTACTAATCTTGGGGTTACATTAGTGTTCTACTAACCTCATCTCACTAACCTCTTTGTAAGTGATTTTTACACTACTAATATTTCTTGATTCTTATAATTTTATGCTTGTTAAGTAGCTACACATGATTATCACTTGGTACATGTCTAAACATCTTACATCCACTTTAATATTTTGCTAAGAAAATACATTTTTGTATAAGTTTTGATCTCAAGAAAAGTGTTAATAAATCTCTACAAGAAAATAAAAATAAACTTTACATATATATGTTAGCTTTGAAAACTTGGATGATCTTGATCAAGGACTTTAAATATTGTTGGGTTATGTTTAGATCACTATTTTTTCTAGTTGATGGATGACCTAGGACCATAGTTGGAGTTGTTGACAAAAGGTTGTAGCAAGTAAACACTAGAAAAATATAGTTTGACATTATTTATGGTAAATCTGCCCTTTTCGACCTCCTGTAGAAACTCAGTATCTTGGTGGCCATAATAGGCTAGAAATATAGAAACTAGACTTAATAACGAAAACATAGCCGCTTGAATGGGTTGAAACGGCCTTATAACGAAAAAGATATGCTATTTTCAAGATTTACGACGAAAACTACTTTTTCTGAAAAATGGTTTCTGTCCAGATTTTTGAGCTAGGAAAAACTGAGGTTAAATGATTTCTAAACTAGCCGAGACCTTGAAAATACTAGAGTACACGTGAATACCTTCGCGGGGATATAAAGAACTTGAAAAAAAACGGAACTACGACGCGAAAGTTATGGCCTTAGGAAGTTGGACAAAACCATATATATATATTGACAGTTTTTATTTATTTTTGAAAGCTGATGGAAATGTTCAACATGAAATTTGGACACTTTAAGGTGTGTTTTGGCTAAAACGACGTAAATAAAAGTGGTAGAACTTTACGTATACTTATGGGGTACGTTAGAGATTTTCAAAATATATATTTTTGAGACGACTAATATTTGGTCGTGAGATTTACAAATTTCTTTTTCTAAAATGGTGGATGACTTAAACTCGAGATCACTTTGATCAAATACATTTTTGACGACGAATACTACGACGACATGTGCAAGTGATAATGTAGTGTATGACTTGCATGCTTGACTTGATTTCGGTAACTAAGACATATGCATATTTAGGTCGCGACTAGTGATTGTTGGACCTATTCTATCAATTTCATAACTCTATTTTTGGATTGCTATTGCTAAGGTGAGTCATAGCCCCACTTTTACTCTTTACACTTGTTTTAACTCTTTGGGGGGAGATACATGCTCAACTACTTGCTTACTAGTATAAATACTCAAAACATATTTTTCTTGTTATTTAAAACATTTATACTTGATTGTTTTATACTCGATTGTTTTATACTTGATTTCATACATACGTGATTGTGCTATACTTAACTGTGTTATACTAAACTGTGATGGTGTATTCTTGAGACTTCCAATGGCCCCAGATTAAGTTGCTGGGCACAACCATGGAAACAAACATACATACATGCTTCCACTGGCCCCAGATTAAGTTGCTGGGCACAACCATGGAAAACATACATACATACATACTTCCAATGGCCCCAGATTAAGTTGCTGGGCACAACCATGGAGATATACATACAAACGTGAGGTCTTCGGAGATGAAGTGTAGACTCACGACTAAATGCTTAACTGTTGTGATAAACTTATACATATTTTATTCATACTATATATTGTAGCAGTGGGTTGTGAACACACAGGTTATAAGTCTCTTATGGCGGGACTTGTAACTGAGTGGATTTACGATGCCTTTGCTGGGAAACATTCATACATATGCATAAACTTTATTTAGTAAACAACTCTATGAACTCACCAACCTTTGTGTTGACACTTTTAAGCATGTTTATCTCAGGTTAGAAGGGCGATAGCAGGTATGTGGAGCGGAGAGTCTTAGGGCATGCATTTTGAAGACTTTCGCTTTTATCTTTTACCATTCGATACTTTTCAAAAACTTATGTACTATCAATTTGGGATCTTTTGGTTTGTAAACTATGATTTTATCTATTCGAATGGTAACTTTTTAAAAACGTCTCATTTAGAGTTCGTTTTCTATACCTTGTACTTTGTGCCCTGAAGTAGCATCCCAATGACACAGTCTTCCGCTGCGGTATTTTGGGGGTGTTACAGATTGGTATCAGAGCCTTGGTTATAGAGAACTAGGTTGTTTTTAGAGTCTAGACTATAACCACATACATTTAGACTCTCCTCCCTATCGCCTTGCATTTTTCATACACGTACGCTTGCCGATATTTTCTTAGACCTACACTATTAGATATTCTGTGGTACCGATGGGGAAGTCCCAAAATCTAGGCAAGTTATCAGAAATATGGAGCTCGGTGATAACTGATCATTTAACTTAATCTTGTGACAGTTCTTGTTTGATGAGACATGAGACTAAGTTAAATGAAGGTTATTACTTAGCTGTAGAGATTTGATGATTTGCCCGAGGATGGGAGTTCTCTTGAGGTTACTCTTTAGAAGCCGTTAGAAACTAGACTACCTAGTGACTTTAGCACTTAAGGGAGAATCCTTTGTTCCTTCGTACTGAGCATGACATTCCCTAGATTCCCATTTAAGCAACGTCTACCACTGAGATATGTGTGCCTGGTGATATGTACACCTGTGAAAGGAAACATTTATAATTGTGGTGGCCAACATAATTATAAGTGCTTCACGACACACGTGGACATATGACTATGCATATGTAGATCGGTGTTGGCACGACTTAGGAGACAATTGGTGGCACGGTATTATATATGAGGATGTTAAGTATAGACTTTGGTTAAACAACGGTTTTCCCTCAACTCTGACGTTCACTAAATGTCCTTCCTCCCAGGAAATCATGGCACCAAGGAGAGTGACTCGTAGCTCTGGTCGAGGAGGCGCAACACCAAGGGGTGGAAGGACTGGTGGACGTGGAGGTAGAGGAGGTAGAGGAGCTGCTCATGACACTAGTAACCCAAGTAACGATGGTCGAAGAACTGGTAGACGTGGAGGTAGAGGAGGTGGTCACGGCGTTGAAAACAATGATAACAACAACAGTGGAAATACTGATTTTGAAGCCATCATCGCTCGACAACTTGAAAACTTTCTCCCCACTATTGTCACTCAAGTTGGCGATCATATGAATAACTTGGCAAATCACGAAAGCGGAATTAACAACACCAATGGTTTAGGCCAGAATGGTAATGGCAACAACAACATTAGGACTGGATGTACGTATAAGGAATTTACATCGTGTAAGCCAATTGAGTTCGATGGTGTAGGAGGCGCGTTAGGGTATACTAGATGGGTGGAAAAGATGGAGTCGGTGATCGACATTAGTGACTGTGCACCACATCAAATGGTGAAGTACTCCGTATGCTTGCTATCAGGAAAGGCATTGACATGGTGGAATACGCAGGTTCAAGCTAGGGGTAGAGAGGCAGCTGTAGGTATGACATGGGATGATTTTAAGGCACTACTGAAGGAGGAATACTGCCCGGACAATGAAATGCAGAAGCTAGAGGATGAACTTTATCATCACTCTATGATAGGGGCTGGACATGCAGCCTATACAGATCGATTCCATGAATTAGCCAGACTAGTTCCACACCTGGTTACCCCTGAGTCCAAGAGGATCGAGAGGTACATATATGGTCTTGTCCCAGAAATTCGCGGGACTGTGAAAGCAACTGAGCCTTCTACAATTCAGAGTGCAATATTGAGAGCAGGAACTCTGACAGATGAGATGGTTAGAAATGGAAGCTTGAAGAACAATGATAAAAGGAAGGGAACAAGCGAGTCGAACAAGCATATAGGCGCAATAGCTGACAACAAAAGAGCAAGGACCTTTGCGGCGACTAGTTCTGGTCAGAAAGAGTATTTAGGCTCGCAACCTAAGTGTACAAAATGTAATTTTCATCACCAAAAGACTGTGCCCTGCCGTATTTGTGCTAATTGCAGACAGTTTGGTCATTATGCAAACCAGTGTAGAGAGCCGGTGAATGTGGGCAATGTGATGAACAATCAAAAGACATGCTATGAGTGTAACAGCCCGGATCACTTTCGGAACACCTGTCCTAAGTTAAAAAGGAATCTTAACCAAGGAGGAAATCGTCCAAAACTAGCAGCAGCAATTGAAGGGCCACAAGATGAGGCCATTGAGATTCCACCCGCGCGTGGCAGAGCTTACTTCCTAGGAAACCCTATCACCCAACATGTCCAAGATAGCATCACGGGTACATTCTCTTGAACAACTATATTATTTTAGTAGCACTTAAGTCTTGGCACAGAACTTATACCCAACCTCGACTAATCTGAGACCTAGCATCATTAACCTAGTTATATAGGTAGTAGATGATTTGATTTGTGTAAACAACTCTAACGAGTTTGGGAAGGAATGAGCTGAACACTAGGAACATATGTGGAATGAATGAGCTGAACTTCGGGACGAAGTTCCCTTAAGGGGTAGAGACTGTCACAACCCGCTATTTCCCAGGTCAATACTAATTTCTAAACTAGAATTTAAATTCTTGACGTTTGATTTGAAACATTTTTACATAAGCCTTTTACTTGAATCGACGCGAATTTCTAATTAAATTCTAAGTACTCTAGGACTTAGGTTAATTTTAGTCCACAACGCTCCGGTACCTTGCTCCTTTCCCCAGTTCACCATTTTATTCTATAAAACGAATTTCTATTCTTTAAATACTTACGGTTTTTAAATCCTACATAACGTTAATTTTTATTCAAGAATGTAACACTCGACATACCCGACTTTCTCAACAATTATTTTTAGGGTATTTTTATACTTCCAAAACTATTACAAAAGTCCTAAAAAAATATTTTCCGATGTCCAAGAGAAATTCTTTATATCTTACTTTTAATTACGTATAACTTCCGTTAACTACCAAACTAATACCCGATACATATTTTTACTACCCAATACATTTAATATATACATTTTATAAAAATTACATTCATTTTTTTTCTATTTAGTCCTATGAGCCGCCCCCCCCCCCTATAATGTGTAAAAATACCACTACAAAATCTACCAAAAATTTCAATCTTATTATCATGGGAGACATGCAATTAATTTTGGTGGCTAGAGCAACTCAATTGCCCCCCTCCTTTTCCATGAAATTCGGCAATCACAAGGACCAAGTCCTTGTGATATTTTTGACCACATTGACCATATGACTATATATATGTACACCTAAACTAGTTCTTCATTTTAGTTAACAAGAAAACATACTCACCTCCCACTCTTACTCACCATTCGATCCACCCTAAGGAGCAAGGAAGATTAGAGAGCTTGTTGGTCACTTTCAAGAGTACTTAGGATAGTTTAACAAGGGTTTGGAGTACTAATCTTGGGGTTACATTAGTGTTCTACTAACCTCATCTCACTAACCTCTTTGTAAGTGATTTTTACACTACTAATATTTCTTGATTCTTATAATTTTATGCTTGTTAAGTAGCTACACATGATTATCACTTGGTACATGTCTAAACATCTTACATCCACTTTAATATTTTGCTAAGAAAATACATTTTTGTATAAGTTTTGATCTCAAGAAAAGTGTTAATAAATCTCTACAAGAAAATAAAAATAAACTTTACATATATATGTTAGCTTTGAAAACTTGGATGATCTTGATCAAGGACTTTAAATATTGTTGGGTTATGTTTAGATCACTATTTTTTCTAGTTGATGGATGACCTAGGACCATAGTTGGAGTTGTTGACAAAAGGTTGTAGCAAGTAAACACTAGAAAAATATAGTTTGACATTATTTATGGTAAATCTGCCCTTTTCGACCTCCTGTAGAAACTCAGTATCTTGGTGGCCATAATAGGCTAGAAATATAGAAACTAGACTTAATAACGAAAACATAGCCGCTTGAATGGGTTGAAACGGCCTTATAACGAAAAAGATATGCTATTTTCAAGATTTACGACGAAAACTACTTTTTCTGAAAAATGGTTTCTGTCCAGATTTTTGAGCTAGGAAAAACTGAGGTTAAATGATTTCTAAACTAGCCGAGACCTTGAAAATACTAGAGTACACGTGAATACCTTCGCGGGGATATAAAGAACTTGAAAAAAACGGAACTACGACGCGAAAGTTATGGCCTTAGGAAGTTGGACAAAACCATATATATATATTGACAGTTTTTATTTATTTTTGAAAGCTGATGGAAATGTTCAACATGAAATTTGGACACTTTAAGGTGTGTTTTGGCTAAAACGACGTAAATAAAAGTGGTAGAACTTTACGTATACTTATGGGGTACGTTAGAGATTTTCAAAATATATATTTTTGAGACGACTAATATTTGGTCGTGAGATTTACAAATTTCTTTTTCTAAAATGGTGGATGACTTAAACTCGAGATCACTTTGATCAAATACATTTTTGACGACGAATACTACGACGACATGTGCAAGTGATAATGTAGTGTATGACTTGCATGCTTGACTTGATTTCGGTAACTAAGACATATGCATATTTAGGTCGCGACTAGTGATTGTTGGACCTATTCTATCAATTTCATAACTCTATTTTTGGATTGCTATTGCTAAGGTGAGTCATAGCCCCACTTTTACTCTTTACACTTGTTTTAACTCTTTGGGGGGAGATACATGCTCAACTACTTGCTTACTAGTATAAATACTCAAAACATATTTTTCTTGATATTTAAAACATTTATACTTGATTGTTTTATACTCGATTGTTTTATACTTGATTTCATACATACGTGATTGTGCTATACTTAACTGTGTTATACTAAACTGTGATGGTGTATTCTTGAGACTTCCAATGGCCCCAGATTAAGTTGCTGGGCACAACCATGGAAACAAACATACATACATGCTTCCACTGGCCCCAGATTAAGTTGCTGGGCACAACCATGGAAAACATACATACATACATACTTCCAATGGCCCCAGATTAAGTTGCTGGGCACAACCATGGAGATATACATACAAACGTGAGGTCTTCGGAGATGAAGTGTAGACTCACGACTAAATGCTTAACTGTTGTGATAAACTTATACATATTTTATTCATACTATATATTGTAGCAGTGGGTTGTGAACACACAGGTTATAAGTCTCTTATGGCGGGACTTGTAACTGAGTGGATTTACGATGCCTTTGCTGGGAAACATTCATACATATGCATAAACTTTATTTAGTAAACAACTCTATGAACTCACCAACCTTTGTGTTGACACTTTTAAGCATGTTTATCTCAGGTTAGAAGGGCGATAGCAGGTATGTGGAGCGGAGAGTCTTAGGGCATGCATTTTGAAGACTTTCGCTTTTATCTTTTACCATTCGATACTTTTCAAAAACTTATGTACTATCAATTTGGGATCTTTTGGTTTGTAAACTATGATTTTATCTATTCGAATGGTAACTTTTTAAAAACGTCTCATTTAGAGTTCGTTTTCTATACCTTGTACTTTGTGCCCTGAAGTAGCATCCCAATGACACAGTCTTCCGCTGCGGTATTTTGGGGGTGTTACAAACTACGTGCATATGAATATCAAAGTCCAAAGATGTATGAGCATGTTGGAATGGCAAACAACCACCACAGACGCAGAAGTGACGAAAGGCAGATAACTCCACATCACAAAGGAACAAAGAACGATGAAAATTCAGTTATCAAAGATTACAAAGCATGAAGGAACAAAGACTAAAGACTATTCTACAATGACACACAAAGTTAAAGACAAAGAACACGGAAGACCCACTCATGTGGAGCATCATTCGAATGACCACCCCTTAGGGGGAGATTGTTAGCATTAAAATATTTATATATAGAAGTGATGGTCATTCTCATATTGTAATTTTGTGTCGTTTGTTAAGATTAGTAATAGTTTAGTCATTGGGCCTTGGACTTGGCAAGCTAATATGTCATGTGCTATGTTTCATAAGCCTTGTTATCCAACCATGTAACCAAGTCCAAGCCCAAGTCCATTAGAAAGCTCATGAGGCCTTTCTCTCTAACTATATAAGGCACCTTACCTCTCATTTGTAAGGTGTGCTTGTGTGTGTATTTGTGTGTGTTTCTCTCTTAATAAAATTCCATATTTCATCTCTTTCTCTCTACACATACACGACATCTACAAGTCACCATCTTTCCATCTTTCCTTCTTATTGTGCTTATATTGTGTGTGATAAAGTTGTGTTATTTAAGGTCCTACAAATGGATAATAGGGATGAGTCATTCCGTATGAAAGGAATGTTTGGTATGCAAAATAACCCTTCTCAACAAACTAAAGGTATTACTTTAAACCAACTAACTAGTACAAAATAATTTGAGATCAATAGTTGATGAAAGAAATCTATATCTATATCTAGTAATGTATTTAGGGCTATTATAAATAAAAGTCTTCAAATTTTTAAGTTTACACAACTTGTTAAATTTAGTAATTTTTAATCCATTGTTTACACACTAATTAATAGCACTAAATTTGATGTTACAATAATAAGATATAACTGTTATAATAAATGAAATATATTCATAGGTTGAAATCATAACTTTAAAATTTGAAGATAATAATGTTACATATTAACTTCTTCACTATCTCACATCACAAGCACACGACCACTAAAAGAAAATAATAATAGAAAGAAAAAAAAAATCACCGCTAAATATATCACTCACCCCACTGTTTTGTGTAGGTACCATGTTATATATAAATATGTATCTATAATGTTAAGCCTTTTATAAATAGAAGTCTTAAATTACACAACTTGCTATATTTAGTGATTTTTAAAACCAAAATTTGAAATTCGCATTTACACATTACTTAATATTATTAAATTTGATGTTACAATAATAAAATATAACTACTATAATAAATTTAATATATTCACAGATTGAAAGCATAATTCTAAAATTTAAAAATAATGATGTTACATATTAACCTTTTAACCATCCGTTCATAAGCATACGACTACTAAAGATTATCATTTATCATCGAAAAACGTCGTTTACAAAAAGAAAAAAATAAAGCAAAAAGATCCCCATTAAATATATTACTCGCCCGCTGTTTTATGCGGGTACCATGTTATATATAAATATGTGGAAATTAATTTTTTAGCATTATTTGACACAATTAATGTTTGACTATTTGCTTTGTTTTGCAGTTCAACAACACCAAAAACTTAAAGGAGTCATTCATCCATTCGACTAAAAAGCAGTTAAACCAACTTTTGAACACATTAATATTTGCTCCCTCCAATTTCTTGTTTTTTCAAACTTATTGACACTTATCTGACCCATTGAAAGCAACCATTTCAACTTTCATCCATATTTCTCCATCATATATACCAACTCCAACAACCAAACCTTCTTCCTAATCAACTAAATTTCCCATTTTAAAACACCCCCAAAAACTCAAAAACTATAGTATCATTATGGCTAGAGTTCATTCATCAACAACATTGGCCGAGACGCTCTCATGGTATTGCTCGCTTTTCTTAGTTGTGATGTTGGTTATGAGTTGTTGCGAGTCTTCTTCTAGTGAAAATGAAAGCATGGTGATACGCGTTCAAACATATGACAATGGTGCTAGGCCTTGTGACGAGATTTATGTTGTTCGTGAAGGAGAGACATTGCATACGATTAGTGAAAAGTGTGGTGATCCTTATATTGTTGAAGAGAACCCGCATATTCATGATCCGGATGATGTGTTTCCCGGACTTGTTATCAAGATTACACCTTTTAAGAAAATGTAGTGTCGAGATTGAGCTTTTTGCATGTCTTTCGTATAATTATGTAAAGATGATTGTAGACGGATCGAAATCCAATGATCGAGCAATCACATTAGGTAATATCGTTGTAATGATTTCATGGGAATGAAATTATCTTTTTTGTCAAGTCTTTGTCACATATTTCATATGTTCTAGATTTTTTGTTCTACTTTCTTTAGTCAAGCTATAAGTTCAGTTGTTGTTGTTAAGGTTGTTCATCACATGCAAAGAGTTATGCTTTCATTTCTTTGTTGAGATTGAAATCAAGTTCTTTAAAAAGGGGTAGGTATAATGAATGCAGGCCAAGGACTTGAACTAAAAAAAAGAAAAAGAAAAAAAAAAGATAATCGTTCTTCTTTTTCAAACATCATACTCAACAACTATAATTTAAAATGGTAATATATACAAGACCATAATAGCATCATCGACAAATCTAGTGTGTATTGTACTAATGAACAAGGTGACGTGAAAATTCTCCTAAGTCATTGACACGCATTTTACACCAAACAACGTTAGTTCAAGTGAAGCTTAAGATATAAAGTTGATAATGATAGCTCTCTTTGAAGTCTCAAACTGACCATTGATAAAGTCTTTTCTTAGTAAATGAAAAACCATGATAATGTTTTTGTATCATGAATTTTGAAACTAATGGGCTTTTGGAGAATCAATAGCTAACTACTACCCAATCATTTCTAGCCCACAGGCCAAACATATAACTTGGATACTATAGTGTGTTTGGCCTACTTAAAAGCTGAAATGTTTGTGACCATTGCAATTAGGGTGACCATCAGTCGCATGTTTAAAACCACAATAAAAAAATGGCACTCGGTTTGTGACATTCCATTCTTTCTTGAAATTTTATTTTGATGTTGCTGATATAGATGACATTATCATAGAAAGTATTTATTTCAAAGTAATATTTTGAAAATAAAAGCTTAAGATTTGTAAGTAGGCTTCAATGCTTTCATGGTGATTTAATGGGCTCAGTATTTCCTAATGCTTGGTCACGCATAGGCCCAACAAAAGTTAAACCCCTGCAAAAGATTTTATGGTTTTCTTGGATCATCAAAAATTAGATTGCCATTTAAAGTATAAGGTTAAGTTGTATTATTGCATAAAGACCTGAAGCGTTTGTATAAATTATGTGCACTTTAGTATTTACTCAAAACTGTTTTATAGTATGACTAGAGTAGACGGATAGTTTTATAAATTGGTGTAAAGAGCATGAATAGAATCCTGATAGAAACAATTATTTAATGAAGAATAAGTTTTTTTTAATCAATATAAATCATTAAACAAAAAATAAATAATATTATCACTTTCGGTTGCTTAATAGGTAAAGATATGTAAAAATTTGTCATGCGACTTTATTGTTAAAAGCTAACCAAATTGTCTAGTAATCAACATGAAATCAAACATATTAAAAACATATAGTATGAAGATGATATATTAATAACTTATATTATACTAATTTTAACTAAATGATCATATAGCAATTATTATAAATGCAACATTATACAATAATTTAAAAAAAATGATCACGCGTTTTAAAGATGTGAGAGCAGTAATTTCTAAAATAAATTATACTAAGTTCAAGTTAAAACTATTTTCATACAAATATAAAGTTTAGATTAGGCAACAGATGTTATCGCACTAACATAAAAAAATATACAAAGATAAAGTTTCATACCAAAATAAATTTGCAATAAAATAAATATCGTACCTAACAATTAAATATGATAATTGTATACAGTACATATAATATAAGTACAAAATAACATAAAAATAACATTTGATTGTATTTAAAACCAAATGTTCATTATCATAATGTTGATT
Organism: Artemisia argyi; assembly: GCA_030686995.1. Taxonomy (NCBI): domain Eukaryota; kingdom Viridiplantae; phylum Streptophyta; class Magnoliopsida; order Asterales; family Asteraceae; genus Artemisia; species Artemisia argyi. The sequence continues at coordinate 61,409,201 of CM060692.1, read as the reverse complement.
ATGCTATTATAAAAACAAGTATATGATTTTCATTTTGATTAATTCATGTATTATACAATTATAATCCCATTATGAATATTCATGTTAACCTATTAAGCAAGGGTGCAAATTAAAGTTGATGTTTTTAAAAACTGTTACACCTTCCACATGGTTTTACATAAATAATGGACGTTTAAGTATGTAAAAAGTTATATTCTATATTCGTATTAATTGTGAAAAGACGAACATAATGTAAATATTTGCATATTCAAAAAATGAATTAACATGTGTTTTGTACATATTTATGTCAATTGTTATTATATTTTAAATATAAATAGCATTAAAAGTTTAATAATTAAAAGGTGTGATATACAAATTTATAAAATATTTTATAAATGTAAGTAAAAATTATTTTTTCAAATTATGATCACATTAGATTATTTCCACCACTTTCAACTTGGCATGTCACATTACTTCTTTTTGCCATATCATATATGAAGTTATCAAAAGAGATAAAAATATATAAAAAACAACTAGCAAGGCGCTAGAAGCTAAAGAGTACAGATACAAGATTAGAATTAAAACAGAAAAAACACATTGTAGACTCTACCCGAGACTTTAGCTACGAGAGCTACAAAAGGGATAAAAAAAAAAACTCTTGCCAATTAAGTAAGAACTAATACAAGAGAAAAAATCCCCATTCACGGAGGTCGAGCGACCGATTTTCACTCTGGAATGATTTTGATGTAGACCCAAACAAGCCCCGGGGGAAAAGAGACGCAACAAAACAAAAGAACCAAAAGCGCTCTCTATGACCTCGAAAAAAATTTCAACATTAGTCATCATGTAGGCGAAGTCAGTAAAGGATTTTTTAACCATTCAATCCAATTGCACGAAATGTGACCCCTATGATAGAGCCACAAATATGAAGAGGAACGAATATTGTCGAAGATATCACTCTTTCTTGTCAATGTGAACAAAAAGTGATATTGTTGTTGTACCTCCAAATCCACCATAAAGAAGAAGCAATAATAAGGTACATACGTTGAATCTTCTTATTTGAAGCCCGCCAAGAACTTAGCCAGTCACTCCAGTGATCCATAGAAACGAACGTCAGAATGGAACTATAACACCAAACACGAACGAGTCTCCAAATAAAAAAATCCTCTCAAAGCCACGAGTTAGGTAACGAGCCAAAACATGTATTTATTTCTACAGCTGGAGATATAAATCATTATGCTTATTTATCATTCTAAGCAAGTTACTGTTTTAATTATGATATATTATCAATATCTACATCGGAGTGTTTTTTAGAGTGGGGGTATCGTCACGTTGTTGGCTAGCGCCAACCGCCAAGCTACCAGCCGACATCAGAGAACGGCGCACCATAACAGAAGTCGCACCAAAGGTGGTGGCGTCGTAACCACCAGCCAACGCCAACCATTTTTTTTCTTTCTTCTTTTCTGTTTTAAAAATTGGAACGTTTGGTTTGTTTCTGTAGGTATCAAAAGGAAGAAGACGACACTTATTTATTTTTCATATTGTTTTTTAGCCTCTTTTCTAAAAGCCTTTTGGGCTTCATTTTGCACAATACATTGAGCTTTATTAAGCTAAGCTTTAAAATAAACCCCACGCAAATTAGAGTGACCACAACCAAATAAGGTGAATGGGGAGAAAAAATCTTTTATATATTTAAATTATGTAAATGAAAAAAGATAAGAAAAAAGCCAATGACACCAAATTTTCTGATGCTAATGGTAATGGCATAAAATGTGATACCAAAAGGTTTTTGATGCGGTTAAGTGTTTTGCTAACGTAGCAGCATTTTTTGGGAATGGCACGAGCCTAACGGCTTGATAGCAGTGCTTTATAAGAAGCAATTATTATTAATATAAGCAAAGTGACATACATGTAAATGGCACTAGACCAACTCAAAACTACACGACAGAAGCCGAAAGCATTAAGGCCCACCCAACTAATTATACTTGCAATATATACCAATGAGCAAATTATTATTAATATAAGCAAAGTGACATACATGTAAATGGCACTAGACCAACTCAAAACTACACGACAGAAGCCGAAAGCATTAAGGCCCACCCAACTAATTATACTTGCAATATATACCAATGAGCAAAATACACGAGAGTGCGAGACATATACAATGAGCCAGTGACTCTTTTCTCAACGAGACGTCACAAAGAGAAGCCACTTTTTTGAAGCTAATTAAATGTGTATGCTTTTCAAGAATACTCCACATCTAGAGTTTAGCTATGATGTATTCCTCCATAAATATCGACTATCGTCATCATGAGCTTATACAGTTATACTCGTACACATGATGACATAAAACTAACTTCCATCGCTTATTACTTGATGCTATGAATGGAAAGTAACCGAAATAGTGTAACATGACGTTCATACTAATAATGAGATGCAAACTTTTGTGAGTTAAAATATGATGTCATTGCATGGTAAAGACTAATCATTATAAACTTAAAACTATACAATTCAAAACAAACGGATATACATACAAACACATCATCTATACTTTATAAGGTCAATATGAAGGAGTCGTATAGAACTATAGATACAAAGTTTGAATGCTATCTTTTCAACGTATGAACTATGTGAATTCATACCCAATAAACATATATAGCAGCCATACGTTTAACCGGCCACAACCAAGGACCACGTTACATGTCTTGCAATAAACAAACATTATTTTGTGATGTTTGTATTGTTTTCTTCTGCAAATTTCGTGGTCAAATTGGAGCAATGCTCGTCATAGTATGTGGTCGCTTGAAATTCTTATCTTTAAGAACTAAGAGATGGCAATATTTGACAAAAACTACAAACTAGTTGCTCACTGGATTTTCATACCAAAACAATGTATAAGGAAGTAATCCATATTATGAGTTTAAGGGGGTATTTGTCAAATATTGTGAATATATTAATAAACACAATGTACGTATGTACAAAAAGAATGTTACAAATTTCGAAATGTCTTCAAAAAGATATTAAACAATCGTAAACTTTATGATATCCTAAGTAGTTTAGCATTTTCCACTTGACTAAATATAATAAATCGTATAACATGTGTCTAAAGTATGTATTTTTTAATGACAAGTAAACTAAGAGAAGTCAATGTTTGATAAAATTAATACAAGGTCAATGAGATACTACTAATTACAGTTTGCAAAAGGAATGTGAACCGTACCCAGTCACATCAAGTTGTCCAGCAAACTTGCGTCGACATGTAGCGTTATATTTATATTCAGATCCGTATAGGAGACGTGCGAAGTGTCCAACTGAATAACTGATAAGAACTCGTAATTTTAAAGGCCTCAAAATTGATAATATGTAATATATATACTATGTGCCTGAAAGTTTACTTCCATGAAAAAAAGTTGTTAAACCTATATGATTTTATGTTATAATTTATAAATAAATATTGGTTGAACTCTGGTTTAAATGGAAAAGGCCCAAGTTTCAAATTAAAACTGAAGCTAGATCGTTAAAATACGACTTTTATATATCAATTGTTGATTTGATATATCTTTCGTCATCATGTTTAGTTATCCTTTCCATATTTGTACAATACCTCCATTAACTTAGCTACGTCAATGTCCATATCTAAAATCGGGGTTAATCTCATTCTCGTGTGTCTGCTTTTTGCAAGAACCATACCATAGTTTATACATAGGTTTACTTGATACTGCTATGATGGTAAAGTTTGATCAAATAATAAAGCTAAAAGCAAAATTCAAAGTTAGATCAAGGGATTATTTACACATGTTTTTTTAACGGCTTTTTATTAATAGACAAACTAGCAAGGAGCTAGAACATTACAAAGAAACTAAATGAGGATTTTTTTACCAATCAACCCAACGAAAAGACGCTTTACATCTAGAACGAATCCAATAAAAAGAAAACGACACAACGTCTTCAAAGATAGCCGCCTTGGAAGGATGCTCCTCATCAAAAACCATCTTGTTTCTATAAGCCCAAATACGCCACCATAAGCCAAAACAAACCCCCTCTAACAATCTCTTATGCTTTATTTTTATTTCATCCATTATAAATTTGTAAGCCATATTTGGCTTGTCAATTTGGTTAGGTCATTGTCAATTTGGTCATTCTCTTCCTCAATGCACATCGATATCTGTTTCTTTCTTGTCTACATAAACAAACTTACACCTCATACCACATTATTCTCAATTATATCTCACAAATGTTTCTAATAAGACTAGAACTCACTAATTAATAATCACACTCAAGTATCGCTAGACAAAAACGTAGAGCATACATCGATATCTTCTTCTTCTTCTTCTTCTTCTTGAAACCAAAAAGTGAACAAACAACATGCATAACTTAATAATGAAAAGAGTTTGTACAAAGCATATACATAGACATAAAAATAAAAATAAAAAAAATAATAAAATAATAAAATTGATGCCCAAAAATGAGCTAAGTGGGTCGAAAAATCAGGTCCTATTAACTTTTTTCTTCTTCTTTTAGAACAGTAATTTTTATTATCCTATAATATTTCTACAAATCAATCTGACATGTCTTAAGCAGGACTTGAACCACAACTATTTGGTTGGAAAGTTTTTCACACAACATGTGGTACCATTGAGATACAAGCCCTTTGGTATCATGTCCTATTAACTAACATACCCTTCAAACTCACAATACTGCAACGAGGAATATTGAGAGCTTGTCAGGCAGAAAACAAAAACGCGGTCCAAAGTGGCTTGGTAAATATATCTGCAATTTGTGAAGCATACAAAATAAAAAACAAATAAATGATGCTTGCCTGAAGATGGTGATAAGTGAAATGACAATCAATGTTTATATGCTTAGTCCTTTCATGAAAAACAGTGTTGCGTGCAATCTGAATAGCACTACGATTATCACAATCTAATTGAGTAGGACTAGTAATACGAACACCATATCCGCAAGTAACCAATGTAACCAAACAATCTCACTAGCAGTCACAACCATGACACGATACTCAGCTTCAGTAAAACATCTTGTTTCTTACTCTTCAACGAGATAAGAAAATCACTAAGAAAAACACAAAACCCATTTGTAGACTTGCGAGAAATAGAATCACCAGGCCAATCGGCATCACAATAAGCACGTAAGTCTAAAGAACATGTGGAAGGAAACAAGTGTGTCTGAAACTCGAAGATACCGAAGAATCGGTAGAACATCAGCTCAATGAACGGTAGTGGGAGCAACAAAAACTAACTAACAATGTGGACAACATAAGCAATATCTAGACGAGTAACTGTAAGATAAACCAAACTCCCAACAATAGTGCGATATAAACTAGGATCAAGTAAATGATCACCGTCTGAAGAATATAGTTTGCTTTAGTATCAAAAGGAATGTCAACAATCTTGTCATCTATTATTTTGGCACGATCAAAAAAATTAGCAATATACTTGGCCCATAAACTCTAGACTTGGCCCAAACATAAGCCCAACAATGCTAGATTCCGACAAAAAGCCTAGGAAATACTTCTTCAGGCGACCTCAGACCAAAACCTATCTGACAAACGTGTACAGGCGAACGACTGACCTAGTAATCTAGTCAGGGTGCATTAGGATGAGCACCGCGTGCTCTCGTCACTCCTTATATTCCCGATGATCCCCACGTGGACCATCATATTGCCTTTATGGGTTCTCATAACCCTAAAGGACCTCCTATAAATACTAGAGCATTTTCCCAAAATGGTTTAAGCTAACTCAAGCAATTCACGCAAGGACAACCCTGGCGATCGTACTCCCAAGTCGATTATTCTTTCGGATAATTGGCATACAAACTAAGTCGACTCGTAAGCGTTACCCCAACGTGTGATTCCGATCACACATTGGGATGCTTACCGCACGTGGAAAACCGAACAATCGAGCAACCCAAATCTTCAATATGTACTATATGTAAACAATGACTATATGCATAAATGTTATACTTGTTTCATATTTTCGGTCGTCTAGTTATAGTATCAAATATAAATACTTAACAATCATACATACAAAGGTCGAGCTCTCTTGAGACAAAAGGCTAAGGCCCTTCCACAATTTTTTTATCTTACAGTATATTCATATAAAATTTATGTTATAAATCTATAACTTATAAGTAAAATTAAGGTTTGGCTTTCTTTAAATTTATGAATTACACTTCGGCCTTTCTAGCAAAAACGTTCGAGCTCCGCCAGTGCACATATATTGAAAAAAACCTAACAATCATATGATATTGTGACAATTCATGCAATGTCAAACCAAGATATCTAGAGTTCAAACTTTACAAGATCGGATGCACATATGTGGGTGCTCGAGGAGAAAGGATCGGAAATAGTCACGAGATACCTCAGTTTTCTTTGATTAAGGTTTGTCCGCCCCAAATAACATAAAAGGGAAAACCTCGTTTGTCTGCTTGCTTATATATCGATATAATTTACTATTTTGTTTTTGTATATTATAAAGTACATGTGATTTCGTAATCTCGGTTCTATTTTAACCATCAATGGACTTTTTCTTATCATAAGAAGTGAAAACTAATATTCAAAAATTGGTGAAAATTTTTTCTGTTTTTTCGTTTCTAAATTCCTGAAGAATGAAAAAGTTAAGAAGAGTAGAATGAATTTTTCAAACCTTTAGCTAAAATTTAGAGAATGGGAGTTTCACATTTTTTGAAAATTGTCAAAAATTTTTTTTTAACTAAATGGATTTTCAATTTTTCTTTTTTCATAAGAAAAATTTTATAAAAAAATAGAATTTTTTTTACCAACTAAACGAAACCTAAAAGTAATCAATTTTAGGATATGAAAGCAAATGGAGGTAACTCGGTTTCACATTTGATCACATTTGGATGAAAGTATGACCATTCGAACATTATTTAAGTTATCGTGTCAACGAGATGGTAGTAGTTGGCCATAGCAATCGAACGGAAGTGAGTCAAATGACACAATCATTTTGCAAACACTTGTATTTTGGGCATTCATCCTTGCACTAATCTAAAGTATGCAAATTTGGCCCAATACTTATTATAGCTTTTTTTACTGAATTAAATGAACTTTTTCTCTAAACAAATTGGTTCTTAGTTTCGTCAACATATCGTGTTTTTTTCTTGAACAGAAAAGGTTTTAATAAACTTGATTTGTATGGTTAGTTGGTTAATACTTACTACACCAAATAGCCACTACAAAAATTGTTTATTCTACTTATTGAAATCGTTTAGAATTTTATTAATTTATTAACACTTAATAATGTATAAATTTAATTAGATTAATAAGTGTGAAAAATTTGCAAATAATACATTTTTCACACTTGTAATTGTATCAAAAAGAAAAATCACACTTTTAAGTTTTAAGTCTAGAGAAATCTAAAATTAGTCCACAACTCTTATGTGTGGAAATAATCATAAGTTTGTAACATCAAATTTCTCCACGTTAGAGGAAATGTAGAAAACATTTTTTAAGAGTGTGAAAAAAAAGTATGTGGATTCGACATTTTTCTTGTAGTGAACAAGTTGCTAAAACAAAAAACAATGATTACTAGCAGTGGCGGAATTTTTTTTTTTTTTTTTTTTTTTTGGGGGGGGGAGGGGCGCAAATTTATTTTGAGAGGGCCGAATCGGATACTTGTTTGTAACCTCAACTAAATTACCTCTAAAACATATAATATTTACATTATGTGCCGCAATTTTTTTTTCCTTTTTTTCTTTTTTGAGGGGGGGGGGGGGGGGGGGGGGGGTTGGGGGTGGAGAGCCGGGACCCTCCCCTGCCCCTACATAGTTCCGCCCTCGACTACTAGTGAATTGATATTGATGATTAATTAAATTTATTAAATAATGAGAGAATAGATATAAATCATTGAACATGAATAATATTGATTAAATTAATTAATTGAATTGATTGAATAATGAAAGAATACATATAACTTAATATTATAGCTTAAAACTTGAGCTTATACTAATCAATACAATACTAATATAATTTTAACTCTAATAAAAATCCAGATGCCCAGGCTAGATAAAGAGAAACAGGAAGATGATGCAAATTGACATACAAAATTGACCTTTAGCTGATAAGTTTTATGGTTCTATATATGCGAGTGGATTCACATCTCATGCTGTAAACGAACTGAACGTTTAATAAACATTTCATAAACTATTAGGTAAAAAGATCGTTTATGTTCGTTTGATTTTAAATGAACGAACATGAACAATATTATATGGTCGTTTTCTTAAATGAACAAAAGTCGCGTCCGTTCATTTACGTTCGTGAACGTGTAATTATGTATTCGTTAACGTTCGTTTATATTATTTATTTATTTATGTTTGTATATCATATCTCTTAATGATATAATTTTAAAATTGGTTTGTTTAAACAAACAACACTTATAAAACAATATATTATGCATAATTTAATAAAGTTTATGTTTGTTTGTCCGTATTTATTTATGTTCGGTCATTTATGACCGTTTAACGTTCGTTTAGTGCTTTAATGAACGAACATAACGAACATGAACAACTCATTTTTTTAATAAATTAATATAAACAAGAAAATTTGTCCGTTTAAGTGTCCGTGTCCATTTATTTGTCAGGTTAAATTATACAAACGAACATGAACAAGGCTCCGTTCATGTTCGTCCGATTCATTTACAGCTCTATTCACATCAACAAAGTTACAACTCATAGGCCAAATTAAAAGGCAAGTTTATGAAAGAAAAAATACCGTAAGGGCTACCTTTTTCCCGAGATACCTTGCAATGTAATATCATTAATTAGGTACCGGATCATTTGCAAAGTACCCAAACTTTGCAAAGCCTAAAAATTAATTTGGTGTTGCCACGTGTCCCCGCTCCTTTTCCCCCAAGGATAGTTACGTAATTTTGTGTCCTCCCGCTATATACTCTTTCCTGCCTGTTTTTCACTTCTCAGTTCTCTCTTTTCATTTTTATTCTTTCTTTGATTTCACGATCTCCTCATCCCCTTTCATATCATCATCATCAGATCTAACACAACACCATCTTCATCACCATCACCGTCTTCACGTCGTCCGTCTTTACGCCGTCATCATCAGGTACCAACTAATAAAACTCTTTTTTGTACTTTTCGACTTCATAATAATCAGGTAAACATAGAAGATCTGTTGTTGAAATGTGATCGATATAATAATGCACACCAAGTGCTCGACGAAATGCTTCAACCAGATTCATAGGTTATGTTATCATAAGTTATGATATCATAGTTTATTAGTTTTTTTTTTTTATTGTTCAACATGTTTTTGTCCTTTGTTATCATAGGTTCATCAGTTATTGTCCCGTGTTATTATAGGTTCACTAGTTAGTTAATGAACATTAGTTTTTTTTTTTTTTTTTTTTTTGGTTCATCATGTTTTTTATTCATCAGTTGTTGTTCAACATCTTTTTGATCATCTAATTGTTATTAACCTGTTTTTTTTTTTTTTTTTTTTTTTTTTTTTTTTTTTTTTTTTTTCCAAAACAGGTTTGTACTAAGGGTTTGCGAAAAAGGATTAAGAGCATTGGAGCGTTTAATTAATCCAAGTAGGGAGCGTAGGAAGAACAGTAGATTTTGCAAATGTAGCATGAAGGATCATGATCAGACAAAGTGCAATGCAATCATAGCACAAATTGATGCTAAGAAGGCTAGTGATAAGGCTGCTATAAAGTAGAGCAAGCAGAAGGCGAGGTTGGCCGCTAAGAAGGCGAAGTTGTCTGAGAAGAATGCTTGTGTAGTTACTTAGTTACTATTTCACTTTTTTTTTTCATCAATAAAAAGTGTCGTTCATCAATAAAAAGATTTGTTCATTTGTTCATCAATTTAAAAAGATTGTTCATCAATAAAAAGACTTGTTCATTTGTCCGTCATTAAAGATAGTTGTTCATTTGTTCATCAATATAAAAGTGATGTTGTTCATCAGTTAGTTTGTTCATCGTTTATTCTTTGTTCATCAGTAAAAAAAACTAAAAATAACAAAAGATGTATTGTGTATTATTGCGTTTCTATTTGATTTGGCATGAAATAACATATTGATAAACTTTTAATAATGTTTGCCATTGTGTTGCCTTAAATTGACTGGGAGAACAAGTTAGCGGGTTGATTGAATATATCTCTGTTCCATCTACTCTTTAAGTCTTCTTTGAATATTAGTTCCGTTTGATTACATTAGAGATACATTAAGTTGGACTTTTGACTTGTTTTAATTTCGTTTGGTGGCTTGTTGATTTAACAATTACGCAGTAGAGTTGCGATCCCCTACAAAGAGGAGGCAAATAATTAAAAAGTCTAAAAAGATTTTGTAGCCATCCGATCACTAAGCAAGACCATCTAACGGTGAGGATGGAACTTTCCACCCTTTTTATTAGTATTTTCGGTTAGGGGTATATTCGTTAATTTAACTTGTTTTTTTAATTCCACCCAAAACTTCAAACGTAAATAACTCTCAAACGAAAAACTTTTACAAAAAACCGATTTCACCGTAATTTTTAAAATTTAATTCTCTTTAATTTGGTATGCATTTTGATATAAAAATCGCAACTTTTTCCAACTTTTTAAGTGGGTGTTGATTTTCTTGAAATTTTTGGCATTTTCGGCTCTAATTTTGTCTAGTTTAATGGCCGAATTATGTAAAACTTAACATGAAAGTTGTAGCTTTTTCGCCATTCTTTACTCAGAAATTTGAATCACTCAAATCCGATATGATATGAGTGAGATATCACACGTTAAAGATGACATCTTAATCATATTTAGCGCACACAAATTGTTTGATAAAATGCCTAAAGGAGATTTTTCTTATAAAAGTACATTTAAATGCACTAATTTTAAATCAGTAATAGCGTTCTTTTGCGAGGGAATTATTCATAACATAACTTTTCTTACCATCTAATTGTACACTAAGTTATTGAACCAACCCAACTTTGAAGCATCAGTGTAGGAAGCGATGATAAATAAACCAAACAAGATTATTTCAATATACCAAAGAAAGTTGAAGAATGAAAGGTGAGTTACTGCCTAAGGTACCGGATCATTTGCAAAGTACCAAAACTTTGCAAAGCCTAAAAAGTAATTTGGTGTTGCCACGTGTCCCCGCTCCTTTTCCCCCTAAGGATAGTTACGTAATTTTGTGTCCTCCTGCTATATACTCTTTCCTTCCTTTTTTTCTTCTCAGTTCTCTCTTTCCATTTTTATTTTTTCTTTGATTTCATGATCTCCTCATCCCCTTTCATAACATCATCATCATCAGATCTAACACAACACCATTTCATCAGCATCACCGCCTCCATCACCATCACCGTCTTCATGCCGTCACCATCAGGTACGAACTAATAAAACTCTTTTTTGTACTTTTCGAATTCATAATAATCAGGTAAACATAGAAGATCTGTTGTTGAAATGTGATTGATATAATGATTAACACCAAGTGCTCGACGATATGCTTCAACCAGATTAAGTTCATAAATGTGATAGAAATCTGGGTTTAATGGCGATTGATGATCTTCAGGTGTTTAATCAAGGTATTATTGATAATTTCTATTTTATTTTTATAATTTTTATGTTTTGATGCACATTTTAGTAGTAATTTCATGATTATGTTAGGTTTTTGGTGTTTATTTGATGTCATCAGTTAAACTAATAAACTGAATGAAAATTATACTGATGAATATCTATGAACATTAGTTTTTCAGATGTTTATCAGTTAATGCTTTTTTGTTATGTTTTTTCTTCATAGGTTATGTTATCATAGGTTCATCAGTTAGCTTATGCTTTTTTAGTTGATGAACATTAGTTTATTTTTTATTTATTTATTTATTTTTCATCAGTTATTGACTTTTAGCTATTATGTTATCATACGTTCATTATTATGTTATCACATGTTCATCATTTAGTGCATTTTTTGTTATCAACTTATTTTTATTAGTTATCTGCTTATTTTTATCAGAGGTTCATCAATTAGTGATTTTTTGTTATCTGCTTACTTTTATCAGAGGTTCATCAGTTACTGGATTTTTGTTAACTGCTTACTTTTATCTGAGGTTCATCAGTTTATGCTTTTTTGTTATATTTTTTTAATAGATGAACTTATTAAATATCAGTTTCTATGATTTTGTGTGTGTTTTCATCAGTTATTACATTATTTGTTATCTGCTTATTTTTTTTTTGTGTTAGGTTCATCAATTTATGCTTTTTTGTTAATTTATTTATTTAGTTGATGAACATATTAGCTTAGCTATTATATTATATCCTAGGTTCATCAGTTAGTACATTTTTTGTTATCTGCTTATTTTTATGTTGAGAATGTTAGGTTCATCAGTTTACGCTTTTTTGTTACATTTTTTTAGTTGATGAACATATGTTATCTGAGGTTCATCAGTTAGTGCACTTTATTTATCTGCTTATTTTTATCAGTTGTTCATCAATTTATGCTCTTTTGTTACTTTCTTTTTAGTTAATGATCATATTTAAAATCTATTATGTTTTATTTTAGCTATTATGTTAACATAGGTTAATCAGTTAGTTAATTGTGTTACCATAAGTTATGTTATCACATGTTATATTATCATAGGTTATGGTATCATAGTTTATTAGTTTTTTTTTTTTGTTCATCATGTTTTTGTCCTGTGTTATCATAGATTCATCAGTTATTGTCCCGTGTTATCATAGGTTCATCAGTTAGTTGATGAACATTAGTTTTTTTTGTTCATCATGTTTTTTATTCATCAGTTGTTGTTCAGCATCTTTCTTATCATCTAATTGTTATTAACCTGTTTTTTTCCCAAAACAGGTTAGTAATAAGGGTTTGCGAAAAAGGATTAAGAGCATTGGAGCTTTTAATTAATCCAAGTGGGAAGCGTGGGAAGAACAACATATTCTGCAAATGTAGCATGAAGGATCATGATCAGACAAAGTGCAATGCTATCATAGCACAAATTGATGCTAAGAAGGCTAGTGATAAGGCTGCTATAAAGGAGAGCGAGCAGAAGGCGAGGATGGCTGCTAAGAAGGCGAAGTTGTCTGAGAAGAATGCTTGTGTAGTTACTTAGTTACTATTTCACTTTTTTTAAAGTATCGTTCATCAATAAAAAGATTTGTTCATTTGTTCATCAATATAAAAAGATTGTTCATCAATAAAAAGACTTGTTCATTTGTCCGTCATTAAAAATAGTTGTTCATTTGTTCATCAATATAAAAGTGATGTTGTTCATCAGTTAGTTTGTTGATAACATCAAATCGTACCCGTATTTTAGGAGTTAATTTCCCCCTATATTGCTCATCTTTTATATTAATATGTTGGATATATACTCTTATTTGTTTATATTCAGTTTTCAGAGCAAAGATGAGCAAAGGAACGAAAATATGCGGATTTGGAAGGATTTACACGCGAATCATTGAAGTGTGCGGATTCTGCATAGACTACGGCGTAGATGCTCCCTCTACATACGCCGTAGATATTATTTCTGAAGACTACACCGTAGCTTGCACCACACTTACGGCGTAGCTGAACATCAAAGGGTTCTACGGAGTAATCTCTCTCCATTTATGACGTAGACCCCAAAATCAAGAAGTAAGAGAAATATCGAGGCCATAGAAGAAACTACGGCGTAGTTCCCACATGACTACGCCGTAGACATGACAGCTAAAGAAACTACGACCGTAGCACATGATCTAGCTACGGCGTAAATGCAATTATCAAAGACTATGGCGTAGCCAACCCTAGGGCTACGCCGTAGCTATGTCGGGCCTAAAAATACCAGCCCTAATTCCGAGTTTTCACACACACATTCCAACACACATAAGTCAAGAGGAATTAAGGGAGCAGGAGGACGAAGTTCCATCAGCATACTAGTCCACTCCAAGGGAGATTTCACACCACAACTATAAGTCTATTCATTCAATTTGTTTGTATTAATTCAATGTTTACATTTATTATGTTAAACCTTTGTTTTTCTGCATTCATGAACATGAGTGGCTAAACACCTCTTGGTGTTAGCCTATTTATGAAATTGTTATTTATGTGATTTAGTATTTGCGCATCTTTATCCGTTTTATTTGTATACTTGCTTAGCTAGCCTTGGGACACTCTTGTTTTTTGTGTTTTGATATTGGGTAGTACTTCGAGGGGAGAGATAGATGTGACCGTGCCACTCTCCATTAGAAGCTAGTGACTTGGTGATAGTAATATAACCATACATGAGCGAATTGACCATAGGATCACCTACCTAGTGGATTCACCTAAGAAGTTAAAGGGGAAGTGTAAGTGACAACATTTCCCGCTAGATTAGTCTAAGCTAGTAGAGGTACTTAATGACTCAACATAGTCTACCGTTGACCTCCGTCAATCACAAAGGGTTAGTCCTTTGATATCGGAATAGGATTCTATGGGAAATAGGCTAGGCGAATTTAACAACGAGCCTAGTGACTTTAACCCCAGATAAAACGACAGGATGCATAATTACAGAACTTGTCATATTGATAACAAGAGTAATAATTAGGTTAACACTGCTTTCTCCTACTGATTTCCGTTCACCATTTATTTGCTTTATTGTTTTGTTATTTTATTTAATCATTTCATTATAAAACCCCCTTTTATTTTAGTAACATTGAAACTTAGATATCTTCCGCCCCTTAGCTCTTGGGACGACCTTGGCTTTACCATCTAGCTACGCCTCACATGACCGGGTACACTGCCTGATAGTGCATTAGGTAGACCTTAGGTAGACGAGACTAGTATAAATATAAAACCTGGCCGGAAAATCCTGCATCATTTGCTCATCGTTTATTCTTTATTCATCAGTAAAAAAGAAAGCTAAAAATAACAAAAGATGTATTGTTTATTATTGCGTTTTGATACGTGGGAATTGCGCCCTCGCAACAGGTTTTACCTCTCAAGGGATCTCGAGAAGCTTACAACCCCCACCAGGCAGTGTACCTGATCGTTGTAGTATAGTATAGTGACAAGTACCGGGGGATTGATCATTCAACTCAGGAATAGTGTCGCTAGGATTAGAAAGCCTACTAAACTAGGTTTAGAGGTGAGGGATGATTCTTTTTGTATTTTTATATTTTATGGAAAGCAAGTAAAATCTCGGGTTTTGAAGGAGTGGGCGGAATTAGTTGCTAGCCAACTAACCCAATTAACTACTAAAGCAATCAAAATAAAATAAAAGAAATGAAAATTAAACTATTATACTAATGTGGTGGAAACAATAATGAGAGAAGTTGTGTTTACTTAGATTTCATTACTCCCTAGATATCTTTTACAGGTTTATTAGCTTGTTACAATTGCATGGATGACGGGTCATATTCCTTAATACTAGTCGTAGGGACGTGTACAATATTCCCTAACTCTATAAGATCCTACTTCACTCCTATGTCGAGCCGTTAGAAGCTCCTAACATGGGATAATTAGAATTCTCTTACGCATTAAATACAACCAAAAATCGTAGTACACCTCCGATCATGTTTCTTAAGACGTTCAAGCAAGTTACCAATGGAAGTCTGCAAGTTTTCTTAAGCCTAACATCGAATACAATCATCCGTAATAATTATAAACAAACAATCAACCCATAATCAACATCTAGGTTTCACTACATCTAAGCAAACACAATGAAAATCTAGCCTAGCATGTTAAAGAGAAGACAAGCGTAAGATATAATCACACAACACATAGACATATTGAATGATTTAAATGAATACTTATCTTCAATTGAACATGGAAGAATCAAGGGGTTGAAACCCTAGAAAAGCTGTTAAAATTCGTCTAGGGTTTATTCCCTCAAAGTTACACACTAATGAATGAAAATTGGAAAACTATATATAGAGTTTACATCTTGACGGCGTCATGTATTAGTTCGTGACGCCGTCAACTCACCACCATGATAAAATTCGTATTGCCTAGATCCATTTGTGATGCCGTCATGTAGGAAATTACTCTGGGCCGTCACGTGTAATTGGACCCTGAAGACCTTGGTGACGCCGTCAGGCCAATAAGCTTGAAAACTCTCTGGGCCGTTACGTTATAAGTTCCACATCCACCTCTTTTATAACTCTTGACGCCGTCACGTGTAGAAGCTTGGCGCCGTCAGGTACTGTTCCAGCAAGGAATTTTGAGACTTTGCCGTTTTCTTCATTTTTATGCTTCAAAAACGTCCAGAATGCTTCCTTTTCCAGATTTCTCTCCAAAAGTACCTAAAATGACAAAAGGAACGATTTAGGGCAATATTTGATCAAATAATCTCGAATTCGGGCTTAAATGACCCCTTAAAAGCGGTACACTTTTCACCTCATCACGTATCTAATTGATTTGGCATGAAATAACATATTGATAAACTTTTAATACTGTTTACCATTGTGTTGCCTTAAATTGACTCGAAGAACAAGTTAGTGGGTTGATTGAATATATCTCCATTCCATCTACTCTTTAAGTCTTCTTTGAATATTAGTTCCATTTGATTACATTGGAGATACATTAAGTTGGACTTTTAACTTGTTTTGATTTCGTTTGGTGTCTTGCTGATTTAACAATTAGGCAGTAACTCACCTTTCATTCTTCAACTTTCTTTGGTATATTGGAATAATCTTGTTTGGTTTATTTATCATCGCTTCCTACACCGATACTTCAAAGTTGGGTTGGTTCAATAACTAGTGTGTTAATACAAATATCGCCTAAAAACGCTATTTATATTTTACGATCTTCGCTAAGTTTTATTAATGACAAATGTAAACTTTAGTTTCTAAGTAAAACATAATCTTAGTTTTAAAGACTTGCATAAACTAGATTTTTGCTACATTTTACATTTCATAAAACACAACACTTCTTATTTTCTAAAAATAGAATTGTCACATCACATTTATGGCAAGTTTTGTCATTATACATTTATGGAAAGAAATGTGTTTGACTTACTTAGATGTTGCTTGCAAGTTTAGTGTTTGACTTGATATTATATGATGTGACATTGTTTGGTTTGCAAGAGTAATGAGATGTGACTTGGTTTGGTTTGCAAGATGTATTGCAAAACCAACTGCAAGCCCGGCGGTACCCTGGAGGTACACGGGCAGAACCCTTTTGAGGGGTCCGCCTGATCCGCCAGACCTGCAGAAGGTTTGGCTATAAATATTGAGCCACAAGTTGAATTTTGGCTCATCATCACTTGACATTACATTTTACACACACATTCATTCTTTCATCTAACCTCTTAACATTTCATATGTGAAGTTTATTTTTGTAGCAAAGAGATTCACGAGCTTACTAAAAGTAACAAGTATTCAACACAACGTTGCAAGACTTGTTAGCTTAGCATTGTGTAGACTTGTGTAGTTTACACTTCATTTGATTGTGTATTTTCAGTAGTGATCGGTTAGTATTTTAGTCCTCAAAATACAAAGTGTATCAGGAGTAGTTATACCCTTGTAAAGAACTAACGGGAGTGGTTGTACCCTTGGTAAAGAACTCGACATCTAGCTTTGTGTCGGTAAAAGTATAAGCGACGTGTAAGGTTTTCTCCGCCGGTGAAAGGAGCTTGTTGACTAGTGAAAGTAACTCTCGATTTGGATACTCGGGGCGTGGACGTAGGGCAAGGAAAAAGAGTCCTTGTAGCTGAACCACGATAAATACTCGTGTTGTGGTTTGATCATTTCTTTCATTTACTTGCATGTTATATATTGTATTTGTGTATATATCTTTGATCAAACGGAAAGTTTCAAAGCTAACTTAACAAGTTAAAAAGATTTTAATCGGTAAACTATTCAACCCCCCTTCTAGTTTTCCACATAGTGTACAATTGGATGGTAAGAAAAGTTATGTTATGAATAATTTCCTGGCAAAAGAAAGTCATTACTGATTTAAAATTAGTGCATTTAAATGTACTTTTATAAGAAAAATCTCTTTTAGGCATTTTATCAAACACTTTGTGTGCGCTAAATATGACTAAGCTGTCATATTTGACGTGCGATATCCCACTCATATCATATCGGATTTGAGTGATTCAAATTTCTGAGTAAAGAATGGCAAAAAGCTACAACTTTCATGTTTTAAGTTTTACATAATTCGGCCATTAAACTAGACAAAATTATAGCCGAAAATGCCCGAAAATTTTAAGAAAATTAACACCCAATTAAAAAGTTGGAAAAAAAAGTTTCGATTTTTATATCAAAATACATGCCAAATTAAAAAGATTTAAATTTTAAAAATTATGCTGAAATCGGTTTTTTGTAAAAGTTTGTCGTTTAAAAGTTATTTACGTTTGAAGTTTTGGGTGGAATTAAAAAAACAAGTTAAATTGACGAATATACCCCTAACTAAAAATACTAATAAAAAAGGGAGGAAGGTTCCATCCTCACCGTTAGATGGTCTTGCTTAGTGATCGGATGGCTATAAAATCTTTTTAGACTTTTTAATTTGCCTCCCCTTTGTAAAATCATGTTAAAATAAATCAAATTATATTCAGATATATTTCAAACTTGTGTGTTAAACCATTATATTTTGAATTATATTTAAATAATTTGACTAGCTATAAACTCACATAAATCCGTTTCAATTGGTTTAGGCTTATTGCTTACAAAAGCTTTCATAAGACAGTATAACAAACAAAGCTTATTATATAAGTTAGCTTATTTTATAGTCAAGCTCCTATAATCTCTAAAAGCCTAGTGCCAAATACATCCTAAGTCTTGAGTTATACTAATTTTCTATAGAAATGATTAATTAGTTGATGAGTGCTCAAATACTCATCATTTTTTGTCAAATCTGAGCTGCAAAACATTTAAAAACACTAAAAAAATGCATCAAAATACTGAAAATATCCCAGGGATTGTGTTTTATATGTTTTAGATGCAAAATGAGTAAAAACAGATGAAAAACGAACAAAGTTTGCATAATTGGCAGTTTTAGTCCCTCAAGTTTCAAAACTTGTCAAAATTAGTCCCTAGACATTTATTTTGAAAGATAAGTCAACCCAAGACTTTTGAAACTCAAATATTATCAAAAATTATATTTGGGTATAAAGTTTCAAAAGTTTACATGTTTGGTCCCTCAAGTTTCAAAGTTGGCAAATTTGGTCCCTGGGAATTTAAAAAAAATGGAAAATTGCAATGATTGTCCTTGGAGTATGGAAGCTTATCATGATTGGTCCCTTGAAACTACTTTGGGAAGTTGGCATTTCAGGTCCACAAGTTTCGGCAAACTACAAAAATGGTCCTTGTGATACAATAAACCAAACCGGACCCTTTTTATCACCCAAAACCAAAACAAACCCAATCCACACCCCTAAGCCCAATGCCCAGCCAAAGTCCAAAAAAATAATAAAACCCAAGCCAGGGTCAACGTGGGTCAAAGGGTCAAAGCACCAGCCAAACATATACCCCCGTCTTCCCTTTCCCCCTAAAAACCTACAAACTTGTCCCCCCCCCCCCCCTCCTCCCTTCTTTTTCACCAACACCACCAACCCTTCATTAATACTCCTCACCAACCCAAACCAACCCCCTCCTCAATTAATGCTACCACCAGTTCCACTCAAACCTGTCCAATTGCCATTTCTAAGTTTTGGCGCCAAAATCTCAATCAAGGGCTAGGATTCATCAAACCTCAAATTAAGGGTGGGGATTTGGTCAGCGGTCAACAAGAAGTCCTTGGGGAGTACCAATTTGCAACAGGAATGCATGTGATTGCTTGGATGGCTTATTTTATTTTCATAGTATAAGTAGTAGTAGTAAAAAACCTCACATGGCATGTATTAGTTTAATTTAGTTGTAGTGGTGCTTAATTTATCCTTTGTACTCAGTTTTTAAGTTAATGAAAGTAATATTTTAAGTTTACCATCTGTTTCAAATATCAAGTTCCATTCAGATATTTCAATTGTGAGTGTAAGGTTAATCAGTGTGTATAAGCTATCTACAAGTTCATATAAACGCAAAATTAAAGTTTTCAGAAGCTTCATAAGCTTGTGCAAACCTTCTAAACTCAGTTTCATAAAATAGCCAAAAATATATAAAAAATCAAAATAAAATAAAAAAATCATGTTGCAGAGTTGAAGAATGGATGGAGCACAATGAATTGTGGATGGCTGTGGGTTAGGGGCTTGTGGAAGCCATTAGGAAGTGTTATTTGGTACTTGGTCCTTGGTGGTTAGCTTTGAAGGCTTTTGTAAGCTCAATCCCTTCTGATTCTTACCATTTTAGTGTAATTGTATTACTTATTTCTTTTATGTGTTTAATTTGGTTGTTTATTGCTAATTAGAATAGTAGAGATAATTAGATTGTGATTTAGATACATTTGAATCAAGTTTCATCATAGTCTGTGGATATAAGGAGTGTTTGGTTTTGTCTGTGTGCTGTGCAATTGTTAGTGTGGTTGGCCACTGCTTGTTCCTTCATTACACTCAGACCCATACTAGACCAAATCAACCAAGTCTCAGGTAGTTATAAGCTCAAAAGTCCAAATCACCCTTATAGTGGCTTAAAAACCTTCTGTGAGGGATTTGTAGTGGCATAAGCCTCAATTTAAACCACAAGTGTATGTCTTAGCTTATTTTAGCCTTCTTATAGCTTAACTTATCAAAATCAATCAATAAATCAAAATCAAAATTCACTTGAGTCAAAGTTTCAAAGTAATTCAAAAAGTCAAAATAGCATAATTTGGCAGAAGCTCACTTTTTGTGAGAATTTTCAGGATTTTTGTGTTAAGATTTGGACTTTGAAAATTTTTGTGGTTAAAATATACCACTTGAACTACAGGAATCCATGGACAGCTTATTTTTGAGATTTTCTGTTTGATCTGTGCAATTGCTTATTTGATGGTGCAGGGTCATCACCCTCCCATGCACCAGGGCTATTAGCCATTCTCCTTGGCTTGTTGTGACCAACTCAGTGGACCCCACCCTTTACCTTTTAGCTTTTTGAGGAGCTTATCAGCTCAACTCTGTAGACCTAGGCTTAAGTTGGACCCTAGCTTATTTGGACTTTCATTTTGACCTGTCCTCAGAAACAAAACTGAGCACTCAGTTTTGTGAGCCAAGTTCATAACCCCACCAATTGCTCATTAATAAGCCATAAGCCCAGCTTATTGGCTTATTGTGAAGCTGAGCTGTCCATCTTGAGGGGTCAATTCTTGTTTTGGACCCCTGACCCCCTTGTGGCCCCCACAGAGGGTTGCAGGTAGGCAAAATTGGCATTTGTGACCTGTCAATAAGCCTAATGCTTATTAGGCTTGTTATAGCTTATTGTGAGTATTTATCTGAACATTTTGTGCTTCTTTCTGATTAATATTATTAGTTGTTTGTTTATTTGGACTTGTGGCACAGTAGAGTACCTTTTCAAGCATTTCAAAATCCTAATAAGCTATTTGCTTAATCTGTCAATCAAATAAGCTTACCATTTGCTTATTCCTCACAATCAACCAAACTTCCATCATAAAAGTTATTCATATTTAGTATATAGACATATTTGAAAAAGAAAAATTCAAAAAAGCCAACTTTAATAGAAGTTATAGCTTCTATTTAAGCCAATTGGCTTATTCTTAGCTTTTTGAAAAAGAAATTTTCATTTTTATATTTTTCTTAGGTTTCTTATAGCTTAAAATAATTTTAGTAATTTTTTCAGATTTTTCTCTTATCATTTGGTATTTTTCATAATTTAAATTAGTTTTTATTAATTAATAATTAGTTAATAATAAAAAAATAATTAATTTAAAAGTCAATAAAATACCAATTTAATTTTAAAATTAGTTTTTAGTTATTTTAGATTTTTCCAAATATTATTTTCATTTTTCTAGTGTAATTTTATAATTAGTTGTAATTTAAATAATTAAAAAGTAATTTGAAAATAGTTTTTAATTAATAATAATTATATAAATAGTGTAAAAATTAATTTTCTTTTCCTAAAAATTTTCTTTATTCATTAGATTTGTAAAAATATCATTTTCACATCCGTAGCCTTTTTATTTATTCAGATTCACTTTTTCTCACGTATGTCTGTCACTGTTTTCAATTTAAACGTACGTGTTTAGGTTTTTACGCGTTTCTTTCTCATCTAAATTCACGTAATCAAGTATATAGCTTTTCTAAGCTATTTCATTTCATAATTCTTAAATATTTCTCATCATAACCCTTTCCTGTGAAAATCACCCGATCATAAGCACACTTAAGTACAATTCACACATCGTCGGGACATAACGACTCGGTGATACCCTATATTTCCCGGAAGCATTGACTCTAAGCTATTTGACTTTGTTGACCATTTACTTGGTCAATTTAGGTTGACTGTTTAGAATCAATCAAAATTTGGCGCCACTGCCGGGGAGGTGTGCGCGTATTTGCAGCGTCTTAGAGATTAGTGTTATTTCACATTCGTCACTGTAAAAATCCCATCACTTTTGTAAATTTTTAAATTAAAAACATAAAAAAAGCATTAACACTTTTCCTAAAGTGATAAAACACCAAAAAAAAAAAAAAAAAACAAACAAACAAAACAGATCGTAACGTTTTCTATATCGGGTTTCTTAAAGAAATACGATTTTGGATAACGGGACGATACCAAAAATAATTCCCAAAAATTTTCACTCACACAAAAACCCAAAAACATTCTCCTTTTTCTTGTGAATAATAATTACATAAAAATAAACCGTCGCAAACCAAGACATAACACCTATCAACTGGGGTGTGGACATTAATAAGTTCCCAAACATAAGATTAAAACTTGCCATTGTATCCCTGTGAGTGGTGTACCTTTTTTAAAGAAGCCATTTACTTGTGATTATTGGTTTAAGTTCACTGTGGTTTTGCCTCGATTTTGTTTTGATTGATTTTGCTCCTAGTGCATGCGCACTCGTTCTTCTAGGTCTACTAGCCCATTATGTGAGCTTGTAAGAATTCCTAGAAGACATCGTAGACGTTCAGCACCAGCAGTCGGATCTGAGATCCGTACTGTTTCCACATCTGCTGTCACGATGGCGGAAGACCGCCCAATGTGTGAGCTTCTCCAAGCACCCATCGAGGGTTACGGAGATGCCATTGTTGTTCCAGCCATCGTGGCTGATAATTTTGAGCTCAAAACCGGGTTACTCAATCTTGTAACCTCAAGTCAATTCTACGGTTTTGAGAGGGACGATCCTCATGCTCACATTTGATGGTTTAACAAAATCACGTCAACCATCAAGTACAAGAATGTCCCGTCTGAAGCAATCAAACTTCTTCTCTTCCCATTCTCCCTCGAGGGACAAGCCCGGATTTGACTTGAAAAACAACCTCCTCGATCTATTAAGACATGGGAAGATCTTGTCAAAAAATTTGTGAATGAATTCTTCCCACCTTCGAAGACCACGAGTCTTAAAATTGAAATCACCAAGTTCACTCAAAAATATGATGAATCATTTGGTGAAGTGTGGGATCGTTTCAAAGAATTACTTCGCAAGTGTCCACATCATGGTTTCTCCGAGTTGATGCAACTCGATACTTTCAACAATGGTGTGAGCCAAGTTGATCAGGATTCTCTCAACGCCTCCGCGGGAGGTAACTTCTTGAGTAGAACCACCAAAGAAGCTTTAGCAATCATCAAAAACAAGTCCAAGGTCCGCTCTAACGAAGCAAGCCAGTTGTTTCCCAAATTTGTGCGGGTCCTTCTACTTCATCTTATATGAGTCAGTCTAGCACCGCTGCTAAGATTGACAAGCACACTGATGCTATTCAAGCTTTGGTTATCGCCCAACAAAAGAAAGTCGCTTTTCCACAACATCCTCCACCTGCTGAGGTTAAAAAAGTGGAAGTCTGTGTGACTTGTGGTGGGCCGCATGCCTACTACAACTGCACAGCTACTAATGGTACTCCGTATGAAGCTCATGCTATAGTCGGGTCTTCCAATCAAGGAGGCAATCAATACTGCCCTCCTATGGAGCCGAACTATCGTCCTAACCACTACCCTGGACCTCCTGGCTTTAATCAAAACCAAAATGTCCAAAACCGTAACCAAAATCAAAATAGAGTGAACCAAGGTTTTCAAAACCAAGGTAATTTCAATCAAGGGCACGGTTTTCAAAATCAAAACCAAGGTTTCCAAAATCAAGGTTTCCAACATCAAGGAAACTTTTATCGAAACCAAGGTCAGGGTAATTTCAATCCCGGATATTTTCATGGAAATAACAACCAAAATCAAGGAAATTTCCAACATCAAAATCAAGGAAATTTCCACAACAAAGGTCCTAACCAAAATAATCGTGCTCAAAATTTTAATAATCAACCTCAAGCCATTGTTCCAATTGGGCCTTCATCTGACGAGTTGTTAAAACAATTCATGAAATCCCAAGAAGAGATAAACAAGTTGTTGGTTAGCCAGATTTTTGAAATCAAGAAGTCTTTAAATGATCGACCCTCGGGCTCAGGAACACTTCCGAGCAACACGATCGCTAACCCGAGGGGCGATGCTAAGGCGACCACAACAAGAAGTGGTGCTTCATATGATGAACCAGCGACTCATACTACCTCTTCTTCCTCTCCTCCAAAGGTAGTGGAATGTGAACCTGAGGTGACAACGGACAAGGTGCAATCTCCTAGCTCACAAAGTACCGCACACGTCCAGCCTCAAGTTATTCTAGAAACCAGATGCAAACCTGGAGTTGTCTTTGAACCACCATAAACTCCAGTGGACAATCCTAAATCCAAAACTTCTATTCCTTACCCATCACGTCTCAATGAACAAAAGCTCCGCGAAAAAGCTAGTCACCAAATGGACAAATTTTTCCAAATCTTCCTAGATCTACACTTTGACATAAGCTTCGCGGATGCTATTCTCATGATGCCCAAGTTTGCATCAACAATCAAAAATCTGTTAAGTAATAAGGAAAAACTCTTCGAAATGGCTAGAACTCCATTGAATAAGAACTGCTCAGCAGTTCTTTTGAAAAAGCTTTCCGAGAAGCTTGGAGACCCCGAAAAATTTCTCATTCCTTGTGTTTTTCTAGGTATGGTCGAATGCTTCGCCTTGGCCGATCTGGGTGCTAGCATTAACCTGATGCCATATTCTGTGTGGAAGAAACTATCTCTTCCCGAACATACTCCCATGTGAATGACTCTAGAGCTTGCCGATCGATCAATTTTTCATCCACTTGGCATTGCTGAGGACGTATTCGTTAAAGTGGGAAAGTTCCATTTTCCGGCCAATTTTGTGATTGTTGACTTTGATGCCGATTCAAGGGTCCCTCTAATTCTTGGAAGGGGATTTCTTAGAACTGGGCGTGCTCTTATCGATGTATTTGAGCAAGAGATCACATTGCGTGTTGGAACTGAAGCCATCACCTTCAACCTCGATCGAACTTCGAGGTACTCCTTAAATTATGACTCTGAATCGGTAAACCGAATAGATGTCATTGATGTTGCTACTGAGGAGTACGCTCAAGAGGTTTTAGGTTTCACTGATAATTCTCTGAGTGGAAATTCCACTCCATCCTCTCATCCCATCATTGCCAATTCTTCTCCTTCCCTCACTCCGTTTGAGGGAAGTGACTTCATCTTAGAAGAAATTGAGGCCTTTCTCAAGAGTGATTCGATTCCCGATGGAGTCGATAACCAAGAGATTGACCATGAGAGGGATATTCTCCTACTTGAGAAATTATTAAACGAAGATCCCTCTCCTCTTCCTGTTCCACCACAAGTACTTCATAAAGAGGAAATAAAAAATGTTGAAAAAGTTGATGATTTTCCTGAGGTCGAGCTTAAGGACTTTTCGCCTCATCTTGAATACGCATTTTTGGAGGGTAATGATAAATTACCCGTCATAATTGCTAAAGATTTAAGTGTGGAGGAAAAGACTGCTCTGATAAAAGTTTTGAAGTCACACAAGCAAGCAATCACTTGGGTCTCTCCAACATCAAGGGCATTGACCCTGAATTTTGTACTCACAAAATTTTAATGGAGGATGAATTCAAACCAGCAGTCCAACAACAAAGAAGGGTGAATCCAAAAATTCATGAGGTCATCAAACAAGAAGTTTTAAAACTTCTTGATGCCGGTCTGATTTACCCTATCTCGGACAGTCCTTGGGTTAGCCCCATACATTGCGTTCCAAAAAAGAGTGGCATTACTGTTGTCACTAACGAGGAAAATGAGTTGATTCCAACTCGATTGGTTATGGGTTTGCATATATGTATTGACTATCCCAAGTTAAATGACGCCACCCGCAAAGACCACTTTCCTCTAACCTTTATGGATCAGATGCTCGAGAGATTAGCGGGGAATGAGTACTATTGTTTCCTCGATGGTGTCTCGGGTTACTTTCAGATTTCCATTGATCCACAGGATCAAGAAAAGACCACTTTCACGTGCCCCTATGGAACTTTTGCCTATAAACGTCTGCCGATTGGTTTATGTAATGCTCCGGGCACGTTCGAAAGGTGCGTGATGGCCATATTTTCCGACATGATCGGGAAAACTATGGAGGTCTTTATGGATGGTTTCTCGGTCATTGGGGATTCATTCCAATCATGTCTCTCCCATTTAGACAATATGCTCAAACGTTGTGAAGACACAAGTTATGTCTAAACTGGGAGAAGAGCCACTTTATGGTCAAAGAGGGAATTGTCCTCGACCATAAAATTTCAAAGAACGGGATTGAGGTTGACAAAGCCAAAGTGGATGTCATCGCAAAATTACCTCATCCCACTACCGTCAAAGGTGTTAGGAGCTTTTTGGGTCATGCCAGTTTTTATCGTAGGTTTATTCAAGATTTTTCCAAAATCGCCCGGCCTATGACCCATCTCCTCGAGAAGGATGCTCCTTTTATCATCTCCCCCGAGTGCATTGAAGCTTTTAAAACTTTGAAGAAAAAGCTTACTGAGGCACCGATTCTTGTTGCCCCCGATTGGGACTTGCCCTTTGAACTTATGTGTGATGCGAGTGATTATGCAATAGGGGCAGTCTTGGGGCAACGCAAATCAAAACATTTTCAGCCGATACACTATGCGAGCAAAACAATGACCGAGGCTCAAAGTTATTACACCACCACTGAAAAAGAAATATTAGCAGTGATGTATGCCTTTGAAAAGTTTCGGCCATATTTGATATTGACCAAGTGCATAGTGTATACGGATCACTCGGCTTTGAAGTACCTCTTTGCAAAACAAGATGCAAAGCCGAGACTACTCCGTTGGGTTCTTCTCCTGCAAAAATTTGATATCATAATTCGTGATAAAAAAAAATGAGCTGAGAACCTAGCTGCTGATCATCTCTCCCGTTTGGAAAACCCCCACCAAGATGTCTTCGAGAGAAAAGAAATTAATGAAACCTTCTCTTTCGAGACACTCAATGCAGTTACCTTTCATGGAGATTCTATTACCCCATGGTTTTCCGATTTTGCAAATTACCATGCGGGTAACTTTGTTGTGAAAGGGATGTCATCCCAACAAAAAAATAAAGGGAAAATTACCAAAATAGATCAGTCGCCCAAAGCACATTCCTTGAATAGATGTTTTTAAATCACTTTCCTCCGGCGGATCAGGGCAACTTGGCGAATGAGCAACCTTCATATATGTGCGACACGTGTCGAATATTTTATTAATATAGTACAGAATCTAGAATCTTTTGGAATGTATAGTACAGAATCTAGAATCTTTTAAGGACACGTGTCGCACATATATGAAGGTTGCTCATTTTTTAAGTTGCCCTGATCTAATTTTGGAAAGTGAAATTTGAAAGTCTATAAAGTGACTAGTCAAAAAGTCAACGATCTATTTTGGTAATTATCCCAAAAATAAATTCTTTAAAGATATAAAACATTATTTCTGGGACGACCCTAAACTTTTCAAAATATGTGCGGATCAAGTCATCCGGCGGTGTGTTTATGGTCAGGAAGCCAATGACATTCTCAAGGCTTGCCATGCTGGTCCCACGGGGGGCCACCATAATCCAAACTACACCGCTAAAAAGGTGTTTGATTCTGGTTTTTACTGGCCTACAATCTATAAGGATGCCCAAGAATTAGTCAAATCATGTGACGCTTGTCAACGTTACGGGAATATTTCACAAAAGAACGAAATGCCTCAAAATGCAATTAAAGTTTTTGAAATCTTTGACGTGTGGGGCATTGACTTTATGGGGCCATTTCCGTCATCTCATGGAAATAAGTACATACTCGTGGCTGTTGGCTATTTGTCAAAATGGGTTGAAGCAAAAGCTTTACCCACAAATGATGCCCGAGTTGTTGTGAAATTTTTAAAAGCTCTTTTCGCTCGATTTGGAACTCCACGTGCTATAATTAGTGATCGTGGTACGCATTTCTGCAATGACAAATTTGATAAAGTCATGCGAAAATATGGCGTAACTCACTGTCTTTCTACTGCGTACCACCCTCAAACAAGTGGACAAGTAGAAGTTTCCAATCGAGGAATTAAAAGAATCATGGAAAGGACCGTAGGTGAAAATCGTGCATCTTGGTCGGACAAATTAGATGATGCACTCTGGGCTTTTCGTACTGCATACAAAACACCCATTGGGTGTACGCCTTACAAGCTTGTGTACAGAAAAGCGTGCCATCTACCGATCGAGCTTGAGCACAAAGCCTACTGGGCCCTCAAGCATGCAAACTTTGACCTCTAAACAGCGGGACCTCATCGCAAAGTTTAGCTAAATGAATTAAATAAGCTTCGTGATCAAGCTTATGAGAACTCTTTAATCTATAAGGAGAAGACAAAAAAGATTCATGACTCAAAAATCAAGAACCGCGTTTTTAACGTTGGTGATCGAGTCCTTCTTTTCAACTCACGGTTAAAGATTTTCTCTGGGAAGCTTAAAACCCACTGGACTGGACCATTCACTATTGTCAAAGTCTATCCTTATGGCACCATCGAATTATCTCAAAATGACGGACCAAATTTCAAAGTGAATGGGCATCGTTTGAAGCATTACTTTGGAGAGGACATACCATCCATGGTTGTCCCTGATCTCCAAACTTTCCCCAAGGACAAATGAATTCGGGGATTGAGTCAAGCTAGCGACTCGGTGAACAAAAACAGTAGCACAACATGGGTTTTCACCCATATCTCTGACTTCTTTCTATTTTCTAACACCCAAGTGTGGGGGAGTGGCCGTCCCCTGCTGTTATTTGCAATATATATATATATATATATATATATATATATATATATATATATATATATATATATATATATATATATATATATATATATATATATATATATAATGGTGTGTATAAATGTTTATATAAATAAAGTGAAAAATGATGTCCCCACAGTTAGCTTATAATATTGACTTTTTACGTTCAAAGAGTCGGCATAATAGCCGGGACTTTGAATATTGATGACAATATTCAATTCTAAGTGTGGGGGGAAATTCTAGCGAATTTTATCACATTATACCTTCTAGTACTCCCGTTTTTGGCCAAAATTTTAATTTTTTTTCACTTTATTTCAAAAAAAAATTCGGTTATCAGTCGACCATGTCTAACCGACGTAAGGACTGGCTAATCCAGGAGCAAACGGCTCTTGGTAAAGATAACTCGAATCCGTTGATGGCTGACAATTTGCCAAAAATTGTATGGTATTCAACTCACCATATCATAAAAAGTAAAAGAGTTGGCTAACCCGCAAGGTTATGGCTTGTGGTAAAGGCAGTGGAAAGCCATATTTGGTAATCAACTCACCAAGATGATGACTGTATTCCATCAAAGAGTTGGCTAGTCCAGAAGCAAATGGCTTCTGGTAAAGATAAATCAAAACCGTTGACAGCTTATGGTTTGCTAAAAATCATATGGTTATCAGTGTACCATGGTTCTTACTTGAACTGAAACACTTGGCTACTCCATAAGTAATGGCTGATGAGGCGAAAAATGATCCATTTTTAAGGGGTCATTTAAGCCGGAATTGGAATTTATTTGATCAATCCCCCGGTACTTGTCACTATACTATACTACAACGATCAGGTACACTGCCTGGTGGGGGTTGTAAGCTTCTCGAGATCCCTCGAGAGGTAAAGCCTGGTGCAATTCCCACGCATCAAGTTTTTGGCGCCGCAGCCCGGGGAATAGTTATTGTCTATGTTAGGATTTCTTTTTATTAGGTCTACTTGCTAGATTCCTTTCTAGTAAGATTTTATTTTTATTTTTAGGTTTTCTTTAATCTATCTTATTTCTTCGTGTCTTTGTTCGTAATCTTTACCATCCGACATCATGGAAGGCGGTAACATCTTTGAACCCATCAACCCACCACAACAAGGCCACCCACAAAACCCACCACTAGCAAACCAACGCCTTAGGCCCCGAACCCTAGGAGAGTATTCCCGACCTAGCCACCAAGGCTATCGAAACACTATTGAGCTCACCCAAGGAGCCAATGTGTCCCCCTTGCGATCTGACACCATCCGGTTGGTGCAAAGCGGATGTGCATTCCATGGACTTCGTTCCGAAGATCCTAATCAACATCTCAAGGACTTCCTTAAAATCATAGATTCTATGGACCTTGATGTTACAACTCGAGAGACGACCCGATTACGCTTATTCCAATTCTCTCTACGTGATCAAGCTACTCAATGGCTTGAACGTTTACCCGCGGGATCCATCACCTCATGGGATGATCTCACCACTCGTTTCCTTGCTCAATTTTTCCCACCGGGGAGAACTACCAAGCTTAGAAATGGTATCTTGATATTCCAACAACGTCAAGATGAAACTCTATATGAAGCATGAACTCGTTTCAAGGACTTACTCCAAAAAGTCCCTCATCGTGGCATAGATCTTTTGCTCCAAGTCCAAATCTTCTATGACCATATCGATCTCTCCACAAGGCGAACCATTGACCAATCGGCCGGTGGTAAGCTACGTGATCTAAGTGCGGAAGAATCATGGGAACTCATAGAAGATCTTGCTCTCTATGACAACGAAAGTTGGAATGATCCCCGTGATTTGAACAAAACGGTCAAGGCAATATCTTTGCCTTCGAACAATTCTAGTACTCCCGACCGTAGGATCATGGAACTTGAGGACCAAGTCAAGTTTCTCATGAAATCTTACGAAGCTCCTAAGCCTTCAAGCCAAGTGAACAAAATCACTTCTTCATGCGAATTATGTAGTGGTCCCCATGATACTCGTGATTGCGTGGAACTCCCCGGAACAGCTTTTGCGAACTACGCATCTTCGCGTACCGACGAAGCGGGAGATAAGTGGTACACTTTCAAACCCGAGCCAAACCCTTACGGTGATTCCTACAACCCCTCTTGGAAAAATCACCCGAACCTTAGGTAGAAACAAAACCAAAACAATTCTTCCAATCTGCCTAATCGTTACCAACCAAACGGTCCACCCTCCAACCGCACTTTCAACAACAATCCTTCAAATAACTATGGTAGTACCAACAATCTTGAAGGGTTGATGTCCAAGTTTATGGCATCTCAAGAAGCTCGCATATCTAAGTTTGAAGCCTTTTTCAAATAAAAGCAAAGCGAGATGACCACCAAAATTGACACATTGTTGAATGTTCTTAATGACCGAGAAATGGGAGCACTCCCAAGCGACACGGTCAAGAACCCGAAACTAAACGTTAATTCTATATCATCAGTTTCGTCACCCACTTCTTGTCCGCAATACTACTCGGTTAAATCAATGAGCACGTGTTTCAAGAAGAACCAAATTCTTCAAAAGGACAAATCAAATGAAACACCCGATATCAAACCGGTCAAAAGCATAGTTGAAACACCTCCTACACAAGACCTTGACGATGAATTCAAGGAGCTTCACCTTGAACGCCCCGTCATTGATGTCTTAGCCCGTGCTCCCTATTATAGTGCCCTCCTAGAAAAATATGAGAAATTTAAACTAGGTAAAAATGGGACCGCCTTCATTCAAAACAAGTTGCCTAAAAAGCTTGATGATCCGGTTATATTTGTTTTGCCTTGTAAGATAGGAAGATCCGAAGCTTTCGACACACTAGCCGATTTAGGGTCAAGCCTTAACTTGATTCCCTTATCCCTTTTCACCACTCTCAAGCTAGGAAAGTTAGAGGAGAGGGAGGTATTAATTGGTCTAACGGATGGGAGTATTGCCCACCCGGTTGGGATGATCAAGGATGTAGTTGTTCACGTAGGGAAGTTAACCATTTTAGCGGATTTTCACGTCCTTGATATGGTTAGTGATACTACATGCCCTTTATTAGTAGGAAGAGGATTTTTAGCAACCGCTAGCGCCATGATAGATTGTAAGGAGTCTAAGATAGCGGTAGGTGAGGGCGATACTTGGTCGGTATATGATGTTAAGAAACACAGCTATGATTGTGAGGATGAACCGACACCACATTGGGTAGAGATAAATAGGAGACCATCTAGATATGGACCTTGGATAGAAAGAAACTTTATAGGACCTCAACGCCCATTCTATCTAGAAAAAGATTTCATCGATAAAACACATTCGGTGGAACAACTCATAGCTAAAGATGAAGAGCTAGACCTTTTTGAGGACCCCCTAGTCTTTAGGAAAATGATTGAGTTTTTAAGCATAATGCCTATTAATATAGAGATGAACAAGTGGAAAAGAGAGGGGGATAAGTGTAAATGGAGATGGGACAAGCCACCTAAGGAAGGTGACGGATCATGGCATATGAAGATGATTTTGTATGATCCGGATGGAGAAAAGTTTGAACGGTCATACCGTACTAAGAAAACCGATAGGAAGTTGAAACCTAAGTTTGATCCCAAAGATGTCCTCAATGAGGAACTCACCAATGTCACGTAATTGCCCATGACCTTGAGTCTAGCTACAAGACTTGTAAATAAAGAAAAGCGCTTCTTGGGAGGCAACCCATGATTTGTGTGATTTTTATTTTATTTGATTGTTATTTGTTTCCGTATGCATGCTTTATTTTTATTGTTGGTAGATCATGTTTCAAAACTAAAATAGTGAAAATACTTTATTTTGTCGTTTGGCTTAGTCTTAACTTCATCCAAAGGTATTTCGCAAAAGATAAGTGTAAGGGGAACCCCAAATATGTTTTTAAGAAACAAAACTGATCATGATTCTCCACAATATTAAATGAACATGTATATTCGTATTTGTTAGAGTCAAAGGCTTGTATCAAGTCATAATGATGTTTTGCAGGATTTTCCAGGAAGTAGGACAAAGTTTTTCCAGAAATTTTCTGGAAACTTAACATAAAGATTTATGCAGGTCACTTCTGACGGCGTCAGGAAGAAATTCCTGACGACGTCATGTGTAAAAATCTGGAAATTTTGCTAGTTTTGTTTTTCTAACGGAGTCTTAAAGTTTTTGTTAACTCTTTAGTTTTATAAACTCTAGAGAATCTGCAAACATTCATTCCACAAGCATTATATCTTACTTTGTTTTCTAGGATTTGTTATCATATATAGATTGCCGCCGATTTTATGCAAGGTTGCCTTGTTTGTTTTCTCAGGTTTAACAGGTTATTTATGACAAGAAGATGATTTATTTTTCTAGAAGGGAAGCTTTGATTATTCATTTTCTTGGAGGAAGATCTAACCTTTTTACCACACTATCCATACCGAGCGAATCAGGGGAGTATTTGATTTTATTCTTTTACCTGTTTTACTTTTACATTCTTTAATTGAACATTGGGGACAATGTTCATCCTAAGTGTAAGGGGAGGGTAAATGATGATACCTTATAGGATACAATTGCACTTGAGTTTGTTTGTTTGATGGTAGGTGTGTAATAAAACTAAGAGAAATACTTGTTAGTGTAATTTTAGCGCCAAATTTAAAATTTTTTACAACATTTAGGAGTGAAACTTTAGCCATAGCAAGCGTCTCATGGATAGGAGTCGTATGACTAGTACAAAACCGTATCATTCAGAAAAATTTTCCACCCAAATATGTGAGGTTCGCCTTTAGATTTGATTGGAAAAGCATTCATTATTAGTGCTTATGAGTGTACCGGTAGCATTTAGATTCTAGAACTTGCGTTAGTGATGCATCCCGAGACCGCTAGTGAGACTACATTCGTGTAGTAGGATTTACTACATGATAAGAGGCATTAGGATCACCCTTGTGTTAAACCCGTATCATAATTACTTGACCATTTAAGTCATATTACTTGGCTAGTAAAGTCAACTAATTTTTTACCACACCATTAGCGTTGTACTCATTTTTAGTACACGAAACCCCTAGTACACCCCTCCGAGCCTATCTTTTCGTTTCTAACTTTAAGCATCTTACTTAAAGGAATAATTTGTTACACCCCACTTAAATGTACACCCAAATCTCCTTAGCCTTCCGTGTATGCACTCATCTTTAGTGCATTATTGTTATTTGTTTAAACCCTTAGTTAATTATCTAATTGATTACATGGTTGCTAAGTCGAGTCATATCCTTGTACATATTGTTTTGGGACGATTGGGACTCATGGGTAAAGTACTATTGTTATGGAGTAATGGGGAAGAACATCATTTTATTACCCCCATATGTGCGTTAATCTTAAAAGTACTCCAAGTGTTTTGATTATCTTAATTCGAGTCATTAGATTAGTTTATTGTAAAGTATGTAAAAATTCAAGTATAAGGGGAATGTTTATTCCCTATGATATATTATTTTGGATGGTAGGGTAAAAGTGTATGCAAAAAAAAAAAAAAAAAAAAAAAAAAAAAAAAAAAAAAAAAATCGAAAAACAATGGAAAAGGAAAAAAAATAGAAAAAAAGAAAAAGAGAAAAAAACATACGGACTACCATCCCGTTTCATTCTATGTTTATTTGATGTTTTTGTTATTTTTGATTTATTAGTTTAAGTCGAGTCTAGTCTTGGCTTAGCAACGCCATATTGTACATGTAATTAACCAAGATGATTAACTCGCCACCAGTAAAGATTGCCTATATCCAACAAAACCATGCATTCCATATCCCTACACCTAACGTTATAACCCTTTAAAAGACCTCTTTGATAGTTTATCCTAGGTGCTTACACCATGTGGTGGAAGTTTGATCCTTTCCCAAGCCTATGGTAATCTATTTTGCTATGACAGGTAGTGAGAGATGTTTTCCATTTCCATATTGTGATATATACTTTATTACACCTGAGAGATGTGAGTATCTAAACACTATTTGTGAGGTGCTAGTGTATGACCTCCGTGCTTGTCTTTGGTTTTTAGTGGAACGATTATTTGTTGTAATTACTTTTATATTAGTGTTAAATGACCCCTAACTTGTATTTTGACTAGAATAAAAGCGCATTTGCTTGAGGACAAGCAAATCTCAATTGTAAGGGTATATGATGAGGCGAAAAATGATCCGTTTTTAGGGGGTCATTTAAGCCGGAATTGGAATTTATTTGATCAAATATTGCCCTAAATCGTTCCTTTTGTGATTTTAGGTACTTTTGGAGTGAATTCTGGAAAAGGAAGCATTTCGGACGTTTTTGGAGCATAAAAGTGAAGAAAACGGCAAAGTCTTAATTTTTCCTTGCTGGAAACAGTACCTGACGGCGTCAAAAGCATTTTGATGACGGCGTCAAAAGCATTTTGATGACGGCGTCAAGAGCAAAAGTGGTGACGGTCCAGTAGAAATGTGACGGCGTCAAAGCATGGCCGTCAAGAGTAAAAGTGGTAACGGCCCAAAACAACATTACACATGACGGCATCAGATCTGGATCTAGGCAGTCCGAGAATATTATGGGAGGCGGGTTGACGGCGTCAGAAGTTTCTTCTTGACGCCGTCACCTTAGGAAATCTATATATACTCTTTGTTATTTTCATTCTAAGGGGAGGAGAATTTTAGAGTCGAATTGAATAAACCCTAGCACGACTTTTACAGTATTTTCAAGGGTTTTCACCCCTTGAAACCTTTCATGTTCAATTAAGATAAGTATCCTTTCAATTCATTCAATATATCTATGTGTTGTTTGAATATATCTTACGTTTGTCTTGATTTTAACATGTTAGGCTAGATCTTTTGTGTGTTTGCTTAGATGTAATAAAACCTAGATGTTGATTATAGGTTGATTGCTTGTTTATAGTTGTAATGGATGAATGATTTCGATGTTAGGCTTAAGAAAACTGGAAGATCTCCATTGTGTAACTTGCTTGAACGTCTTAAGAAACATGAACCAATGCGTACTAGGTTTTTATGGTTGTATTTAATGCATGAGCAAATTCTAGTGATCCCATGTTAGGAGCTTCTTGCAGGCTCGACATAGGAGTGAAGTAGGAGCTTATAGATATGGGGAAGTACGTACGCCACCCCACGATTGGTATTAAGGAATATAACCCGCCATCCACGCAACTGTAACAAACAATTAACCTGTAAAAGATATCTAGGGAGTAGTGAAATCTAAGTAAACACAATTCTCCCATTTACTGTTCACACCACTAGTTTAATTAGCTTTATTTACATTTTTGTTATTTTATTTTGATTGCATCTTAGCTATTGGGTTAGTTGGCTAGCAACTAATTCCGCCCACTCTTCCAAAACCCGAGATTTTACTTGCTTTCATAAAAATATAAAAATACAAAAAGAATCATCCCTCACCTCTAGACCTAGTTTTTAGGCTTTCTATTCCTAGCGACACTATTCCTGAGTTGAACGATCAATCCCCCGGTACTTGTCACTATACTATACTACAACGATCAGGTACACTGCCTGGTGAGGGTTGTAAGCTTCTCGAGATCCCTCGAGAGGTAAAGCCTGGTGCAATTCCCACGCATCAATGGCTTTTGGTAAAGAGATTTCAAATCCATTAAGTTTTCTCAAAAGATTGCTAGGGACTAGCAATAGTTTAGTGTAGGGGATTGATGAGTGCTCAAACACTCATCATTTTTGGTCAAATCTGAGCTACAAAACATTTAAAAACACTCAAAAATACATTAAAATACTGAAAATATCCCAGGGATTGTGTTTTATATGTTTTAAATGCAAAATGAGTAAAAACAGATGAAAAACGAACAAAGTTTGCATAATTGGCAGTTTCAGTCCCCCAAGTTTCAAAACTTGTCAGAATTAGTCCCTAGATATTTATTTTGAAAGATAAGTCAACCCAAGACTTTTGAAAGTCAAATATTATCTAAAATGATCTTTGGGTATAAAGTTTCAAAAGTTTACATATTTGGTCCCTCAAGTTTCAAAGTTGGCAAATTTGGTCCCTAGGAATTTTAAAACAATGGAAAATTGCAATGATCGTCCTTGGATTACGGAAGCTTATCATGATTGGTCCCTTGAAACTACTTTGGGAAGTTGGCATTTCTGGTCCTCAAGTTTCGGCAAACTACAAAAATGGTCCTTGTGATACAATAAACCAACCGGACCCTTTTTATCATTACCCAAAACCAAAACAAACCCAATCCACACCCCTAAGCCCAATGCCCAGCCCAAGTCAAAAAAAAAAAAAAAAAAAAATTAAAACCCAAGCCATGGTCAACCCGGGTCAAAGGGTCAAAGCACTAGTCAAACATATACCCCCGTCTTCCATTTCCCCCTAAAAACCTGCAAACTTGTCCCCCCTCCTCCCTCCTTTTTCACCAACACCACCAACCCTTCATTAATACTCCTCACCAACCCAAACCAACCCCCTCCTTAATTAATGCTACCACCAGTTCCACTCAAACCTGTCCAATTGCCATTTCTAAGTTTTGGCGCCAAAATCTCAATCAAGGGCTAGGATTCATCAAACCTCAAATTAAGGGTGGGGATTTGGTCAGTGGTCAACAAGAAGTCCCTGGGGAGTACCAATTTGCAACAGGAACGCATGTGATTGCTTGGATGGCTTATTTTATTTTCATAGTATAAGTAGTAGTAGAAAAAAGCCTCACATGGCATGTATTAGTTTAATTTAGCTGTAGTAGTGCTTAATTTATCCTTTGTACTCAGTTTTTAAGTTAATGAAAGTAATATTTTAAGTTTACCATCTGTTTCAAATTTCAAGTTCCATTCAAATATTTCAATTGTGAGTGTAAGGTTCATTAGTGTGTATAAGCTATCTACAAGTTCATATAAACTCAAAATTAAAGTTTTCAGAAGCTTCATAAGCTTGTGCAAACCTTCTAAACTCAGTTTCATAAAATAGTAAAAAATATATAAAACATCAAAATAAAATAAAATAAATCATGTTACAGAGTTGAAGAATGGCTGGAGCACAGTGAATTGTGGATGGCTGTGGGTTAGAGGCTTGTGGAAGCCATTAGGAAGTGTTATTTGTTACTTGGTCCTTGGTGGTTAGCTTGGAAGGCTTTTGTAAGCTCAATCCCTTCTGATTCTTACCATTTTAGTGTAGTTGCATTACTTATTGCTTTTCTGTGTTTAATTTGGTTGTTTATTGCTAATTAGAGTAGTAGAGATCATTAGATTGTGATTTAGATACATATGAATCAAGTTTCATCATAGTCTGTGGATATAAGGAGTGTTTGGTTTTGTCTGTGTGTTGTGCAATTGTTAGTGTGGTTGGCCACTGCTTGTTCCTTCATTACACTCAGACCCATACTAGACCAAATCAACCAAGTCTCAGGTAGTTATAAGCTCAAAAGTCCAAATCACCCTTATAGTGGCTTAAAAACCTTCCGTGAGGGATTTGTAGTGGCATAAGCCTCAATTTAAACCACAAGTGTATGTCTTAGCTTATTTTAGCCTTCTTATAGCTTAACTTATCAAAATCAATCAATAAATCAAAATCAAAATTCACTTGAGTCAAAGTTTCAAAGTAATTCAAAAAGTCAAAATAGCATAATTTGGCAGAAACTCACTTTTTGTGAGAATTTTCAGGATTTTTGTGTTAAGATTTGGACTTTGAAAATTTTTGTGGTTAAAATATACCACTTGAACTACAGGAATCCATGGACAGCTTATTTTTGAGATTTTCTGTTTGATCTGTGCAATTGCTTATTTGATGGTGCAGGGTCATCACCCTCCCATGCACCAGGGCTATTAGCCATTCTCTTTGGCTTGTTGTGACCAACTCAGTGGACCCCACCCTTTACCTTTTAGCTTTTTGAGGAGCTTATCAGCTCAACTCTGTAGACCTAGGCTTAAGTTGGACCCTAGCTTATTTGGACTTTCATTTTGACCTGTCCTCAGAAACAAAACTGAGCACTCAGTTTTGTGAGCCAAGTTCATAACCCCATCAATTGCTCATTAATAAGCCATAAGCCCAGCTTATTGGCTTATTGTTAAGCTGAGCTGTCCATCTTGAGGGGTCAATTCTTGTTTTGGACCCCTGACCCCCTTGTGGCCCCCACAGAGGGTTGCAGGTAGGCCAAATTGGCATTTGTGACCTGTCAATAAGCCTAGTGCTTATTTGGCTTGTTATAGCTTATTGTGAGTATTTATCTGAACATTTTGTGCTTCTTTCTGATTAATATTGTTAGTTGTTTGTTTATTTGGACTTGTGGCACAGTAGAGTACCTTTTCAAGCATTTCAAAATCCTAATAAGCTATTTGCTTAATCTGTCAATCAAATAAGCTTACCATTTGCTTATTCCTCACAATCAGCCAAACTTTCTTCATAAAAGTTATTCATATTTAGTATATAGACATATTTGAAAAAGAAAAATCAAAAAAGCCAACTTTAATAGAAGTTATAGCTTCTATTTAAGCCAATTGGTTTATTCTCAGCTTTTTGAAAAAGAAATTTTCATTTTTATATTTTTCTTAGGTTTCCTATAGCTTAAAATAATTTTAGTAATTTTTTCAGATTTTTCTCTTATCATTTGATATTTTTCATAATTTAAATTAGTTTTTATTAATTAATAATTAGTTAATAGTTAATAATAATTAATTTAAAAGTAAAAAAAATACCAATTTAATTTTAAAATTAGTTTTTAATTATTTTAGATTTTTCCAAATATTATTTTCATTTTTCTAGTGTAATTTTATAATTAGTTGTAATTTAAATAATTAAAAAGTAATTTGAAAATAGTTTTTATTAATAATAATTATATAAATAGTGTAAAAATTAATTTTCTTTTCCTAAAAATTTTCTTTATTCATTAGGTTTGTAAAAATATCATTTTCACATCCGTAGCCTTTTTATTTATTCAGATTCACTTTCTCTCACGTACGTCTGTCACCGTTTTCAATTTAAACGTACGTGTTTAGGTTTTTACGCGTTTCTTTCTCATCTAAATTCACGTAATCAAGTATATTTCTTTCCTAAGCTATTTCATTTCATAATTCTTAAATATTTCTCATCATAACACTTTCCTGTGAAAATCACCCGATCACAAGCACACTTAAGTACAATTCACACATCGTCGGGACATAACGACTCGGTGATACCCTATATTACCCGGAAGCATTGACTCTAAGCTATTTGACTTTGTTGACCATTTACTTGGTCAATTTAGGTTGACTGTTTAGAATCAATTGGCCTTTGTGACCTGTCAATAAGCCTAGTGCTTAATTGGCTTGTTATAGCTTATTGTGAGTATTTATCTGAACATTTTGTGCTTCTTTCTGATTAATATTGTTAGTTGTTTCTTTATTTGGACTTGTGGCACAGTAGAGTAGCTTATTCAAGCATTTCAAAATCCTAATAAGCTATTTGCTTAATCTGTCAATCAAATAAGCTCACCATTTGCTTATTCCTCACAATCAGCCAAACTTCCTTCATAAAAGTTACTCATATTTAGTATATAGACATATTTGAAAAAGAAAAATCTAAAAAAGCCAACGTTAATAGAAGTGATAGCTTCTACTTAAGCCAATTGGCTTATTCTCAGCTTTTTGAAAAAGAAATTTTCATTTTTATATTTTTCTTAGGTTTCTTATAGCTTAAAATAATTTTAGTAATTTTTTTAGATTTTTCTCTTATCATTTGGTATTTTTCATAATTTAATTTAGTTTTTATTAATTAATAATTAGTTAATAATTAATAATAATTAATTTAAAAGTCAAAAAATACCAGTTTAATTTTAAAATTAGTTTTTAGTTATTTTAGATTTTTCCAAATATTATTTTCATTTTTCTAGTGTAATTTTATAATTAGTTGTAATTTTGGGTAATTTAAATAATTAAAAAGTAATTAGAAAATAGTTTTTAATTAATAATAATTATATAAATAGTGTAAAAATTAATTTTCTTTTTCTAAAAATTTTCTTTATTCATTTGGTTTATAAAAATATCATTTTCACATCCGTAGCCTTTTTATTTATTCAGATTCACTTTTTCTCACGTACGTCTGTCACCGTTTTCAATTTAAACGTACGTGTTTAGGTTTTTACGCGTTTCTTTCTCATCTAAATTCACGTAATCAAGTATATAGCTTTCCTAAGCTATTTCATTTCATAATTCTTAAATATTTCTTATCATAACCCTTTCCTGTGAAAATCACCCGATCACAAGCACGCTTAAGTACAATTCACACCTCGTCGGGACATAACGACCTAGTGATACCCTATATTACCCGGAAGCATTGACTCTAAGCTATTTGACTTTGTTGACCATTTACTTGGTCAATTTAGGTTTACTGTTTAGAATCAATCATTAGTGTTCTTATAATAATAGCACAAAATTTTCCAAAATTAAATGTGATCATGTGAAAGAATGCAATATCATATCATATGTTAATTGTCATTTGCCCTTGAGAGAAGCAAATTAAGTTTCTAATATGCACGATGTGACTTCGACTTTCTGTAATTAACACGATTACACCAATCTCAATACAATAAGATACGATTATCTAAGTTAAGTAGCATTATGACTAATAAACTTTAATAAAGTATGCTTTAATTTATATTTATCAACTGACATTTGAGATATAAAATAAATAGTCAAATAATTGACTTTCCAAATAATGCAAAACTTTCTATTATTACGCCACATGAATATTACTGTATAATTTTGAAAAAAGAAAGTTATTTCCAGGAGATATAATGATTTACTAGTATTATATTATTCTCGAAGGGGATCAGTCGCATACAATAAAAAAACTTGCATACCAAAGGATCAATCATAGCTCTTAAACGTTAATTGTTAGCAAAAACCTCACTTTCACTTTATTTTGTTAGGAAATTATTTTTTCTTAAACGTTAATTGTTAGCAAAAATATTACATTATATATACTGCGACGAGCATTTAATTACATTTTAGTAGACCGACACTTTAATATATTTCGACAATTGTTTTTCTTTTGGTTGCGGTTTTTTTTTTCTTCTTATTTTTCGTTGTTTAAACTTACATAAAAAAATCATATGTGATTCACCATTAATTTTACTGTCCGAATATATAAAACTTGTAAAATGACCATAACTTTTTCTACAAAATTCTAAAAGTTGCACCATATTTTTTTAGAATCTAGACATTCATAGATTTCCAAATATATATAACATATTAAATTTCGAATTCTAGATTATTGCAGTTAATTATTCAAAGTTTGACGAAACACATAAAATAACATATGATTTTTATCACATGTGGTTTTTACAATATGTGATCTTTTACACATGCTATAATCTAAAGTTTAAAAACATTGTGTGATATATGGTTGAAAAGCTATAAATTTTTATTTTTTTATTTTTTTTCCCAAAAAGCCGAGAAAGTCTCTGATTAATACATAACCTATGCCAATTTCACTACAACTATTTGGTGTTCTTACTTTCAGATTAGTTTTAAATCAAGTTTGATATGTCATGTGAATTTCAATATTGAAAAAAATGTAAAAGAACGAAAAAATAATCCATCAAAATGAAAGTGCTTGTCTATCAAGAGTTAATAAAATGTTTGTCGCAACGACATAGTTGTTTTGTTTGATGATTTTGATATATATAATTTTAAAAAAAGTGTGTAATTGCATTTTTAATTAAAATATTAATTAATTTCTTTCATTTTTTATGAGGAAAAATCAGTGGCTAAGATTTGTTCATAACGTGCACCTAATTTTTTAGTATGGAAATGATTTCTTTTTTTATTATTCAGTTTTTTAGAAAACAAAAGCCACTGTGATTAAGTTGATGGCTTAGAGCATCCAATATGAGACAAAAAATTTTATAAGGTTTATGATTTAAATTAGCCATGGAGTTTCATTTTATACATATGTAGTATGAAAATATCCTAAATGTTAGACCTTTTTATCATATAAAAATATAGTGCATGTGTTGTACGAAACATTATAAAGCTTTAAGATGATTATACCATAGTAGAAATAGGTTTATAATTTATTTACTCAAAAAGTCTAAAACTCAAAATGTGACATGGATAATTTAAGGGTAATTATTTAAAAAATAATCATACTTGTCCAAAAATACTTTTATAGGCAGCGAAAAGATAAAAAAAAAAAAAAAGAAAAAAAAAACTTTTGTGGATATTAGTGTTGACACTTTTGTTTTTATATGTGTAGTGAAAACATATGATGACCATTTTATCCTACGTATTTTTGAAAATTGCATCTACCGTCAATATGGTAAATTACATAAATGGTCCATGTGGTTTAGTTATAATTACATCCACCGTCCGTAATTTTTTTTTAATCCACTCCACATGGATTTGACCCGTTACCTTTTTATATACGTTTTTATCTCCGCTTTTATATACGTTTTAGTAAATTCTTATACGTTTTCATCATTTTTTTATATGCTTTCGCATGTTCTCTTACGTTTTTGTAAGTTTCTTAGATTTTTATACGTTTTCATGTGTTTTATACGTTTTTATACATTCTGGTACATCTTTATACGTTTTCGATCGTTTTTCTTACGTTTCATATGTTTTAACAACTTTTATACGTTTTCTTTTGGTTTTATAGATTCATACTCGTTTATAAACATTTTCGTCCGTGTTA
The DNA here is from genome assembly GCA_030686995.1 of Artemisia argyi. NCBI lineage: Eukaryota > Viridiplantae > Streptophyta > Magnoliopsida > Asterales > Asteraceae > Artemisia > Artemisia argyi. Next base: position 61,365,485 of record CM060692.1, on the reverse strand, counting down.
TATGTTTTCATCCGATTTTATATGTTTTCGTCCATTTTCTTAAGTATTTGTCTATTTTATACGTTTTCTTATGTTCTCATACATTTTTATCTAATTTCCATACATTTTTATCCGCTTTTACAAGTATATATATATATATATATATATATATATATATATATATATATATATATATATATATATATATATATATACGCACGTTTTTGTTCGTTTTCTTATGTTTTTATAAGTTCTTGTACGTATGAAAACGAATAAAAATGGTTAATAACGGATAAAACATATGAATATGTACAAAAATGTATAAAAATATACAAAATCTTATGTAACCATATAATAACGTATAAAAACAGATAAAAACGTTGCAAACATAAGAAAAACGGACGGAAACATATAAAAATGGATGAAAGTGTATAAAGACAGACAAAAACATATAAAAACATACAAAAACGTATAAAAATGAACGAAAACGGGTAAAAACGTATAATAATGGACGAAAATGTATAAAAATGGATGAAAACGTATAAAGACAGACAAAAACTTATAAAAACGGATGAAAACATATAAAAATGGATGAAAATATATAATGACGAACGAAAATGTATAAAAACATACGAAAACGTATAAAGAAGGACAAGCGTATAAAACGAATAAAAACGGACAAAAATGTATAAAAATGCATGAAAACAAATAAAAAATGACGAAAACGTATAAGGAATGGATAAAAAAATCAAAAAAGTTTTGGGATTGTGGATGCAATTTTCTCCAAACAACAAGGGCCATTTATATAATTTATCATAGCGATGGTTGATGCAATTTCACAAATCCTCATGGATCATTTATGTAATTTGAAATGGTAAAATGGTTATGTTACACACGTAAAGACAAAAGTGTTTTTCGCCGCCTATAAAAATATTCATATTTTTATATTTTGTGACAAACAAAAGCTTGTAAGTTTATCAAACCAATATAATATTAAATAACATCATTGTCTAATCAAAATTTTGAGCTACATATATAATTTACCATTGATAGTAACGTAAATCTATTGCTAATAAATGAAATGGGACAAGCCGAAGGAATTATACGTGTCGGGTTGCAAAAGTTTTATTGATTTCAACTAATTCTCGTATTATTCGTTGTCTTTTCATATCACTACACAAGGATGTGTGTCCATAGAAATTTGTAAGGGCGCAAATACATGACGTTCTCTCATATTTAAGTTGCGGAAATGCATCATCCAACGTAATGATATTTGTCAAAGCCAGACCACAATCTACACGTTCTCTAATAATCATCAATGTGCGTCTCAGTCGCACCTTCGCGCGCGCTATTTCTTTACTTCATTACCATATCTCACATAACGAAAATACACTTATAAAGTTCAAAAAGTTAAGGAGAGGAAGCAAATGTTCGACAGGTTATGAGATAAAAATAAAGGAGGAATATGATGAAAGGAGATTCATTTTTTTTTAGGAATTGAAATGTACATGTAGCATTTTGATTCATACACATAATATAAATGACTTATGTTTAGACTATTTTTCCCTGCATAATTTATGACTTTAACTTATGTTTAGACTATTCGTAATCCACCGCCGGTAGAGAAACAATCTATTTAATACCTTTGACAATTAAATACAGATTCTAATTATTCAAGAACGTACTCAATCTGGATTTGCCATGAGAATTTCTTCCTTAGTGACACAATAATAGTTCACATTTTGAACTTTTAAACATTGTATTAGACCGGGAGGTACGGTGGTGTCATTTGGCTGTGCCAAAGAACGGCGTCAGAAATGGGAACGGAGCACTGCACCGAGAGTCGTGCCATTCGTCTTTGCGCCATCCCCTCAACGCCACACGGTTAACTTTTTTTTTCTTATTTATTTATTTATTCAAATGCAACGGATAGTTTTTGCCTTTTTTTTTCCTTTTGATTTCAGAACTAACGACTAGTTTTGGCTTTTATTTATTTATTCTTTTTGAATTCAAAACTAACGGTTAGTTGGCAAAGGGTGCATATATTTTCAAGTTTTTTACCCCAAAAATCTCTATAAATTCCTCATTTATTCTACCAATTATCACAAAATTTTCCAATTAAATCTCTACTACTACTATGAATCCAAACGATCCCAACAACTTCTCCACCTGCGACCTTTATGATGTTTATTATAAAACCGACATGGATCGATATATCCAAGGTTATACAGTGTATGAACAATATCTAAGTTTGTATGATCAAGAAGCCGGTGGATCGGGATCGGGTATTAAGAGGTCGAGGCAATACATTCCACGTGAACGAGAAGAAGCGGAACAACGTTTTTAATCAACGACTATTTTGGCGAAGGTGACACTCCACCTAAGTATCCGGAAGACAAGTTTAGGCGAAGGTATCGTATGAGTTCTACACTTTTTAATAAAATAGTCAACGATATCTTAAGCTATGATGTTCGACCTATTCCAGAGTACTTTAATTTTTTTAGACCTAGTTACGATTGTACCGGTCGTAATAGCATCGGTCCTTTTTTGAAGTGCACATCCGCTATCCGCCAATTACCGTACGACACTGCGCCTGATGTGTTTGATGAATACTTGCAAATTGGTGAACGTTGTTCACGACAATGTTTAGAGAACTTTACTAAATGCATAAATGTTTTATACGTTGAGAGATATTTAAGAAAGCCCACTTCAGCGGATGTTGAAAAAAATATATGCATTGCACGAAAAAGAACATGGACTCCCGAGAATGCTCGGGAGTATTGATTGTATGCATTTGGATTGGAAAAATTGTCCAAAGGCCTTACAAGCTCAATTCAACTCCAAACATACCAACAACTTGCGTCGAAATATGTGATTTACATATCAGAAAAAACAAAGTAATTCGAGATAGAAAATTGCACGACTATCTTCGAGAAGACCTTGTGGAGCATCTATGGAACCTTAATCACTAGTTTATAATTTTAATAATGGCTTGTTTACGTACTATTTATTAGTTTTATATACTTTTTTTTTAATTAATGTAATGTGTGTTTTTATGTTAGTTAATATTATGTATGTTTGATTTTATGTAAATGAAAAAATAAATAAATAAATAAATAAATTGGAGAACGGCACCAGATTTTCTTGTGCCAACTGTAACGGCACTGAATGTGGTGTCAAAGTATTTCTGGCGCCGTTCTGTGTTTTGCTGACGTGGCACTGTTTTTGAAGAACGACACCATATTTATGGCACGACTGTACCAACTGCTCTTATATTTGAGTGGTACCAAACATCACGTACTAAATATTATTCATCGTTAGTAATTACATACAGTAAACAGGGAAGTAAGATTAACTCAAAAAAAGATTACAATGAAAATTCGTGAAAATTTAAGATGTTATCTTTGAAAACTAAGATAAGTAGATGAGATGGAATAAAATGCTTATTTGTTGCAGATTAGTTCACGAGCATCTCATGTACTCCACAATTCAAATATCCAATTACTAAGTGCAACTCCAATACTTAGGATTAAATGAAACACTTGTAGAAAAATTATGGGAAGAAAAGAAGCAGAGAAGGAAAAAGATAGAATGGTTTTGTTGTGTTTAACAAAGAATGGTAAATTATTAAGGTGAGGGCATAATAGTCTTAACGTCGTAAATATATGCAAATGAATCAAAATGCTACGTGTAATGCTTCATTGCTTAAAAATAGGTAATGTCTAACTGTTTAATTCCACTAATGCACTCCACTAAACTTTCTCATTCGTTATTACTTGTAAACTTCAACAAAACACACATTTAAACTTCAAAATATTTGAAGATGACTAAGGATCAAATGAGAAGAATTCTTAAAATAAGAATGATGAGAATCAATTTGAATTAGATGCATCTCTAATCTTTAAGATGCATCATAATATATTTTCTAGCTAAAAATTAGATGCATATACATATATTATATGCATTTTGTCAAGTTAGATGAATCCTATGTATTTTTCGTCATCTGTGGGTCAAATTTGTTGCTAGTACTACTTGGTATCGTTTTCACTTCAAAATCACTTTCGAAACTAATTGTGATGCATCTAAATGAATAGAGATGCATCTAATTCAAGTCGATGCATCTGAAATATGCGGTTATAGTTATTTCTCATTCTTCTCATTTTAAGTTTTATTCTCACTGAATCTTTACCCATTTGAAGATATGATTTCATTGAAGTTATTTTGTACCTCCATTTGACAAAGACATTTCTTTGTGCATCATAACCAAAGTTAATCAGCTACTAGAACACTAAAATTAATTTTAACTTTCTTGATTTAATGATGTATAAATCACATCCATCTAACAAACTTTTTTTTCCCTATTTCCTTTTAATTTCTTAAATTTCCCCCAGATTTCATTCCCAATAATTCCTCCACAAATGTTTCCTGGAGGCTGAAACAAAGGGAAAATAACATACACAAATGGGAATAACATCCCTGCTGTTTACAGTAGGGAGTTATGTTGGAGGTTGTGAACCCAGAACAGGGTGAAGATAATCAATGATCAAATTACATACCAATGAATGGTTACCGGATATCACTTGAAATCGTGTTATCACTTTCCAAATTAAACTATTCGACCCTATTGCCTGGGTATCACGAATATCTACTTGGTATAAGACCAAATGTTTGTTATTGAATTAGGCACAAATCAATAACCCTTGCGTATCCAAGTATTTATGTTTTCTGTTGTCTTCATCATGCATGTTTTATTTCCAATATATAGGAAAATACTCACAACTAGTCAAATGGAATTATGAGGATTCGACTTATTAATCGACTCATAATTATCCTCATTATAGCAATAGTGGTTACATGACCAATTAAACGTGGTTATAAAGGCAGTTTTAACTGCCACTTGAATAGGTCAAAGTAGTTACATACTTATCTCAGCAATACTAACTTAGTAACTTGCCCTAGCAATACTAACTTAGTACTAGCAGTAGTAACTCTGCTCCAACAGTACTAACAAAGCACTAGCAATAGTAACTCTGCTCCAGCGGTACTAACAAAGTACTAGCAGTAGTAACTCTGTGAAGGGTTAAACCTTCTGATGAGTTACTCCCAACCACTATCAGAGTTAGGGTAGTCATGGACCTGATGGTGTATACTCCGTACCTCCTGGCCTATTATCAGGTGTGAACTGATCCCTCAAGTGTACTAAATTTTTCAACAAGTTACATGCTGTTGGTATGCAACATGGTCCCTGACTTACACTCCTCAGCCCTCCCTGATTTAGGATTGTACAAGAATGGTCCTTGATTTATACCCCACAACAGAGAATTTCCCCTGTTGTTTACAGCAGAGATGATTTTCCCTATACAAATATGCTATAATAATAATTAGGTTGTTTGTCAAGTGTAATTATTAGAACATCTCCAATGGGAGGCAGGAGAAAGTCTAAGAAAGTCTTTTAATTACTGTTTTATTGGACCGATAGCTTTTTTTAACGAAAACATGTGGATCTTAAGTCATTGGACCAATAGTTTTGTTATACTAACTCACTTCAATCTTATTATATGATAAAACTAAAATACAAAACGCTTTAGGGCTGCAAGCGAACTGAACGTTCAGTGAACATTTCATGAACCGTTCAGTAAAAGGTTCGTTTATATGTTCATTTATTTGTTAAATGAACGAACATGAATAATATTTTACGTTCGTTTATTAAATGAACGAATATGAACAAAATTCGCTTCCGTTCATTTATGTTCGTGAACGTCCGATTATGCATTCGTTAACGTTCGTTTATCTTCTTTTATTTATTTATGTTCGTATGTCATATATTTTAATGTATAATTTTAAAAAGATATATATAACAACACTTATAAAATAATATATTGTGCATAATTAATAAAGTTTATGTTTGTTTGTCTATGTTCATTTATATTCGATCGTTTATGTGTGTTTAATGTCTTAATGAACGAACATAACGAATATGAACAACTTATTTTCTTAATAAGCGAACATGAACAAGAAAATTCGTCTGTTTAAGCATTCGTGTCCGTTTATTTGTCCGGTTAAATTAAACGAACAAATATGAACAAGTCTCCATTCGTGTTCGTCCTATTTATTTACAGCTCTAATAAGCTTATAACTTTGTATTTTATATTTAAAATTTATGTGTTATAAAAAAAGTTATTACGGATTACGTATTTATATTGCGGATGCTCTTATGTTTAAGTTGTGTTTAGGTGTCTTGTTAAGCTTTTTTGACGGAGTATTTATTTGTAGTTTTTTGGTATTTGTATCCATTCGACTCTTTTTAGCCTTCTTTCATTGAACAAAAATATAAAATGTCGTTCAAAATATGACCATAAATATTTTTAGTAACATGGACTTTTCCCTTCAAGCAAAAGGAAAAAATATACAACTGTTCAAAACTTAAAGGACACCAAGTGAAATTATAGCAAACCCACACTGCATATAAAATGCACCTACTCAGATTCTGTTTCGATCTCATTTTCATTCTCTCAAACATCAAATGGAACTCTCTCATATCACCTGCCTTGTCTTCCTCTTCATTGTCGTCGCAGGTAACATTTCCCACCTTAACAAATCTCCAAAATTCATGTAACATGTCCTATGTCTCATGTTTTTGGAGGCCTTGTAGATAAATCATATAAATACTAAAAGAAATGAGATGAAAAATATAGAACTTTATAGCTTTAAATGTTTTTTCATATAGAGTTTTAGGCGATAAATATAACTATAAATTTTGAACCACTTGTTTTCTTGAGTGGTTGTGTAATTTTATTTTTCGCTCATCTTTATATACGGCTCTGACTAACTGTGCATTTGTGTATACGTAGGTGAAACAGTATGTGCAACAAACAACGGCTTTCGACCCACAAAGCTTTTTGTATTCGGAGACTCGTATTCGGATACCGGAAATAACCCCAAGTCGTTCGCGAGTTCATGGAAAACGCCTTATGGTCATACTTTTCCAGGAAAACCTGCCGGGAGATATTCCGATGGGCGTGTTCTCACCGATTATGTTGGTATGTTTTGGTTATTTATGAACACTCTTATCACTTTCTTAATGATAGTGCCAAAATATAAAAAATTCCCACGTGTCTTTCATAAAAAAAAAAAAAAAAATGTTTAGTGTTTATATGATTGATTTTTTATTTTTTTATACACTGATTGTTTGATAATTTTAATGTAAAATGAGATTTCGTAACTAGTAGATTAATGACATTGGGTTTATTATGCTAGAATACTAAAAGGTTTTTAATAATAATCTTTTTAATAATAAGATAATAAATTTAAAATTGAATGCCAAAACAATCTATAGTGAATTCAGGGACTTTTCGATTTTCATATGCTTTTGTAAAAGTTTAAAATTTTCTGTTTATATTTTAGTTCCAAATTTTGTAATTTTATTTAAGTGAAATAAGTGTATACCACATTAAAATGAATAGACATAGAGACAACTAATGTTACAAGAATTTTAGTTAAATTAGCGAATGCGTGTTTTTGTACATGTATGAAATTTTTTAGTGTTTCGTCGAGATATGTGGGAATTATAAGATTATGGAGAAATTTTAAAAGGGTTTATAAAATTTTTTATACTTACATAAAAGACTTGTATGAAATTATATACACAAAATATTACAAGGAGTAAATGAGTAATAGGCTAATAGCTACTATCTTGCATGCATTTACTAGTTACTACCCAATTTTGACACACAAAAAAAGTTGGGCAGTGCTGCCTTTGGCTATGATCCTATATGCTAAAGTAGTAAATCATAAAGGAATATATCAGCTACAATTGAACCGTTGCTAATTCCTTATAATTTGTGCTACAAATTATGGGTCACTGATTTTTTTTCTGTGGGTTCCTGATTTATTTTATTGTGTATTTTGGTGAAGGATTACAGCCAATTAGATATGTTATACCCCAAACCATAAACACAGCATTTAATAAACAATACAGTATCGTTTTGTTCTGTAAGAGATATTTAAGACCGTCTTTTTCTCATAATGGCTTCTGAGTATATAGTCAAAGTCATAACCTTACTTTCAAATTTCTAATAGGAAGTTGACATATCGACATCGTTTAAAAAGTATTGATAATCATGCATGCAAATTTCTTGATAAATCATTGGGTTCTGTAACATATAATATCTACATGATATATCAAGACATATGATGATAATGTTTTGGAAAAAAAATAATTACTCATATAAATAGAAAAATCACTTTGATCTTTTTGAAGAGTGTTGATATGATTCCCCTGCTATGTAAATATAATTGAAGACATCTATATAGTGGTCGAGTGAGTGGACTAATATCATTCTCTGCCCCACTTTATGTTTGTGCTTTTGCTTTTATCTCTTTATTTAATTGCAGAATTTACACTTATGAGCTTCTAGTTGTTGTTCTTGTGTGATGTTATATCAGTATGATTGACGCATATTTCCTTCAAACCTATCAAGATCATTTATAAAGTTGTCTTGGCCTTTAGCTTTTACTCTTTTATCATCACATATATCAGGCATACACTTTAATGATTTATATTTGACCCGTTCAACTTATATTGTGTGGGCGAAGGACACTTTGGCCCGTAACTTACTAACATGTGGTCATTTTCTTTCCTTACCTTTTAAGTGATTTAATATTTGATGTACTTGCGGATATAGTGTTAGGTATGGTTATGTTTCTTCACATGATCCGGATTGATAGTTCTAATCAAGGAATAGGCTGTTAGTTACGGAGTATTATGTTTGCTTTCTTTCTACTCCCAAATACTCCACATCAAATTTATAGACATTTCTATAAATTTGAGGTACTAGAGTGTAATTTTATCATTGTGTGTGATTGTGCTCATTCATATAAAAAATTTATACAAATGCTGTGAGGATTAGCGTAACTTTACTTTTGTGTGATGCAGTTACCCATAAAAAAGGAAAAGATAAAGAGAAAAGCTTGCTTTTGTGACTATGTATGAAAAATTTAGTGCCACAATGCCCTGTGCCAGCCTTAAAATGTCACCCTTTATAATATATGACTTTTAATTTGTTTATCATAGTGCCTTCCATCTTCTATGCATAGCATCATTATTCATATTCCAAGAAAAACCCTTATATTATGTATAGATACCATCTACAATGAACTTGAGCAAAACACATATAAACTTTTTGACCTTTGAAGTTGTTCCATTTGACATAGAATATAATACTTTCTAAGTAAGCATGGTAGTGACCATATTAACACGTGTAGTGAGCTGTAAGCATGCAAAGTAAAATTCTATCTGTAATTTTCTATATAAACAACTGATTGCGCTTTTTAAAGCAAGGTAAAAAGTATCAAGTGTTTTTGAAGAAAAGTGATTAATTATGCTTATGTGCTTATTCTAAGGCGAAACATGTTATATTTAGTTTTGACTGCGTATTTTGAACCATTAGGATGATATAAGCTGTTTCTAGTGCGGTGATTCTTTTTTTGATTAACACGCATAAGATGTTTGAACTTATGGTAATGGGTCAATTTAAAGAACATCATATGGTTGCATTTCAAATTATACACATATACTTAAATGTTATGTAATTTGCAGCCAGGTTTATGGGCATCAAGTCTCCATTGCCATATCGAGTGACAAAATATGCACCAAACAAGTTGCGGGCTGGAATAAACTTTGCTTTTGGTGGAACTGGGGTCTTCGACACAGGCAATTTTCAACCAAACCTGACAACCCAAATTGGGTATCTTCAAAGTCTAATTAAAGAAAAGGTCTACACAAAGCGGGATTTAGAGTCATCTTTGGCTATGGTTACCGTTTCTGGCAATGACTATTCAGCTTTTACAGCTGCTGGTGGCTCGGAACAGGTAACTTGGCCTAACATACTTCATTTACTGCCAGATAGGATAGTGACTTCATGCATATATGCTCAATATTTTACAGAAACTGTTCAGAATTTTATAAACTAAAATAGATACCTGAACAACCAGTATGCACATATTGACAAAAGTACAGACCTAACGAATACCATCAACTGGCGAAAACCCATTATATTATGCCCCGGTGACTAACTAAGAATACAAACATGAATTATAGCTAGCAAAACTGAAATTTCTCCATGCCAAAAGAATATCCAACTAACACAAAGTTTTGTAGCATATAAGTGTGACAGTATTGGTTTTCATATTAACAAAAATATCATTTATGTGGCTCAGTTTTCTATCTAATAAATGGGTTCCAAAACTGTTGACTTTAGCAAAATTTTATTGGCGCTGTTTTTGTTTTTAGCTAGGCAACTGTTGTTATGGTTTAAGAGGATAACTGAAACCAATCAAGCTTGATCATTATTGGGAACTTGCTTATGAATTCAATTAACATTCAAGTGTTTCAACTGTATTAACTATGACTGATTTTTGTTTCATGGAGGGTTAGAATATTTGTATTTTACTAATTTTGTTAAAATAAACTAACTGGCTCGATGCAAAATATTTAACACATGGTGCATATCTTAAAATAGTTTGTATCTAATTCTAAATTTGTTGATTGTGTGTAGAATTTACCGGCATTTATTACAAGGGTTGTCAACCAAATGACCATAGACTTGAAGCGTATTCATGATTTGGGCATACCACGAGTGTTGGTGAACACCTTACAGCCTGTAGGATGCCTCCCCCAACTCACAATCCTGTCTTCATACCAACAATGCAACCAAACTCAGAATGCTTTAGCCACTTTTCACAACCAGCAGTTGCAGCTGGCCGTGACGACACTAAACAATAACACCAAGAAATCTACTTTTCTTCTGCTTGATCTTTTTACCTCCTTCAACACGGTGCTAAAAACCAAAGGAGATAATACAGGTAATTAAACATTTAAACATGAAGAATGTAATTATTCAAATCATTCTCTTTTTTTTTAAAATAAAAAAAAGGGCCGAGCTGGATCGAACCAATGGGCTCAAATTAGTCATCTGCCCGAGCTTTTGTAAGCACGGGCTTAAGCAACTCTTTCAATGCCACGTCGAATCCATGTGACAAAGTCCAAATTTTTAGTTTTTTACTACAAGTTATTGAAAATTAGGGGTGATTTATTCTTACAATTTATTGGGATTTATGTGAATTTGTTGAATACAGGAAACTTGAAGTTTCATACTCCATTGAAGCCGTGTTGTATGGCCACAACTAGTACTTCTAACTGCGGAAGTCTTGATGAAAATGGAAAGCCATTGTATACCCTTTGTAATGAACCTGAATCCATGTTCTTCTGGGACACGGTGCACCCAACACAAGCTGGATGGCGTGCTGTGTATTTAACTCTTCGGTCTTCCTTGAATCAAATTTATTACTAGGGTTCGTTCTTGTTTTATTAACTTCGTTTGTTTTGTCAGGTCCCAATCTCTAGGGACCTTTTGGGTGCCATTTTGTTAAGTTGTGATTCTTTTTAGTTTTGTAAAATTTGAAATTCATATACTAGTAACATGTTAGAAAGTGAAATAAAGACGCAGCAGTTGCCATTGTTCATAATAGATGATTGATAGCTAAATCCATTAGTCAAAGTTAGGTTGTGTTTTATCATCTTCACAGATTATGTTAGTGTTTGTTTAGTTTTCGTCATACGAGAGGCAAAATGACTTTTTCACATCTCATTATCATTTCTTTTGAGAAAAAAAACTTCAAACTCACCTGGTCTTTGGTGGTATATTGCAGATCAAATATATAAAATAGGGGCATCTGCTTATATATATATATTGGAGAATGGAGAGTGTAATGTATCTCACAAATAACATTCAGAATGATACATATGAACTGGAAGATACTTGGTCTAGGACTGGGCTTAACACCGCTAGGCATAACTGGGCTTCATCCAATCCAAAGAGTACTGGGCAAAACTGGGATTAGTGCTGGCCTTAGCACCCTTGTTAGAATGCTAGTTCGAGAAAGAAAATCTAAACAAATATAACAAAACGAAAAAGAAGAGAGATTTACATGCTATAATAAATTAATAAGTTACTAATATATCAAGGGACAAATATCAGGTATCACCTTTTTATAGAGAAAAAAAAAAAAAAAAAAAGGAAATTAAAAAACTATATTTAATTAAAATTACAATTACACATTTTTTTTTTTTTTTTTTTTTTTTTTTTTTTTTTTTTTTTTTTAAATATCCCATTAATCGTTACTCATTAAGCGAAACAAGTTATACCATTGCGACGATCATTTTATTATCTTCCCATATACGGGTACTTTCATATACTTTCGACGAAATAAAAGACTTCGTTTTGTTCTTTTAAATATATATATATATATATATATATATATATATATATATATATATATATATATATATATATATATATATATATATATATATTTCACGTTTTCTTAGTATTGAAGTTCGCATAATATATCACATGTGATTTAACACTAATTTGAAATTTCAGATTCTAAACAACTTTATTAAAATTGACATAAGTACTTGTGTATAAGCTAAAAAGTTTCCCGCTCTTTGATAATGCAAAACACATATATTTATGGCTTTTTAAGCATATACCACACATCGTATAGTCGCATGTCGGATGTGATATTATTTACATGTAATCACATGTGTTTATGAAACTCGCATAATCATGTGTAATAAAGATTGTATGTGGTAAAAATCACACGTGATATAGTCACATGTCGGATGTGATATTATTTACATGTAATCACATGTGTTTAAATCACTTGTAAGTTTATGTGTTTTGTTCAACTTTGATGAATTAATTGTTCTAATCTATAATTCAAATGAAAATGCGTTAAATATGGTTATAAATTTATAAATCATTAGTTTCCAGTAAAAAAAAGGTGAAACTTTTAGAATTTTGTAGAAAGAGTTATTTTCATGTTACTATATGTTTTAGTGCTCGAACATAAAAACTAGTATTGAATCATATGCGATTTGTTACGCAAGGTTCAAGAACGAAAATGTAAGAAAAAAAAAGAAAAAAAAATTGTCGAAAGTATATCAAAGTATCTGTCTATGGATAGATAATCAAATGTACATCTGGTATATAAATTTTTTTGCTTACCTATTAACAGTTTAATAGATATTGAATTTTTTAAAAATATAGGGTGAAAGTGAGTTTTTTATTTTATAAAAAAATGAATGACTAGGATTTGTTATGTAAGTAATATTGGTATGTAGTAAAAAGCAACAAACAAAAGTTATTATGATTGGGTATTGTATGTGTTTTGGATATTTTGAGTTTTAGTCGCCAAGTAGTTGATCTTCCCTATATTTTGTGCACAATATAATGAAAAAATTTGGTGAATTATTTCAATTTCATCGCAATTGAGTGTGCATGAGATATCAACTCTCAAAGTGATGTGTCTGAAATGAAACCAAGCTCGCCCGTAACAAGTCAAAATTGTAACATCACATTTGTTAATGACTTCATAACAATGAGTTTGAATGTCATTCAACAAGCTTAATGATGTTTGTATAAGTGACTTTGAATATTATTTAACGGGTTTAATAGGTTTAATGACTAGTCATTACACCTTCGGTCATATTTTGGGTGTATAAAACTCTAAATACAACCTGTGAGTTGTAGCCAATGTGATCACGAAAAAAACCAAGATGAAAAACACACTTTCACATGAACACACTTGACGTCCATGAGAATTTCAGGCACAGAGTCACTTCCGACAGTTCAACTGCTTTGATTGTTATACTCTGGAAAACAAACGCCGAATAGACGATAAATCTGTTTTAAGGGAAGCGTGTCAAACACGTGCTACGATATGTTCTTGCATTCAATTTCATCTGCAATCTGGTTTCATCTTCTTATAAACTTTTATGTTCATATTTTTAGTTTATGAATTTTGTTTACCTAATTACGCTTCATTGTATTGTATCCTTGTTATGATTTCTGATTATCGATAGTTTTCCCTACACATAAATATCACAGCCCTACGTATCATTTACAATGCATACCAAAACAGTGAAAAACCATAAAGCGAGTTAAGGTATAGAGGGATTTGGATTTGGCTTTGAGATTGCAGGTGCCAAGTAAGTTACCATGCATCGTAACATATCCTAATTTTATAGAGCATATGTTTCCTAGAGGTGGATTCATGATTGGTTAAGTAGTTAAGTTAATGAAATAATTAAGCGCGTGTGAAAGATTGAAAGGTTGATATTAAGAAGTTTTTCCTCTGCATGTTTGATCACAAATACAAGATTAGGCACAAAAGAGGTTTTGTGGCGTATAAAAATAATGGTTTTGTTAACTAAAACTCTATAGGTTGTTGTTAAGCCTAATCATTTGTGTAAAAGTATCATTTAACTAACTAATTGTTTCAATATTTATACATATTTAATGATATATATAGAAGCTGTTGTTTAATATGGAATGTTTGATGTTAATTAATTGTTGATTTTTCAATTATTGTAAGCTTAATTAATCACAATCCTATAGCAAAACCCTAAAAATAAAGACAAGATCGTGGTCGTGGCAATAGATTTTAAGCTGTAGAATACTAGAACTTGTCCTACCTGTCAATCTTACGCAAAGTAACACACATGGGTTATTACTAGCCAACAGTAAACAATGATGCCGCCACGCTAATAAGAACTTGTCCTACCTATCAGTCTTACGCAAGCGTTCAACGTGCCCCTCCACATGACCTGATTCTTATCAAAACACCTTAGCCATTTATTATGTGGGGAATTGACATATGTGGTCCATTACCAACAGAGCTAGGCAATGTTAAATTTCTAAATGTTGTTGTCGATTATTTCACCAAATGGATAAAAGCCAAACCTATGGCCACCAGCACTTGCAAAAAAGTAATCAACTATGTTTTCGATCAAATCATCTCTTGATTTAGAGTACCACAAACAATTTTAAGTGATAATGGTACTCAATTAGTGGGAGAACCATTCGAGTCATGGTGTAATGACAGAGGAATCATCCAAGAAACAACTTCACTTTGCCATTCTTAGGCCAATGTGCAGGTGGAAGTAGCCAATCAAGAACTGGTGGAAGGTATCAAGAAAAGAAATAGAGACAATGAAACACATTGGGTGGAAGAAGTACCCAGTGTTTTATGGGCTCATCGTACTTTGCCCAAAGAAAGCACAAAGGAAACACCATTAAGTCTTGTCTATGGAATTGAAGCAGTCATACCCGCTGAATTGCTCATCCTAATAACCCGAGTGGCTATGATCGACTAGGAAACAAATGAAGAAGCATTGAGGCTAATCATAGACCTCATGGAGGAAAAAATGGATCGAGCAGCTATTCTATTAGCACATTTTAAGCAAAGAATGGCTAAGTATTACAACAGGAAGGTCCGCCTAGTCTCATTCATGCCTGGGATCATGTCTTAAGGAAAAATGAAGCAAGCAAGGCAACAAGTATTGGAAAAACGAGTCCTACCTGGGAAGGCCTATATACGATCAGGATATCCAATCCTAATGGCTTCTACCTACTAACTAACAGACTTGGAGATGACGTGCCCCTAGCCTGGCATGCATCTAACATGAAAATAAATGTTACATCTAGGTATGTATCATTCACATTTGTAAGGAGATGAAAATTGGGAAATTATCTGTTAAGTTTTACCAAGTCCTTAATGAAAAATTTCCTTATTTCCCCAAACTTTAACAGTTACAACACTTTGTGTTTATAACACTAGCCGATTGACCAGGCGTGGACACACACATCATGTCTCTCGCATCCTCATAATTAGCATACGTGACAAGTAGCTAAGACGTGAAAGGTTGTTCACAAAATAGTGGCAACAACAAACTAATATGTATATACACCAGTCTCATGCATCTTAGAGATACATGAACAATCAAACAAAACAAAAACATGGCATATAGGTCTCTGAACTATCAGGGAGAACATGTCTTTAGCCTGAGCAATAGTGAAGCATATAAACTATTGTGAAGACATAATGAGCTCCTAAAATGCTCACAAACCTATAGACCAACAAAATGTCTTGAAATCAAAGAATATATAAGCAACAAGTTTTTATTACGTAGTATGAAACCTTATAAACTTTTGATGTACAAAATTCGGCCAACAAAATGTCTTGAAATCAAAGATATATGCAACAAGTTTTTATTATGAAACCTTGTAAACTTTTGATGTACAAAATTCCATTAGGAACACTCGCTTCCTAAACAATGATATAAAATTATAAAGTATCAAATTTTTTGGTCCTTTTTTTTTTTCTTTTTTGTTTCTTTTTTTGGGTGTCTTTTTATTTCACCATTTTTTTTTTTTCTTTTTTATTTCTAATTCACGTTTTTTCCTAATAAATGTTTTTTTTTGCTTTCATACATTTTCGTCTGTTTTCATACGTTTTCGTCCGTTTTCATATGTTTTCGTCTGTTTTCGTGCGTTTTCGCCCGTTTTCTTACGTTTTCGCTCGTTCTCATCCGTTTTCATACATTTTTGTCCGTTTTCATACATTTTTGTCCGCTTTCTTACGTTTTCGCCCGTTAACATCTTTTTTCATACGTTTTCATATGTTTTCTTACATTTTCGTTCGTTTTCATACGTTTTCGTCCATTTTCATACGTATTTTTACGCTTTCATACGTGTTCATCCGTTCTCATACATATTCGTCCGTTTTTTTTATGTTTTCATTCGTTTTCATACGGTTTCGTTCGTTTTCATCCATTTTCTTTCATTTTTGTCCTTTTTATACATGTTTTTACATTTTCATATGCTTTCTTCCGTTTTCATACATTTTCGTTCATTTTCTTACATTTTCATCTGTTTTTTCATTTGTTTTCGTCCGTTTTTAAATGTTTTTGGCAATTTTCAGATGTTTTCATATGTTTCTAAATATCACAAGTGATATTCTGAATATCACAAATCATATTCTGAATATCACAAATTATATTCTGAATATCACAAATTATATTCTGAATATCACAAGTAATATTCTGTGATATTCTAAATATCACAAGTTATATTCAGAATATCACAATTGATATTCTGTGATATTTGATATTCTGAATATCACAAGTGCTTTTCTGTGATATGCAGAATATCACAAGTGATACTATGAGTACCACAAATTATATTCTGGATATCATAAGTAATATTCTGTGATATTCAGAGTATCACAAGTAATATTCTGAATATCATAAGTGATTTTCTGAATTTGATAAGTGATTTTCAACAAATGTTCTGTAATATGAAAATCACAAGTGATATTCAGAAAATCACAAGTGATATTCAGAATATCACCATTGATATTCAGAAAAACACAAGTGATATTCTGAATATCAATTGTGATATTCAGAAACGTATAAAAACGGACGAAAACGTAAAAAAAATAGACTAATGCGTATGAAAACAGACGAATACGTTTAAAAACGAACAAAAATATAAGAAAATCACAAGTGCTATTTGGAATATCACAAGTGATATTGAGAAAATCACAAGTGATATTCTCGATATCACTAAATATCACTTGTGATATTCAGAAACGTAAGAAAATGGACGAAAATGTAAGAAAACGGACGAATACTTATGAAAACGGACAAAAATGTATGAAAGTGTAAAAACACGTATGAAAACGGACAAAACGTATGAAAAATGGATGAAAACAAAAGATTACGGATGAAAACTGATAAGGCGAAAAGTGTACCGCTTTTGGGGGGTCATTTAGGCCCGAATTCGTGATTATTTGATCAATTACTACCCTAAATCGTTCCTTTTATCATTTTAGGTACTTTTGAGGAGAAATCTGGAAAATGAAGCATTTTGGATGTTTTTGAAGCATAAAAGTGAAGAAAACGGCAAAGTCTCAAAATTCTTGCTAGGAACAGTACCTGACGACGTCAAGACTTCACACATGATGGCGTCAAGCTTGGCAAAAGAGGTAGAAGTGGAAAATACACATGACGGCCCAGAACATTTTTAGTGTAATTGACCTGACGACGTCACCAAGGCCATCAGGGTCATTTTGCAAGTGACGGCCCAGAGCTCAATTTCTACATAAAGGCGTCAAGACAGGATCTAGGCAATACGACCCTTAATTTGGCGGCGAGTTAACGGCGTCAGACACTACAACGTGACGCCGTCAGGATGTATTCTCTATATATATATTTCCAATTTTTCATTCATTATGTGTGGAACATTAGGAGAACTTTGGAGACTCAAACCATAGACGAATTTTCTGTAAAAATAAGGGTTTCAACCCTTGTTCCATCCATGCTTAATTGAAGATAAGTTTTCCAATAATCATACGATATGCTTATCTTTCTTCCAATAATCATACGATATGCTTAACTATGTGTTGTGTGATTCTATCTTATGCTTATCTTTCTTTTAACATGCTAGGCTAGGTTTTTATTGTGTTTGCTTAGATGTAGTGAAACCTAGATATTAATTATTGGATGATGGTTTGTTTATAATTGTTGTGGATGATTGTATTCGATGTTAAGCTTAAAAAACTGGCAGACATCCATTGGTAACTTGCTTGAACGTCTTAAGAAACATGATCGGAGGTGTACTACAATTTTTGGTTGTATTTAATGTATAAGTGAATTCTAGTGATCCCATGTTAGGAGCTTTTAGTCGGCTCGACATAGGAGTGAAGTAGGAGCTTATAGAGTTAGGGAATATTGTACACGGCCCTACGACTAGTATTAAGGAATATAACCTGTCATCCATGCAATTGTAACAAGCTAATCAACTGGTAAAAGATATATAGGGAGTAATGAAATCTAAGTAAACACATCTTTTCTCATTATTGTTTTCACCACATAATCATATTAGTTTATTTTCATTTCTTTTTATTTTATTTTGATTGCATCTGTAGTTAATTGGGTTAGTTGACTAGCAACTAATTCCGCCCACTCCTTCAAAACCCGAGATTTTAATTGCTTTCATAAAATATAAAAAATACAAAAAGAATCATCCCTCACCTCTAGACCTAGTTTAGTAAGCTTTCTAATCCTAGCGACACTATTCCTGAGTTGAATGATCAATCCCCCGATACTTGTCACTATACTATACTACAACGATCAGGCACACTGCCTGGTGGGGATTGCAAGCTTCTCAAGACCCTTTGAGAGGTAAAACCTGTTGCGAGGGCGCAATCCCGCGTATCAAGTTTTTGGCGCCACAGCCCGGGGAATAGTTATTGTCTAGGTTAGGATTTCTTTTTATTAGGTCTACTTGCTAGATTCCTTTCTAGTAAGATTTTTATTTTTATTTTTAGGTTTTCTTTAGTCTATCTTATTTCTTTCTTCCTTTGTTCGTAACCATTACCATCCGACGTCATGGAAGGTGGTAATATCTTTGAACCCATCAACCCACCACAACAAAGCCACCCACAAAACCCACCACAACCAAACCAACCTCCTAGACCCTGAACTTTAGCAGAGTATTCCCGTCCTAGCCACCAAGGCTATCGGAACACCATTGAGCTTACTCAAGGAGCCAATGTGTCTCCCTTGTGATCCGACACCATCCGGTTGGTGCAAAGCGGATGTGCATTCCATGGAATTCGTTCGAAGATCCTAATCAACATCTCAAGGATTTCCTAAAAATCGTAGATTCCATAGACCTTGATGTTACAACTAGAGAGACAACTCGATTACGTATATTCCAATTCTCTCTACGTGACCAAGCTAGTCAATGGCTTGAACGTTTACCTGCGGGAGCCATCACCTCTTGGGATGATCTCACTTCTCGTTTCCTTGCTCAATTTTTCCCACCGGGGAGAACTACCAAGCTTAGAAATGACATCTTGATGTTCCAACAACGTCAAGGTGAAACTCTCTATGAAGCATGGACTCGTTTTAAGGACTTACTCCAAAAAGTCCCTCATCATGGCATAGATCTTTGGCTCCAAGTCCAAAATCTTCTATGACCATATCGATCTCTCCACAAGGTGAACCATTGACCAATCGGGCGATGGCAAGCTACGTGATCTAAGTGCGGAAGAATCATGGGAACTCATAGAAGATCTTGCTCTCTATGACAACGAAAGTTGGAATGATCCCCATGATTTGAACAAAACAGTCAAGGCAATATCTTTGCCTATGAACAATTCTAGCACTCCCGACCATAGGATCATGGAACTTGAGGACCAAGTAAAGTTTCTCATGAAATCCTACGAAGCTCCTAAGCCTTCAAGCCAAGTGAACAAAATCACTTCTTCATGCGAATTATGTAGTGGTCCCCATGACACTCGTGATTGCGTGGAACTCCCCGGATAAGCTTTTGTGAATTACGCATCCTCACGTACCAACGAAGCGGGAGACAAGTGGTACACTTTCAAACCAGAGACAAACCCTTACGGTGATTCCTACAATCCTTCTTGGAAAAATCACCCGAACCTTAGGTGGAAACAAAACCAAAACATGCCCCAAAATAATTCTTCCAATCCACTTAATCGTTACCAACCAAACGGTCCACCCTCTAACTGTACTTTCAACAACAATCCTTCCAATAACTATGGTAGCACCAATAATCTTGAAGGATTGATGTCCAAGTTTATGCCATCTCAAGATGTAACAACCGTGGTTTTAGCAGGTCGGTTTGACTGATAGTCTTGACTCGGTTGACGTTTGTTTAATGTGTTATAGGTGGTTGTAGTGTTATATGTGTGATATAGGTGAGTTTTAGCACTAAATCCCTTTGCGTAAATGGTTTTATTGTGATTTGGAAAGTTTGGAATTTGGGAAAGTTCATTTTGATCACCTTTGTGGTGTAGAAATGACTTGTGTAGTTTTTGGT
Source organism: Artemisia argyi (assembly GCA_030686995.1). Taxonomy (NCBI): domain Eukaryota; kingdom Viridiplantae; phylum Streptophyta; class Magnoliopsida; order Asterales; family Asteraceae; genus Artemisia; species Artemisia argyi. The sequence goes on along the minus strand of CM060692.1, from coordinate 61,344,747 downwards.
GTTTTTGTGTTTTTGCGTAACGAGTCTTCGTTCAAGTATTTGAGTGTTAGCAAGTTACGAGGAGTTTGTTTTTATGTGTTATGCTTATAAAAGAGTGTAAAAATCTATTTTTGGAAACTTTATTTTGAAAATGAATATTTTCCGGTTTGTCGTAAAATTAAGGTTTATCGCGAAAGACGTTAGGTTTTGTTATGGGAATACATAAAATATGAAAAGGACGAGGTTTTGAGTGTAATAAATAAATTAATAAAAAAATACATATATATATATATGTGTATATATATATATATATATAAAGGGGCGGCCGAAAATTGGGTTAGGAGGAAAAAAGGAAACCAAATTTGATATCAAATACAACACTAAGCCTTAAGGGTTATCCAATATAATTATAAATACAAAATTAAAACCTCCCTACCCCTTTTCCTGAAATTTTAAGTCGACGCAAGGAGGAAACAAGAAGAAAAAAAAATTAGGGTTTCATAGTTGCAAGCAATAATCAAGAATCAAGGTAAAATCCTTAACCCTTACGTGTAATTAATTAATTATTGTTATGATTCATGTAATATTTAATATGATGGAATCTAGGGTTTATATACTTCTGTAAATTATTGAAGTAAAACATGTTAGGATAATTAGATGTCAATAATATGGTAAATGGTTAAGGGAATTGAGTGTTAAACGCGTTAGATTATGTTTTAGGGTTTGGACAGAAAACTATGGTTGTAAAGATGTGACTGTAAATAACAGATGGTGAAGAGTTAAATCACGAATTTTAGGTTTAAATTGAAGTATAATGAAAGAGCTTTCCAAAAAGTCCAGCCACGATCGATTTTAAGGTCGGGAAGTCGGTCTTTTGATTTTTCTTTGTTAAGGTGTCAAAGCTGTCAAACCGGGACAGATTTTGGGTAAAAGTTTGAGGGTGTCATGTGGTTGTAAAAGTGGTATTTTGACTAGGCCTTCTGGAATAGTTAAGTATTGGGTTATATTAGACTACCACGAAGAGGATTCGCGATAAAAACTTGTGGAAGTATTTTATGGAAATCAAAATTTTTTGGTGTGCGTTCAGATCCGAATTTGAGTAGTGGACAAGTTTGAATTTATTATGAGTATTTGTGTGTGTTATTGGTCCATGGCCTTCTGGGATTAGCTTCTATGCTTATGAGAGACCATGGTGAATTTTTGGTGTGAGTTATTGAGCTTTATTTGTCATGATTTTGTGTGGGCGAACGTACCCAAAAATTCTGCGTTTTCTGATTTTAAGAGTGCAAGGGATTTAGTGAGTTTTAAGTTATGGTAGTGGTTAGTGTGGTGTCTAGGAGATCCATGGTGGGTCATATGAGTCTTAGACATCCATCATATGTGTATTACATGGGTTGTAGCTTTTAGCTTGACCTTGTGTAATGTGGATTATTTTTGTGTGCTATAGATTATGAGTTGTTTTTGTGGAAGCTGCGGAGTTTAAGGTGAGTTCATAGTCCCATATTTTTACTTTGTTTTAAACTTGGGATGGGAATGATGCTTGTCTTAAATGATTTGAGTTACTGTGATTATGTGTGGTTTAAAAGCTTGGACTTATAATGTTATCGTAATAGTGCTATGTGGTACATGAAAGTGTGATTCCGATTAGGTTAGTGACCTAATTGATGCTGTGTGATATGTGATTCTGATTAGGTTAGCGACCTAATTGATGTTGTGTGATATGTGATTCTGATTAGGTTAGCGACCTAATTGATGTTGTGTGATTTCCAATTGGGAGGATGCTTATCCTGTTGCTCGCACATGCGACCCAATTGATGATGTGTTTTGGAGCGGGGGTCACGTTCCGGCCCGATGGTTGCCTTTTGTGTGATGATTGGTTTATGGATACATGTAGCTTGTATGATAACTATATTTATTTGTCCAGCTATATTTTTATAATCACAGTGAACTGGTTGCCTTGAGAGTGTAAGTGTGTCTAAACCTATGAATCTCACCAACGTTATGTTGACATTTTAAGCATCATTTTCATATGAGCATTCTAAGGCCAAAGTTGAGGGCAGCAATTAGGCGAGACTTAGTTGCATATGGAGACCTTACTTATGTTTTGGGATTTGACTTTATTTGGATTTGGTTTTGATACATTTATGTTTTCTGTTTGGTACTTTCATATCTACTGAAGATACCTTTTGGATTTTGTTTTGGTTATTTATCTTGGGGTATTGTTACAACACTGTGTGTTGGTACATTGCTCTATTTATGTGCATGTTGTTGTTCTCTATGTTGACACTAGGTGTTGTGACGATATCCATGAAGTTACACCCGCGCGTTTCCGCCGTGGCGGGGTGTGATAGATTGGTATCGGAGCCTTGGTTATAGAGAAGTAGGTGGTTGAACCTAGACTATAACTTAGGAGTCCCTCATATAGTTGCATTTAGGATCTATGTGTAAGTATAGTATTTTATATGTCTATTTATTTATGAGATATTTTATTGAGTTTCGGACGTCTATTTATCCCCTATACGTAGTATTGTATATATCGACTTTATTATATCGTCTTCCATGCGTAAGATGCTTCGTTGGACTACCGTTGCCGCTATCAGATGCGAGAGAAGTGGTAAGATGAAGTGGACTAACCGCAGAATCTGAGTTCCCGATAGCATGTATCCATGTTCGGACAAGGAGAGGACGTTTATGGGAAACGTTGGTAGAGAAGAAGTGGAGAGGTTTGGAACCACGGTAACTTCCGGAGATGGAGCCATTACCAAATACCCTTGGTAGTGTCCTCACTATACATAGGAAGGAGAGGTGGTTTAGTCTAAACCTCGTGATTTGTATGTACTTGTGAATCATACGGAATGGGAAGAAAGAAATAGAGATGGTTTTGCATGTTGTCAACTACCTCAACAGGTAGGAAACATGAATGGGTGGTTGAGTAAGGATGAAAGGGAGTTAGGATGGAATGGTGTGGATTCGGATCTAGAGTCCACAGCGAGTAGTAAGTTAAATTGATCTGAGTGGTGAGATAAGCGCGAAAGTGGAGTTTGAGCCATCGTGCGACGTCTTTTGTTTTGTGTTATGTTTTGGAATTCGTATATTGTCTTTTGCCGTCTGGAGCCATGTTGGAGCGTGATTACTCTTCGATATTGGATCGACCTTATCCAAGTGATTTGATTATAGAGTTTACGTGATCGATGGAATTGTTCCATGTGAGATGATTGTTGCGACGTCTTTTGTTTTTGTTTGCGTGATGGTTTGCATGATGGGTTGTCATAGGAGGGAGTACATTTGTGAAAGGGGGCATAGATAATTATGGTGGCCAACATAATTATACATGCGTCACGACACAAGTGGACTTGCAAGTATGATAGCATGGATTGCATGGTGTATTAGGTGTTATGTGGTATATGTGCGTTATCATTGAGATGTGTGGTTTTGGAAGTAAGTATGCGTGTGGAATAGGCTTATAACTATGGTCGCGAACATAATTATAAGGGTATCACACATGTGGACTTGTGACCATTATTGCATTGATTGATGTTTGTTGTTATATGTTGTGGTAGATGGTATGTGATGCCATGTTGATGATGGTTGTATGGTTAGAGAAGTATTCTCTTAACCGTTTGGACAGTCGTTATATGTTGGGGTGTGTAGGTGGTAAGATTCCATCCTACCTATCATATGTTCATACCTCAATTATCGGTGGGTACTTATGTTGTGGTATTTAAGTTGATTCGTTTGCTAGACGCTCCGTTTGTATACCTAATTCTTTGGTTGGCATTCCTATTCGTACCATGATGGTACAGATGCCATATTCTTTCTATTTGACGTCATGATAGGTGTTGGGTAATCGAATTCGTTTTTGTTGGATACTGGTTCGTTTCTTTGGTTATTCCTTACATTCATTCCTCGGATGAATGTTATGCTATTCTTCAAGTATTGTTGGTTCGTGACGAGTTGATGCGGATATTTGATCCCTCATTTACACACACCAATTGAATTTCGTGACATGTTTTGTGACCTGTTAGTATCGGTGTTTTTCTATGATTTTGGTTTGGTTGTTGTACGAATGAGTTTGTAAGTTCATCGTTTGGTTTGCAATGTATTTGCTTGAGTGTTCACTGGTATGAGATTCGTTTGGTGGTTATTTTGATTATGTGATTCTTCTGTGTTTTTTTGTGTTAAAGTCCTTATGGTATTTTAAAATTCGTTTTAGGTATTTCAAGGTCATTTGTTGGAAACTATTATTTTTATAGTGAAAAGGAAGTGTGGAAAAAAAATGGTTATGTTGATGTCTTACATAAAATGGTTTATATGTATTTTATAAAAAATGTATAAGTTTAAGATATTTCTTGTGAAAAACGGTGTTCATTTGTTGTTGGGAAGGTCGAGTACGGGAATAAGAACTGTCTATGGTTCTCATTTACCAAACTTGTTATGTATTTGGTTCATCGAGTGTTTCTTTCGTTGAGGTACGCTTGTGGATGTTTTATGGGTATGTGTATTTTATATTTTCTTTGTATGGGTTTTCATGAACATTTTATCCGTGTCTACTTTTATTGGGGAAAAATTTCTCATTGTGTTTTTCTAGCTTTGATTTTGATGTTCGTTACTTCGTTAGTCAGTAATTCGTACCCCTTTTGAGTTCGTTGATATACGTCTTAGTTCGACCGGTTTCATGGTTCGCGTCATTTACTTAGGATAGATTGTCGTTTTGATTATCAATTTGTTCGTTGAAGAAGAAGAGGATGTTGCCAAGTGTCCAAGTGAGAAGTTCAGCTTTAAGATGTACGTTCATCAGGAAGGTTGTCAACGATAACGAGTGTTCGTTGACATTAGTAAGATAAAAGTGGTGAAGAGTGGAAAGTACCTAAGACACCCTATGAGAGACAATTGTCCTTAGGGTTGGCAGGTACTATTGACGATTCATTCCTATCTTTCTATAGATTGCGTAGGCATTGGGGAGGTGGAAGATTCATAAGAGGAACTGTGTGATACATGATTTAAAGTTGGGAAGTAGAACTTGGAGATGATATTTTTATGGAGCAGAAAGTGTTATCTACACAGACCATAAGAATCTTTAGCATATAATTGACAAGAGGCTAATATATGTAGAAGAGAAGTTGGGTGTGGAATTTCTCGGTGACTACGATTGTCTGATTCGCCACTGTCAAGGAAGGGCGGACATCGTGGTAAGAGCGCTGAGCGGGAGTGAATGAGTGAAACTTAGATCTTTGTAAATAATGATTATGATAATTCAGTTCGGAGTTAAGAGGATGATATTGATACCCTAGAGAGAGAGGTTCAAGGATGAGAATATGTAAGAAGAATGATTACTTGGTTTAGACCAGTAAATGGAAAGGAACGAAGATGGAGGAATGTACTTTGCGGACCAGCTATTGGTTTCATTGAGAGGAAGCGTAAGGACATTATTCATGCAAGGTATTTGATACATCCGAGAATGGATAAGACGCATTATTACCTTAGAAAGAGGTTTATGGAGGAGTTGGTGGGACTTTTTGCTCGGTGAGTTGGTAAAGAACCTTGGGGTGTCGCGTTGATCATCAAGAAACATGATGAAATACTTACTTCGCGATAGTGGTAAACGTGTTATAGAGTCTTGAGAACGCGTATGTAGAGGAGTACGACTTATCATTCTCTAAGGAGTGAACTAAGTGAGCGTACAAATCAGACGTTGGATGGTGAGCTGAGAGCATGGGTGTGTTTGATTTTGGAGGAAGCCAGGGTATACATTTACCCTTAGCTGAGTTCTCCTATATCAACAATTATCATTCTAGTATGGAGTATGTGTCGTGTGAACATTTGTATGGAAGGTAATGTAGGTCACCTGTTCTGTGGGCAAAGGTTGGGACAAGCCAACTAATTGGTCCTGAACTAGAACGAGAGTCTACGAATAAGGTTTCTGACTAAGGAAAGACTTAAGGCAGCAAGAGATCGCCAAAAGAGTTATGCAAATTATTGTTGTAAGCCCTTAGAGTTTGGTGTTGGTGATATTGTGAGGTTAAAAGTATCTCCTTGGAAGGGTGTTATGCGTTTCGGTAAGAAAGGCAAGCTAGCACCGAGATACGTAGGACCATTTGAGATTTACGGAAAGGATTAGATTTGAGACATATCGGTTGAATTTGCCTGAGGAGTGAAGTGGAGTGCATGATACGTTTCACGTATCTAATGGAAAGAAGTGGTTGCCGGATGCTAGTCTGCATGTGCCATTAGATTAATGTAAGGTTGACAAGACTCTTCGTTTTGTTGAGAAACCTATGGAGATTATGGATCAAGATGTTAAGGGTTTGATGTGTGGTGAGATAGCGTTGGTAAAGGTATGTTGGGATTCTGAGCATGGCCCTAAGTTTACTTAGGAACGTGAGGATCAGATGAAATTTAAGTACCCAAATTTGTTTGCTGATGTGGTTGGTGAAGTAGATCGTTTGTAGTTGGATTTTAGATCGTGGAAGTTAGATGCGGGGTATTCATAAATGTTTGTTTTATGGGTATCTGTCATTTGTGAGTGTGTCTTGCGGTTACCAATTGGCTTATCTTTTGGTTCGAGGGTATCGTACCTACCTGCGAGAAGTCATCTTGATCATTGGTGTTATTGATCGGGGAGTGTATCTATTTGTGTGTATGGTCTGAGTGACGGAATGTTTTCTATTGTGTGAATTCGGGTATTTAGTCGGTTCACATTTTTGCGATTCTTTCTCTGTGATTTTATGGGGTGGTATTTTTCCGCTTAAATATCCATAAATTTCCTTTTGCTGTTGTGAGTGGTGACTATAGTAGTTGAAATCTCGGGACGCGATTTCACTAAGTGGGGGATGATGTAACAACCGTGGTTTTAGCAGGTCGGTTTGACTGATAGTCTTGACTCGGTTGACGTTTGTTTGATGTATTATAGGTGATTGTAGTGTTATATGTGTGATATAGGTGTGTTTTAGCACTAAATCCCTTTGCGTAAATAGTTTTATTGTGATTTGGAAAGTTTGGAATTTGGGAAAGTTCATTTTGATCACCTTTGTGGTGTAGAAATGACTTGTGTAGTTTTTGGTGTTTTTGTGTTTTTGCGTAACGAGTCTTCGTTCAAGTATTTGAGCGTTAGCAAGTTACGAGGAGTTTGTTTTTATGTGTTATGCTTATAAAAGAGTGTGAAAATCTATTTTTGGAAACTTTAGTTTGAAAATGAATATTTTCCGGTTTATCGTAAAATTAAGGTTTATCGCGAAAGACGTTAGGTTTTGTTATGAGAATACATAAAATATGAAAAGTATGGGGTTTTGAGTGTAATAAATAAATTAATAAAATATATATATATATATATATATATATATATATATATATATATATATATATATATATATATATATATATATATATATATAAAGGGGCGGCCGAAAACTGGGTTAGGAGAAAAAAAAGAAACCAAATACAACTCTAAGCCTTAAGGGTTATCCAATATAATTATAAATACAAAATTAAAACGTCCCTACCCCTTTTCCTGCAATTTTAAGTCGACACAAGAAGGAAACAAGAAGAAAAAATAATTAGAGTTTCATAGTTGCAAGCAACAATCAAGAATCAAGGTAAAATCCTTAACCTTTATGTGTAATTAATTAATTATTGTTATGATTCATGTAATATTTAATATGATGGAATCTAGGGTTTATATACTTCTGTAAATTATTGAAGTAAAACATGTTAGGATGATTAGATGTCAATAATATGGTAAATGGTTAAGGGAATTGTGTGTTAAACGCGTTAGATTATGTGTTAGGGTTTGGACAGAAAACTGTGGCTGTAAAGATGTGAGTGTAAATAACATATAGTGAAGAGTTAAGTCACGAATTTTATGTCTAAATTGAAGTATAATGAAAGAGCTTTCCAAAAAGTCCAGCCACGATCGATTTTAAGTTCGGGAAGTCGGTCTTTTGATTTTTCTTTGTTAAGGTGTCAAAGCTGTCAAACCGGGACAGATTTTGGGTAAAAGTTTGAGGGTATCATGTGGTTGTAAAAGTGGTATTTTGACTAGGCCTTCTGGAATAGTTAAGTATTAGGTTATATTAGACTACGATGAAGAGGATTCGCGATAAAAACTTGTGGAAGTATTTTATGGAAATCAAAACTTTTTGGTGTGCGTTCAGATCCGAATTTGAGTAGTGGACAAGTTTGAATTTATTATGAGTATTTGTTTGTGTTATTGGTCCATGGCCTTCTGGGATTAGCTTCTATGCTTATGAGAGACCATGGTGAATTTTTGGTGTGAGTTATTGAGCTTTATTTGTTGTGATTTTATGTGGGCGAATGTACCCAAAAATTCTGCGTTTTCTGATTTTAAGAGTGCAAGGGATTTAGTGAGTTTTAAGTTATAGTAGTGGTTAGTGTGGTGTCTAGGAGATCCATGGTGGGTCATATGAGTCTTAGACATCCATCATATGTGTATTACATGGGTTGTAGCTTTTAGCTTGACCTTGTGTAATGTGGATTATTTTTGTGTGCTATAGATTATGAGTTGTTTTTGTGAAAGCTGCGGAGTTTAAGGTGAGTTCATAGTCCCATATTTTTACTTTGTTTTAAACTTGGGATGGGAATGATGCTTGTCTTAAATGATTTGAGTTACTGTGATTATGTGTGGTTTAAAAGCTTGGACTTATAATGTTATCGTAATAGTGCTATGTGGTACATGAAAGTGTGATTCCGATTAGGTTAGCGACCTAATTGATGTTGTGTGATATGTGATTCTGATTAGGTTAGCGACCTAATTGATGTTGTGTGATTTCCAATTGGGAGGATGCTTATCCTGTTGCTCGCGCATGCGACCCAATTGATGATGTGTTTTGGAGCGGGGGTCATGTTCCGGCCCGATGGTTGCCTTTTGTGTGATGATTGGTTTATGGATACATGTAGCTTGTATGATAACTATATTTATTTGTCCAGCTATGTTTTTATAATCATTGTGACCTGGTTGCCTTGAGAGTGTAAGTGTGTCTAATCCTATGAATCTCACCAACGTTATGTTGACATTTTAAGCATCATTTTCAGATGAGCATTCTAAGGCCAAAGTTGAGGGCAACAATTAGGCGAGACTTAGTTGCATATGGAGACCTTACTTATGTTTTGGGATTTGACTTTATTTGGTTTTGGTTTTGATACATTTATGTTTTCTGTTTGGTACTTTCATATCTATTGAAGATACCTTTTGGATTTTATTTTGGTTATTTATCTTGGGGTATTGTTACAACACTGTGTGTTGGTACATTGCTCTATTTATGTGCATGTAGTTGTTCTCTATGTTGACACCAGGTGTTGTGACGATATCCATGAAGTTACACCCGCGCGTTTCCGCCGTGGCGGGGTGTGACACAAGAAGCTCGCATGGCTAAGTTTGAAGCCGATTTCAAACAAAAGCAAAGTGAGATGACCAATAAAATTGACACATTGTTGAAAGCTCTCAATGACCGAGAAATGGGAGCGCTACCAAGCGACGCGGTCAAGAACCCGAAACTAAACGTTAATGTCATATCATCGGTTTCATCACCTACTTCTTAACCACAATACGATTCGGTCAAAGCAATGAACACGTGTATCAAACAAACCCAAATTCTTCAAAAGGACCAATCGAATAAAACATCCGATATTAAACCAGTCAAAAGTATAATTGAAACACCTCCTACACAAAACCTTGATGATGAATTCAAGGAACTTCACCTTGAACGTCCGGTTATTGAAGTTTTAGCAAGAGCTCCCTACTACAACGCCCTTTTAGAGAAATATGAGGAGAAGCTTAAGTTGGGTAAGAATGGGACCGCCTTCGTTTGGAATAAGTTGCCTAAGAAATTAGATGATCCGGGCATATTTGTTTTACCTTGTAGGATCGGGAACTCCGAAACTTTCGACACATTAGCCGATCTTGGGTCAAGCTTTAATTTACTTCCTTTGTCCCTTTACACCACTCTTAAGCCGGGAAAATTAGCTGACACGGAGGTAATTATAGGTCTTGCGGATATTAGTGTAGCATATCCGGTAGGGGTAGTGAAGGACGTACTAATGCATATAGGGAAATTAACTATACTAGCCGATTTCCACGTCCTTGTGATACGTGAGAATTGCGCCCTCGCAACAGGTTTTACCTCTCAAGGGATCTTGAGAAGCTTACAACCCGCACCAGGCAGTGTACCTGATCATTGTAGTATAGCATAGTGACAAGTACCGGGAGATTGATCATTCAACTCAGGAATAGAGTCGCTAGGATTAGAAAGTCTACTAAACTAGGTCTAGAGGAGAGGGATGATTCTTTTTGTATTTTTATATTTTATAGAAAGCAAGTAAAATCTCGGGTTTTGAAGGAGTGGGCGGAATTAGTTGATAGCCAACTAACCCAATTAACTACATATGCAATCAAAATAAATTAAAAGAAATGAAAATTAAACTAATATGCTAATGTGGTGGAAACAATAATGAGAGAAGTTGTGTTTACCTAGATTTTATTACTCCCTAGATATCTTTTACAGGTTGATTAGCTTGTTATAATTGCATGGATGACGGGTTATATTCCTTAATACCAGTCGTAGGGCCGTGTACAATATTCCCTAACTCTATAAGATCCTACTTCACTCTTATGTCGAGCCGTTAGAAGCTCCTAACATGGGATCATTAGAATTCTCTTATGCATTAAATACAACTAAAAATCATAGTACACCTCCGATCATGTTTCTTAAGACGTTCAAGCAAGTTACCAATGGAAGTCTGCCAATTTTCTTAAGCCTAACATCGAATACAATCATCCATAACAATTATAAACAAACAATCCACCCATAATCAACATCTAGGTTTCACTACATCTAAGCAAACACAAGAAAAACCTAGCCTAGCATGTTAAAGATAAGACAAGCGTAAGATATAATCACACAACACATAGACATATTGAATGATTTGAATAAGTACTTATCTTCAATTGAACATGGAAGAATCAAGGGGTTGAAACCCTTGAAAAAGCTGTAAAATTCGTCTTGGGTTTATGCCCTAATATCCCACACAAAGTTCCACACTTAATGAATGAAAATTAGAAAACTATATATAGATTTTACACCTTGACGGTGTCATGTTATATCTTGTGACGCCATCAACTCGCCGCCATGATGAAATTCGTATTGCCTAGATCCACTTCTAACGCCGTTATGTAGGAATGAGCTCTGGGCCGTCACGTGTATTTGGACCCTGACGGCCTAGGTGACGCCGTCAGGCCAATAAGCCTTAAAACTTTCTGGATCGTCACGTGTATTTTCCACTTCCACCTCTTTTGCCACTCTTGACGCCGTCATGTATAAACCCTTGACGTCGTTAGGTACTGTTCCAGCAAGGAAATTTGAGACTTTGCCGTTTTCGTCACTTTTATGCTCCAAAAACGTCAAAAATGCTTCCTTTTCCAGATTTCTCTCCAAAAGTACCTAAAATGACAAAAGGAACGATTTAGGGTAATAATTGATCAAATAATCTAGAATTCGGGCTTAAATGACCCCTTAAAAGTGGTACACTTTTCGCCTCATCAAATACCCTTACACTTGAGATTTGCTTGTCCTCAAGCAATTGTGCTTTTATTCTAATCAAAATACAAGTTAGGGGTCATTTAACACTAATATAAAAGTAATTACAACAAATAACCGTTCCACTAAAAACCAAAAACAAGCATGGAGGTCATACACTAGCACCTCACAAATAGTGTTTAGATACTCACATCTCTCGGGTGCAATAAAGTATATATCATAATATGGAAATGGAAAACATCTCTCACTACCTGTCATAGCAAATAGATTACCATAGGCTTGGGAAAGGATCAAACCTCCACCACTTGGCGTACGCACCTAGGATAAACTATCAAAGAGGTCTTTTAAAGGGTTATAACGTTAGGTGTAGGGATATGGTAAACACGGTTTTGTTGGATAAAGGCAATATTTACTGGTGGCGAGTTAATCATCTTGGTTAATTACATGTACAACATGCGTTGCTAAGCCAAGACTCGACTCGACTTAAGCTAATAAATCAAAAATAACAAAAACTTAAAACAAACATAGAATGAAACGGGATGGTAGTCCGTGTATATATATATATATATATATATATATATATATATATATATATATATATATATATATATATATATATATATATATATATATATATATATATATTATTATTTTTTTTGCATACACTCTTGCCCTACCATCCAAAATAATACATCATAGGGAATGTATATTCTCCTTACACTTGAATTTTTACATACTTTACAATAAACTAACTGATTGAGGCTAAACCACCAACTTATATTGACCAAGGAATGGTCAACAAAGTCAAATAGCTTAGATCAATGCTCCGGGTAATATAAGGTATCACCGGGTCGTTAAATCCCGTTGAGGTGTGAATTGTAACTTTAGCGTACTCGTGATCGGGTGATTATTCACAGAAAAAAGGTTATGATCAGAATTATTTGGAAATTATTAACAAATATAGCTTAGGAAAGCTACGTGATTGATTACGGGAATTAAGATTACAAGGATTTGAGCTAAAACCTAAAAACGTACGTTTTAATTAAAAACGTACACAGACGAACGAAACGAAAAGTACAACTGAAGGACGGAAAGGGTTACAAGTGTAAAATTAATCTTTTTACAATCCTAACAATTAAAGAAAATTTTAAGAAAAATAAAAACTATTTTTACACTATTTAATTATTAAATATTAATTAATTACTAATTATCTATTTATTATTAATTAAACTAATTAGATTTACTAAAAATACTACAAAGGCTTAGAAAATTAAGAAAAATTTTACAAATCTAATTAACCATTACAGGAATCCTAAAAAATTATAAAAAGTTTATTTTATGTATTTTTAAACTAATTTACTAATTATTAATCTAATTACTTATTAATTTCTAATTATACTAATTATATTAGGAAAAATAGAAAATGAACAATTTAAATCCTAGAAAAATTTATAAAAATGTTTTAACTTAAATAAAAGCTAGAAAAATTATAAAAACTAGGTTATACTTAATAAAAACTAATTATGCTATTTTAAACTTAATAATAATTAATACTTAATTAAACTACAATTAATTATAAAAACCACTAAAAGACAAAATAAAAATCTGGAAAAATTTATAAAATTACTTTAACCTAAAAGAGAATTACTAAAAATATAAAAATGATATATTACTTATAAATAAGCTAAAAAGAAAATTAAAATGATAAATCCTATTAAATAGAAGCAATCACTATAATTAAAGTTGTTATTTTTTTGTTTTTTTTTTCTTTTTTCAAACTAATTATACACTAAAAACAAAAATTTTTTATGAAAACACTTTTAATGTAACCAAGAAATAAGCACTTAAAGTGCTTATTGATCCCCACAGTTGACTTTTGTTGACTGTGGAGGTGATTTAGCTCAAATGAAGGAAAGTGGGGTCCACAATGATGAAAATTGGTTCCTTTGAGTTAAATGAACAAAGTTAAGCAAGTTTAGCACAAACAAGAAGCTTCAATAAGCCACAGTACACAAATAAGCTCTTAGCTTATTACAAATCTGGGACAGTTTAGGGACAAAGTTTAGGACTAAATGCAGGTGGGGTCCACTAGCCTAGGGGTCAAACAAAGGGTCAAAAGGTCAACTCTGGTAGGAGGGGGGTTGGGAGAACCCAAGGGTGAAGTGTGGGACCCACTGGGTTAGCCACAAGACACAACCAGAGTTGGATGGGTGGTTTGGGTCTGCTGAGACAAGGCAGGGTCTTTGCCCTCCAACCCACTTCAAGGGGTATTTTGGGTACTTAAAAAAAATCACAAAAATACAAACTTTGTAGAAATGTAAACTTCAGCTGGTAGAGTCTACCCATACAAATTTTCACACCTCAAATCCAAACACAAAATTCATATTAATTCTTGCTATTTTCATGAAAATATGAGATTGACAAATTTGACTTTTATGGAAAACTAGCACAGTTGACTTTTATGAGTTTTGGATGGTAATTACTGGTTAAGAAACTTGTATTAAGCAATATTACAACTAACTTAAGCTACATTTACTCCTTTTGAACTAATTTGATAAGTTTGTGATCACAATTGCCTCACAGTTAACTGTGAGGGGGATTAAGATGGAATTTTGACTATTTTCCTTTAAAACTACCAATGCAACAGTTGGATTGTGGTCTTATGAGCCTAAGAAAGATGTCTCAAAAGGTTGTGATCTCAAACAAGTTCAAAAGCTTAGCTAAACCAACCTATCCAAACACCCTTATAACTGACTGTGGTGAAAGATTTTCAAAACAAATGAGATTTTTAAACACAGACACATTATTTATGAAGTAATAAGATCAATAGAGCACAAAGAACACAGGTTTAATAATAATTACCTAAATGACACAACTATGCAGTTTTGACTGCCTATATGCAACAACTAGCAACTATTTAATTTAATTAACAACCTACCAATTTTAAGTTATAATTTCACTAATTAACTACAACTAACATTAAACAAGAGAGATTAAACTAAAATAAGAACAAATACAGAAAATGGCAAAAATCAAGAAGATATGCTTACATCTTGAATCCAGGCCAAAGACTAAGAACCAAGAACAAAGTACCACACCTATAGCTTTCCACAAAGCTCTAATACCCCATTCCAATCCAAACTCAGCTCCAAATCATCTCAGCTTCCTTTCTTCTTTTTTTTTTATTTTTTTTATTTTTCTGGATTTAAGTTGTATTTTTGAAGAATTATTATGACACTGATTCTGAGTCAGATTCAAAGACTTATTAAGCTTTTTGAACTCGAATGTTGAATCTAAATGAACTTAAAGTGAGCTCATTCTACTTTATAACTTGAAACCACAATTTGAATGTCTTAGGTAAATTTTTGAAAACTGAAAAACAATGAGTAATTTAAACTTAAACTTTCATTACTTGATAATAAGAGTACAATAAAGGAAAATTACACTAAATTAAAGCTAAAAACTAGTCTAGATAGCCACATTGGCTTTACAAAAGCTTATATATATATCACAAGTGACCTAACTGCTTCTCCTCTCTCCTCTTTTTGAATTATTGAACCTCTCTTGACTTGATGCACCTTCTTGAGCAAATCCCACCCATTGGATTGGGTGGGAATCATCTTAGCCGTTCAATTTGTCTTTGGCGCCTTTTTTCTTTTCCTTGTCAGCTGAGATAACTTGGAGAGGGAAATAAGGCATTAATTGAATTTGGAGCTTGGTGGAGGCTAAGGGAACAAGGAGTGGTTTGGGTGATGTGGAGGTATGGAGTAGCAGGTTGGAGGGGGGGGGGGGAAGAAGTCAATTTGGTTGACTTTGTTGACTGGGATAAGGGAGGTAAAACGGGGGTGTTTGGTTTTTATTATTTGAAGTGGTGGTGGTGGGCTGATGGTTTGGAGTGGGCTGGGAGATGGAGTAATAAGGTGGAGTGGTGGGCTTGGTTTTGGGGTTTAAGAATGTTAAGGGTCCGGTTGTTTGTAGAAATTAACACAAGGACCATTCTTGCAATTTAATCAAAACCAAGGGCTGAAAATGCCATTCTCCCAAAGTACCAATAAGGACCATTGTTGCCAAGTTTAGTATTCCACAAACCAATTTTTGCAAATTTTTTATTTTCAAAATTCCCAGGGACTGAATTTGCAAATTCCCAAACTCCAGGGACCAAAATGTAACTTTTCCAAATTTATCACCCAAAGTCCGTTTTTGATAGATTTTGATTTTTCAAGGACTTGGGTTGACTTTTATTTCAAAATGAATGCATAGGGACTATTTTTGACAAATTTTGAAACTTGGGGGACTGAAACTGCCAATATTGCAAACTTTGATCGTTTTTCGTTTGTTTTTGCTAGTTTTGCATTTAAAACACATAAAACACAATCCCTGGGATAATTTAAGTATTTTGATTACTTTTTGATTGTTTTTGTATGTTTTGACAGTTTAAATACGATAAAAATGATGAGTGTTTGAGCACTCATCAATCCCCCACACTAAACTATTGCTAGTCCCTAGCAATATTTTTGGAAAACTTGATGGATTTTAAACTCTTTACCAAAAGCCATCACTTCTGGAGTAGCCAGGTGTAAGAACTGTGGCACACCTGATAACCGTGTGATTTTGAGCAAACCACCAGCTGTCAACGGATTTGATTTGTCTTTACCAGGAGCCGTTTGCTCCTGGACTAGCCAGCTCTTGATGGAATAGTCAACATCTTAGTGAGCTGATTACCAATTATGGTTTTTCCACGGCCTTTACCACAAGCCATAATCTTGCGGGCTAGCCAACTCATTAGCTTTTGAGGATGATGGGGAGTTGATGAACCATACAATTTTGGGCAAATTGCAAGCCGTAAACGGATTTGAGATGTCTTTACCAAGAGCCGTTTGCTCCTGGACTAGCCAATCCCTTTTGTCGCTTAGACAAGGCGGACTGATTACCACAAAAATTTTGAAATAAAGAAATTTTTGAAAATTTTGGCCAAAAATGGGGATATTTGAAAGTATTTTGCGACAAAATTCGCTAGAATTTCCCCCCCACACTTAGAAATGAATATTGTCCTCAATATTCAAAGTCCCGACTAGTATGCCGAATCTATGAATGTAAAAAGATAATATTCGAATCTAACTGTGGAAATACCAAATTCACTTTATTTCTACATATATACATTTTTTTTTTTTTGCTTATATACATATATACATTTTTCAAATTAGCGGGGGGTTGGCCATTCCCCCACACTGGGTGGTAGAAAATAGAAGGAAATCAGAGATACGGGTGAAAACCCGTATTGTTGCTAATTTTTGTTCATCGAGTCGCTAGCTTGACTCGATCCCCGAATTCAATTGTCCTTGGGGAAAGTTTGGAGATCCGGGACAACCATGGATGGTATGTCCTCTCCAAAGTAGTGCTTTAAACGATGTCCATTCACTTTGAAGTTGGGACCGTCATTTTGAGATAATTCGACGGTACCATAAGGATAAACCTTAGCGATAGTGAATGGACCAGTCCATCGGGTTTTGAGCTTTCCCGAGAAGATCTTGAGTCTACAGTTGAAAAGAAGGACTCGATCACCAACGTTGAAAACGCGGTTTTTGATTTTTGAGTCATGAATCTTCTTTGTCTTTTCTTTATAGATCAAAGAGTTCTTGTAAGCTTGATCACGAAGTTCGTTTAATTCATTTAGTTGAACTTTTCTATGATCACCCACCGTTTTGAGGTCAAAATTGGCATGCTTGAGGGCCCAATAGGCCTTGTGCTCAAGCTCGATCGGAAGATGGCACGCTTTCCCATACACAAGTTTATAAGGCGTACACCCAATGGGTGTTTTGTAAGCCGTACGGAAAGCCCAAAGTGCATCATCTAATTTGTCCGACCACGATGCACGATTCTCACCTACAGTTCTTTCCAATATTCTTTTAATGCCCCGATTGGAAACTTCGACTTGTCCACTCGTTTGAGGTTGGTACGCAGTGGAAAGACGGTGAGTTACACCGTACTTTTGCATGACTTTGTCGAATTTGTCATTACAGAAGTGCGTACCACGATCACTAATAATAGCACGTGGAGTTCCGAATCGGGCAAAAAGAGCTTTAAAAAATTTCACAACTACTCGGGCATCATTTGTGGGTAAAGCTTTCGCTTCAACCCATTTTGACAAGTAGTCAACTGCCACGAGTATGTATTTGTTGCCGTGAGATGATGGAAATGGCCCCATAAAGTCGATGCCCCAGATATCAAAGATTTCACAAACTTGAATTGCATTCTGAGGCATTTCATTCTTTTGTGAAATATTCCCGTGACGTTGACAAGCGTCACAGGACTTGACCAAATCTTGGGCATCCTTGTAGATCGAGGGCCAATAGAAGCCGGAATCAAACACCTTTTTGGCGGTGTAGTTGGGATTGTGGTGGCCCCCCGTGGGACCAGCATGGCAAGCCTTTAAAATTTCAGCGGCTTCCTGACCATACACACACACCGCCGAATGACTTGATCCGCGCATATTTTGAACAAGTAGGGGTCGTCCCAAAAGTAATGTTTTACATCTTTGAAAAATTTATTTTTTTGTTGGGACGATATCCCTTTCACAATGAAGTTACCCGCAAGATAGTTTGCAAAGTCGGCAAACCATGAGGTAATCGAGTCTCCACGAAATGAAACCACATTGAGGGTTTCGAGAGGAAATGTTTCATTTATTTCCTTTTTCTCGAAAGCATTTTGGTGAGGGTTTTCAAGACGGGAGAGATGATCAGCAGCTAGGTTCTCAGCTCCTTTTTTATCACGAATGATGATATCAAATTCCTGAAGGAGGAGAACCCAGCGGAGGAGTCTCGGCTTTGCATCTTGTTTTGCAAATAGATACTTCAAAGCCGAATGATCCGTATACACTATGCTTTTAGTCAGTATCAAGTATGGCCGGAATTTTTCAAAAGCATACACCACAGCTAATAATTCTTTTTCAGTGGTGGTGTAATGACTTTGAGCCTCGGTCATAGTCTTGCTGGCATAGTGTATAGGCTGAAAATGTTTTGTTTTGCATTGCCCTAAGACTGCCCCTATAGCATAATCACTAGCATCACACATGAGTTCGAAGGGCAAGTCCCAATCGGGGGCAACAAGAATCGGTGCCTCGGTAAGCCTTTTCTTTAATGTTTCAAAGGCTTCGATGCACTCAGGGGAGAAGATAAAAGGAGCATCCTTTTCGAGGAGATGGGTCATAGGCCGGGCGATTTTAGAAAAATCTTGAATAAACCTACGGTAAAAACTGGCGTGACCCAAAAAGCTCCTAACACCTTTCACAGTCGTGGGATGAGGCAATTTTGCAATGACGTCCACTTTGGCACGGTCAACCTCAATCCCGTTTTTTGAAATTTTATGGCCGAGGACAATGCCCTCTTTGACCATAAAGTGACTCTTTTCCCAATTTAGACATAACTTTGTGTCTTCACAACGTTTTAGCATGCTGTCTAAATGGGAGAGACATGATTGGAACGAATTCCCAATGACCGAAAAATCGTCCATGAAGACCTCCATACTTTTCCCGATCATGTCGGAAAAAATGGCCATCATACATCTTTGAAACGTGCCCGGAGCATTACATAGGCAAAATGGCATACGTTTATATGCGAAAGTTCCATAGGGGTACGTAAAAGTGGTCTTTTCTTGGTCTTGCGGTTCAATGGGAATCTGAAAGTAACCCGAGAAACCATCGAGGAAGCAATAGTACTCATTCCCCGCTAATCTCTCGAGCATCTGATCCATAAAGAGCAGAGGAAAATGATCCTTATGGGTGGCGTCATTCAATTTACGATAATCAATGCAGACGCGCCAACCCGTAACCAAACGAGTTGGAATTACCTCATTTTCCTCGTTTGTGACAACAGTAATGCCACCCTTTTTTGGAACACAATGAACTGGGCTGACCCAAGGACTGTCCGAGATAGGGTAAATCAATCCGGCATCAAGAAGTTTTAAAACCTCTTGTTTGATAACCTCGTGAATTTTTGGATTCACCCTTCTTTGATGTTGGACCGCAGGTTTGAAGTCATCCTCCATTAATATCTTGTGAGTACAAAACTCAGGGTCGATGCCCTTGATGTCAGAGAGACGCCAAGCAATTGCTCGTTTATGAGACTTCAAAACCTGTATAAGAGCAGCCTTTTCCTCAACACTTAAGTCTTTAGCAATTATGACGGGCAATTTATCATCACCCTCCAGAAATGCATATTCAAGATGAGGCGGCAAGTCCTTAAGTTCAACCGCGGGAAAGTCATCAGTTTTCTCAACATTTTTGACTTCCTCCTTATGAAGTGTTTGTGGTAGAACAGGAAGAGGAGAGGGATCTTCGTTTAATAACTTTTCAAGCATGAGAACATCCCCCTCGAGGTCAATCTCTTGGTTATCGATTCCATCAGGAATCGAATCACTTTTGAGAAAGGCCTCAATTTCTTCTAAGATGAAGTCACTTCCCTCAAACGGAGTGAGGGAAGGAGAAGAATTGGCAATAATGGGGTGAGAAGATGGAGTGAAGTTTTCACTCGGAGAATCATCAACAAAACCTAGAACCTCTTGAGCGTATTCCTCAGACGCAACATCAATGACATCAATCCGGTTAACCGTTTCAGCGTCATAATTGGAGTACCTCGAAGTTTGATCGAGGTTAAAGGTTACAGCTTCATTACCAACACGAAGAGTTATTTCCTCTTCGTGCACATCAATTAACGCACGACCCGTCCTTAAGAATCCTCTCCCAAGAATGAGAGGAACTCGTGGGTCAGCATCAAACTTAACAACAACGAAGTCAGCGGGGAAATGGAACTTTCCTACTTTCACGAATACGTCTTCAGCAATGCCGAGAGGACGAGAGATTGCAAGCTCGAGAGTCATGCACGTAGGAGTAAGTTGAGGAAGAGAGAGTTTCTCCCACACTGAGTAAGGCATCAGGTTGATGCTAGCGCCAAGATCGGCTAAGGCGAAGCATTCAACCATCCCAGGGAAAACACATGGAATGAGAAATCTCCCAGGGTCTCCAAGCTTCTTAGGAAGCTTCTTTAAGATAACTGCTGAGCAGTTTTCGTTCAATGGAGTCTTTGCCATTTCGTACAATTTTTCCTTGTTGCTTAACAAGTTCTTGATCATTGATGCGAATTTGGGCATTAGGATGATAGCATCCGCAAGGCTAACGTCAAAATACAAATCTTGAAAGATTTGATAAAACTTATCCATTTGGTGACTAGCCTTTTCGCGGAGCTTTTGCTCATTAAGTCGTGACGGGTATGGTAGTGAAGGTTTGGATTTAGGGTTTTCTCTAGGAGTTGTTGGTGGTTCAAACACAACTCCCGGTTTTGGTACAAGTCCTGATTTTGGTACAATTTCTGGAACAACCTGAGGGTGGACGTGTGCGGTACTTCGTGGGCTAGTAAATTGCACCTTGTCCGTGGTTGCCTCAGGCTCAATTTCTACTTCCTCGGAATAAAGAGGAGGAGGAATAGGAGGAAGTGGCGGCTCTTCATAAGCTTTACCACTGCGTGTAGTAATAGCTTTGAGTTCACCCTTGGGGTTAACAACTGTATTAGCCGGGAGACCTCCTGATGTAGAGGGTGGAGTGAGATGATTCATAAGACTAGCAAGCATATTCTCAATCTTGCTTTGATTTTGATCAATTTTGTTGTTTGTTGCCATCAACTCACTCTTCAGCTCCTGACCCTGTTTGGCTATTGATGATTGGAAATCATTCTTCAAATTTGAGATTTGATTTTGCATTGCCCTCATTTTGGTCTCATTAACTTTGATGTAGTTATTGAGCTCGTTTGGGAGGGGTTCTTGATAATTTGGAGCTGAATACCCTTGATTACCCCTTTGGGGTGGGTACTGATTGACGGGGGCAGGATTTTGATTTTGCATATTAGGCCCCCTTGGTGGATTAGGATTAAACCTATTTGGATTTTGAGGAAACCCGGGTGGTCCACCCTGGTTGCTAGCCCGGTAATTTGGTTCCACTTGAGGACGGTATTGGTTACCTCCTTGGTTGGAATTGCCGGGTATTGCATTTACTTCGAATGGATTGCCTTCGGTGGCAGTGCAATTGTAATATGAGTGTGGACCACCACAAGTGACACAAACTTCTATCTTTTTTACTTCAGCTTGTGGAGAAGAATGAGGAGAAGAAATTTTCTGGCTTTGAGTCAGAACTGAGTTTTGGGTGAGAACCAATGCATGGATAGCTTCCGTGAGTGTGTCAAGTCTAGCATCGGTGCTAGATTGAGCCACGGGCGATGAGGTAGAAGGAACAACATTCCTTTGGGAAACAACCGATTTGCTTCGGGGAATGCGGACCTTAGATTTATTCTCAATGATCGCTAAAGCATCCTTTGTGGTGCGATTCAAGAAGTTACCTCCAGCGGAGGCATTTAGAGAGTCTTGATCGGATTGGCTTACACCATTGTAGAAAGTATCAAGTTGCATGAGATCGGAGAAACCGTGGTGAGGGCATTTTCGGAGCAATTCCTTGTAACGATCCCATGCCTCACTAAAGGATTCATCAAATTTCTGCGTGAATTTCATGATCTCATTCTTGAGACTCGTGGTTTTGGAAGGAGGAAAGAATTCATTTACGAACTTTTTCACAAGATCTTCCCATGTCTCAATAGATCATGGAGGTTGTTTTTCAAGCCAAATCCGGGCTTGTCCCTCCAGGGAGAATGGGAAGAGAAGAAGTTTGATTGCTTCACAGGAGACATCTTTGCATTTGATGGTGTATGTGATTTTATTGAACCATCGAATGTGATCTTGAGGATCGTCCCTCTCATAACCGTAGAATTGACGTGATGTGGCCAGGTTTATCAACCCTGTTTTAAGCTCAAAATTATCGGCCATGATTGCCGGAACAACGATAGCATCTCCGTAACCCTCGACGGGTGCTTGGAGAAGCTCATTCATAGTGGGTTCAGCCGCCATGATGACAGCTAAAGGTGGAACAGCTCGGATCTCAGATCCGACTGTTGGTGCAGAACGTCTACGAGGTCTTCGAGGTTTCCGGACAAGCTCACGTAATGGGCTAGTGGACCTTGAAGAACGAGTGCGCATGCACTAGGGATAAAAACTTTTTGGACAATTTTTTTTGTTATCGTCCCGTAATCCAGAATCGTTTCTCTTTAAGAATCACCTTAAAAGAAAACCGAATCAGAAAACGTTACGATATGTTTTGTTGTTTTTTACTCTTTTTTTGGTGTTTTGACACTTTAGAAAAAGTGTCAATGACTTTTTTATGTGTTTTGATTTTGAAAATATTCACAAGTGATGGTATTTGTACAGTGAGTGAGGTGAGATAACACTAATCTCGAAAGACGCTACAGAAACGCGCACACCTCCCCGGCAGCGGCGCCAAAAATTGATTGAGGCTAAACCACCAACTTATATTGACCAAGGAATGGTCAACAAAGTCAAATAGCTTAGATCAATACTCCGGGTAATATAAGGTATCACCGGGTCGTTAAATTCGGTTGAGGTGTGAATTGTAACTTTAGCGTACTCGTGATCGGGTGATTATTCACAGAAAAAAGGTTATGATCAGAATTATTTGGAAATTATTAACAAATATAGCTTAGGAAAGCTACGTGATTGATTACGGGAATTAAGATTACAAGGATTTGAGCTAAAACCTAAAAACATACGTTTTAATTAAAAACGTACACAGACGAACGAAACGAAAAGTACAACTGAAGGACGGAAAGGGTTACAAGTGTAAAATTAATCTTTTTACAATCCTAACAATTAAAGAAAATTTTAAGAAAAATAAAAACTATTTTTACACTATTTAATTATTAAATATTAATTAATTACTAATTATCTACTTATTATTAATTAAACTAATTAGATTTACTAAAAATACTACAAAGGCTTAGAAAATTAAGAAAAATTTTACAAATCTAATTAACCATTACAGGAATCCTAAAAAATTATAAAAAGTTTATTTTATGTATTTTTAAACTAATTTACTAATTATTAATCTAATTACTTATTAATTTCTAATTATACTAATTATATTAGGAAAAATAGGAAATGAACAATTTAAATCCTAGAAAAATTTATAAAAATGTTTTAACTTAAATAAAATCTAGAAAAATTATAAAAACTAGGTTATACTTAATAAAAACTAATTATGCTATTTTAAACTTAATAATAATTAATACTTAATTAAACTACAATTAATTATAAAAACCACTAAAAGACAAAATAAAAATCTGGAAAAATTTATAAAATTACTTTAACCTAAAAGAGAATTACTAAAAATATAAAAATGATATATTACTTATAAATAAACTAAAAAGAAAATTAAAATGATAAATCCTATTAAATAGAAGCTATCACTATAATTAAAGTTGTTTTTTTTTTTTTTTTGTTTTTTTTCTTTTTTCAAACTAATTATACACTAAAAACAAAAACTTTTTATGAAAACACTTTTAATGTAACCAAGAAATAAGCACTTAAAGTGCTAATTGATCCCCACAGTTGACTTTTGTTGACTGTGGAGGTGATTTAGCTCAAATGAAGGAAGGTGGGGTCCACAATGATGAAAATTGGTTCCTCTGAGTTAAATGAACAAAGTTAAGCAAGTTTAGCACAAACAAGAAGCTTCAATAAGCCACAATACACAAATAAGCTCTTAGCTTATTACAAATCTGGGACAGTTTAGGGACAAAGTTTAGGACTAAATGCAGGTGGGGTCCACTAGCCTAGGGGTCAAACAAAGGGTCAAAAGGTCAACTCTGGTAGGAGGGGGTTGGGATAACCCAAGGGTGAAGTGTGGGACCCACTGGGTTAGCCACAAGACACAACCAAAGTTGGATGGGTGGTTTGGGTCTGCTGAGACAAGGCAGGGTCTTTGCCCTGCAGCCCACTTCAAGGGGTATTTTGGGTACTTAAAAAAAATCACAAAAATACAAACTTTGTAAAAATGTAAACTTCAGCTGGTAGAGTCTACCCACACAAATTTTCACACCTCAAATCCAAACACAAAATTCATATTAATTCTTGCTATTTTCATGAAAATCTAAGATTGACAAATTTGACTTTTATGGAAAACTAGCACAGTTGACTTTTATGAGTTTTGGATGGTAATTACTGGTTAAGAAACTTGTATTAAGAAATATTACAACTAACTTAAGCTACATTTACTCCTTTTGAACTAATTTGATAAGTTTGTGATCACAATTCCCTCACAGTTAACTATGAGGGGGATTAAGATGGAATTTTGACTATTTGCCTTTAAAACTACCAATGCAACAGTTGGATTGTGGTCTTATGGGCCTAAGAAAGATGTCTCAAAAGGTTGTGATCTCAGACAAGTTCAAAAGCTTAGCTAAACCAACCTATCCAAACACCCTTATAACTGACTGTGGTGAAAGATTTTCAAAACAAATGAGATTTTTAAACACAGCTATCAATACAGACACATTATTTATGATGTAATAAGATCAATAGAGCACAAAGAACACAGGTTTAACAATAATTACCTAAATGACACAACTATGCAGTTTTGACTGCCTATATGTAACAACTAGCAACTATTTAATTTAATTAACAACCTACCAATTTTAAGTTATAATTTCACTAATTAACTACAACTAACATGAAACAAGAGAGATTAAACTAAAATAAGAACAAATACAGAAAATGGCAAAAATCAAGAAGATATGCTTACATCTTGAATCCAGGCCAAAGACTAAGAACCAAGAACAAAGTACCACACCTATAGCTTTCCACAAAGCTCTAATACCCCATTCCAATCCAAACTCAGCTCCAAATCATCTCAGCTTCCTTTCTTCTTTTTTTTATTTTTTTTTATTTTTCTTGATTTAAGTTGTATTTTTGAAGAATTATTATGACACTGATTCTGAGTCAGATTCAAAGACTTATTAAGCTTTTTGAACTCGAATGTTGAATCTAAATGAACTTAAAGTGAGCTCATTCTACTTTATAACTTGAAACCACAATTTGAATATCTTAGGTAAATTTTTGAAAACTGAAAAACAATGAGTAATTTAAACTTAAACTTTCATTACTTGATAATAAGAGTACAATAAAGGAAAATTACACTGAATTAAAGCTAAAAACTAGTCTAGATAGCCACATTGGCTTTACAAAAGCTTATATATATATCACAAGTGACCTAACTGCTTCTCCTCTCTCCTCTTTTTGAATTATTGAACCTCTCTTGACTTGATGCACCTTCTTGAGCAAATCCCACCCATTGGATTGGGTGGGAATCATCTTAGCCGTTCAATTTGTCTTTGGCTCCTTTTTTCTTTTCCTTGTCAGCTAAGATAACTTGGAGAGGGAAATAAGGCATTAATTGAATTTGGAGCTTGGTGGAGGCCAAGGGAACAAGGAGTGGTTTGGGTGATGTGGAGGTATGGAGTAGCAGGTTGGAGGGGGGGGGGGAGAAGTCAATTTGGTTGACTTTGTTGACTGGGATAAGGGAGGTAAAACGGGGGTGTTTGGTTTTTATTATTTGAAGTGGTGGTGGTGGGCTGATGGTTTGGAGTGGGCTGGGAGATGGAGTAATAAGGTGGAGTGGTGGGCTTGGTTTTGGGGTTTAAGAATGTTAAGGGTCCGGTTGTTTGTAGAAATTAACACAAGGACCATTCTTGCAATTTAATCAAAACCAAGGGCTGAAAATGCCATTCTCCCAAAGTACCAATAAGGACCATTGTTGCCAAGTTTAGTATTCCACAAACCAATTTTTGCAAATTTTTTATTTTCAAAATTCCCAGGGACTGAATTTGCAAATTCCCAAACTCCAGGGACCAAAATGTAACTTTTCCAAATTTATCACCCAAAGTCCGTTTTTGATAGATTTTGATTTTTCAAGGACTTGGGTTGACTTTTATTTCAAAATGAATGCATAGGGACTATTTCTGACAAATTTTGAAACTTGGGGGACTGAAACTGCCAATATTGCAAACTTTGATCGTTTTTCGTTTGTTTTTGCTAGTTTTGCATTTAAAACACATAAAACACAATCCCTGGGATAATTTAAGTATTTTGATTACTTTTCGATTGTTTTTGTATGTTTTGGCAGTTTAAATACGATAAAAATGATGAGTGTTTGAGCACTCATCACTAATCTAATGAGTCGAATCTAGATAATCAAAAGACTTGGAGTACTTTTTAAGATTAATGCACATTTGGGGGGTAATAATTTGATGTTCTTCCCCATTACTCCATAACACAAGTACTTTACCCATGAGTCCCAATCGTCCCAAAACAATATGTACAAGATACGACTCGACTTAGCAACCATGTAATCAATTAGATAATTACCTAAGGGTTTAAACATGCAACAATAATGCACTAAAGATGAGTGCATACAAGGAAGGCTAAGGCGATTTAGTTGCACATTTGGGTGGATTGTAACAAATTTTTCCTTTAAGTAAGATGCTTAAAGTTAGAAACGAAAAAGATAGGCTCGGTGGGGTGTACTAGGGGTATCGTGTACTAAAAATGAGTACAACGCTAAGGTGTGGGAAAAATTAATTGACTTTACTAGTCAAGTAATATGACTTAAATGGTCAAGTAATCATGATACGGGTTTAAACACAAGGGTGATCCTAATGCCTCTTATCATGTAGTAAATCCTACTACACGAATGTAGTCTCACTAGCGGTCTCGGGATGCATCACTAACGCAAGTTCTAGAATCTAAATGGTACTGGTACACTCATAAGCACTAATAATGAATGCTTTTCCTATCAAATCTCAAGGCGAACCTCACATATTTGGGTGGAAAATTTTTCTGAATAGTACGGTTTTGTGCTAGTCATACAACTCCTATCCATGAGACGCTTGTTAAGGCTAAAGTTTCAGTTCTAAATGTTGTAAAAATTTTTAAATTTGACGCTAAAATTACACTAACAAGTATTTCTCTTAGTTTTATTACACACCTACCATCGAACAAACAAACTCAAGTGCAATTGTATCCTATAAGGTATCATCATTTACCCTCCCCTTACACTTAGGATGAACATTGTCCCCAATGTTCAATTAAAGGATGTAAAAGTAAAATAGGTAAAAGAATGAAAAAAAATACTCCCCTGATTCGTTCGGTGTGGATAGTGTTGTCAACAAGGTTAGATCTTCCTCCAAGAAAATGAACGTTGAACGCTTCCCTTCCAGAAATATAAATCATCTTCTTGTCGTATATAACCTGTTAAACCTGAGAAAACAATCAAGGCAACCTCGCGTAAAATCGGCGGCAATTTATATATACACTACCAAATCCTAGAAAACAATTTAAGATATAATGCTTGTGGAATGAATGTTTGCAGATTTTCTGGAGTTTATAAAACTAAAGAATCAACAAAAACTTTTAAGACTCTGTTAGAAAAACAAAACTCGCAAAATTTCCAGAATTTTACACATGACGCCGTCAGGTTTTAAACCCTGACGCCGTCAGAAGTGACCTGCAGAAATCTTTATGTTAAGTTTCCAGAAAATTTCTGGAAAAACTTATGTCCTACTTCCTGGAAAATCCTGCAAAACATCATTATGACTCGATACAAGCATTTGACTCTAACAATTACTAATATACATGATTACACTAAGAAAACGGCAAAGTCTCAAATTTCCTTGCTGGAACAGTACCTGACGACGTCAAGGGTTTATACAAGACAACGTCAAGAGTGGCAAAAGAGGTGGAAGTGGAAAATACACGTGACGATCCAGAAAGTTTTTAGGCTTATTGGCCTGACGGCGTCACCTAGGCTGTCAGGGTCCAAATACATGTGATGGCCCAGAGCTCATTCCTACATGACGGCTTCAGAAGTGGATCTAGGCAATACGAATTTCATCATGGCGGCGTAGGACATAAGTTTTTCCAGTATTTGTTAGAGTCAAATGCTTGTATCGAGTCATAATGATGTTTTGCAGGATTTTCCAGGAAATAAGGCATAAGTTTTTCTAGAATTTTTCCGGAAACTTAACATAAGATTTTCCCAGGAACATTCTGACGGTGTCAGGTACTAAAATTCTGAAAAATTTTGCGAGTTTTGTTTAAGCCGAAGTCTTAAAGTTTTTGTTGTTTCTTTAGTTTTATAAACTCCAGGAAATTTGCAAACATTCATTCCACAAGCATTATATCTTAATTTGCTTTCTAGGATTTTTTTTAGTATATACAGATTACCGCCGATTTAACACGAGGTTTGCCTTGATTGTTTTCTCAGGTTTAACAGGTTATATATGACAAGAAGATGATTTATATTTCTGGAGGGAATCTTTCAAAGTTCATTTTCTTGGAGGAAGATCTAACCTTGTTGACCCACTATCTACACCGAACGAATCAGGGGAGTATTTGTTTTCATTATTTTACCTACTTTACTTTTACATCCTTTAATTTAACATTGGGGATAATGTTGATCCTAAGTGCTAGGGCAATTTTAGCGCCAAATTCAAAATTTTTTACAACATTTAGGAGTGAAACTTTAGCCTTAACAAGTGATGGTCAACCAAGTCAAACAGCCTAGAAGTCAATCTCCGCGGAATATAGGGTTTCCCCGGGTCGTTATGTCCCGACGAGGTGTGATGGTAATCAAACGGGTTTGTGATCGGGTGAATTTGGACAGGAAAGGGTGTATAAGGGTTTGAATGATTACACTAAGGAAATACGAAAGAGAACGATTCAAACAAACTATATTAACAATAACGTGAAACCTAGTTAACCTAAAACGTAATCTAAAAATTTAAAATCAGAGTTTGCTTATAAATAAGCCAAGAGGGCTTAAATAGAAGCTATCACTTTTTTATATTTTTGGTTTTTCTTTATTTTACAAACTACTTTTACTAACGTAACCTAAATTTAAAAACGTAAAAGTTATTTAAATAAAACGCGAGTGCGCGAAATAAAAAGTGAAATTTATGCTACGCCAACCCTACGGACATAAAAATTATATTTTTACGAACCTAATGATAAAAGAAAATTTTAGAAAAAAGAAAATTATTTTTTTGACTTTTATATTATTTATTATTAATTAAAAACTAATTAAATACTAATAAAACTAATTTAAATTATAAAAAAATACTATATGAACAGTGAAAATTATAAAACTTTTTCTAAAAATAGTTTATACTATTAATAAACCGGGGAAAATATAAAAAGTGTGGAAAGACTTGTAAATAAGCAGAAAATAAGCTTAACAGCTTATTAGGCTTATTTGAACTACTACTACTATAAATAAAAGACTTGAAAACAATAACACTAAGTATATGCTAGCCCAGATGGTGCACCCCTTTAGTTTGGCTTTGACCAGGCAACCCCAGAGGTCTGGGGTTCAAACCCCACCCCTGGCACATTTTGCAAACATTTTTCTTTTTTACTTTTTCTTTTTGCAAAATACTTTAACCACCAAAAGTAACAATTTTTGTGAAGAAGCTTTTGCTGAGAAGCTTGAAGGAAGCTTATACAAGCTGAAAATCTCAACAGTGTTGAGATTATGATTCTAAGTGGGCTTATTGAGACGAGCAGCCAACAAGCACCAAAATAAGCCACACCAATTAAGCAAATAAACAAATGAAGCTTAAACAGTCAAACACAATGACAACAACAACAATTACAACTACAAATCACACTAATAACAACAACAGAAACAACAATCAAGATCAAATGACAAGAAATAATAACAAGAGTAGCAGCAGCATCAGTCTAAATGGGCTAAAATAAGGGCTCAAATAAGTCACTAAATAAGCAGTAAGGTGAAAATAAGAAACCAAGACCTAATCACTACTTAAGGGGGATCCTAAATCAACAGAGATCTAAGCAAATGGTCCAAAAATGAATCAGTTGTGGTAAACTGAAAATGGGCCAGTGTGGGTAAATGGTTGGGTGCAGGGCAGTGAGTGAGTCAAATGGTCCACTTTGGACTCAAAATCAAATGACCAAATGAATTTCAATTTGCAATTTTCTTTTTGATCTTGTTAAATAAACTACCAGAGTGTACAAAACAACAAACTTTATCAAATTCTAAGCAATAATGAAGCCTACATGTGATTATGAAATCTGTCCCATTTAACAGGTGTGAAACTTCTAACTTTTTAGAATTTTTGAAATCTTGGACTAGATTGAAGTTCAACAGATCCTAAATGACTACAATTGCTGTTTTTACCTAAGTTGAGACTAAACTAAGCTAAATAACCAGTTTCTATGACTAAAAAGGAGGGTAAGCAAATCAGAGTCCTAACAGTTCCTACAAAGGGGAACTACAAGCTACCTAAAAAAATTATAAGCTAACTAGGGGGAACAAGGCAAAGGCATATGAGGGAATCCTAAAAAGCACTAATGGGATAGACATAAGCAGTTTGAGTTAACTAAAAAGCATAAAACAAAAAAAAAAAGAAAAATGGTTGACTGCTGTGCAGGGGTAAAACAGGCCTAAGGGGCTATTTTGAAGGCTAGCACAGGTTTGAGAAAAATTTCTAAAATTGATCTAAAAATATAAGCATGATTACAAGCTGTAAGATAAACTGTAACCTAATTTCTAGGTCATATGGCCAAGAAATGAACAAAGTAAAAATACCTTGTTAAGGGTTGGTTGAACCTGTAGCTACCTGATGTGCAGGCTTGGAGTTAAGCTACCAACAAGCATGGAAGTGCATCATGAACACAGAATCATAAACCTAGTGCTACTAAAAGCTTGTAAAACTAAAATTGGGACCTAACTCTAAATCTAACCTATCTAAACTTGGAGATGAACAAGGTGAGTTGGGACAGTTAGGCCTGCTGAAGCAGCAGGGGGTTTAAATGGGTCAAATGGGTGGAAGTTTTGACTTATACAGTCAACTAACAAATGTTAACCACTTACACCATCCTATTTGAACTAAGTTTGAACCAAAAACATCAAGGATACAGGCCTAAACAAGAATTCACCCTAATGAATTTTGTAAAACAGCTTTGATGCAAATTTTTTAGAGAAACTAATGAAAAGCTTTAAAACAACTTGAAAATGCTCGAACTTGATCAAATACTACTAACTAGAGATAACTAAACCTAACCTAATTTAACAAAATGGACAGAAACAGTTTTGAGACCACAAAAAAATCCTTGTGCCAAACAGTGGTGAAGGACTTGAAATATGGAGTATGTGACTATAAAAGTGAGTTTTTACCAGAGTTTCTTAGACATATGATTTGCACTAGGCCTAAATTTCCTTGATAAGCAGATACAAACACAGAACAAGCAGTTTAAATAAGCTAATCTAAGAAAAGCTATGTTAAGCTAATGTGACTGAAAAGTTAAGCATAGCATTCCTAAACTTGTAATTTAGCATATTGGTATATGATAAACATAAATAAGACTTGAGCAACAATAATAAGCAGTAGATGGGCACAAATTAAGCAATTCACAAAAGCAAAGGAAATAAGCTAAAACAGAAATTTTGAAGGGCAATTGTATTTGAAACTGGAAACCTTTGATTAACTGGTAATGTAATTTTACAATACTTAATTAAAAGACATAAAACTTAATAAACTAAAGCATACATTAACTGACTAATTTTACACTACTTCTCCTAGTTAAAAATCCTACTAAAAATCTAACTCCCCTCCTCAGCTTCTCTTCTCTTTCTTTTATATTCATCCTCTAGGGTTTCTGAGACCCACACGTGCTTTCCCACTTCAATCTTGATCCCTTGGATTAGTAAAAGTTGATCTCAGCCGTTTGATTCGCTTTGGCGGGAAGAGGTGAAATTGCAAGTGGGGTTGACTTGTGGAGTAGTGGAGTAGGGGACAGGGATGTTGGAGATGGAAAAAGGGAGACAAGATTGTTGGAGGTTGCAGGTGTTTGGGGGCTGGGTGTTTTGGCGGGGAAGAAGAAGGAGAAGGGTTGTGGGGGGTGACCTGTTGACCCATTTTATTAATAAAACGGGTTAGGGTGGATTGGGCTTAGGTTTGTAAGGATTGGGCTTAGGTTTATTTAAGGGTGGTTTATAAAAGGTTTATTTTGGAGTGTAAGTGAATTAAGCCCAAGGACCAAAAGTGTACTTTCTAAAAAAGTGAGGGACCTGGTTTGCCAATTTCCCAAAGTATTTCAAGGGACTAAACTTGCGAAGTTTCATTTACATATGAACCATAAATGTTAAATTTCCAATATGAAATTCCCGAAGACTATTTCTGCCAAAATTGAAACTTGAGGGACCATACTTGTAAACTTTTGCAATTTTTCACCCAGGGACCAGTTGTGACAACTTGTGAATTCCAAAGGACTTGGGATGTAAATTTCCCACTTAAAAATGCCCAGGGACTACTTTTGCCATTTTTGAAAGTCCGGGGACCAAAAGTGTAATTTTCTCAAACTTTTCAACCAAGAATCGTTTTTGATAATATTTTACTTTTAAATGCCTTGGGTTGACTTTTCTTTCATTTTAAACCTTCAGGGACTAGTTTTGACAATTTTTGAAAGTTGAGGGACTAAAACTGCCGATTATGCAAACTTTGTTCGTTTTTCATTTGTTTTTAAACATTTTGAATCTAAAACATATAAAATACAATTTTGGGATAATTTCTGTATTTTGATGCATTTCTGAGTATTTTTGGATGTTTTGGCAGTTCAGATACGATAAAAATGATGAGTATTTACACACTCATCAACAAGCGTCTCATGGATAGGAGTTGTATGACTAGCACAAAACCGTACCACTTAAAAAACTTTTCCACCCAAATATGTGAGGTTCTCCTTTAGATTTGATAGGAAAAGCATTCATTATTAGTGCTTATGAGTGTACCGGTAGTATTTAGATTCTAGAACTTGCGTTAGTGATACATCCCGAGACCGCTAGTGAGACTACATTCGTGTGGTTAGGATTTACTACATGATAAGAGGCATTAGGATCACCCTTGTGTTTAAACCCGTATCATAATTACTTGACCATTTAAGTCATATTACTTGACTAGCGAAGTCAATTAATTTTCCCACACCTTAGCGTTGTACTCATTTTTAGTACACGATACCCCTAGTACACCCCTCCGAGCCTATCTTTTTCGTTTCTAACTTTAAGCATCTTACTTAAAGATAGAATTTGTTTACAGTCCACCCCAAATGTGAAACCAAATCGCCTTAGCCTTCCGTGTATGCACTCATCTTTAGTGCATTATTGTTATTTGTTTAAACCTTTAGTTAGTTGTTTAATTGATTACATGGTTGCTAAGTCGAGTCATATCTTGTACATATTGTTTTGGGACGATTGGGACTCATGGGTAAAGTACTATTGTAATGGAGTAATGGGGAAGACGTCAATTATTACCCCCATATGTGCGTTAATATCTAAAAGTACTCCAAGTGTTTTGATTATCTTGATTCGAGTCATTAGAATAGTTGATTGTAAAGTATGTAAAAGTTCAAGTGTAGGGAGGAATCGAGCTCCCTTTGATGTATTATGTTGGATGGTAGAGTAAAAGTGTATGCAAAAAAAATAATAATAAATAAATAAAACAAAAGTGAAAAACGAAAAAAAAATCGAAAAAGAAAAGAGAAAAACATACGGGCTACCATCCGTTTCTTTTATTTATGTTTAAGTCAAATAGTGTCTTGAAAAAAAATCCAAAAAGAGTCGTAGTTAGTTCAAGTTGAGTCGAGTCTTGGCTTAACAACGCCTCATTGTACATGTAGTTAACTAAGACAATTGACTTGCCACCAGTAAAATATCCGTTTATCCAACAAAACCGTGTTTTCCATATCCCCTACACCTAACGTTATAACCCTTTAAAAGATCTCTTTGATAGTTTATCCTAGGTGCTTACGCCAAGTGGTGGAGGTTTGATCCTTTCCCAAGCCTATGTTAATCTATTTGCTATGACAGGTAGTGAGAGATGTTTTCCATTTCCATTTTGTGACATATACTTTATTACACCTGAGAGATGTGAGTATCTAAACACTATTTGTGAGGTGCTAGTGTATGACCTCCGTTCTTGTTTTTGGTTTTTAGTGGAATGAATATTTGTTGTAATTAATTTTATATTAGTGTTAAATGACCCCTAACTTGTATTTTGATTAGGATAAAAGCGCATTTGCTTGAGGACAAGCAAATCTTAAGTGTAAGGGTATTTGATAAGGCGAAAAGTGTACCGCTTTTGGGGTGTCATTTAAGCCCGAATTCGTGATTATTTGATCAATTACTACCCTAAATCGTTCCTTTTGTCATTTTAGGAACTTTTGAAGAGAAATCTGGAAAAGAAAGCATTTTTGGATGTTTTTGGAGCATAAAAGTGAAGAAAACGGCAAAGTCTTAAAATCCTTGCTGGGAACAGTACCTGACGACGTCAAGACTTCACACATGACGGCGTCAAGCTTGGAAAAAGAGGTGGAAGTGGAAAATACACGTGACGGCCCAGAACATTTTTAGTGTAATTGACCTGACGGCGTCACCAAGGCCGTCAGGGTCATTTTGCAAGTGACGACCTAGAGCTCAATTTCTACATGAAGGCTTCAAGACTGGATCTAGGCAATACGACCCTTAATTTTGCGGCGAGTTGACGGCGTCAGACACTACAACGTGACGCCGTTAGGATGTATTCTCTCTATATATTTTTCCAATTTTTCATTCATTATGTGTGGAACATTAGGAGAACTTTGGAGACTTAAACCCTAGACAATTTTTCTGTAAAAATAAGGGTTTCAACCCTTGTTCCATCCATGCTTAATTGAAGATAAGTTTTCCAATAATCATACGATATGTCTATGTGTTGTGTGATTCTATCTTATGCTTATCTTTCTTTTAACATGCGAGGCTAGGTTTTTATTGTGTTTGCTTAGATGTAGTGAAACGTAGATGTTAATTATTAGTTGATGGTTTGTTTATAATTGTTGTGGATGATTGTATTCGATGTTAGGCTTAAGAAAACTGGCAGACTTTCATTGGTAACTTGCTTGAACGTCTTAAGAAACATGATCGGAGGTGTACTACAATTTTTGGTTGTATTTAATGCATAAGTGAATTCTAGTGATCCCATGTTAGGAGCCTTTAGTCGGCTCGACATAGGAGTCAAGTAGGAGCTTATAGAGTTAGGGAATATTGTACACGGCCCTACGACTAGTATTAAGGAATATAACCCGTCATCCATGCAATTGTATAAAGCTAATGAATCGGTAAAAGATATCTAGGGAGTAATGAAATCTAAGTAAACACATCTTTTCTCATTATTGTTTTCACCACATAATCATATTAGTTTATTTTCATTTCTTTTTATTTTATTTTGATTGCATCTGTAGTTAATTGGGTTAGTTGACTAGCAACTAATTCCGCCCACTCCTTTAAAACCCGAGATTTTAATTGCTTTCATAAAATATAAAAAATGCAAAAAGAATCATCCCTCACCTCTAGACCTGGTTTAGTAGGCTTTCTAATTATAGCGACACTATTTCTGAGTTGAACGATCAATCCCCCGGTACTTGTCACTATACTATACTACAACGATCAGGCACACTGCCTGGCAGGGATTGCAAGCTTCTCAAGATCCCTTGAGAGGTAAAACCTGTTGCGAGGGCGCAATCCCACGTATAAAAAACGGACGAAAACGTTTCTGAATATCACAATTGATATTCAGAATATCAATTGTGTTTTTCTGAATATCAATGGTGATATTCTAAATATCACTTGTGATTTTCTGAATATCTATCACCTGTGATTTTCATGTTACAAAACATTTGTTGAAAATCACTTGTCAAATTCAGAAAATCACTTATGATATTCAGAATATCTCTTGTGATACCTTGAATATCACAGAATATTACTTATGATATCGAGAATATCATTTGTGGTACTCATAGTATCACTTGTGATATTCTGCATATCACAGAAAATCACTTGTGATATTCAGAATATCACTTGCGATATTCTATATATCACAGAATATCAATTGTGATATTCAGAATATAACTTGTGATATTCAGAATATAACTTGTGATATTTAGAATATCACAAAATATCACTTGTGATATTCAGAATATAATTTGTGATATTTAGAAACATATGAAAACATATGAAAATTGCCAAAAACATTTAAAAACGGACTAAAACGAATGAAAAAACGGACGAAAACGTAAGAAAACGAACGAAAATGTATGAAAACAGAAGAAAACGTATGAAAGTGTAAAAACATGTATGAAAAGGACAAAACCATTTGAAAAATGAACGAAAATGAAAGAAAACGGACAAAAACGTATGAAAACGAACGAAAACATAAGAAAACGGACGAATATGTATGAAAAATGGACGAAAACGAAAGAAAACGGACGAAAACGTATTAAAACGAACAAAAACGTATGAAAATGTATGAAAAGGAACGAAAATGTAAGAAAACATATGAAAACCTATGAAAACAGACGTTAACGGGTGAAAACGTAAGAAAGCGGATGAAAACGGACAAAATCGTATAAAAACGGATTAAAACGGGCGAAAACGTAAGAAAACGGGCGAAAATATATGAAAACAAGCGAAAACGTATGAAAACAGACAAAAACTTATGAAAACAGACGAAAATGTATGAAAGCGATAAAAAACGTTTATTAGGAAAAAAATGTGAATTATAACAAAAAAAGAAAGAAAAAAAAAACGTGAAAAAAAAGACAACAAAAAAAGAAAAAAAAACAAAAAAGAAACAAAAAAGAACAAAAAAACAATGAAGCGTGAAAAAAAAGACAAAAAAAATGAATAATAAAAAAGACAAAAAGACAAAGAAAAAGAAAAAAAAAATTGACTTAGGTTTTTATATTTAATCTTAAGTTAATTTTCACCATTAGATCAAACTAGATGGATGATGGAGATTTGCCCCTTGGTATGCACCAAAATAAGAGTATGCAAAATAAAGTGACTCAAGAAGATAAGCTTTCCCCATTGACTTTTTCACCCAAGCTTTTCCCCTTTGACTTTTTCTCCCAAGCTTTCCCCATGGCGTTTACAGGTAAGGTATCATCACCATCACCATAACCAAATCCAAAGCAACTTAATTTTAATCCACTAAATCTCATTTACTTCAAAACCCACTTCCAAAATCACATATCCAAACTCTATCAATCAAATTACAAACTGGGTGCTACGATGCAAATATTT
Source organism: Artemisia argyi (assembly GCA_030686995.1). Classification (NCBI taxonomy): domain Eukaryota; kingdom Viridiplantae; phylum Streptophyta; class Magnoliopsida; order Asterales; family Asteraceae; genus Artemisia; species Artemisia argyi. The sequence goes on along the minus strand of CM060692.1, from coordinate 61,307,139 downwards.
GAAAACTAAACTAGACCCCCATTTTTTCATTAATCCCATATCCAAACACTAATTTCATCATAAATTCCCTATCCCTAACATCGAATCATGTAAAATCTCAAAAACATAAATTTTGACCCTAAATCACTCAAGTATGTTATGCACACTAACTATTTGATAAAATGTCATTGAAACAAAACCCTTTTTCTAGCTTCTAATCGTTTAGGTTTAAATTTTTCTTGATCGTGGTGGTCTGTAAGTATTATTTGATGGAGGAGGGTAAGGGAGAGGAGGATATCAATTCCTTCCTCAATAGGCTTAAAAACAAGCCGTCAAATGTAGAAAGGGATGTGCACACGAAGCCGGTTTCGTATGCTACGGTTCTTAATGAAGATCAACCTAAAAGGAAGGTAAATTTTCGCCCTCTTAATAATGATGTGGTAGGTGATGCTGATTTTACGTTACCTATGTCATCAGTTGAAGAGGTGAACAATAGGTTTCTTAACACTTTGTGTGGGTATTTCATTGGGAAACGTCTTGCGTTTCCTATTGTGGAGAATTATGTGAAGAACACATGGGCTAAATATGGTCTTACTCGAGTTATGATGAACTCAAGTGGTTTCTTCTTCTTTAAATTCTCGTCAGGTAGGGGTATGGAACAAGTATTAGAGAACGGTCCATGGCTTATTCGAAATGTCCCTATTATTCTGAATGTTTGGACGTCTAGTACTAATATTTCTAAGGAAGATCTTACGAGTGTTCCCGTTTGGGTTAAGTTTCATAATGTTCCTATGGTTGCGTTTACCGAAGATGGACTTAGTTTGATGGCAACGAAGATTGGTTGACCCATTATGTTAGATGCTTAAACTAGTACCATGTGTCTTGAATCGTGGGGTCAAAACAATTATGCTCGAGCTCTTATTGAGATCACGTCTGAACGTGCTCTTGTGTAGTCATTGGTTGTGGCTATTCCATTACTTGATGGCTCAGGCTTTACGAAGGAAACAATAAATGTTGAGTATGAATGGCAGCCACCAAGGTGTGATACATGTAACTTGTTTGGTCACTCTAATGATCAGTGTCCTAAAAGGGTGAAGGTTGCTAATTCGAATGTGGCCACTGATGATGGGTTTTTGGAAGCAACACGAAAAGGAGGGAAGGTTGGTAAAGGGAAGAATGTTTCTAAACCTATTGATGGTATTAGGCTTAATAAATCTAAACCTACTTATTATTATCGACCTAAAGCAAAACCTCAAAGTTCTACTGAAAATGTGGCGTCTTCGTCACATCAGGTTACGAATTCTACTAAGGATTTGGTGTCTCAAGAAGTGAATCCTGTCCTGTTAAACAATAAGTTTGATGCTTTATGTAATGCTGATAACGTTTTTGGTCAGGAAGTGAATGATCCTATGACAGGGTACAATGAGCCTGGTGTTAATGAAAGTGGAGGTCATGATAGTGATAGCGAAGATGTGGAAAATGTCTTTGATGAGACGGCTCAATATATGCACATTTCGAACCAAACTGATCCGAAGGGGGCAAGCACTCCCGTCATAGATGTTTCCAATGTATAGCATAGCCGCGTGGAATATAAGGGGAATGAACCAATCCCCTAAACAAAATGAGGTTCATCAGGTTATTTCAGAGAATCGTTTATCTATGTGTGCTATCTTAGAGTCTCATGTTTCTAGTTCTCGGTTAGACAAGCTTAGTGCCCGTGTTTTTTGGAATTGGAACTGGACTTCAAATGGTAATTTATGTATAAAGGGTTCTCACATAATCTTGGATTGGAATCCTGATGATGTTGATGTTATGGTTGTTGCTCAGACAGCTCAAGTTTTGCATACCCAGGTCGTGTTTAGAGCTGATAAAAAGGTTCTTATGTGTTCGTTTGTATATGCTCATAATTGGTATACTCATACGCGAGATCTTTGGCATGATTTATCAGCCCATAAGGTTGTTGTTAATGGGCAGCCTTGGTGTCTAATGGGTGTTTTTAATGCGGCCCTTAATTTAGAAGACAAAGTTGTCGATTCATCTTTAATTGATATTTCTATGTGAGAGTTCAAAGAGTGTGTTGAAAATATTGAGTTCTCGAATGTTAATAAAATGGGGTTGCATTTCACATGGAATCAAAAGCCAAAGGGTGATCATGGAGTGCTTAAGAAGATTGATCGTGTTATGGCTAATTTGGATTTCTATGATTCTCTCATTGGTGCATGTGCTCTTTTTCAGCCATATCGTATTTCTGATCATTCCCCGACTATCTTAAGGATTCCTATGGTGTTGAAATTTAAGCCGAAGCCATTTAAGTTTTCCAACTTACTTATCCATAATGATAAATTTTTGGATGTCGTGGCTAATTTGTGGAATATTGATATTGATGGCTATCATATGTTTCGTGTTGTGCAAAATTTGAAGCTTTTGAAGAAGCCGTTAAGGAAGCTTCTGCATGATAAAGGTAATTTACATGATCGAGTAAAACGGCTTCGGTTTGAGCTTGACGAGGTCCAAAAAGCTCTTGATAAAGATCCTTTTAACTCTATGCTTCGTGATGAGGAGGCTTTATATCTAAATTCTTTTAATCAAACGTTTCTTAAAGAGGAAAGATTTGTTAAGCAAAAAGCCAAGGTTACTTGGCTTCGTGTTGGTGATTCGAACTCAGCATATTTTCATAAAGTTGTAAAGAGTCGTGTTGCTAGAAGTCGGATTGATATGGTAGTGGATTCGAATGGAGTTACGGCTAATGGAGACGCGGTGCATACAGCTTTTGTCTCGCATTATATGCATTTTTTAGGCCAAGCTGGTCTTGTTACCCCTTTGGATTCCAATAATCTGTTCTCGAGCAGATTGGATACTGTGACAGCTGATTATATGGTCCGTGATGTTTCTGATGCTGAGATTAAGGAGGTTGTGTTTTCTATGGGAGACGATAAATCCCCGGGCCCAGATGGGTATACGGCTACTTTCTTTAAAAGTGTGTGGGACAATGTGGGGTGTGATGTCATTAAGGTGGTTAGGGAGTTCTTTGTAAGTGGAAAACTTCTTAAAGAAGTTAATCATACGGTTATTTCCCTTATCCCTAAAGTTGCTTCTCCTTCTCGCATTAATGATTATCGGCCTATTTCTCTTTGTAATGTGATTTTAAGTGCATTAGTAAGATTATCTCTAATCGTATAAAAGATAGTCTTACGGGGTTGGTTAGTGTTAATCAATCTGCATTTGTTCCAGGAAGGCGTATTTCTGATAATATTCTTCTAACCCAATAACTCATGCATAATTATTACTTAGATCAAGGTCCTCCAAGATGTGCATTTAAGGTTGACATCCAGAAAGCATACGATACGGTTGACTGGGGTTTACTTAAGGAAATTCTCATTGGTTTTGGTTTTCACTCTTGGATGGTGTTATGGATTATGGAATGTGTTACAAGTACGTCTTTCTCTTTATGTGTAAATGGGACGTTACATGGCTTTTTCAAAGGGAAACGAGGTCTTCGACAAGGTGATCCTTTATCCCCATACTTATTTACTCTTGTCATGGAGATCCTTACTTGTATTTTGAAGCATAAAGTTCATGACTCAGATTCATTCACGTATCATCATCATTGTGCTAAGCTTGACATTATTAATTTATGTTTTGCGGATGATCTTTTTCATTTTGCGCATGGAGACGTTAATTCTGCTAGTGTTATTATGGAGGCACTTGATGAATTTAAAAGTGTTTCAGGGTTGGTTCCTAGTCTTCCAAAGAGCACGGCTTATTTTTGCAACGTTCTTAATCATGTTAAGCTTGGTATTCTTAATGTTCTTCCTTTTGAGGAAGGTACTTTGCCGGTTAGATATCTTGGAGTTCCTTTAGTTTCCACGCGTCTTGTTTATAGAGATTGCAAGGAACTAGTGGAGAAGGTTCAAAGAAGGGTTAACGATTGGAAGAACAAATTTCTTTCTTTTACGGGTAGGTTACAACTTGTGCAATCTGTTATCTCTTCTATGCAAGTTTATTGGTCCTCGGTGTTTATTTTGCCTTCCCGTGTTATTTTGGATATTGAGCAACTTATGAGAGGGTTCCTTTGATGCAATGGTGTTATGCATCGCTGAAAGGCCAAAGTTTCATGGGAATCCGTATGTCTTCTAAAAGAAGAAGGCGGTCTAGGTATTCGTCGGCTAGAGAGTTTCAATGTGGCGTTGATTACGTCCCATGTTTGGAGTATTCTTGTCTTGAAGGAGTCGTTATGGGTGAAATGGATTCATACTCATAAATTAAGATGATGAAATTTTTGGGATGTTCCTTTTCGAGGAAGTATGACATGGAGTTGGCGTAAAATCCTTCTTGTTCGTCCCATGATCAGACAATTCTTTTGGTATAAAGTTGCTAATGGTATTTCTATCTCGGCTTGGTTTGATAATTGGTGTTTGCATAGCCCATTAATATCTAGCCTTTCGGCTAGACAGGTAAATAGGGGTGGTTTTAATATGAATTCGAGATTGGTGGACATTATTGCAAATGGCGAGTGGGTTTGGCCTGATCAGTGGAACAATAAGTTTCCTAATGTTATTGTTCCTTCCATTGATGTTTACACTCCTGATAAGCTATGGTGGCGGGATAGAAATGGAATTTTCAATGAATTTTCGGTTGGAATTACTTGGAACGATATTTGTCCTAGAGAGGCTGAAGTTGTGTGGGCTAGTGTGGTATGGTTTGCTAATTGTATTCCTGGACATGCGTTCATCCTTTGGCTAGTGTTTAAACGAAAGCTTAAGACCCAAGATGTACTTCGACAGTGGTATGTGGATGGTTCTAATAACTTAGCTTTGTTGTGCCCATTGTGTGATCTACAACAAGACTCTCATGAACATCTTTTTTTCGAGTGTATGTTCTCTTCTCAAGTGTGGTCGAGTGTAAAGACAAAGGCTGGTCTACATCTGGTCTCGGATGTATGGAGTTCGATAGTAAATGGTATTCTTTCTTTTGCTAATAAACGTTCTATTAATAGTGTTGTTGCAAGACTTGTTTTGGCTGCTTCAGTTTATTATGTTTGGCAAGAGAGGAACTCTCGGTCTCTTTAAGCAAAAGAAAAGATCAAAGGAGCAAGTGGTTGACTTGATTTTGGCTACTGTCCATTTAAAGCTTCTATCATTCCGTTTTAAGAAGTCAGGCCGTGTGGATAAGGTTATGACCGAATGGGACTTACCTCGTTCTCTTATTATGTAGAACGTTAGGTTTTTGTTTAGGCTAGGCGTTAGTTTGTTTTGTCTTGATTTCTTCTTTTGTAACGTCTAGTTTTTTTCATTAGAGTGGCATGTCACTCTTTTGATTTGGTTTGAAGCACAAAGGGTGCGAATGTTTGTATAGTCGATTTGGTGCTTTGCCATTTCGCCTGAACTTATTCTGTTTAATATATCATTTACCAGGGTAAAAACCCTTTACCCAAAAAAAAAAAAAAAAAAAAGAAGATAAGCTAAGTTTGTTGTTAGTTTATTTATTTATACACATAACAACTTTGTAAGTATTTCTTTCCTGTGATTTCACTGATCTTTAAGCTAATACTTCCTTCGTTTCAAAAAGAGTGTCCCAGACAAAAAATAGAGAAATTATGATATGTGTAATAAATGCTAGTTTTAATTGATAAAGAGTCGTTTCTACCCTCATAGTTAATATAGAAACAATAAGCAATTAATGCACGTTTTAATTAAAATGGTAAAGTAGGAAAACTAGTAGGGTTGAGCATCGATATAAAACCGACCGACCCACCCGACCCGACAAAACCTAAAATCGAAAATCGTGAAAAACCTAAACCGAAATCGAACCAAATATGGTCGGTTCAGTTCGGTTTTGTATCGGGTCCGTCTGTTCGGTTCGGTTTAGGTGTGTTTGTGTGTGTCTTTGTCGGTTTTGGGTCGAACCAAACTGAACCAAAACCGAAAATTGTGAAAAACCTAAACCGAAACCGAACCGAAGGGCTGTCGTCGGTTCGGTTTTTGTCGGTTCAGTTGATTTTGTCGGTCCGGTTCGGTATTGAACCTTCCATGCTCAACCCTAAAAACCAGTATTAATTACTGTCCAATATAAAAACTGGACAATTATTTTGGGACAAACATAGATAGTAACGTAAACACTTTTTTTTGGACGGGAGGAGTAACATATATAATCAGTGTCTTATGAGCAATCGCTGCACAAACCCCTTTTCATATTGACCAAAAAAAACATACCTCTTTTAAAATAGGTTGAACTAAAAGAAACATGATCCCAATAGTTTGGTATGGGTGATAACAAAAGTAAGAAATCAAACCTGATATAAATGACTTGCAATTCTATCCCTATGCAAAGTGCATACCATCATAGCCTCATACTAGATCAATCATTGACCATTCACTTTAGTTAGTTATATCAAGATTCATGTGTTTGTTATCCCATAAGGGTTTGTTCATTTATATCTCACATACTAACAAACATTCTTCATGTCCAATATTAGACGTTGATACATCGCATTCATGGCTTCAACCACTTGCATTGCGTCGATAGCCAAACCTTTATCAAAAGCCAAGCCGTGTAGACCGTTCTAAATTTGAAACAACTCGCATAACCCATACGACCATACGTTATAGCAAACATAACTTTCGATTAAAGAGTTACAAATTTAGATAACCACCACAAATGAGGTTTATTGGTCAGACATTTTAACATTCTCACAAAATGCCTAAGGTTCAAATCTTACTAAGTTAGCATCTTGGGATTGGGCAAGGAAAGGATTTGGAGATAGTCTTGAAAATACCACGATGAGTTAAAAAAACTGGATCTTTTCAAATAGAGAAGTGATTGGCATACTCCTTAAATTTGATTAGTACACTCAATCTACAAACTGTTAAAACAGATTATATTTACACTACAACTATTTAATGCACATTTTAAATTATATCAATCAAATATGAGAGTATGCAAAATCGCCTCCTTTTAAGATAATATGAACATGAAAAACGGCTTTGGAAAGATACAAATTTCGATAATGATTGTCGTATATTGTCCAAAAAAAGCATAACTACCCGTGAGACATACCATGACAAACTAAAAAACAGAAAGTTTATAAATTCCATACAATGACACCAGAAAAGACCTTCCCTTCAACAGAATACTTTACGTTGTCGTGACAGACTATGCCCACGTGCCTACCCCCTTACATTTCGTGATTCATCCACCGTCTTAGTTACGTGCAACATTTTCTGTTTTCTGTTTCTGATTGTTTAAGTCATGACGTTTGTTTAAACTAATGAAACTACGAAAGGCTTATGCCTTTTAATTAGCCATTATGTTATTCGAAGTCAACTATAATTTGAGATCATTAATTTTGATTCAGTATGCAAGTAATAGCTAATGAAACTTTGAAATGCAATTAACTAAAACCTCCTTATATATATTTTAAATTATATATCTCAAAACTAGTAAATCGTAAATTACACCATCGTGACGAACTTTTAATTACGTTTCACTAGAGGTGCATTTTTCTTATAATTTCAACAAACTTACTTTTGGTTTTTGGTATTTTTTTCTTTTTCGGTACAATATTTTGCTTGATATATCATATATGATATAACACAAATCTGTAAGTTCGAATACTGAGCATGTTGTCGTAAAATGGGCATAAATATTTGGGTATAACTCCAAATATTTCATCGTTTTTGCCATTGAAAAATAATTTTTTTTAGCTTTTCAACCTTATATCAGACATAATTTTTGAACCTCCAAATTATTAGAGTTTATTCATAAAAGTTGAAGAAAATAGAAGAATAATTATTTTGATTGTCAAGCTCGTTTAATGTATCATATATGATATAACACTATTCGGTAAGTTCGAATACTCAACATGCTGTCGTAAAACGAGTATTAGTATTTTTGTATAGAACTCTAAAAGATTCATCATTTTTTTCATTAAAAAAAATACACACTTAATTTTCCTATCACATATCACACATAATATTTGAACCTATAAATAAATACGGTTTAAATGATATTCAAACACGCTTGGATTATCACATGTGATACAACATTACTCTGTAAGTTAGAATACTCAACATGTTGTTGTAAAATGGGTATAAGTATTTGTATACAACTCCATATTAATCTTTGAACTTACATATTAGTGTTATATTACATTTGATATATAAAACAAAACCGCGACAAATAGACCAGAAAAACCAAAACAAAATAAAAGGTTTGTTGAAAGTATACGAAAATGTCATCTATTGAAAGGTAATTAAATACTTTTTGTAGTTGTGTAATTTGTTTCATCTAACGAGTAACGATTTTTGAGATATATTATTTTTCAAAAAATAAAGGTACATGTTTTTTATGATCTTTAAAATAACTTGTATGTTACCTTAGGGCATCTACTATGATAAAATTTTATAAAGCTTTATACATTTAATATTTCTTGTCACTTCAACAATTTATAAACCTTTTGAGTTGATAAACCTATTTTCCTTATGGTATAAATATTTTAAAGCTTTATACTTGATACACAAAACACATACATTAAATGTTATAATATTATAAAAAGGTCTAAGATTTAGGATCTTTTGATGCCATGTAATTATAAAATGAAAATCTATTATGGTTGAAACAAAATATGTACCTTTTCAAGTTTCATAAACAAATTCTTAAACCTCCAATAGTGATGCTCTTATAACATTTTCAGTGTCAAAATTGTTTGGTATAGTCATTTATGTTTGGTTCAAGTTTATGCGTATAGCAGCTTAGATTTTTATGTCGGTAACGTATCATTGTCAATTGCTAATTAACCAAATAACTCGGGAGTGCTTTTTTACCTTCCAATACAATGAAACAACTTTTCATTGAAAGGACGAAAGTACTATATTTATATCTTTAAATGTTAACACCTAATACACCAGGTTACTTATCTGCATTTATGTTTCATAAATGCTAAATACGATAGTTTTTCTCTCTACACATATAAAGACACATTGCCTCTAAACTCCTAAATTAGCCATGAGTGTTATCAGAAAAGCAGCATATCATGTGTTGGCACCGTTCATAGTGTTTGTAGGACTCGTATGTGCCGGTGACTATGTTCGGCCTCCGGCTGGCAGGACCCTTTACGTATCACTCTCGAAGGATCATAGTAAAACATCCCCACAACAGGTATGTCGATTTTCATATTTTTAATATATACATTTTCAACAGTGCCTTAAGGGTACTTGTTACAAATCATTCATGTTATAATTAATCTAGGTACACATATCGTTAGCGGGTGATGGGAAAATGAGAATATCATGGATTACGGATGATTCCACTCCATCAACTGTAAAATATGGTAAATCTAGTGGGATATATGAAGCTTCACAAACCGGGACAAGTTCTTCTTATAGGTACATCATTTACAAGTCTGGTCAAATACACGATGTAGTCATCGGTCCATTAGAGCCGAGCACTGTGTATTTTTACAAATGTGGCCTTGATTCGAGCCCTGAACATAGTTTCCGAACTCCTCCGGCTCAGTTACCAATTAATTTTGCGATTTCTGGTACGTACCCGATAAGTTACTCTTAGCATGTGCATCATGTACTTTTAGAAAGTATATTGTACCCTTAATTGCATCAAAGTTAGTTAGTTGTTAACATATTTGTAGATATCATTGCTTCTATATATATAGGGGATTGAGATATTGTTGTGCGGGATATAAATTAAAGTTATAACGTTAATACTATATATGCCTTTAGTATATCACAACCTTATTAAAGAAAAGATCGAGTTAGAGTACATTGTCTGGCCTTCTATTGTGTGTTCATTACACATGAAAGTGTTTGAATCTCAGGAGATTTAGGACAAACGGAATGGACTAAAGCAACCCTCCAACACATTGGAAAAATTGATTATGATGTTTTACTACTTCCCGGGGACCTAGCATACGCTGATTTTTACCAACCATCATGGGACTCGTTTGGCCGTCTGGTTGAACCATTGGCGAGCCGACGGCCATGGATGGTTACACAAGGAAACCATGAGGTCGAAAGAATTCCAATCATCCACAAAGAGCGGTTTTCAGCATACAATGCTAGGTGGCATATGCCTTTTGAAGAGAGTGGTTCTAGCTCCAATTTGTTCTATTCGTTTGAAGTTGCAGGTGTCCATGTGATCATGTTAGGGTCCTACACGGACTTTGGACCAGACTCGAGCCAGTACAAATGGCTAGAGTCTGATCTCAAAAAGATTGATAGGAAACGTACCCCTTGGTTGTTTGCTCTTGTTCATGCTCCATGGTACAATTCGAACTCGGCCCATCAAGGAGAGAAAGAAAGTACCGATATGAGGGATTCAATGGAAGATTTGCTTTTTAATGCTCGTGTTGATATTGTTTTTGCTGGCCATGTTCATGCGTACGAGCGCTTTGTAAGTTTACTAAACATTCATAATAGTTGAACCATTATATAACCCCAAACTACCTTTAATTTGTACTCATCTTAACCATTTCTCATTTTGTTATAGACGCGAGTGTACAAACACAAAACCGATAAATGTGGTCCAGTACATATTACAATCGGAGATGGAGGCAACCGTGAAGGTCTAGCTTCAAAGTAAGTGATATAGTGTTGAAAATCTATCATCGTCGCATAAAACATTTGCAACACAAGCATTAACTAATGATGTCTAAACTCGTGAATTCGCCTGTTTTAGGTACAAAGATCCACAACCAAAAATATCATTTTTCAGGGAGGCGAGTTTTGGGCATGCACATCTGCAGGTGGTAAATGCGAGTCATGCACAGTGGACATGGCATAGAAATGATGATGCTCAACCAGACTCGACATGGTTCACGAGCTTAGCTTCTGATTCTTCTTGTGTGGTTTAGTTGAGGTTGTGGGATTTAGTGGGCAATCTGTGGACTAATATTACAAATTAATTAAGGTACATATGTCTAAATTTGTTGGGTTCGAATCCATGTTCATGTATTGTCTATGAATTATACAGATCAGTAACGCCAATACACCCAAAAAAATAAAATTGGGTAGATGGTTTTGAAATTTACATTATAAAGGAATAAATAAACATCGTTTAATTACATCAATTCATCTAAAGTTCGGACAATTTCTTATGATACAACAGTTTAAGGAATTCTGAAATTTAAGTTTTCTGTAAATTAAGATTATTTAGCGGTTATGCATACAAATCATTCTTAAATGACGCTAGAATGAATGAATTCGATGCAAAACTGGTTTTTGGAAAATGAGTGGTTACACTTGCCATGTTTTGTTTATATATGACATCCATATGTTTCTATATACTAGAACGGTACCCGTGCAATGGTGGGTAGGTATCGTGTGATTATATTTTGCGTTATTTGGTTACACGTTTAGTTGTCTTCATGCTTTATATTAGAGATTGTTAAGCCAAATTAGTTTAGTTTGAACAATCAACTGTTTTCTAACAAACTTTCTAACCAACACTACTACAAAAAATCCCACAAAAACCGGTCAAAATAGCCCATGAAGATTGGTTTTAAGACCACTCTCTGAAGAGGGGTATCTCCATGATCAAAACATATAGAAACCGGTTACGCAACCTATCTCTATTAGAAGCATTGGCTCCAGTTTTCTCCTTGCGAATTGGTCTCCATATTAATATAAACACACATGCTTTATTGAAAATCGAGACCGATTCTCTCACAAAATGTCTTTATTGAAACAACCAACCTGTCTTTATATAAAGTAAAAAGATATGTTTTAATCTCAAAACCTGTCTTTTTTCTTAATCTCTTATATATATATATATATATATATATATATATATATATATATATATATATATATATATATATATATATATATATATATATATGGAATTTTTTAATAAATTCCATAATCTACAATTTGACTCACCAAAATAAAGAAATATAAATGCAACAAATATATATAAAGTGATTTAGATAAACTAGAAATGTTGAAATTAACAAAGGAAATTAAGATAATACTTAAATTCAGCTAAACATAAATACTAGGCAAAATCCAAATTAAAACACTAGAATTCAACAAATAACCGTAAAGAAAAACATTAGAATTCAACATAATTATATAGGTTCAATCGCGCCACAATGTAAACCATGCACCAATGAACGCGTTCAACTCTTTGTTCTCTAACAGACGCTCGTCACTCCAAGGTGCCTATAAGTAAATTAATGAAATAAAAATACCAGCGATCTAAAAACGTGAGCCTTATGTCTGCTATTGAAAGAAAATTTATGCTAAACTCTGAACAAAGAAAAGATGAACCAAGAGTTATTTAATTTCTGGTAGCCCACTAAGAAGTCTACAAGTGAGAAAATACTTATATACTTATCACATGAACACTTAAATATACCGTAGCCTAGTAAAATGAATACCAAAAAAAATGTGTTTATAATTAAGTACCAACAAGAACTAGAACTATATAAAAAAATTCAATGGGCAACTTGCAAATAACACTAAGATGTAGCGACTAATAAGAAATAATGGATTATTGCATATGTAAACCAATAGTCATGTGCAAATACTTATGGCTATGGAGTATTAAACATTTATTTTTAAATATATAATGTTTTTCGAGTCTTATTGGATTGACCCGATAAGCTAAATAACTCAACCCTAACCCGACCCTATAATAATATCGGGTTATCAGGTTCGGTTCAAAATAACCCGATAAATATTTGTAACCCGATTAGACCCGACCCTATAAGCCTTATCGGGTACGGTTTGGTTCGGGTCTACCAGTGAGAAAATATTTATATACTTATCACATGAACACTTAAATATACCGTAGCCTAGTAAAAAGAATACCAAAAAAAAATGTGTTTATAATTAATAAGTACCAACAAGAACTAGAACTATATAACAAATTCAATGGGAAACTTGCAAATAACACTAAGATGTAGCAACTAATAAGAAATAATGGATTATTGCATATGTAAACCAATAGTCATGTGCAAATACTTATGACTATGGACTATTAAACATTTATTTTTAAATATATAATGTTTTTCGAGTCTTATCGGAATGACCCGATAAGCTAAATAACTCAACCCTAACCCGACCCTATAATAATATCGGGTTATTAGGATCGGTTCAAAATAACCCGATAAACATTTGCAACCCGATTAGACCCGACTCTATAAGCCTTATCGGGTACGGTTCGGTTCGGGTTGACTCGACCTTTTGACACCCTTACCTGTATCTATATGGGTGTTACCACAAGTAGACATAGAGTAGATCCCTTATGTAGTAATTCAAACATAGTACATGATTAAATATGTTTTATAACTCATTAGGCTGAATATGAGGCTAGAAAAGAAAGTACGAGATATATGTTATGGAAACCAGCTACAACTACTGTCTTTTTAGCCTATTTGGTCAGTTTAATGCAACTATATAAAGTGACCATTAGTCAAGTATAGATTTATGTAACATGGTTTAGATAAACATAGTGCATGCATACAAAGGAGAATGAAAGTATCAGATTTAGTACCCAAAGAAATTTGACTGTGATAAACTCAAGATAGTAAAACTCACTACTGCAGTTTGCAAACCAGTTAATATTTACAGCATCTTAAGTAATTATACCTTACAGCTTCAAACTACTACCTTACAGTGAGAAATAATCACTAAAATTACCATGTTTGAATGAACAATTCCAGATATGACCATATAGTGCCAACCCACAATTAAATTCCCAAACATTTCTTTATTAACAAGTGTTTATTCAAATAGACCACAAGTTATGTTCTTCACAGCGCTAAAGTTCGTATGTTACCAATAAATTGAAAAAAGCTAAAAGTAATGAATACCGACGTAATGTTTCTAGAATCTCAGAATCCACTCCCAAGAGAAGAATGTGTATGTGTTGAACACACAAAATAACATGGATATGATACTCTTTCATGTGAATATACTAAAAATTCGACTAGTCAAAAGAATCCTGATATCTTTACAAGCTTAAAAAGGTTAATAAAATGTTACCAACCCAATGATGGAATCTATAAGAACTTGGTTGGTAATATATTACCGTAAGCTGCCGTGATGCAAAATTCTGGCTCAAGTGCACTAAAGTCAGACAAAAATGCTTCCTGCATGACATGTAAAAATAAAGTTTGAGCTTGTAAAAGAATATTGAAACGGAAATGACAATGAGCATGTCAGATTAGGTCAGTTTCTTTAAGTCAAATAAACTACAACCCTGTTAGTATCTTTTCAACTAATACAGTACAGAAGTAGGATAACAAAAATTGAGCAATCAACATCACATCCTTTTTCTCCCCATTGTTTTAGTGCTAAGTGGGTCAAATTAGTTAATAGATATCAAAATTGATTTGTCATTCTTAGCTAATTACTACTTAAGTAACAATCTAGGGTGAACATGTATGCTAATGTTATAATGTTGGTTGGTGATTCTCTATTTGAATGTTCACGATTCTTTGTGTGCGCTACTTAAGTTTTTTTGCAAATTATTCACCTCGCTCCTCATAAGTACTAAGACTATCTCAGACATTTATATACAGAAGAACATGTATAAGAAAATACAAAATAGTCATCATCTGAAGCAAACTACTATACGCTAAAAACAAGTAACTATATAGAAAATTTCTATAGAGTGACAGTCCTAAATATTTGTACAAAACTGCAACATAGGAATAGAGAAAATGCAATCTATATATGATACCTTTCCTCATTACCCTCCATTTGGTTATTAGGTTCCGGATCCTTGTTGAGGGTCTCATAGCAACCGTTACGGATTACAGAAGCCCATATAACACAAAACCTTACTAAGTTAATTTTCCCTTTAGCATTTCATCAAACAACTTGTCTTCAACAATCTTATTCTCTAAACATAAACTTTATAAACTCAAATCCGCAATGAAATTGAATAAACAAATAAATAACAACAATTCACCCTAAACTTCATCGAATTAGGTCAGAATCATTTCTAGTTATAAATAATCAAGTCGACAATCATATAAGAAAATTAAACATAGATAGTTAGATACTAAATATAACGAAATCTAGATAAGAAATAAAAACACAAAAATGAAAATGAAATCTACAAAACAAATTAAAAGCACCTGATTTGGCAAAGAAATTGCAAGATTCGGAAGGAATTCGAGAAAACAGTGGCTTATTTTATATGTATTTGATGTTTGTATGTGGTAGTATGCTAATAACAAGGTAAATAATGAAATCGAATGAAAGAGATTTGGTGAGTGTAGATGATTGATTTGGAGGAAACTAGCAGCGAATCTTTTTGAAATTGGGAAAACCAAAGGCGGGATATAATGAAATTTGTGGGGGGAAGTGAAATACTGTGAGTACTAAATACTCCGTATTCAGTTGAAAGACAGGTTTTTACTTTTTTGAACACGAGACAGGTTTTTACTAAATAACCAGTTTGTATGTGTTTTTAAGTCTTAGACACTAGTTTCTTTAAGTTAAGCATGTCTCTATGCTTCTATGCCCGCTTTTTTTTCCTCGTAAAAACTGGTGGTTTTGTAACCAGTCTCTATTAAGAGGTGTTTATAGCTTTTTTGTAGTAGTGCAACTTGCTTCTTAATAAATTAATTTTGAAATATTTCTATAATAAGCAAGAAAAAAGTTAATTTTAAACATTTTTAATTATAAAATAGTGTCAAATGCATTATAATGTAGTATAGATATAGTCACTCCCACTCTCGTTCTCAACATAAGAGATGAAAATTGTATATTTTCCAGTTTTAGAATGCATAGAAGTTAGCTTATATACCAAAAAATAATTTACGATCGTGATATATATTGACAAAGTCTTGGTTGTTACTCCATAACATATTTTGGCGTTTTGCATATACTTGGTGTATCCATTGCAAGAATATGCATAGAAGTCCAGCAATCTAAACATAGTTGCCATCGATACATTAGGTCATAGTTTTAAATTTGGGCAAGTTATCGATACATTAGATCATGTATATATGCTAAAACAACAATTAATTTCTATATATAGATGTGCGGCTGCTTATGATTGTTGCCATGTCTTCTTTTTTGAACAATAATGAACCTTTCAGTTTTGAATACGCAATAGCAAAATTATAGAAAAAGAGTGTCGATCTATAGAAGGTTCTTTTAATCTTTTGTGTTGTAAAACCCTTTAAAAGAGTCTGTGTTGATCGTTCAACGGTTTTAATTAACCTTTTTAAAATGGTTTAAATATATGTTATTTTTAACAGCATGGGAACGGCATATATCAATAGAAAATGATAGCTACAAACAATCTATACAGAACCATGGACAATATGGAAGATAAAAGCAACACTCAAGAAGCACCTTTAATAAAGACACTTGACACAATTGTATTTTGGTTGCAACTAAAGTCTTCTATTATCCTGATTGATAAGAAATAATGGTTCGGATTCATTGATTTATGGATCTAGATACGTACCATGCAAAATTCAAGGGAATAGTGAAATGTATTATCAGATTCTAATTAATTAAATACAATACAAAGACATTAAATAGAAAATGAGCAAACTTAACCCTAAGTGTAAGACGGACCTAAAAAAGTGAGTCGGGCCTATAAGCCTTATTAACTATCAAGAAAGACACGTGACCATTCGTGTTTTGCCACTTGATGTTGCATAAATTAAAGAGGTGATGGGGATCAATCGTCTATAAGTCACCACAACATGTACATTGGTTACATAAATGTAACCTGTCTCCCGTTGAGATAAATGGGCTAACTATACTGTGTTAGGCCAAGTTGTGTTCGCGTTGTGACAAAAAGACACATCTCAATAGTATATGATCACTCAATGGTTTTTAGTTTAAGTCGTCTTTGTTAGTTGTGAAATTTATGAAAAATGCAAAGGTTATTTGTTTGGTTTCGTCGCTAGAAGTCTTGTGAAAGGTTGACAAGTCTTTGTCAAAAATTCGATCAGCAAAGAAAAATACGCACAAATAATCCTACAAATTTATATTTTAGTATCGTTAATCACTTTTTATCTTTTGGAACAAAGTCAACAAACTAAGCCCCTGAAGTTACTGTTCCTTTTCAAATTTAATCCACATTTTTTAGATAACGGTCGTTAAAGACTAACTTCGCAATTGATCGCTAACCTCAGGGGCTAAAATTGGCAAATGTGAAATTTGGGCGAGTACTGTAGCTACAGTGAAAACAAATGCCTTTTAGTATATATATAATTTTTGTTGAGCATTTGGAACAGCTGCATATATATGGCATATAAAATAAGAAAACTGCATTTCTACGCTGTACGCGAACATATTGAAGGCTGGTCACATTTACATAAATTCTTGTATTTGTGTGACAAATTGCGAATTGAGTTTCTTGCATTTTTCCCTTAACGAACAATGTGTGATTATGATCTAAATCATAACCACTCCATTACTTGACCGCTAATGACTCATTGTTTGGATCAACTAAAAGCAACTACAAATTTATCGGAATAATAAGATTTAAACCATGTGGCCATGCGCCCATTAAACAATCAATAATTTCATTCTTTAAGTGCAAACCCTTTGAAACCTTAATTTTCTATCCCCACACTAAACTCTTTTTCATATTCTATCATAAACAAAAATGTCACAAGGTCCAAACAATAAGATTTCAGCAACATCAGCCAGGTCTCATACGCAGAAATCGAAACCCAATTCATCCTCAGGCGAGTGTGATTTGTTAATTCCATTTCTATCCATCATCTCAGTTCTTGTTTCAAAAACAATATTTCAATAACCATAATCTGACTTAGAATATATATTTTGTTGTTTTCTAGGAACCTTGACAAGATTATTACTTGTCGTCTTAGTGTGGTTTTGTGCATGGGTTTATCGAACAGCAATTCCACCACCTCCCAAAACATTAGGCTCACCAGATGGACTTCTTGTTACTTCCTCAAGGATAAAGCTTCGTGATGGAAGATATTTAGCGTACGAAGAATCAGGTGTCCCAAAAGATATAGCCAAGTCTAAGATAATATTCCTTCATGGATTTGCTAGTAGCAAGTACAATAACCCTTATGTGACCACAGCCTCCCCGGTACAGAACTTTCCTTTATGTTACTGTATGTCGATCATCCTTTTCGGTGTAATAGCTTCTCAGTAAGGTTATTTATTAATTACAGGGTGTTGTTGAACAACTAGGAGCGCACATTGTTTCAATAGATCGGCCTGGTTATGGAGAGAGTGACCCCGACCCTAACAGAACCGTTAAGAGCATGGCTTTTGATATTGAAGAGTTCGCTGATGAGTTGAACCTCGGACCAAAGTTCTACGTAATTGGAGATTCTATGGGTGGCATGATTGTATGGTCGTGTCTCAAGTATATCCCTCACAGGTTGGTTAGTATATTGCATGCATATTTTCAATGCATTTCTACATAGTTATTGTAGATTAACATTATAGTAATATTTATTTTCTTTTGTTAGCTAGTGTCAGATACTCGAAGACTTGTCCCTCTTAGTTGGGACTTAAACTTAATTATAAGCTCTTAATTGGATACATTCATACCATGTTGTAATCTAACTAAAATTTTATACGTGTTGCGATGGTATATCTATATATGGAACTAACAGGCTTGCGGGAGCAGCTCTTATCGCTCCAGGCATCAATTTTTGGTGGCCTAATCTGCCTTCAAACTTAACCAATGAAGCATTTTCACGGCAAGTTAACCAGGATCAATGGGCTTATCGAGTTGCTCATTACGTACCATGGCTGAGTTACTGGTGGAACTCTCAAAAATGGTTCCCTTCTTTTTCTATCATTGACGGAAGCACTGCTATTCTTTGTCCCTCAGACATGCAAGCTTTATTAAAGTTATATGCCCGCATGGGTCCAACTCAGGTACTAGGTCTTCACTCTAAAGTACGCCTTTCATTATCTAAACCATGCAAGAATCACGAATGACATTTAGGAGTTAGGACTCCAACATTACGCATACATATCTTTATAATCCCCTAATACTCACTTGAAACTCGTAGGATCGGAGGACAAAGCTCATTAAACAAGATCAAAATCCAAACCTACGTGTAATATTGTTGTTGGTAACTTTGCTATGATATCCATGCTCGTTAGTTAAAATGCTTCAAATTTGTGTGTTTCACATGACCTCGTTAACTAAGTCGAGTTAAATATTCCACGTGTACTACCATCAAAGTAACTAAACAAAAAACTGTCGCTCCCTATTTGGTGTAATTAGAGACCAGCTTAATTGGGAACAAAAAGATTCTTATTATTGTCTTTTCTCCACGTGCTTGTTTTTTATGGTTCACGGTTTCATTAGTTTATAGGGAAAAAACCATTAACTTTGCATGGAAAATAAATTAGCTGCTAAATGAGGGGTAGTTGGTTTGATTCAAATTAATTTATAAATGTTTGACAACGCATGCATAATCTATATCTATATGAATATAAAGAATATACATGTGTTAACTCGTGTCCGAAATTATTATTTTTATCTGCACTTCAACGAATATCAAAAAGTTGAAATGATTTTTAAATTGCAAATTATCTCATGAAGTAACGTTTTAAGAAGAAAAACATCTGAATGATTGCATATTACATCTAGCTAGAAACATTTTTACAGAGAATAATATCAAATTGCAGATAATATTAATTAATCTTTTTTTGAGACTTATTTTATTGATCATAGTTTAGAGGTGGTACATTTGATTTTTATAAGAAGATATAAAATTGTTTGACTGCATATAAAATTTTGATCACGACAATGTATATTGCGTAGAAGTATCAACAAATGAGAAATTCGTATACAACAACCTATCCAGCAGAATCAGAGACAACACATAAACTCGATCTCCAACTCGAAAGATGCAATACGAGCTGTCCACATACCTCCATATCACACAGTTGTGCCTTCACATTCATCATAACTTGCCAAAGTTTAGAAACTCTTAAAAAAATACAAGAAGCATGAAGTTTAAATTAAGCTTGTCAGTTTACTTCTAAATATAGTAAGTAGCAGCTAGAAACAATCTTGTTAGTACACTCCAAATGTTACTTGTACTTGCTTTAGTTGCTATTTTTCCGGTAACCTCTTTCCAGTGGTCACTTTAATCATTTACCTTAGCTAACTGTTTCATTTCAGTCCATAGATCATCAGATGTGTTCGTAACCACACTCAACGAACAAATGTTCATTGGAGTCATTAATTTGGTTGCAAAATGAGTATTCCTTAACTTTCCCTGGATACCAGTTTATAATCTTGTCTTGAGTCATTAGCTTCTCTTTAATTGCCATCCACAAGACAAAAGCTCTTGCGATGGCTAAACGCATGTTTAATTTTATGCCTAAATTTGGGTGTCGTTGTTTCATTGGTCACAACAAAATGACTCGCTTTAGCACAACCAATTAATGAGTTAATCCAGATAGTTTTAAGCACAAAATTAGGAATGAATTTAGGCACACAACATTCTTTCTTTCTTTTTATTATAGTTCAGGTGCAATATGTTAGGAAGCAGACATATATAGAACTTTAAAAGCTCAACAATCTTCTAATTAAGGTTGTAAATGAGTCATATCAACTCGTGAGCGCCTCGATATCGGATAAACAATAATCAAACTAAAGTGGATATAAGAACACTCGAGTTCAAGCTACTGATCTCGAATCTTTCATAACAAGGAAGATTATTCGGAATACCGCTCAAAACTCACTGAGTATTATTGAGCATGTAGGGCTAGGTCCAATTGACTCTGGTCCGTATGCAAATCAAAATGTAATTACTTCTCCACCAGTTTTATGTTTAAAGATAATAAGGAATCATCCTTATTTTCTAATTAAATGTTATTAATGATTGTTAAATGGTTTGAAAAGGGCTAGAAGATAGTACATTGGTTAGAAATCAATGATTCTCGATCTACTCCATGATGAGTATGGAATATTTACTAGGAAAAGTAATGACTTGAATCAATTTTGCTTAAAATGCTTATGCTACTCCTTATGTTTTTTGTGTGTGTTAAAGCTACAAATGATGAAATCTCACCCAACACAACAAGGAGAATATGAATCACTCCATCGAGACTTGAATGTTGGATTCGGAAAGTGGGACTTTGATCCATTGGATCTCGAACATCCATTTCCAAACAACGAAGGTTCTGTCCATTTATGGATGGGTGCTGAAGATTTGATTGTGCCTGTGACACTCCAACGTCATATCGTCCAACAACTCAGATGGGTGAAGTACCATGAGGTCGCTGGCGCTGGACACCTTATGTTCAATGTTGACGGATTTGTTGATGCAATTCTTAGAACACTTCTAAATGTAAAGAATTAGATTTACATTACGTAAGTCTTTGAAAAGAGCAAACTGCATTGTATTTTATTTAGTTGCCGAACTTCGTCAGTATATTGTTCGCAGTTGATATGAACATTGTATCCCATATATAAGATATTGTCATGATTATGTAAAAGTTCAACTTATTTGGAGTACTCGACCACATGATCAGTTGACCTTTAACTCCATTAATTAATCACATAAGTGATAAAATGATGTATATATTTCAACTGAATTGAATTTAATCGCAAGGTGAATAACATTGTGACTATAACAGTAAAATATAATACACGGTCAGCGACAAGTCGTTCAACAATATTATTCAACGTAGGAATTATTCCCACAGTAGTTAATCAGTTCATGACCTATATATTACTTTAATAAAAAGTATAGTTTAATATGAGCGAATTGAAAGTCCTTGTTTAGTTAATCTCCTAGACCAACATAATGTTTACAAATTAAATTTTCATATATATGTTGCTGGCGTACGTTGTACTCTTGTTTTGTTCAAAACGGGTGGAGGAAGGACGGATGTGGAGATTTAAATTATAGTGACAGCTTTAGTAAATTTAGTAACATTTTAGTGATAATGTAAGACATAGTAGCCAGGATTGACCACGTTTTATTAATTAAGACTTTTTGAAAAGTTTAGTATAGTTATATATGCAAGACTATTTATACTTGCATCTGCGAGTTTTTTTAAGGAAAAAAAGCACGTACAAAACCTTAAAAAGGACAAAAAATATGTACCAAACGGGTATATATATATATTTTAAAAAAGACAAAAAATATGTACCGAACCGGGGTCTAATCGAGAGAACACCATCCACATCATCACTGGGCCGAACCTGTCTCTGATACCACTTGTAGAGATTCTTACGGCCCAGCATCTCACCAAGTCCAACATATAAGCCCAACTGAGGTTCCATTCTAAAACCAATTGGTGATGGAAGGAGTAGCCCACCAAGCTTATATGTTAACTTTGATATTATAGTTCTACCGATGTGAGATTGGGTTTGTATACCCAACAATCCTCCCCTCAAACCCAAACCACCATGGGCCTCCCCTTTGACTATAGCCATGATCCCACCTTTTTCACACCGCCGACCTTTACCATCGGAACACACCGCCTTTTACCGGCTTCCTTTCGGTATAAGGTTTACCGGGATCTACTAATACCGTCGAACCGGGGTCTAACCGAGGGAACACCATCCACATCATCACTGGGCCCAACCTGGCTCTGATACCACTTGTAAGAATCGACAACCTACAACCTGATTACTAGCACGGATAACTCGACCACGAAGATGACACACGCACAGCAGATATCTTGTCGACAGGAAAGAAGAAAACGAGCACACAAGGTAATATCCCTTAATCGATTGTAGATTAAGTATTGAAAGAATGACGTACCAAATCCGTCCCCCCCCCCCCTCACCTCCTTTTATAGAGATGAGGGGGAAGTAAACCGACTTTAACAAGACTCATAGTCGGCTATTACAAGGACACAGGTTGGGCTTGGGACACAAGCCAACCAAACCGACTCCTACTTGACTAAGAATAAAAACGGACACTTAACACCCTAGACGTTGATATAGGTAAAATAAAGACTAAATATAACAATTTCCACCTTAGGCTTTATATTAGCCTATACCGACACTCAGCAACTCCAAGCAGTGTTGTAACTTCCGTCTAGGTACCACCTTCGTCAAGGCATCCGCAGCATTTTGTTCAGTACCCACCTTCAGAACTTCAACCATCTTTGCTTCCAAGACCTCTCTGATAAAGTGGTAACACACATTGATGTGCTTAATCCTTTCATGAAAAACATGATTCCGCGATAAGTGAATCGCGCCCTGATTATCACAATTAACTGCCACAGTGTTAAGCTCCACGCCCAACTCTTCTAAGAGTCCCCTTAGCCAAATAGCTTCCTTCACAGCCTCCGTAAGGGCCATATACTCCGCCTCTGTAGTTGAAAGAGCCACCACGTGTTGTAGCGTTGCCTTCCAGCTTACAGTATATATTATGTTTTTGTTTATAGGCCGGGGATATTGACGAAATTACTACTTGTCTTATTTGCGGGGTTTTGTGCGTAGGCTTATCAGACAACTCTTCCACCATCTCCGAAAACTCTGGGATCACTAGATGGACCTCCTATTACATTCCCATGGATACAGCTTCATGATGGAGACATTTATCGTATATAGAATCTAGTGTCCCAAAAGATAGAGACAAATATAGAATAATATTGGTCCATGGCTTTGGCAATAGCAAGTACCAGAGTCCTTTTGACTCAGCCTCGCCTGTATGTATCTCGATCCAGTTCATCTTATGTCAATCATCATTCAAGATACATGCTATGGATGGGGTGATGAAGAGTTGAAAAATGGATATTGAAAATCCATTTTCAAACAACGATGGGTTGGTTCATCTATGGATGGGTGATGAAGAGTTGATGGTGTTGTGACTTTGCAACATTATATAGCCTAAAAATTGGGATGGGTGAGGTATCATGAGCTCGCTGGCGGACCACATGCTTACTTATGGTGATGGAGTGATCCATGCTATTCTGAAAACCCTTGATAACCTAGATAATTAATTAGTTCCCCGTTGGGATAAAAAATAGGCACTGTTTTTTGTATGATTAACATGTACGCGGATGTATCATTTCTCCCTTAGTATCAGCGAGATACAAATTTTGAATTGAAAATATATATTAATTGGAGATTCAAGTTCATTCGGAATGTTGGTTATTGATCTATCCAAGCCTATTTTTTCTCCTTAACGATGTTTTTTTGGGTAAAAGGTCAAGAGACCCGGTAAATGTATTACTCCAAAAAATATTTAAGTACAAAAGATATGGGTGAAATCCCATATCTCTCAGCCCGTTACATAGGCTATATAGCTTACATAACAAGACACTTCCTTTCTTCTAAGAACAAGAAATAAACCATTACACATACGTTAACATTTGACAACTATAATAACAAAACCTACTTTCTAACAGGACCTTGGACCTTGATATCATACATGTCATAAAAAGCTTTCACTTGCCCTGGTAGATCATAAACTTGATCCGTATAGTCACCATAATCATATTCGAGCTCATGACCTCCACCTGTCAATGGGGGGAAGTTATCAAACTAATTCACAGAATCATCAAACTGGTTGACAACCTCCTCGTCATCACTATCAGAATCAACTATCTCTCCAACCTTTGAAAACGGGTTAACTCTCTTTGTAGAAGAAGTAGACATAAAAATACCCGGATAATCAACCTTTTAAGTAGGATGACCATCATCATCTACAAGAGTTGCTTTCCCATCAATAAGTAGCTTTTCATGCTCCCCAATTTTCTCAACAATAGGAGTAGGAATAACCTCGTTAGCTTCCATTGAATCACTCACAAGCGGTTCTTGTGATACATTACCAGTCTTTTGAGACCCGTCCTCCTTAGCTTCCTTTGTAATCCTAGGATTCACATCCTTAGTCACTTCATTGGTAGGAATACCAAAATCATCAGTATCATCCATATGAAGGGCATCAAACTGATTAGATGTATTAATCTTCATTCCACTCGTATTAGCTACATCAGCAGACTTCTTCTTAGTGGCATCCACTTTCTTGGGTTCAGGAGGAGGCGCTTTGGGTTGATACTGAAACTTCTTACCCACGATAGGCTTAGTAAAACCTCCTTTACCCGGAATAGTTTGACCACCATTCTTACCCTTCTTCTTGTTATTGACTGTTAGGACAATCAGCCAGAGTATGACCAAAGATCTTACACGTATCACATCGAGGCAGTTTCCACTCGTATTCAACCCGAATCTTCTCAATAGTTGAACCCGTCCCATCAAGTAAAGGTATCTCCACAGTGAGGCTTTCCCTAAGCATCTCATCCGCTTTAATTTCAATCAAGCACCTAGCAAAACTACTACGGGCCCATGATTCCATGCACATTTGACTAGTATAAGCATCTAACATTTTCGGAGTACCAATCAATGTGGCTAGGAGACTAAGGCCATCATCAGAGAACATAGCAAGGGGAACATCATGGAACTTAACCTACACCAGAATGTGGGTCAAATCCTCTTTAAGCAGATTAGTGTTTACAGTCCAATTTTTAAGAATTATAGGCACATTCCTAATCATCCACGACCCATTTTCAAGCACATCCTCAATACCTTTCGGAGTTGAGAACTTAAAGAAAAAGAACCCATTCGCATTCATCATAACCTTTTGGATACCATACTTGGCCCACGCATTACGCACATAGTACTCAACAACTGGAAAAGCAATACGTTTACCAAGAAAATAACCATATAAAGTATTCTCAAATCTGGAATTTACCTCTTCTACCACTTTCATAGGCACCGACAGATCCACATCATTCGTTTTCTTGCTACACTCCAGCCTACAAAAGTTAGACTTGTGCTTTCTAGGATCACTAGACGTAGCACCCGCATAAGAAACCGGCTTCATATTAGGTACACTCGTAGATTTAGGCTGTTTCAATACGCTTGAGTTACTCGTGTTCCCATGTGTACCAAACTTTTGTGATTGCATAGCTACATCAAAACTCGTCATAGGAGAAGCAACCTGAGGTGATGAACTAGTAGCAGGAGGGGCAAGTGAAACCGGCATCACTTGCATAGTATCAACACATTTACCACTCTCCATGTTCTTAATCGTAGTTGTAAAATTATTCAATATTGAATTAATGTCTTCATCACCTGAAGCATTAACCGTATCCACAGTATGTAGACTCTTAGGATGAGGCTGTTGGGTATTCATACTAGCAGTAGAAGCATCGTTTTGACTCCAAGGACCAGTAGCAAGAGGTGCATGTGAAACCGGCTTCACATGCTGAGTTTCGACACCCAACGGTTGAGGCTGCTCAAAGTCATTGCTAGTATCACACACTGATGGAACACTATCATTAGAACCATGGTTACCCTCCATACTCTTCAAGCGAGATGCCTCATTACGCAACAACTCGGCATTCTTCTCTCCCAAACCCTCCATCATTCAAACCCCTAACCAAAAACTATACCGAATCCAAAAAAAAAAAAAAAAAAAAAAAAAAAAAAAAAAAAAAAGACATCTACACTTCAAACTAGATGAGAAACCCTAGCGAACTAGGGTTTTAGGAATTAAAGCACAATGATTACGTCATAATCAGTAATGAATGTGTCCAAGAGATATTATGATGATTAAATAATAATAATCATGTATACTGAAATCAAAGAACCCTAAAGGCGATTAATAATAACCTAACACGAACTCCAAGGTTAGATCTACTACGTATTTAAAATTTACACGATTGGATCTTCTTTTCTATTAATTCTTTGGAATAGAAGTACTTTTTAGTCATATATATATATATATATATATATATATATATATATATATATATATATATATATATATATATATATATATATATATATATATATAAACATTAAATAATAACAAAAGAAACTATATTCTATTATAGCAAATTGATTGTAGTGACCAAATTAATTGTATTAGCTGCATTTTCATTTATTTTTTTCAATATATTTAGGTAGTCAATTTTGTTTTCACGTTCACGACTAGAAATAATGCAATTAGCATTGGGAAATTTGCCAACGATCAAGAAATCTGTTGGTAAAATTATGCATTAACAACAAAGTTAGCATGGACGACTTATATTTCTTACAATTTTTCAATGCAATACCTTGGTAAAACGTTTTAAAAACATTGGATTTTTCCGGTGGTAATTTTGCAATGACAAAAAATCTCGAAGCTAATTGAGATTAGCATCGGGCTTGTTATCAGCTCCTTTAATATTCATGAAAATTAGAATCAGAGCTGTTTTAGCAAACGGATTTTAGAAGTTGCTACTCGTCGTATATCTAGTAGTACGTGCGCAGGTCACTAACTCACTATGCTTATATATATGAGTTGCTACGCATTAGTAGTATATATTATCTAAAAATAATGATCAGTTTGGATGTTAAGATTTTGTTTTGGATGGTAAGATAGTTTTATAGTTTGGATAGGGGTTCAAAACCCGTGATGATACTTTAACTGAAGCTAAAATCAAAGCATGATAACTGTTGCCATAAGGTTTCAGTCTTCGCCGGAGTTTTAAAGACCCCAGTTCAAGTATCTTTAAAGACAAAAAAATAAGCAACTAGTTCCAAGAATCTCTTTAGAAAACCAACGATCACTAAGTAAAAATTCGACTAAATAACCAACTAAGCTAGTTCAATGTATCTTGGCAACATGCGTTGGCCGGGGGTGTTATCCAATTATGCAACTAAAACATGCAGCTCCACAGTGTAGCACAACTTAGTTAGCTAGCTTCAATATACGTATTCCCCACGTTGGTCAAAAAAATTATTAATATTAAAAAAAAAATAAGCCACCATAATTATTGGATTAAGAGGAATCATGGCTATCTGTCATGGCCCATGCCGAATTAAGTAACTGATTAACCAATAGTTCAATTAATAATATACTGATCTTTTTGGAGTATATATCGCCTATACCAGTGACAATTATTTTGGTACGCTCTCTTTACATTCTTTTTCATCTTTTAGCATCTACAACAATGTCTCAAGGTGCAAACCCAAAGATTTCAGCAGCATCAGCCAGGTCTCACACCCAGGAATCCAAGCCCAGTTCATCGTTAGGCAAGTTCGATTAATTTGTTAATTCCTTCTCTTTTTACCATCATTCGATCTTGCTTTTAGAAATGACGTTTTTAAACATTATATTTTTGTTAATCTAGGAATCTTAAAGAAATTACTACTAGTCTTGTTGGCGGGGTTTTGTGCATGGGCTTATCAAATATGTACTCCACCACCTCCGAGAATATGTGGATCGCCAGATGGACCGGTTATTCATTCCCCACGGATAAAGCTACGTGATGGAAGATATTTAGCGTATGAAGAATCAGGTGTCCCAAAAGAAATAGCCAAATCGAAAATAATATTCGTTCACGGCTTTGGTAATAGCAAGTATTTTCATCCTTTTCATGCCGCCTTAGTTTCATCGGTATGGATTTTTCCTGCAACTAATTCATGCATCACCGTTTTCCTTTGGAAGTTAAGTTGTAGCTTTCTTTCAAATAGTGACTTGAACAAAATAGGATGACTCTATAGCTTAAAACCATGATATATGGGAGTTTATAGCAATCTTCTTTTTAAGAAATCAAAGGGTATAATTATAGCGACTTTATATATGACAGAAATTGGTATTAACTCCGGTATATATTTAATTACACATTTCGCCATACGCGCTCGTTTATCTGCGTGATGTTCAAATTTAGCAAGTTGTTCTTTTATTTTCGGGCAAAATTATCATACTTGGCACAAATGTTACTTTCGTGTACTGAACAAATATCTTTCCTTATATGGGTACTGAACTTTCATTTTTTGGTCTTTTTGCTATACTTTTTGACGTTTTTACCCCTCAAATTATTAAAAATCCAGGGGCAAAAATATCACAAAGTACATCAAAAATACCAAAAAATGAAAGTTCAGTACTCATATAAGGATATATATATTTGTTCAGTACCCGAAAGTAATATTTGTGACAAGTATAGTACATTAATAGATATTTTGCCCTTTATTTTCAGTAGGTAATACTCTAAGCAGCTCGCTACCTTTGTAATACTCCGTAATATAGTTATCATCTTCATCAAGACTATTATTATTTATTCATGTGGGACGAGTTGTTACATGATTAACGTTTATTTTTTTAGGCTCTTATTGAAGAACTAGGAGTCTATGTTGTTGCATTAGACAGGCCGGGTTATGGAGAGAGTGACCCGGATCCTAAACGAACTGTAAAGAGCTTGGCATTTGATATCGAGGAACTCGCTGATCAATTGAACCTAGGACCAAAGTTCTATATAACAGGATTTTCTATGGGTGGCATGGTTACCTGGTCTTGTCTCAAGTATATCCCTCACAGGTCTGTTTATTAGTTTCAAAGCATCAATATTACATTAGTTTTCTAGGATAAAGTATAAGTATTGAACTAATGCATGGTAGACATATATGCAATTAACAGGCTTGCAGGAGCAGCTCTAATTTCTCCTGGAATCAATTACTGGTGGCCTAATCTGCCTTCAAACTTAAGCAATGAAGCATTTTCGCGACAACTAAAACAAGATCAATGGGCTTATCGAGTTTCTCACCACGCCCCATGGCTGAGCTACTGGTGGAACACTCAGAAATGGTTCCTGTCTTTTTCTATTATCGAAAGAAACCTTGCTATTCTTGCTCCCTCCGACCTTCAAGTTTTATCAAAGTTAGTTGCTACTTTCGATCCATCTAAGGTATGATCTTGATCACATCACTCTAAAATTATAAAGTATGGATACTCTATGCTACAATTTATGACATTTAGAACTAAACATTTAATCACGTATAAAATATTAATTATCCGATCTAGATCTATTATTTATATCGGTTCTATATTAACACGATGCAATTATTAGCTTATTTATTCAATAACAACCATGTCATTGTTTAATATTTTGCTTTCTCGTGTGTTTTATTTTATGTTAATTATGATCTCGCTTTCATTAGCATACATTTAAATTATATTCCCTGGTATTTGTATTCTAGGTGATTATCTCTTAAACAAGGGTCTGATGGGTGGTACGGTCATTAATTTACTTTGAATAAACCAAAACTGTATACCTTACATAAACAATATATACATGTATAGCATGCTTTATTTTTAATTTACATCCAAAATTTGTTCTATTTTTAATTTGATCACATAGCAATTAACTAAAAGAATATAAATTTTGGTTGAGAATTGTTTAACTTAATGTAGTTCATTTTTAATGTCCTACATCCGAGTATCAAACAAAATATAAAAACTATTTTGAGTCATGTATATTTCAATCATAATAATATTAGAAGATATAAATATTTATATAACAGTTCATAACTAACTAGCTGTATTATCCAAGTGATTTGAATAGGTCCAATAAAGCCTCTATTAGTTATATTAGTTTCAACTTTCAAGTGCATTGTTAATAAAAGCATAGCCTAAAGAAACCAGTGTATTCTTTGCTGATAAAATCATTGCCTAATAAGACTATTGTTTCTTCTTCAAACACGTACACATGTGTTGACTTGGTTGATGTAATTTGACCGATTTGTCATTTTCTATTTTTCTACTTTTGTTTCATTTTTCATGTGATGGGCCCTCATGCAACTCTAGTTTTTAACTTCTTGGACATGACTACATTGTATGCTCCTTTCATGGTCCCTCTCCTTTCTTTGTCTGCGCCTAGTAGGCAATTGAGATCATGAGGCTTTTGTATTTGTATGTTTTACTAATATCTAGTTGTTGTTTTAAATACTGCGTGATTGTTACATATCAAATCAAGTTTATTAATTTAATATAATTATTATAAGAGAAAATTGTCTAAAAATACATCAAACTTGTCACTTTTTACTATTGTATGCTATGAACTTTTTTTTTCCTATTGTATGCATAAATTTTCTTAATCACCCTATTGTATGCATCGTTAGTACTAACTGAGTTAATAAGGACTAACGATGCAAATATTTTAACTCTATAGTCAATGAGGACTAACGATGCAATTATTTGAACTCAATTAGGACTAACGATGTATACAATAGTGTGATTAAGAAAGTTTATGCATACAATAGGATGATTAAGAAAGTTTATGCATACAATAGGAAGAAAAAAAATTCATAGCATACAATAGTAAAAAGTGGCAAGTTCGATTTATTTTTAGACAATTTTCCCTTATTAAAAATAGTTACATATTATTTGTAAATATTTCATATAGTTTTACAAAACCAAATGACACCCCTAAACTCTCATAAATACATTTGTAACATCTATGCTTATTGTGCTCCTCTTTTTTTTTTGTGTGACAAAGATACACATGATGATATCACACCCAAGACAACAAGGAGAATACGAGTCACTCCATGTAGACTTGAATGTTGGATTTGGAAAGTGGGACTTTGATCCTATGGATATTGAAAACCCATTTCCAAACAACGAAGGATCGGTACATTTATGGATGGGTGATGAAGATTTAGTAGTGAATGTGGACCTGCAACGTTATATCGCGCAAAAAGTTGGATGGGTGAAATATCATGAGGTCGCTGGCATTGGACACTTGTTACCTTTTGCTGATGGAAAGATCGATGCTATTCTGAAAACACTTCTTAGCAACAAGGATTAGCTTTCAGAGTTGGAAAGTATTTAAACGAGAAAAACATTTGCGTTTGTTTACATCATGTTGTTGAACTAGATTATCTTAGTTTGTTTCCTAGTTGGTATGAACATTCTATCCATATCTAGCTAATTAAATGTTTGGCCTTTATCATCTTATTTATCTAAATAATTTATGGATTAGAAGAGCATTGTTAAATTTTAAAGGACATGGTGCTTTCTGTCTACTACTCATTAGTCAAGTAAGCTTTTTGTTAAACGTAATGCATTACGTTTAACAAAAAGCTTATTTGACTCGAACAAAAAAATGTAGAAATTAAGATCAAGTTTTCACAGCCAAACACTATATATAAACCCTATATACATTAAGGGCTTGTTTCTTCTTTTTTTTTTTTTTTTTTTTTCTAGATTAAGTGGTGGGTCCATTTCTGTTAATGAGTCTTAATGTGTAGGACCACCATTTGCTTCCTCTACCCATATAGACCATTTAACAGAAAAAGAAACATATTATATGTATGGCCCTCACCACTATCTCCTCATTAAGACACATTAACAATAAAAAGAAACACCCCCTAAGTGATGCAAACACTAAAATATCATGTTTGAGAATATCTTCTCAAATCAAGTCTAAAGAGCGAAACCGGTGCACATGTAGTTTTGATAAATTAAAACATGATCCCAATTAGAGCCCAAATTGCGAGTGAGAAATATCTTTAGAAGGTTATATAAAGAAACGTTTTAGAAAGTTTATACAATTATATCTAGAAGGATGATAGAAAATATTCACTAAAACAACCATAGAATTCTTTAGAATCTCAAATGTTTCACGAACCAAATTTCAAAGGGTAGGGTTATGCTTGGAAGCGTGCTGAATGCGATGGTTCCTGGTTTATCATGTTTGTCTTGTTGGAGTACCTTACTGGTTAAGGTGTAGTACGTGCTATGATTAGAGGACTCGACATGTCACCACACCAGTAGGGGAATGGGTTAAGGACGTCACACGGTTCGAAAGAATGACTCCGTGGCAAGTGGTATTAGAGCCAATTCGTACTGAGGCAGACCAAAGCGGGGTCGCTCATGTCGTTATCCCAAAGTTCTTAAAAGTGTTGGTTACGCAAAAGTGGCAGGAGAGGTCTCCCGAGACGTAGTAAAGGATAGCATGATGTCGTGTTGAATTCACAATGTCGTATTCGATGGAAGCCAAAGAGAATAATGGATTAATCTAAATGGGACTGACAGTTGTTGCATGCTGGATCTTAAGTCACCAGAAAGAGTAATGGACTAATCAAAGAGGGAAGATATTCACTGCATGCTGGGATCAAAAATGCAAAAGTCGAATGTCCCTTTAGCCAAAGCCGGAGTAAAGCCAAATCATGTGAGGGATTTTGTTCACCGAAGTGAATGACCATGCACGAGATCGCGCATGAATTGGTGGTGGGAGAATGTCAAACGCCAATTTCTAAAGGGTCAGATTCTGTTTGGAAGCGTGTTGAATGCGAGGGTTTCTAGTTTATCTTGTTGGTCTTGTTAGAGTACCCCAACGGTAAAGGTGTAGTACGTGTGATGAAGCAAAAAGTGTACCACTTTTGGGGGTCATTTAAGGCCAAAGTTGAGATTATTTGATCAAATATTGCCCTAAATCGTTCCTTTTGTCATTTTAGGTACTTTTGAGAGGAATTTTACAAAAGGAAGCATTTTGGACGTTTTTGGAGTGAAAACGTGCAGAAAATGACAAAGTCTCAAATCATGCTGAAAATTGCACTTGACGGCGTCACATACTACTAGTGACGGCATCATGAGTTGATAAAAGGGTGGATAAATCAATTACACATGACGCGTGACTCGCGGTTTTCTAGTCAACTTAATTTAGTCAACCACTTGTGAATGGTCAACCAATAAAAATCAAACTAAAGAAACGTGAGTACAAATATATCCAAGGAGTTTAGTGTCCCCGGGTCGTTATGTCCCTTGGAAGTGCGATATCCTGAGTTAGAACGGATCTGTGATAGGGAATTATTGAACAGGAAAGGGTACGTGATTATGATTACCCTAGGAGAAAATAAAATAGCTTAAATAAGCTAAATAAACAAAAACTTGAAATAAGAAAACGTAAAAACGTAAAAGAAATTAAAAACGTACGTTTAATTTAAATAAACGTAAACGTAACAAAATAAAAAGTGAAATTAAATAAATAAAAAGGCTATAAAGGTGAAAATTAAATTTTTACAAACCTAAGGACTTAAGAAAATTATTAGAAAAAGAAAAATATTTTTTTAACTTTTTTATTATTTATTATTAATTAATAACTATTTTTAACTATTTAATAATACACTAATTAATAAGAAAATGCAAAATAATTCTAGAAAAATAAAATTAAAACTTAGAAAAATCTAAAATATTATAAAACTTATTTTAAAACTAAAATTATATTTTTCACACTATTTATCTATTTATTATTAATTATTAACTATTTAATTATTTATTAACTAATTAAACTAATTAAATTATAAATACTACAATATGAATAGTAAAAATTCTAGAAAAATTCCTAAAAATGTTATTACTTATATAAAAGCTAGAAAAATTATAAAAACTATATTTTACTTAATAAAATCTAATTATGATGTTTAATTACTTAATATTAATTAATAATTAATTAAACTAGAATTAAATCTAAAAACCACTAGATGACAAAATAAAAATCTGGAAAAATTTATAAAACTACTATAATATAAAAGATATTTAATAAAAATATAAAATAGCAGAAGTGCTTATAAATAAGCTAAAAAGAAAATTAAATAGATAGTTTCTATTAAATAGAAGCTATCACTAAAATTAAATTTTGTCTTTTTCTGGTTTTTCTTTTACAAATCTAATAAAATACTTAAAATATCAAACTTTTACAAAGACAAATAATTTAGAAATCAAAAATAAGCACTGAGAGTGCTTATTACCCAAAACAGTTTGACCAAGGTTGACTTTCTAAGGAAATAAGCTCAAATGAGCTAATGTGGGGTCCACCTTGGTATTTTCTGGTCCACCTAAGTTAGTTGAACTTGTTTGAGCAAGATTTGATCAAATAAGCCCACTGGATAAGCCACAAGACCACAATAAGCTGTTTGCTTATTTGGTTCTGGGTCAGATTAGGGACAACCTTTGGGTCCAAATTCAGGTGGGGCCCAGTGATCTAAGGGTCAAACAAAGGGTCAATTGTTGAACCCTGGTAGGAGGGGGTTCAAAGGGCCAAAGTATGGACTGTGGGACCCACTGTGGTGGTCACAATCAACCACCAAACTTGTGGTGGTGACTGGGTCTACTGGTGCACAGGGGAGGGTTAAAACAAGTTGATTTCAAGCTTAAAAAGCTTTCTAAAAGCTGTAAGCTGAGATCAAAAGCAAAAGCTAGGTAAAAATAAGTTAAGTTAACAAAATTAAAGCCAAAGAAAAGAGAAAAATAAAGAAAATAAGCTGGAAAAAGGAAATAAGCACTTGACTAATGCTACAAAACCAAACAGACCTTGCAGCCTAATGTATGACCTGATCTAGCTTATCAAATAAGCTGGATAAGGCTTGTGATGATTTGAGACAGCAAGTATGGTTGGTGAGGTGTCCAAAAAGCTAAAGCTTGGCCTGTGAGATCCACAGGTTAGCTTTTTGTGAGCTTGTGAAATAAGCTGTGTATACTGAGTGTGATGATCACTCAGTATAGGCTTGTCAGTTGGGACAACCTTGGTGCTTGATGCAGCCCTAGTAAATGATGTACAAAGTGCAAGATAAGCACTGAGTGAGTGAGTGTGGAAGTTAAGCTTTCTAAAAAGCTTATATTCACTCAGTGGGTCCCACTAGATAAGCTTGTGAAAGCTTATGAAAGTGGACAGTTGCAAGACTCAACCCTTGGGTACAGGGGAGCTTTTTGTGAAACAGATCAAAAGAAAGGGAAGTTAAGCTATCAAGATAAGCAGTTAAAAAATAAATAAAAATACAAATAGATAGACAAGCTAGCAAATATTAATAACCTAGAAAATCTAAGCAAGAGATTAACTAATAAACACTACACAAAATTCTATTTTTATTAAAAAAAACTGCAGGGTATGCAATTTTGACTTTTTGTATGAAACTAGAAACTTGACTTTTATGAACTTTGAATCTAATCTAATGACTGTAATTGAAGTATTAATGTATAATAACACTTAATTAAGGTATCTTAACAACTATAGAACAGATTTGATGAGTTTTGGACTCCAATATCACCACAGTTAACTGTGGTGATAAATTGTTTGTGATTTTGACTTTTGGGTTTATTTATGTTTAGTGAAATGGTTGTCCTGACCTTATAATCACCCAAGAAACTCAATGAAACACAGAATCATACAACAAAGTAACTAGAACAGCACAGATAAGCTTAAACCAAACACTCCTTTAATACATAGAAAAAATGATTTTCAAAGCAAATCACCAATTCAGTCCATGAAACTAGAATATGAGCATTTGTACTAGTATATTAAACTTAAATGATCATACAAACATAAGCAAAAACAACAATTACTTAGGAATAACAAATGAGCTATTTCAACTGTGAAAATGGAATAACTAACAATTATGAAATCTAATACACAAACTAACAATTTTACTCTACAATATTACTAACAAATAACACAGGAAACTAAAATGAACAAGATCTAAGTTATTTAAGCACTCTAATAGTAAAATGGTAAAAATGGATATAAAAGCTTACAACTGAAATGGAGTGAGGATTAGTAAACCAAGGACCAAGAACCTTCCTATAGCTTACCACTAAGCTCTAAACCCCAGGGCAATCCTTAGTTAACCCTGCTCCAATGCTTCTTTCCCAAGAACTGAATTTTTGATAACTTTTCTATTTTCTTTATTTTTTTTTAGTATTTTTCTTTTTTCAACTGATACTTGTTTTTAAGGTTACTAATAGCTTGATAAGCTATGTCAGGAGCTTAAGTGAGCTAGCTAGTGTCCTCTAAACAACTACAATTTAAATGACAAGATAATTAAAGGTACGTTTAAGAAATGACTTGAAATTTAAAGATAGATTGAAATGATGCTGTAAATAAGATTTATTACACTTTGTCAAAGAGTAATGAGATCTTGAAAGCAGTAAATTACAAGGTATTTAAAGATAAGCAGTAAAATGACAATATTGAAATGTGATCAAAAATTATGAAATTAGTGATAGGCCTTCCTCCTCTGCTTCTCTCTATTTGTAGACACTTTTCTTGTTCCTGGCAGCTTTGTGTGACTTTCCCAATTGATCTAAGCCTTTGATTTGGTCAAATGAAGCCATGCCATTGATTTTACCTTTTGGCGGGAAAAGTGGATTTTGACAGTTGGGGTTGCGTGAGAGGGTCTTAAGGGCTTAATTGGTTTTGGGGTATTGTGGAGGTGGAGGAGAGAGGGTAGGCAGGTGGGTGGACAGGTGGAGATGGCAGGGATAGGTTTTACAGGTGGAGGGAAGTGAGGTGGAAGGGATGAAGGCGGTTGGGAGAGGTTTGACCATTTGACCGTTTTTATATTAAACGGGTTGTTGTTTTTGGTGGGCTGGGGAGGTGATTGGGTTATGGAGTGATAAGGGAGTGGATGGGCTGTGGTTGTGTGGGCTGGAGTGAGTTGTGTTTTTGGTTTGGTTTGGGTTTATAAAAACAGCCAAGGGTCCGTTTGGTATTAAGACTCAACAAGGACCAAATTTGTAATTAATACAAAATGAGGGACTGATTTTGTTATTTTCCCAAAGTAGTTATAAGGATCAATTTTTGCCAATGTTGAATAACCCAAGGACCAAAGATGATAATTTCCCATATTAAATGCCTAGGGACCTTTTCTGCCAATTCCTCAAACTCCAGGGACCAAACATGTAATTTTCTGAAACTTGAAGGGCTTAACCTGTAAATATTAAACAGTTAACACAAAGGACCAGTTATGTCATTTTAGAATAGTATAAGGTTTATTTTGAATATTTTCTTATTTTTAAACCTTAGGGACTAATTTTGACACTTTTCCAAAGTTGAGGGACCATAGTTGTAAATTTGTGATTTTTAACTTCAAAGGATTTTTCCTAACAACTTATGAATCCCAAGGACCTTTTATGATATTTTTACAAGTTTTGATTTACCAGGGACTAGTTTTGCCAATTTGTCAAAGTTCAGGGACTGAAACTGTAAATTATGTAAATTTTGTATGTTTTTCATCAGTTTTCATCCCTTTTGCACTTGTAACACTTAAAAACACAATTTCATGATATTTCATGTATTTTAAATCATATTTGTATGTTTTCAGATGTTTTGTAGCTTAAATGTGGCAGAAATGATGAGTATTTTAGACACTCATCAATCCCCCACACTAAACTATTGCTAGTCCCTAGCAATATTTTATGAAGTTTTAATGGATTTTATCTCTTTACCAAAAGCCATCACTTCTGGAGTAGCCAGGTGTAAGAACTGTAGCACACCTGATAACCGTATGATTTTGAGCAAATCACCAGCTGTCAACGGATTTGATTAGTCTTTACCAAAAGCCGTTTGCTTCTGGACTAGCCAACTCTTGATGGAATAGTCAACATCTTGGTGAGCTGATTACCAATTATGGTTTTTCCACTGCCTTTACCACAAGCCATAATCTTGCGGGCTAGCCAACTCATTAGCTTTTGAGGATAATGGGGAATTGAGGAACCATACAATTTTAGGCAAATTGCAAGCCATAAACGGATTTGAGATATCTTTACCAAGAGCCGTTTGCTCCTGGATTAGCCAATCCTTATGTGGGTTAGACATGGTGGATTGATTACCATTTGTTGCGTTCTAAGTGAGAAAAAATTTTAAAATTTTTGGCTAAATTGGGGGTTCCTGATGGAACATGTGTTTGAATTCGAGAGAATCCCCCCCCCCCCCCCCCCCCCCACACTTAGAACTGAATATTGCCCTCAATATTCAAAGTACCGGGTGTTAAACCGAACTTAGAACGTAAAAGGGAAAATACTCTTAGCCTTTATTTAAAGTGTATATACATACAAATATTTTTAGATAAAACTTCTTAAATAGAAGCTATCACTATATGTACATTTTTTTTTTTTTTTAAATATTTACATATATACAACATGTGGGCCATCTCCCCCACACTTGGGTGTTACACACGGGTGACAAGCCCATGTTTTTGCTAATGTTTTTGATTCCCGAGTCACTAGCCGGACTCGACCCCTAATTAGATTCTTTCCTCCCGAACTGTCAGGTTTATCACGCAAGCTAACCGCTTGTGAACGGTTAACTGTAATAAAGAGCTCCTGAACAGGCCGGGAGAAAAAGCAATTTAAAAATCTATGGGGAAGTAAGTGGAAGAGACCATCTCCATCGGACTTTCATTTAAAATGTTTGTATAAACACTGAAGTACATGAAAGTTCCACACCAAGAGAGATATATTTGGCATTTAAACCAATGTTATATGGAAAATACCAGGGTCAAAGGTAACATCCTCACTCTCGAATGAGTGAAGGGAAGGAGAAATCACCGGGTAGGTGAAGGGTAGTAGGGAGATCAGAACAGCAGTAATCACAAGAACTTCCTCCTGAAGAAGTTGAAATTTAAGTGAAGGAGGCAAGGTCTTATGTTTGATCTCAGGAATTTTATCAGTTTCTTCAACTGATTTGAATTCCTCCTTATGAAGTTGTTTGGGTGGGAGGGTGGGATAATTTTCTGGGTATAAAAGTTGTTCAAGAAGAAGACTGACATCTTCCTCCTGATCACTTTCGGCATCATCAATACCTGGCATATATGTGTCTAAATCGAGATAAACATCGATTTCATCCAGAATAGAATCAGTACTCTCATTATGAAGTTCTTCTAGTGGAGGAGGGGGAATTGGATCATTATGCAGTAATTCCTGTAGGAGAAGAATATCTCCCTCCTCATCACTCTCAGTCTCATATTCATCCCAAATGTGATCACTTTCCTCAACCAGAGTGAGAGAAGTTGAAGAGTCTAGCAGAGGAGGGGGAATTGGATCATTATTTAACAATTCTTCAAGGAGAAGAATATCTCCCTCCTGATCACTCTCATTATCTTTATCCCAAATGGGATCACTTTCCTCAACCAGAGTTAAGGAAGTGGAAGAGTCGGGAATGATGGAATGAGAAAATGGAGTGGGATCACCACTCACCAAATCATGAACATAACCAAGATTTTCTTGAGAGTACTCCTGTAAGGCAACATCAATGACATCGATTCGGTTAACCGATGCAGAGTTATAATTGGAGAAGTACTTCGAAGTTTGATCATGGTTAAAGGTAATAGCCTCATGACCCATACGCAATGTGATTTTACGCTCAAATACATCTATAAGAGCGTGGCCCGTTCTTAGGAATCCTCGTCCAAGAATGAGAGGAACCCTAGGATCAGCATTGAATTCAACAACCACAAAGTCAGCTGGAAAATGGAATTTCCCTACTTTCATAAATACGTCCTCGGAAATACCGAGGGGCATAGATACGGAACGATCTGCAAGCTCAAGAGTCATGCAGGTAGGGGTAAGTTTAGGAAGAGAAAGTTTCTTCCATACTGAATTAGGCATCAGGTTGATGCTGGCGCCCAGATCGGCCAAGGCGTTGCATGTAACCATTCCTGGGAATTCACAAGGTAAGATAAATTTCCCAGGATCTCCAAGCTTTTCGGGAAGCTTCTTTAAGATAACTGCAGAGCAGTTCTCATTTAGAGAAGTTTTTGCCAATTCAACCAATTTTTCCTTGTCGTTTAACAATTGTTTGATTGTTGATGCAAACTTGGGCATCAAGATGACAGCATCCGCAAGACTTATGTCAAATTGCAAATCTTTAAAGATTTGCAAGAGTTTGCCCGTTTGGTAATTAGACCTCTCGCGGTGCTCTTGTTCATTCAAGCGTGAAGGGTAAGGAAGGGTAGGCTTAAAAGGTTTGGATTTAGGGATGGTATCCTCAGGAGTTTCTACAGATTCAAAGACAACTCTTGATTTGGATTTCTTTTTAG
Source organism: Artemisia argyi (assembly GCA_030686995.1). Lineage (NCBI taxonomy): Eukaryota > Viridiplantae > Streptophyta > Magnoliopsida > Asterales > Asteraceae > Artemisia > Artemisia argyi. The sequence goes on along the minus strand of CM060692.1, from coordinate 61,266,612 downwards.
GGAGGACCGGAGGAGAGACTTGTGATGTACTTTGTGAACTTGGAATTTGCACTTTGTCTGTTGTATCCTCCGCCTCTTTTTCCACATCATACAATGGAGGAGGGATAGGTATTGAGGGTCCATCATAAGCAGCACCACTACGAGTGGTGATAGCTTTGATGACATTGGAATCCTCCTCCTCATCATCACTGTCGTCTAATACACTCCTACGGGCAGAATTAAGCATATGAGAATAAGTCACAGCTGCCCTTTGGTCAAAAAGATTGCTTGACAAACTTTTAACCGTGAATCGTGAAAGAGTAGGATCTATTCTTGACGATGTAGGAGTGACAGGGGGTGTAGAATTTGGGACAACCGTGGTTTGGACGTAATGAGCACTTCCATTATTAGAAGGAAGTACCGGGTCCTTTGTCACCATGGTTGGTCCATCTTTGTCACTATGAATAGTGACAGCTTTGAGTTCACCCCTGGGATTTGCAACAGTATTACTCGGGAGACTTCCCGAGGTAGATGGTGGATTTAGTTGTTTTATTAAACCAGCAAACATGTCCTTAATATCGTTTCTCAGCTCATTGTTGTTCTTTTTAATTGAAGAATCAAATTCATTCTTCAAATTGGAGATTTGGTTCTGCATTGCCCTCATGTTAACATCATTAACCTTGATGTGGTTAGCGAGCTCATTTGAGGGAGATTCTTGATAAGGAACCATTTGATGAGCAGGAGCTGAATACCCTGGATTTGAATTCCCCTTGTGGGGTGGGTATTGAAAAGGAACCATTTGATTGCTCGGGGCATGATATTGATTATGTGTGTTTTGCCCTCTTTGCTGGTTAGGAATGAACCTATTAGCATTGTTTGGTTGGTATAATCCAGGTTGTCCTCCCTGGTTGTTAGCACGGTAGTTTGTTTCCACTTGAGGACGGAATGGAATTCCTCCTTGATTGGAACTGCCTGCTATAGCATTGACTTCAATTGCATTGCCAGCGGTGTGGGTACAATTGTAGTATGGATGAGGACCTCCACAAGTAACACAAACGTCTACTTTTTTAATTTCAGCAGTTTGAGAAGTTTGCGGAGCGGACTCTTTCTTGGAAACCAAAGCTTGGATAGCCTTCGTGAGTTCAGCAATCTGAGAATCAATGCTAGAAGTCACGGGAGATGATGTAGAAGGACCAGCACTAGCATGAGAATTATAAGCTCCATCTCTCGTAGTACGGACCTTAGACATGTTTTCAATGAGAGCAATGGCTTCCTTTGTGGATTTGCTCAGAAAATTACCTCCAGCTGAGGCGTTTAGAGAATTTTGATCAGATGGGTTTAACCCATTGTAGAAAGTGTCCATTTGCATCAATTCGGTGAAACTGTGATGTGGACATCTGCGGAGCAATTCTTTGAAACGATCCCATGCCTCTCCGAATGGTTCATCAAACCTTTGAGAGAACTTCATGATTTCATTCTTTAGAAATGTGGTCTTGGAAGGAGGAAAGAATTCATTAATGAATTTATGAACCAAATCTCCCCATGTTTCAATCGATTTAGGAGGCTGTTTATCAAGCCAAATCCTGGCATTGCCTTCGATGGAAAACGGGAAGAGAAGAAGTTTGATTGATTCCTCAGGGACATTTTTACATTTGATGGTACCAATGATTTGGTTAAACCATCTAATGTGATCATGAGGATTGTCCCTATCAAAACCATAGAATTGCTTCTGGGTTGCCAGGTTAATCAACCCAGTTTTGAGTTCAAAATTCTCAGCCACGATGGCTGGAACAACAATAGCATCTCCGTAACCCTCGATGGGTGCTTGGAGAAGCTCATTCATCGGACGATCTTCTGTCATTATGACAGGGGGTTTAGGATCAGTACGTATCTCGGGTACGACTGATGGAGCTGAACATCCACGGATTCTTCGAGGTATGTCAGCAAGCTCACGGAAAGGGCTTATAGACCTAGAAGAACGAGTGCGCATGCACTAGGACGAGTCTAAGAATCCTAGAAAATGAAGGAAACTTAGATAAGGGTGAGAAGAGTATTTTTAGGTTTTTATTTTATATATATTTAGAAAGAAAAAGAAAATATTTTTGGTGTTTTATATGTTTATGGAAGATGGAAATAGGATATTATATAAGATATATGTACTATGGATAAGTATTCAACAAATCTGATACTTCAGAATCGTTCAACGCAGCGCACTCCCCGGCAGCGGCGCCAAAATTTGACTCGCGGTTTTCTAGTCAACTTAATTTAGTCAACCACTTGTGAATGGTCAACCAATAAAAATCAAACTAAAGAAACGTGAGTACAAATATATCCAAGGAGTTTAGTGTCCCCGGGTCGTTATGTCCCTTGGAAGTGCGATATCCTGAGTTAGAACGGATCTGTGATAGGGAATTATTGAACAGGAAAGGGTACGTGATTGTGATTACCCTAGGAGAAAATAAAATAGCTTAAATAAGCTAAATAAACAAAAACTTGAAATAAGAAAACGTAAAAACGTAAAAGAAATTAAAAACGTACGTTTAATTTAAATAAACGTAAACGTAACAAAATAAAAAGTGAAATTAAATAAATAAAAAGGCTATAAAGGTGAAAATTAAATTTTTACAAACCTAAGGACTTAAGAAAATTATTAGAAAAAGAAAAATATTTTTTTAACTTTTTTATTATTTATTATTAATTAATAACTATTTTTAACTATTTAATAATACACTAATTAATAAGAAAATGCAAAATAATTCTAGAAAAATAAAATTAAAACTTAGAAAAATCTAAAATATTATAAAACTTATTTTAAAACTAAAATTATATTTTTCACACTATTTATCTATTTATTATTAATTATTAACTATTTAATTATTTATTAACTAATTAAACTAATTAAATTATAAATACTACAATATGAATAGTAAAAATTCTAGAAAAATTCCTAAAAATGTTATTACTTATATAAAAGCTAGAAAAATTATAAAAACTATATTTTACTTAATAAAATCTAATTATGATGTTTAATTACTTAATATTAATTAATAATTAATTAAACTAGAATTAAATCTAAAAACCACTAGATGACAAAATAAAAATCTGGAAAAATTTATAAAACTACTATAATATAAAAGATATTTAATAAAAATATAAAATAGCAGAAGTGCTTATAAATAAGCTAAAAAGAAAATTAAATAGATAGTTTCTATTAAATAGAAGCTATCACTATAATTAAATTTTGTCTTTTTCTGGTTTTTCTTTTACAAATCTAATAAAATACTTAAAATATCAAACTTTTACAAAGACAAATAATTTAGAAATCAAAAATAAGCACTGAGAGTGCTTATTACCCAAAACAGTTTGACCAAGGTTGACTTTCTAAGGAAATAAGCTCAAATGAGCTAATGTGGGGTCCACCTTGGTATTTTCTGGTCCACCTAAGTTAGTTGAACTTGTTTGAGCAAGATTTGATCAAATAAGCCCACTGGATAAGCCACAAGACCACAATAAGCTGTTTGCTTATTTGGTTCTGGGTCAGATTAGGGAAAACCTTTAGGTCCAAATTCAGGTGGGGCCCAGTGATCTAAGGGTCAAACAAAGGGTCAATTGTTGAACCCTGGTAGGAGGGGGTTCAAAGGGCCAAAGTATGGACTGTGGGACCCACTGTGGTGGTCACAATCAACCACCAAACTTGTGGTGGTGACTGGGTCTACTGGTGCACAGGGGAGGGTTAAAACAAGTTGATTTCAAGCTTAAAAAGCTTTCTAAAAGCTGTAAGCTGAGATCAAAAGCAAAAGCTAGGTAAAAATAAGTTAAGTTAACAAAATTAAAGCCAAAGAAAAGAGAAAAATAAAGAAAATAAGCTGGAAAAAGGAAATAAGCACTTGACTAATGCTACAAAACCAAACAGACCTTGCAGCCTAATGTATGACCTGATCTAGCTTATCAAATAAGCTGGATAAGGCTTGTGATGATTTGAGACAGCAAGTATGGTTGGTGAGGTGTCCAAAAAGCTAAAGCTTGGCCTGTGAGATCCACAGGTTAGCTTTTTGTGAGCTTGTGAAATAAGCTGTGTATACTGAGTGTGATGATCACTCAGTATAGGCTTGTCAGTTGGGACAACCTTGGTGCTTGATGCAGCCCTAGTAAATGATGTACAAAGTGCAAGATAAGCACTGAGTGAGTGAGTGTGGAAGTTAAGCTTTCTAAAAAGCTTATATTCACTCAGTGGGTCCCACTAGATAAGCTTGTGAAAGCTTATGAAAGTGGACAGTTGCAAGACTCAACCCTTGGGTACAGGGGAGCTTTTTGTGAAACAGATCAAAAGAAAGGGAAGTTAAGCTATCAAGATAAGCAGTTAAAAAATAAATAAAAATACAAATAGATAGACAAGCTAGCAAATATTAATAACCTAGAAAATCTAAGCAAGAGATTAACTAATAAACACTACACAAAATTCTATTTTTATTAAAAAAAACTGCAGGGTATGCAATTTTGACTTTTTGTATGAAACTAGAAACTTGACTTTTATGAACTTTGAATCTAATCTAATGACTGTAATTGAAGTATTAATGTATAATAACACTTAATTAAGGTATCTTAACAACTATAGAACAGATTTGATGAGTTTTGGACTCCAATATCACCACAGTTAACTGTGGTGATAAATTGTTTGTGATTTTGACTTTTGGGTTTATTTTATGTTTAGTGAAATGGTTGTCCTGACCTTATAATCACCCAAGAAACTCAATGAAACACAGAATCATACAACAAAGTAACTAGAACAGCACAGATAAGCTTAAACCAAACACTCCTTTAATACATAGAAAAAATGATTTTCAAAGCAAATCACCAATTCAGTCCATGAAACTAGAATATGAGCATTTGTACTAGTATATTAAACTTAAATGATCATACAAACATAAGCAAAAACAACAATTACTTAGGAATAACAAATGAGCTATTTCAACTGTGAAAATGGAATAACTAACAATTATGAAATCTAATACACAAACTAACAATTTTACTCTACAATATTACTAACAAATAACACAGGAAACTAAAATGAACAAGATCTAAGTTATTTAAGCACTCTAATAGTAAAATGGTAAAAATGGATATAAAAGCTTACAACTGAAATGGAGTGAGGATTAGTAAACCAAGGACCAAGAACCTTCCTATAGCTTACCACTAAGCTCTAAACCCCAGGGCAATCCTTAGTTAACCCTGCTCCAATGCTTCTTTCCCAAGAACTGAATTTTTGATAACTTTTCTATTTTCTTTATTTTTTTTTAGTATTTTTCTTTTTTCAACTGATACTTGTTTTTAAGGTTACTAATAGCTTGATAAGCTATGTCAGGAGCTTAAGTGAGCTAGCTAGTGTCCTCTAAACAACTACAATTCAAATGACAAGATAATTAAAGGTACGTTTAAGAAATGACTTGAAATTTAAAGATAGATTGAAATGATGCTGTAAATAAGATTTATTACACTTTGTCAAAGAGTAATGAGATCTTGAAAGCAGTAAATTACAAGGTATTTAAAGATAAGCAGTAAAATGACAATATTGAAATGTGATCAAAAATTATGAAATTAGTGATAGGCCTTCCTCCTCTGCTTCTCTCTATTTGTAGACACTTTTCTTGTTCCTGGCAGCTTTGTGTGACTTTCCCAATTGATCTAAGCCTTTGATTTGGTCAAATGAAGCCATGCCATTGATTTTACCTTTTGGCGGGAAAAGTGGATTTTGACAGTTGGGGTTGCGTGAGAGGGTCTTAAGGGCTTAATTGGTTTTGGGGTATTGTGGAGGTGGAGGAGAGAGGGTAGGCAGGTGGGTGGACAGGTGGAGATGGCAGGGATAGGTTTTACAGGTGGAGGGAAGTGAGGTGGAAGGGATGAAGGCGGTTGGGAGAGGTTTGACCATTTGACCGTTTTTATATTAAACGGGTTGTTGTTTTTGGTGGGCTGGGGAGGTGATTGGGTTATGGAGTGATAAGGGAGTGGATGGGCTGTGGTTGTGTGGGCTGGAGTGAGTTGTGTTTTTGGTTTGGTTTGGGTTTATAAAAACAGCCAAGGGTCCGTTTGGTATTAAGACTCAACAAGGACCAAATTTGTAATTAATACAAAATGAGGGACTGATTTTGTTATTTTCCCAAAGTAGTTATAAGGATCAATTTTTGCCAATGTTGAATAACCCAAGGACCAAAGATGATAATTTCCCATATTAAATGCCCAGGGACCTTTTCTGCCAATTCCTCAAACTCCAGGGACCAAACATGTAATTTTCTGAAACTTGAAGGGCTTAACCTGTAAATATTAAACAGTTAACACAAAGGACCAGTTATGTCATTTTAGAATAGTATAAGGTTTATTTTGAATATTTTTTTATTTTTAAACCTTAGGGACTAATTTTGACACTTTTCCAAAGTTGAGGGACCATAGTTGTAAATTTGTGATTTTTAACTTCAAAGGATTTTTCCTAACAACTTATGAATCCCAAGGACCTTTTATGATATTTTTACAAGTTTTGATTTACCAGGGACTAGTTTTGCCAATTTGTCAAAGTTCAGGGACTGAAACTGTAAATTATGTAAATTTTGTATGTTTTTCATCAGTTTTCATCCCTTTTGCACTTGTAACACTTAAAAACACAATTTCATGATATTTCATGTATTTTAAATCATATTTGTATGTTTTCAGATGTTTTGTAGCTTAAATGTGGCAGAAATGATGAGTATTTTAGACGCCGTCAGATTACAAAATCTATATATAGTTTTCTAGTTTTCATTCATTGTATGCAACTTTGAGGGTATAAAATCCTAGACGAATTTTCCAGCTATTTTAAGGGTTTCAACCCTTTGTTTCTTCCATGTTCAATTGAAGTTAAGTACTTTACCAAATTATTCAATATGTCTATGTGTTGTTTGATTATATTTTATGGTTGTCTTCTCTATAACATGCTAGGCTAGGTTTTCTTCGTGTTTGCTTAGATGTAATGAAACCTAGATGTTAATTATTGGTTGATGGTTTGCTTATAATTGTTGTGGATGAATGAATTCGATGTTAGGGCTTAAGAAAACTGGCAGACTTCCAATTGGTAACTTGCTTGAACGTCTTAAGAAACATGATCGGATGTGTACTACGATTATTTGGTTATATTTAATGCTTAGGTAACTTCCAGGGATACCATGTTAGAAGCTTTTAGTCGGCTCGACATAGGATTGAGGTTGAAGCCTATAGAGTTAGGGAAGATCGTACACGGCTCTACGACTAGTACTAAGGAATATAACCCGTTATTCATGCAATTGTAATAAGCTAATCAACTGGTAAAAGATATCTAGGGAGTAATGAAATCTAAATAAACACACTTTCTCTCATTATTGTTTACACCACAAAGTAGTTTAAGTTTATTTTATTTTATTTTGATTGCATCTTTAGTTAATTGGGTTAGTTGACTAGCAACTAATTCTGCTCACTCCTTCCAAAACCGAGATTTTACTTGCTTTCATCTAAAATATAAAAATACAAAAAGAATCATCCCTCACCCCCTAGACCTAGTTTAGTAGAATTTTAACCCTAGCGAACACTATTCCTAGAGTTGAACGATCAATCCCCCGGTACTTGTCACTATACTATACTACAACGAACAGATACACTGCCTGTTGGGGATTGCAAGCTTCTCAAGATCCCTTGAGAGGTAAAACCTTTTGCGAGGGCGCAATTTCACGCATCCAGTTTTTGGCGCCGCTGCCGGGGAATAGTTATTGTCTAGGTTAAAATTTCTTTTTATTAAGTCTACTTGCTAGATTCCTTTCTAGTAAGATTTTTATTTTATTTTTATAGGTTTCTTTAGTCTATCTTATTTCTTCGTTCCTTTGTTCGTAACCTTTGTCATCCGCCATCATGGAAGGTGGTAATCTCTTTGATCCCATCAACCCACCACAACAAAACCACCCACAAAACCCACCATTACCAAACCAACCTCCTAAACCCCGAACCTTAGGAGAGTACTCCCGTCCTAGCCACCAAGGCTATCGAAACACCATTGAGCTCACTCAAGGAGCCAATGTGTCTCCCTTGCGATCCGACACCATCTGGTTGGTGCAAAGCGGATGTGCATTCCATGGACTTCGTTCCGAAGATCCTAATCAACATCTAAAGGATTTCTTCAAAATCGTAGATTCCATAGACCTTGATGTTGTAACTCAAGAGATGACCCAATTGCGTCTCTTCCAATTCTCTCTACGTGACGAAGCTAGTCAATGGCTTGAGCGTTTACCCGCGGGATCCATCACCTCTTAGGATGATCTCACAACTCGTTTCCTTGCTCAATTTTTCCCACCGGGGAGAACTACTAAGCTTAGAAATGATATCTTGATGTTTCAATAACATCAAGGTGAAACTCTCTATGAAGCATGGACTCGTTTTAAGGACTTACTCCAAAAAGTCCCTCATCATGGCATAGATCTTTGGCTCCAAGTCCAAATTTTCTATGACCATATCGATCTCTCCACAAGGCGAACCATTGACCAATCGGCCGGTGGCAAGCTTCGTGATCTAAGTGCGGAAGAATCATGGGAACTCATAGAAGATCTTGCTCTCTATGACAACGAAAGTTGGAATGATCCCCGTGATTTGAACAAAATGGTCAAGGCAATATCGTTGCCTTCGAACAATTCAAGCACTCCTGACCGTAGGATCATGGAACTTGAAGACCAAGTCAAGTTTCTCATGAAATCCAACGAAGCTCCTAAACCTTCAAGCCAAGTGAACAAAATCACTTCTTCGTGCTAATTATTTAGTGGTCCCCACGACACTCGTGACTGCATGGAACTCCCCAAACAAGCTTTCGCGGATTACGCATCTTCGCGTACCAACGGAGCGGGAGACAAGTGGTACACTTTCAAACCTAAGCAAAACCCTTACGGTGATTCATACAACCCCTCTTGGAAAAATCACCCAAACCTTAGGTGGAAACAAAACCAAAACATGCCCCAAAACAATTCTTCCGCTCCACCTAATCGATTCCAACCAAACGGTTCACCCTCAAACTGTACTTTCAACAACAATCCTTCCAACAACTATGGTAGTACCAATATTCTTGAAGGATTGATGTCCAAATTTATGGCATCTCAAGAGGCCCGCATAGCTAAGTTTGAATCCGAATTCAATCAACAACAAGCGGAGATGACCAATAAAATTGACAACTTGTTGAAAGCTCTCAACAACCAAGTGCTAACTACACCAAAGAAGGACACTAGGGACACTAGTAGCGGAACCCAAATCAAGGACCCCTCATCATCTAAACACGTCCACTTCGTCAATGTAGTTACTATTAAGCTAGTCGATAATAATAAGGAAGAAAGTGATACGGATGAGATTAAGGAAGTTGTAGAGAAAAAGGAAGAGGAAGTTGAGGATTTAGAAAATGTAGAGGAATACTTTGATAGGTTACCCACCAAGGAGGAATGGGAATACCATAAGGATCTATTCGATGACCCCGAGATACCATACGTCCTTGGTTCACCAATCATAAAAAACGGGTGATCCCTCTAACATCAACATACCATGCAACATTGGACATATGCATGTGTGGAAAGCCTACATCGATCTTAGATCTCCCATAAACATTATGACTAGGACCCATTACAATTGGGTAATGAAGAAGCTACTTGGATATAGGATGATGCCCAACATGAGTTGGATGAGTAAGTTTGTGGGAAGAGTGAGAGGATTGCACGTCTTTGTAGGAAACTTCACTTATGTTACAGATTGGTCCTAAACAGTTAACTTAAATCAACCAAGGTGAATGGTCAACAAAGTCAAATGGCTAAGACCAACTAACCAAGGAGTATAGTGAATCCCCGGGTCTTTATGTCCCGACGAGGTGTGCAATTGTAATCGTGAACGTTTTAAGTGATCGGGTGATTTGACAGAAAGGTCAGGATTTTGATTATTAAGATTACACTACGAGATTATAATTGAGAATAGCTTAAAAACACAATATTAACAATTACTGATGATCAGATACACTAAAAACGTGAATTAAATCTAAAAACGCGCGTTTGAATTTAAAATAAACGCGAACGCGCAAAATAAAAAGTGAAAAGGGGGCAAATAAAATCCTTCGGTTATGAAAAATACTTTTCTACGATCCTAATGACAAAAGAAAATTTTAAGGAAAAGAAAAATAATTTTTACACTATTTAATTAATTATTATTAATTAATTACTAATTGCTAATTACTTTTTAATTATTTAAATTATACTAAATTACCATTAATTATAAATTTTATCTAGAAAAATGAAAATTAAATTTAGAAAATTTTAAAATAACCTAAAACTATTTTTAAAACAGAAAATGTATTTTTCCTAATTTTTAATTAATTATTACTAATTATTAATTAATTTAAACTAAATTAAATTATAAAAAGTACTAAATCAAGTGAGAAAAATCTGAAAAAAAAAATTCCTAAAAATACTACAGGATGTCAGGAACCTAAGAAAAATTTAAAATCAAGAAGTGCTTATAAATAAGTAGAAAATAAGCCAAAAGGGCTTAAATAGAAGCTATCACTTTCTTATTTTTGGATTTTCTTTGATTTTATTTTACAAACTACTTTTACTACTGTAATTAGGAACTTTTTACAAAGGGAGTTTGATCATGGCTTATTAATAAGCTAGTTGAAAAGCCAAAGTGATGGTAGTGAACTCCTAATAAGCTATGATCAAATGGATTTTGAACCAAGAAGCTATTATCTAACTAATGAAGACTGAATAAGCTATAAACAACTATGATGCACTAAAAAAAGCCTTAATGACAGAATAAGCACTAGCAAATAAGCTACAAGAAAAAATAAGAACTTCAACAATATCACAGACCAAATCAGGCTTGAACCTAGGATCTTTGGGGCACTGTGGGGTCCACAGAGGTGAAAGGAGGTCCAATTTTAGGGTTGACCTGCAAAGTTTGGCTGGTAGGCTACAAAATATGCCAATAAGCAAGGCTTATGGCTTATTATTGAGCTCTGTGTGGGTTTTGGAAAGTTGTCTCAAATTCTGATGCTTAGTATGAAGCCTGAGCACAGGTCACAAGTGGGGCTCAAATAAGTTGTGTATCAATAATCCAAGGTCCAAAATAAGCCAACGTTTGAAAAGAAGAGCTGATAAGCTCTTCAAAAAGCTCAAGGACCAAGGGTGGGGCCTACAGGTGTGATTACAACAAGTCACATAAACTAGGCTAATGGCCTTGGTGCAGGGGAGTCTGATTGCCCTGCACCCTCAAATAAGCACATGCACAGTCCTAAAAAAAATCCAAAAAATAAGCCAAGCATAAATCCTTGTAGTTTAGCTGGTGTATTTTGACCCCAACAAATTTCAAGTCCCAATTCAACTCTCAAAAATCAGGATAATTCACCCAAAAAGTGACTTTCTGCACTGACTAGCAATTTTGACTTTTTATGATAATGAGCTAAATTGACTTTTGTGACTTTCTAATGATCATATATGACTAAATAAGTTATATTAGGCTAAAATGAAACTGAAATAAGCTTACTTAACTGATTATACAACAAAAGACATGATAAGCATGCCCAAACCCTACACAGTGAGTAAGAAAGATGAGATTGAATGTCTTTTTGACTTTTACAAAAGTACACACTGAATTTTATACTTAATTAGACCTATGTGAACCTACTGTGAGCTAAGGGAACCAAATGCAACAACAATTACAAGCATGAACACATAATACACAGTAAAGCCAAACACCCCCTTAGAGATTGAAATATGAGATTTATCAAAGCAAATGCATGATCTAGGCCATGGAACCGATTTATAAGGTCATATTATGATAAAATGAACTCAAATGAACATATAAACACTAACAATAAAAACATTATCCTGAGAATCACTAAAATGCTAGTTTTACTATGAAAATGCAATATTGATCAACTATAGAAACTGACTAACAAGCATGATATTTTAAACAATATTTTAACTTTAATACACTAATTAAGCATAAAAACACAAGTAACAACAATTAATGAGCTAGTCTACAGTACTTTGCCAAAAATTGAGATAATGAGTTACAATGCATCCATGCTACAAAACAAGTAACCAGGGCCATAAACCACACCTATTAGCTTCCCATGAAGCTACTAATACCATTGTCATCCTTTATTAACAGTGCTCCTTGCATTATTGGTCTTCTTCTTTTGATTTTATTATTATTTTTGATATTTTCTTTATTTTATTAATTTTTGATGAAACTGAAACTTGCACCAAAACTTGAACATTTGAACTGAAAACTTATATTATTCAAGAGAGTACAAATTACAAACTAAGAGTTTACTAGAATTAAAAACTTACATTAAATTTGAAATACACTAAAATTAAGCTAAAAATTACACACTCTGCTCCCTGCTCTCTCTTGTTCTTTTTATATTGACTCCTTAGGGTTTAGGATGCCTACTTGTCTTTTCCCAGCTGCTATCTTGTCCCTTGGATGAAAGAATTTTAATCTTGACCATTGGAAGGTTTTGGCGCCAAAATTCTATTTAACAGCTAGCATCTGATACCTTGTTTGGGGTTGAGTACTTTGGAGTGGAGTACTTGTTTGGAGTGTAGGGGAGTAGTTATCATGATGGAAGAGTGTTGAGTGGGGAGGTGATGATGGAGGTAGCAGTTTACAGGAGGGGTTACGGGTTGTGTGAGGTGGAAGATGGTCAAAGGGTTTGACTGGGGAGGAGTAATAAAAAATGGAGGAGGTGGATTTATTTTTTTGTGGTGTGGGCTGGGTGGAGTGGATTAGGCCAGGGTAAGGTTTGGAGTGGATTTTTGGATTTGAGTGGATTAGTAACTAAATAACCACAAGAGTCCGTTTGGTTGTATTAGTTAACCACAAGGACCATTTTTGCAATAGCTGAAAATCAAGGGGTTGGGTTTGGCCATCCTCCAAACATGTTTCAAGGGTTTTTCCTGCCAAGCGTGATAATCCAAGGACCAATATTTGCAATTTTCCATTTTTGGACCTTCAGGGATTAAAATTACCAACTGTTGAAACTTGAGGGATCAATATTGCAAATCCTTCAAACTTTATATCCAAGGACCAAAATTGATAATTTTTTACTTTTAAATGCCTTGGGTTGACTTTTCTTTCAAAACAAATATTCAGGGACTAGTTTTGACAATTTTTGAAAGTTGAGGGACTAAAACTGCCAATTATGCAAACCTTGTTCGTTATTCATCTGTTTTTAATAATTTTGCATCTGAAACATATAAAACACAATCCTGCGATATTTTTTGTATTTTGATGCATTTCTGAGTATTTTTGGATGTTTTGGCAATTTAGATTGACAAAAAATGATGAGTATTTACACACTCATCAGTTACCGATTTTGTGATTATGGAGGATATTCGTCCGGTAATAGATGGTTGCTAAGTCAAGTTGTGTTCGGAAAGCCGTTTGTGGAAGCTTCTAAGATGAATTATGACCCGTCTCTAGGGATTGTTAGGTTTAAGGATGAGAACGATGAGATAGCTTACCAAATGCCTTACAAGATTGAACAATTTCGTCTCCTATCAAACATCGAAAAGGAACACAAGCAAGCAGTCTACTATAGGAATGATGAGGATAGACGTAGAGGAGTAGACTATGTCATGAACAAAATATTTGGTTTTTACAAGGAATGCTTGCAACTAGGTCCGGAATAGAAAACCAAGATCGAGGATGACCTAGGAACCGGAACCGATAATGAGGTCACGTAGGGATGAGCATTTCGACCCGAATCCCGAAACCGAACCGGTACCGTACCGAAATGGTACCGTTCTCGATATACGATACGGTACTGGGACTACGAAATAAGGTGAAAAAAAATCGGGACCACTAATTCGGTACGGGACCGGTACCAAATCGGGAAATTCCCGAATAAAAACGGGAAAAACCCGATTTCCCGGTACCGGTACCGGTATCCGAATCCCGTTCGGTACGGTACCGGTACCACTATTTATGCTCGGGAAAAAATCGGTACCACTAATTCGGTACGGGATCGGTACAGTACCGGTACCGTGCTCATCCCTAAGGTCACGTAATAGCTCATGACTTTGAGTCTAGCTACAAGACTCGTAAATAAAGAAGAGCGCTTCTTGAGAGGCAACACATGTTTTATTGTTTTGTTTGATTTTAATTATTTCCGTATGCATGCTTTATTTTTATTGTTTGTGGATCATGTTTCAAACTAAATTGTGAAAATGCTTTACTTTGTTGTTTGTCTTAACTTCATAAAAGGTATTTCACAAAAGATAATTGTAAGGGAATCCTAAATTTGTTTTTAAGAACGGAATCGAACATGACCCACAACAATATTAAATGAACATGTATATTAGTATTTGTTTGAGTCAAATGCTTGTATCGAGTCATAATGATGTTTTGCAGGAAATTCCAGGGATTAAGGCATAAGTTTTTTCAGAAATTTTCCGAAAACTTAACATGAGATTTCTGTCAGAACACTCTGACGACGTCAGGTGTAAAAATCTAGAAATTTTACAAGTTTTGTTTTTCTAACGGAGTCTTAAAGTTTTTGTTAATTCTTTAGTTTTATAAATTCCAGGAAATCTACAAACATTCATTCAATAAGCATTATATATATATATATATATATATATATATATATATATATATATATATATATATATATATATATATATATATATTGCCGCCGATTTTACGCGAGGTTGCCATGATTGTTTTCTCAGGTTTAACAGGTTATATTAGACAAGAAGATGATTTATTATTTCGAAAGGGAAGCTTTCAACGTTCATTTTCTTGGAGGAGGATTTAATCATGTTAACGATTTATCCACATTTGAATGTATCAGGGGAGTATTTGTTTTCATTCTTTTACGGTTTTACCTTATTTACTTTTACATCTTTTTATTGAACATTGGGGACAATGTTCAGCCTAAGTGTAAGGGGAGAGTAAATGATGATACCTTAGAGAATACAATTGATCTTGAGATTGTTTGTTTAATGGTAGGTGTGTAATAAAACTAAGAGAAATACTGTTAAGGCAATTTTAGCGCCAAATTTAAAAATTTTTACAACATTACGAGTGAAGCTTTAGCCTTAATGAGCATCTCATGGATAGGAGTTGTATAGCTAGCACAAAAACCGTACCACTCAAAAAAAATTTCCACCTAAATATGTGAGGTTCGCCTTTAGATTTGTTAGGAAAAGCATTCATTATTAGTGCTTATGAGTGTACCAGTAGTACTTAGATTTTGGAACTTGCGTTAGTGATGCATCCCGAGACCGCTAGTGAGACTACATTCGTGTAGTAGGATTTACTACATGATAAGAGGCATTAGGATCACCCTTGTGTTAAACCTGTATCATAATTACTTGACCATTTAAGTCAATTACCTTGACTAGTAAAGTCAATTAATTTTTCCCACACCTTTGCGTTGTACTCATTTTTAGTACACGATACCCCTAATACACCCCTCCGAGCCTATCTTTTCGTTTCTAACTTTAAGCATTTTACTTAAAGGAAGAATTTGCTAACAATCCACCCCAAATGTACACCCAAATCGCCTTAGCATTCCGTGTATGCACTCATCTTTAGTGCATTATTGTTATTTGTTTAAATCCTTAGTTTATTGTCTAATTGATTACATGGTTGCTAAGTCGAGTCGTATCTTGTACATATTGTTTTGGGATGATTGGGACTCATGAGTAAAGTACTATTGTTATGGAGTAATGTGGAAGAACATCATATATTACCCCCATATGTGCGTAATCTTAAAAAGTACTCAAAGTGTTTTGATTATCTTAATTCGAGTCATTAGAATAGTTAATTGTAAAGTATGTAAAAGTTCAAGTGTAAGGGGAATGCAAATTCCCTATGATGTATTATTTTGGATGGTAGGGCAAGAGTGTATGCAAAAAAAAAAAAAAAAAAAAAAAAAAAAAAAAAAAAAAGAAAAAAAAATCGAAAAATCAAGAAAAAAAATAATAGAAAAAGAAAAAGAGAAAAAACATACGGACTACCATCACGTTTCATTTTATGTTTTGTTAGTTTTTGATTAGCTTAAGTCGAGTCGAGTCTTGGCTTAGCAACGCCACATTGTACATGTAATTAACCAAGATGAGTAACTCGTCACCAGTAAATATTGTCTTTATCCAACAAAACCGTGTTTATACTATCCCTACACCTCACGTTAAAACCTTTTAAAAGGCCTCTTTGATAGTTTATTCTAGGTGCTTACGCCAAGTGGTGGAGGTTTGATCTTTTCCCAAGCCTATGGTAATCTATTTGCTATGACAGGTAGTGAGAGATATTTTCCATTTCCATATTGTGATACATACTTTATTACACCCGAGAGATGTGAGTATCTAAACACTATTTGTGAGGTGCTAGTGTATAATTTTCGTGCTTGTTTTTTGTTGTAGTGAAACGATTATTTGTTGTAATTACTTTTATATTAGTGTTAAATGACCCCTAACATGTATTTTGATTAGAATAAAAGCGCATTTGCTTGAGGACAAGCAAATCTCAAGTGTAAGGGTATTTGATGAAGCGAAAAATGTACTGCTTTTGAGGGGTCATTTAAGGTCAAAGTCGAGATTATTTGATCAAATATTGCCCTAAATCGTTTCTTTTGTCATTTTAGGTACTTTTGAAAGGAATTTTACAAAAGAAAGCATTTTGGACGTTTTTGAAGTGAAAAAGTGCAGAAAACGACAAAGTCTCAAATCATGCTGGAAATTGCACTTGACGGCGTCACATACTACTAGTGACGGCGTCATGAGTTGATAAAAGGGTGGATAAATCAATTACACATGACGCGCCAGAATGTTTTGTGAAGGAGGTCTGACGGCGTCACGTACAAAAATTCCAAGGCTATCAAGAGTTATCATAAAGAGTGACGGCCCAGAACCCATAGAGAGCAAGATCTTCTTACGAGTGCTTTGTGCGGAGTATATAAATCTATGTATTCATTCTTTTGGTGAATCATATATCATATTTGGTAGGTAGCTATGAGATGCTGAATTTGAATCTAGCTTTTCTATTAATGATTTTTTGGGATCACAATGAAAGTGCCCCATACTTTTGTTGTAGGAATTACAATGCAAGTGCACCAAGTATATGATTTATGTTTTATGGTCTTAGAATTTTGTAACAACTAGTTTTGCTAAGTTCAAGCCACTTCCAGCAACCCACTTGTATGTATTATGTTGTTTAAGAAAGTTGTTGATATCTGTTGTTATTCTACTGGTGTGTAGAGCAATTTAGCATAGAGGTGTTTCCATATAGTTATTAGAGAATAATAGGCCCAAGCCACGATTATGGGTTTAGGGCATTTAGGTTTTACCATTATAAATAATGGTCGATAATAATACTATTAGTATTATTATTAGTATTATTATCGACCATTATTTATAATGGTAAAACCTAAATGCCTTAAACCCTAATAATATATTAGAGAATAATAGGGCCAAGCCCGGCTTGTAGGTTTATGACAGCTAGGATTTTATCATTATAAATAATGGCCAATAATATTATTGTACTCTAATAATAGTGTGATTTGTTTATATTTTTGGTGCTAATAAAAGTCACTCTCTGAACATTTGTTATTTTCTTACTCAAGGTTTAATTTGCTTTGTTGTTTTCACCTCTTAATCGTATGCCGTCACTATTACGGATTCATGGTAATTGAAATCAACCTAGCAATGACTATGTAGACATATGATCCTGTATAGAGGCTAATAGCCACTTATAAACTCATGTATATCAATTTGGGATTCATGTGTCATTTGCATACTGACATCAAGAATCAGTAAGACTAATTAAGAGGTTTATCAAAACACAATGGTGGAAGAAAAGCCTCACCACCAAGACATTAAGGCTCATATTAAAATGTTGCATTTCAAACCAGCACGCTAAACCAATTTCCTAAACATATCCAATTTGGTAAACATAAACAAATTAAAACCCGAACACTGAACAACAAATCTTCATCTTCATATTCTTCCTTCTCATCATAAGCCTTAATTCAAGGTAATTGTTAATAATACTTTTGAATGCGAGTTATTGATTTCCAATGTGGCTTCACACACACATGAGTAAGGTCGGGAAAGTAGCTCTTTAAATCGACCTCATTATCCGCGAACCCTTATGACCAAATGAGTTGCGAATCAGTCGTAAAAGGCTATACTATTAGGGATGGTATCTTCTACAAAAAATACTTTACTCGCCATCTACCAAATGATGCTATAGATCGTGTCTTACCGCCATCCTCGACTTCCGTTTTTCTTAGAACCACTTGAATTAGCAGCTTTAGCGTCTTTAGAGTGTGCTTCAGCTAAACTCTTTCTAGAGCTTTTGGCAGGAAGTTGTCTCTCCACTCCCACTCCACTCACTTGATTTTCCCTTATCTTGGGTACTATTCCTGGTATAGTTAACATTCTTCGTACCAACACCTCTAGTTTTCAACAAAACGCCTACCTCGTCGAAAGTCTTGGAAAATGGCGAGCGATGCCACTCGGAAGGTGATGCGATATCTTCGTTGAAATGAGCATCAGGAGGTAGGGAAAGATCAGTATCTTCCACTTTCATAGGGTTAAAAACAAAATGGCCACGAAGATATACCGGCTCTTGAGTGATCAGTGTCACCATAGGGCTTTTGTCATATCATCCTATCTTGTCATAGAGCGTCACAGACTTTTTCTCATCGTTGTTCGAATGACTCGAATGGTGCCCAGCCACTCAAACGCATGATGAAATCTATATGTTCAATACCATAATTTAGCAATATGTACTCCCTCCGTCCCAATTTATTTGTCCACTTTTGACTTTTTGAGTCTTTCTTTGTCAACTTTGACCATAAATATTTTTATTTGTGTTATATAATACTTGATGAAAATTATACAACTTAAAAATACACTTAAAACTCAATCTATTCATATATTTTGCATCAAATATTAAATAACACAAACAAATATATTTAAGGTCAAAGTTGACAAAGAAAGACTTTGAAAATCAAAAATGGACAAATAAATTGGGACGGAGGTAGTATGTAATAGATAGGAGACGACATGTAAATTTCTAACATAACATATCAATCACATATAATAGATACGATATGAAATAAACATTATAAATAGATACGACATGTTCGAACCTATAAACATGACGATGGTCAACTTGATGGTTCTTCCTAATTTGCTCCGGCGTTCCAAGAACCATCAAAAAGCAATGCGACCACTAAGCATTTAAAAATCTTATTTTACTGCCGAGACCACCTATTTCAACAATAAATTACGCAGTGCGATCCCCATGCCACATGCCACGCATGTCGTCTTTCATGGTTGATTGAAAGACAATCCAAATACATATAACTATGAGTCATGTTCTGCTACGGTAAGATTTTGTGTGTGTGTGTATGTGCTAGTTTCAAAAGGAAGAGAAGTAGGTGCCCGGTGGATATTTGTGTTTGTTTGTTTAGCTTTGATCCGTTTGAATACAAAGTTTCATTACAGATTTAACTAAAAGGTGGGGATCACACTTGTTAAAGTTTTAGCAAAGAAGAATATGTTGAACTTGTATTTAATGGTGAGAAAGAATTAAATGTAGTAGTTGGGAGTTGATTATGGATAGGATAAACGGTGGAGATTGTGATCCATGTGATAGTGGTTTAAGGTTTGTTTGGTGAGTGGGTGGATTAATGACGTGTCAAATGCTCAAATGGAATGAACAAAGAACCAGTTATAAATAAAAAGACGATAAGTTAAAAGAAGGAAAACAAGTGAGCAGAAAGCTTGATTTTGGACAAAACAAAAAAAACAAAACAAAAAAAGACGGGTGTGAATCAATACCAATTATTGACACACAACAGATTAATTAAGAAAAACATCGACTTCCTAAGACTCTAATTCATTGGCTCACAAAGTTGAGCTATGCATGTCTACTACTTTATACAAAGTAGAGCTACTGTAAATACATTTTTGTTGGATCGTGTGAAAGCATTGGAGGGTTGTGATCACCAGCGTAAATCATTCAAGCTAGTGTGTTTGCAGGAAACAAAACTCTATCAAAAAGTTGAAAGACATGTGTTGGATCTATTGTTGCTTTTCTGAAACAAATAATTTACCATAGATCATTATTGTTAATTTCCCGCATAAACTCTTTGGAGAAGGATTCTCTAAAGACTAATTAGTGTTAACGCCCAAACGAAATCATGAGCCCATATTGGACCCATATTCGGCCAACCCATGGGGGTTGAGGAGGTGATTGCGTTTATCTTGGACTAGAAGTTTTCCAATGCCTATGTAAGGTATGTTTGGCATGGAAGATTGTTGAGAGATCGATTATACTTATTTTTTCAAAAAAGAAGCTATTTAAAAAAAAAAAAAAAAAAAAATCATAATCTCTTAAAACCAAAAGTTATTTCATAGAGCTTATAAAAATAATTTTTTTTTTTATAATTTTCATCTTCAACGCCATCTCCGGACAGTTACTTTCGCCAAACATACCGATAATGATTCATTATTTGATATCCTTGGAAAATCTAATCAAGAAAACGAAACACACCTCTCCTCCTGCACCCCATAACCGATCGACATCATCCCTAAAACCTTAGGGTTTTGTCGATTTACATTAACAAACAAGAACACCGTGTTTGGTTGCTTGTATTTGTGAACGTGAACTAGCATTCAAGCATTCCACCGTGACGTGTTGTGCATGCCATAGAGGCAACTTACTTTAGTTGCTTAAGGGTTTTCGTGAGACTCAAGAACATGATCAAGATCCATTCTATGTTCATCCGAGCAAAACCAAGAGGTTAGTAAACATACATGTGTGTTTAATTATGTGTTAATTCATTTACATCAAACGGATCCCTATGGGACATCATTCCGCTGCGTTTACTCGTTTATTATAGTAATATGATTATTAAATTCCAACGGAATTATGATAAATCAACAAAAATAATGATACACCGAATGACATGCTAAACCAACAAAAAAAAATGCAGATTTAGGTGGCATTAGATCATTTTCATAGGTCGTCGTTCGTTGTTGCATTATCTGATGTTTCGATATTTTTTTTTATTATTATTATTATTTTTTTTTTGGGGGGGGGGGGGGGGGGGGGGGGGGGTTCGATCTGCTGGTGTTTTGAGTCTCACTTGTTGTTCGCTTTGCTGATATTACGAGTGTAACTTGATGCTATTTTCGGTGATAAATCGGTATTGTTCGAGTATGAAGTTGCTGATATAAGGTTCATTATCTACCGTTCGAGAAAAATTGTGGATATAAATATATACCTTAGTAGACAATGTCATAATAATATCTGATGAATGTGAGTTGCTCTAAGCTTAATACTCTTTTACTCCTTCCTGTATAGTTTTTTCTATAATTTATTGCTCAGCTCTCAACCTTGGTCTTTCCACAATTTTGCTATTTTTTGCCCTCGTGGTGTGGATAAAGAGTCTATGATAGGCTAAGTCAATTAACCGGTGGCTAAAAACCTAAGGCTGTTTCCGATGTATGTCAAAGTTGGTTGATATTTGTTGTAATATTATGAGCAAATGATTGTAGTAGTATACTGGGAAAAATAATGTGCATAATTAAGCATATAAAAGGTGCATAACTTATAAAGTATCAAATGAATCTTGATGATAAGGTTTTCTTTCGGGTGGTATGAAAGTTAATGTTTGGCTGCGGTTTGTGTTTTAATAGTAGTTCTGTTTGGTGATTGCTGGAAGCACAAGCTTTGGGATTTTTGCATCTAGTTATATTGTTATCCGATACAATGGGTTATCATTTCTGGACTTTGACATTCAAGTATGGGTCATTTCTGAAGCTGTTATACTTTCTGCTCTGTTGTCTTCTTTTTCTCTGAAATTTGCAGCTTGTTGCATTATACAATATTCGTAAATATAAAATTTGTTTAGCTAAATCCACATCTAGAAAGTACTCATCGACATCCTACAACAAACGATCCATGTTCTGTATAAGTATTTTGTTCGAGAGTTGGAGCCATTTTGTACTAATGTACTGCTAGCTGTGACTTTAGATGCAAAATATTATCAGTACGAAGCATAACACATTAACTCGTTTATCTTGTTGAATAACATAAGTTTTACCTTTACTGTTCTATTATCTCAAGCATTGAAACCGACATTATTGTGGCAGAACATATCGTTTAACTTTTGCTGTACTAAACCATTCATAAGTAATGCTGCAATACATCTAACACACATAGAGCTACTAACTTTATGTTTTAACTAACCTTAAGGGTGTTTATTTAAGCTTATGTGTGGGGCTGTGGGCTTATTAGCTTATTTGATTTCGGCTTATATTTTATAAGCCCCAATTTTTCGGCTTATATTTTAAGACTTTTGGGCTTATATAAGTTTATCATATTATAATAAACTTATAAAAGCCCACAAGTCTCAAAATAAGCTGGAAAAATGGGGCTTATGAAATATAAGCTGAAACACAAATAAGCTCATAAGCCACATATAAGCTTAATAAAACTTGTAAAAAAACAGCATAACATGATTAAACACAGGTCAGTAACATTCACATAAAACCACAAAACACATCATACAACAATAAAAAAACACTAAAAACTAACTAAGATCATCCCAAACTCCAAAATCAGAACTAGACTTATCATAACTAATCACACTATCTTGACACCCAATAATAAACGTACTCCGCGTCTCATCCACATTAATCAAAGCATGAGCAGTCCCAGCAGGACTAACCGCCACCGCCACATCCTCCACACCAACCAAAACCTGCGCAAACCCCTTCTCAAGTCCCTTATTCTCCAACCGAAACAATGTCCTACCACCCCATATCAAAAAAGTCTCATTACAACCATGATGCCTATGATTTCCCCTATATCGACCCGGTTTTATCTCACCGACATGTATCGAGCCACAAACCAATGCACCACCTTTAATTCCAGAAGCTAAAGCTATAGAAATTGGATCAAGTAACCATCCCCTGTTATCTTTAGCTATTTTTGATGGGAAATTTGATTTGAATCTAATGACATTAGCTTCTTGGTCTTGATTTATATCATCATTGGCTAAAAGGGTGTTTGTTTTTATGGGTTTTGGTTGGATTTGTGAGTTTTGTTGGATTCTAAGGAAAACCCATGTTAGGACTAAGAGAAGTGATAGTAAGAATGGAAAAGATTGTGGTTTTTTTAAGAAAAGTTTGAGTCTTGAAAATCTTGATTGGATTTGAGGGTTTGTGAAAACTGGGAGTTCTTGGGTGTTTGGGAATGAGTTTCTTCTAGGGTTTGCCATTTTTTTTTTGTTGGATGAGTGAATGGATATGTCTACGAAACTTTATACCTTTTTATGTGGATCTGAATCTCCTGCTATACGATGTAACCTTGGGTAAATGACCAAATTGATGGTTGAAGTATGGATGCATTGATGGAAATAATCCAAGCTTAACTCATGACCAAAAATTAAAATAACGAACGTGACATATGTTACTTTTTAACTAACTCCAAGCCTAACTTCTAACCAAATATTAGTATAATGAGCTTCAATTATAATATGACATGTGTCACTTCTTATCTTAAAACTCATATTTATTTTCAAATTAAAATATCTTTTTATATATTTATTTTTTTAATGATCTAATTTTTCATATTTTTTAAAATTTGTGCTATTTAATTCAACATCCATTTTGATATATTATTATGAGTTTTTAGTTTTTATATTTTTAGTAGGTTTATTTTGTTTCTATTCAAATTTTTACAATTTTAACCTTTATTTTCAACCAATACAATCTTGATTTGTCAAAATCATATACTTTTAGGGAGAGTGTTTGACGGGTAAGAGATTGCAAGCGTCTGTCTATATGCTTGAATAATGATGTCACGGGGAAGCTACAGGAAACCAAGCAAACACATAAAACTAACGTATATAAATTCGGAGTGTTGTGAAAAAAAAATTACTAAACGGGTAGGAAATTTCAGGAGAGAGTTGGGCTAGCAATTTACTTACTATTTTTATAAAATAACTATATTGATCACTGTAACTGTGCACGAGTATCCAACTAGTATTAACAAAAGCCTCAAGGGAGCTCAAAAAGAACAACAAGGAATATACATGAATATCAAAAAGTAAGAAACAGGGAGAAAACAAAATCAAATGATAGTTAAGACATCGAACGGCCTAGTAATCCACCTATCCCATTCAGCTGACCCATGAGGATACCCGGCAGTAATCCAAATCTTAGATAGGCGCTGAATCGATGAGAAGATATCTTCGTCCTTTATACTTGATATGGAGTGAAACGAAACGAGTCGAGCCAAGCAAAGCCTGAGCTTGCCAGAGCTCGAGCTCGGCTCGTTTATATGCATAAAGTTCGAGCTCAGGACAGAGCTCGTTTCGATCGAGCCTCATATTTTGAGCTCGAGCTCGGCTCGTGAAACACAAGCTCAAGCTCGGCTCGGGCTCGACTAACTTATATAACGTGTTGAAGGAAATAAAGCTCAAAGGCTCATTAATCACACGCGGCTCGAGCTCGTTTATTTTTTTAAGTTCGTTTATACATGGTTATATGTATAAAAAAAAATATTTATACATATATTTTAGAGCTCGTTTAGGCTCGCGAGCCTTATCGATTTTTAAATATAAAGCTCGGGCTCGAGCTTGTTTAGGCTCGGCTCGTTCGAGCTTTTTACCAATCTGATCTCGAGCCTTTCACGAGCGGCTTGACTCGTTTCCACCCCTAATTATTAGCATGTAGAGTTTTGCTAACGACTATTTTAAATGTTCCGGTCAAATATATGTGTTTCACTATAATTAGTTGTAAGAAAATAAGAGTAAATTCATTATATCTCAATCAAGTGTAAATTGTGTATCTAATCAGGAGTCTTCACTCTTTTTTGAGATTTTCATCCAATCAGGGTTATTCACAAGTGCTATTTAAATAAAATTATTTGATTAACCACGGCTCTTACGATTGTAGCAAAACCTATTTGCATATTCTAAGGTTTGTTCCCCAGTAGTTTTCTTTAAACGAGTGAACTTTACCCGAGCTACATTTGGTGATTAACCTTTGCAAGTCCCAGGAGATACATACCACTTAGAGTTGTGATCATTATGATTTTGAGTAGATCAAGCATATGGCCGATAAAAATATGCATTGTTGGATTACAACACAATATTTGGCTTATTCAATGTTCCAAAGGCAAAAAATTTGTAAAATTCAAGCAACATCTCACATGGGAAGATGTTTCACAATTCACATGAAGTGCAACTCAAAGTCATATTTGACTAAAATGGGTATGAATTCCATTTTATAACAAGTCCACACCAAGTAACTCTTTTGAAACTTCCATCCGAACCAAAAAGTAATAAAGCTTGATTCAGGTGTTCTCAATAGAGTGGTTGAGGCCTTGAGGGTTTAAGTCCAGTCAAAGACAAAGGTGTTGAATGATTGAGTGTGCGATTTTGTGTTAAATATTTGATAAAGCTTGATTTAGCACCTTAAGAACAATCGGAATTTCTAAACGTGACATAAACTTGTTACAATTCTTTGTGACATGGATACAATTTTCACACCATCTTGAAAACAACCTATATGAATCTCAACAAGCAATTGGAGACCAAAAAAGAAAAACACGAGCTCATTAGTCCCTTGCGAGAAGTACCTGCGTACCTTAGTAAAGTTAATTCTGTTTGCTAAGAAGCTCTTTAAGAATAGCATCACTCACACCATTCCCAAAAGCAAACAAGTGTCCGCCACCAGTGACCTCATGATACTTGATCCATCCGAGCTGTTGCGCTATGTACCTTTGCAGTGTTACCGGCACAATGAGATCTTCGTCACCCATCCATATATGAACTGACCCTTCTTTGTTTGGAAACGGGTTTTCGATATCCATTGGATCAAAGTTCCACTTGCCGAATCCAATATTCAAGTCACGGTGGACGGACTCAAATTCTCCTTGAAGTCTTGGTTGTGATTTCAGCGCTTGTAACTGTAACACAAAAAATAAAATAAAATAAAAAATAAAAAATGTTAGAGCATCTACAATGTATAAAATCTTTAAAGACTTGACGCATTTAATGTTTTTCTTCCACAATTAGTGCATACCTCATTTAATGTTAATAGCTTCTTTTTTTTTTTTTTGTCAAAGGCGGTGTTCTACAAATCATTCTTCTAAAAGTCTTTATCCCAATGTTTCAAATAGCTCAAATAACTTTTTCAAATAGTTAAAAGTCATGTGTAAACTCATCGTAGATACTCTTAGCAGATGTAACAAACAAACAAAAGCATTTGTAAAATTTGGATAATTATCATTTTTATTTGTATTTCAGGGTCAACATCAACATGAAGACCAATTTTATATATTTTCATTGAATAATACCATACTTTCAAGGGAAAGTGCCACAACTCACAAGTGAAATTAGATTGCATATTATATATAACTCAAAAGTATGAAATGAACCAATAGTGACTCATTCATCGATAAAAGATGAAAAGGACAATGGTAACGTTACTACTACGTATAAGACAATGTGAAAACTGAAAATGGCCTACCAAAGAGACAAACATGATTACATGAATAACATAGAACGATAGAAAGTAAGTGGGTGTTTTTTTATAACACAACTTGCAGACATAACGAATATGTTCTATCCAATATAGCAAAACAACAAGGAAAAACGAATCTAGTCAACTCTTTAGTTTCATTATAGTAATGTACTAGCTAACTAAGCCAGGATTAAATTTATATTCATTTCCAAACGTGCATAACATGCTATGATCGATCAGCTTATGTCATGTGCAGTGGCGGCGACAGGAGGGGGCTGGTGGGCACGTGCCCTTTAGCAAAAAAAATTGTAGCGCAAATTTTCTAAAATATCTGACTATATATTGTACGCAATATACTAAGCAATGTACCTCACACATGTCTTAATCATGACTTGAACTCATAACCATTAGACTGATGCATCAGGTCATGCAAATTCCGCTAGTCCAAAGGCCCTTTAATTTGGTCGAGTTAATTACATATAATATGATTGCTTAGATTAGATCATTCACTAGTACGCGTACCTGATTTGGATCCATGGCACCAATAGCCTTTGTTAAAATTTCAATGTCTGGTGGACCATAAGCAGGTGTTCCATCGATGACCGAAAATGAAGGAAACCATTTTTGAGTGTTCCACCAATAGGTCAGCTGTGGTAGATAGTGAGCGACACGCATAGCCCATTGATCTTGTTTAGATTGCCGTGAAAATGCTTCGTTGGTTAAGTTTAAAGGTAGGTTAGGCCACCAGTAATTGACTGCTGGTGCAATAAGAACTGCTCCCTCAAGCCTGTTTATCACATATAGATACGTAAGTACTTAAGTGCTAAAGTGACTATGTTTTAGAATTAACTAATTATAAGACTGTCAAGATTTTAAAACCGACCTATGAGGGATATACTTGAGAAATGACCAAACAGTTTGACCACCCATAGAGAATCCAGCCACATAGAATTTTTGTCCGAGATTCATTTGATCAGCTAGCTCCTCGACATCTAACGCAAAGCTTTTCACAGTTCGCTTTGGATCAGGGTCGCTTTCTCCATAACCAGGACGATCTATTGAAATAATGTACACTCCTAGTTCTTTGACAATATCCTGTAAAAGAATATCAACATTTTTTCATAAGCAAGCTAGAACCGAAAGTGAGATATAGGAAGGAAGCTAGGTAACGACCAAATGAAAATTTTAATCGTTCGTACCGGTGAGGCAAAAGCGAAAGGATTGTGGTACTTGCAACAATCGAAGCAATGGACATATACTATTTTGGATTTTGCTTCATCTTTTGGGACACCAGATTCGGTATATGTGATATGTCTTCCATCGCGAAGCTTAATCCTTGGAGAAGTAATAGGAGGTCCATTTGGTGATCCGCATGTTTGCGGAGGTGGTGGAATAGCTGTTTGATAAGCCCATGCACAAAACGCCGCTAAGAAGGCAAGTAGTAATACCCTCAAGATCCCTAAAGACAATAAAACATTAAACGACTTATATTGCAACTATATCGCTTAATAGCATATATAGTAAGTTCAGTGACATAAGTGAACAGAAAATACTTTCAAATTTATGAAACTATGAAAAAATATTTGAACATGACTAAAAAAGATGAGAAAAGATGGAATGAACACATCAAACTCACCAAAGGATGAATCGGGCTTCGATTTCCTGGTATGAGATCGTGCTGCTCCTGCTGAAATCTTATTGTTTGCTCCTGATTGTGACATTGTTAATTTGCTAGAGGATGATAGAAAAGTCACTCTTGTGGACTGCTGAAATGCGATTGTTGATTTATTTATGGTCGTGGTTGATATATGATTGTGATGCATATTTTATAAAAATGTGGGGTAGGTTAATTCATTGGTCTCAAATCACAGCTACGACTGGGATATTGCATACAGTACAAGATAAGGGTCGTATTATTTGTAGCCCCCACAGAAATAACAAAAACCCCAAGATTAATTGAGAAAGAAATTAAAGCAAGGAAAAGTGCACCATGCATTGTGGCCTTCGCACCTTTGAGATAAAAATTAAAGTAAAATGCTAAATCCTCCAAATTGATATTCTTACTCATCTTGCTAACTTTAAAACTAAAAAAGAAATGTAATAATCAATGAAAGTAATCAAGAAAGATAAATACTACGTAGTAGATAACAATTATACAGAGAATAATGTGAAAATGTGTGACAAAGTCTGCACCCAAAAAAAATATATAGATGACAAAGTCACCACCCAGTACCCACCATATAGACAATCTTCAAAAGCTTCCAATTCATATGGTTGCAATTTCCAAACCTGCCTCGCTTGACTGCCCTTAATGTTCAAGTCAAGGAAGCTTGCACATTTTTCTCTTCCACAAAAACGATCATTGTTTATTGACCTTGATTATAAAATATCTTTTTAAAAGATTTTATATTGTTACTGTATGATAAAATAAGATTAACATATTTGGAGTAATTATTTAATATGTACATTAGAGTAAAATGCATGTTCGGTGTTACAAGATTTCCCCACACAACATGAACTTTGATACCAAGCTTGGATTAACATAACCGATCATGTTTTCTCACAAACAAAACAGCGGGACCAAGTTAATCTTTTTTCTTGTGAGTAAACATGACCGATCACGTTCATTCAAGACCTCAATTTCATTTTATATGCATGCGTTGGAGATGCTTGAAGTCTTGAACAGCGTAGTAGAACTTGGGTAATTTTCCAACTTCATGGCATATTACTATATATATAATTTTACATCAAATACGTTGTCGTTCAATATGTGGGCTACATTTCTTTTCATTTTGGGCTGGTCCTTGTCGCAAGTAGCTACAGCATTGGTCTTTTGGACAAAAACATGATAAGAATTGAAATTTGGGCTACATTTGTTCATTTTATAAATGCCGTTCAATATGTGGGCTACATTTCTTTTTTCATTCTTATATATATAATGGAGCGTAGAGGTGCAAGTTCGTAACCCATTTTTTTTAACCGGTGGTTTAACCGGAATCGGTTTTTTCAAAAACCGGTTATATTAAAACCGGTCCGGTTTTTTTTAACCGAACCGGTTAGACCGGTTATGGGTTTTTATGGCCGACCGGTTTTTTACCAGTTATATACCCGGTTTTAAAAAAAACCGGTTTTAACAGGTTTTATTTATTTTTTATTTTTTTTAAATATATACACGTGGCCGTTTAAAAAAAAAGTTACCGTTTTAAAATTTAACCGGTTTTACCCGGTTTTTTTTTTTTTTTAATTATAGCCGTTTTTAAAATATATATATATATATATATATATATATATATATATATATATATAGCCGTTACCCGGTTTTTTCCCTTTTTTTTTTTTGTTTTTTTTAAGTTTACCGAGGCCAAACGGCTATAATGCCATATGATCGTTTTTTTTTGAATTTTTTGAGGGTTTTTGGGAGTTTTAAGCCACTATAAATAAAGGTAATGAGTTGGGGTTGAAAACACATCAAAAACAATCTCGTTTCTTTCTCTAATCTCTCAAAAACGCTCTAAAATCGCTAATTCGCTATAATGGAAAACTCACAATCACAACAAGCTTCCACTACTCCCTCCGTTGCTACTAGCAATGCCCGAAAACTACATTACACAAATGATGATGTTGATATAGTTAGACCAACTACCCGAAAAGGTGATGTGTGGTCTAATTTCGATTTATGTGTTATGAAAGATGGTAATTTAAGGGCGCGTTGCCACAAATGTGGGAATTTTTATAGCGTCGGGTCTAACACTACACTTAGGAATCATTTGGGTAGTTGTAAGGCGGTTCGAAATGATATGTCGCAAGGTACTATTGGTGCGGATGGTCAAGCTTTTATATATGATGCGGATGCGCTTCGACTTGATTTTACGAAGTTTGTCATTCAACAAGGGCTTCCATTCAATCACTTCGACAACGTCAAGCTTACGGAGATCAACAAAACGAGGCTACAACCTCGGTATCAACATGTAAGTCGTACTACTCTTAGAAGTGATGCTTTTAAATTATGGAAAACGGCTAAAAAAGATATCATTGAAGGTTTTCGTGAATATAAATATGGTGTTTCTATAACTACGGATACTTGGACCGCACCACATGGTACGGCAAATTCTTTTCTCGCCGTTATAGCTCATTGGTTTAATCCCGAATCTTGGTTATTAATGAAACGGACAATTGCTTTTAAAATATTTGGTTATCCTCATGCGGGATGTAATTTAAGAAAAATTTTGCATGACACTTTAATTGAATATAATTTAGATGATAAAGTTTTTACGATTTCACTAGATAATGCATCAAATAATACTAGAGATATGGACTTGTTAAAATTACGTGTAAAACCTATTTTAGATGGTGCTTTTTTTCATTCCCGTTGTGTTGCTCATGTTATAAATTTATCCGTACAAGCGGCATTAAAAATATGTGATAGTTTATATACGAAATTTAGGGGTTTATTAATAACGGTATATAAATCGAGCAACGAACGACAAATGAACTATAGACGTTTTCGTGTTATTTGTAATGAAGAACCCCTAGGACCTTGCTTGATAATAATACTAGGTGGAATTCTACTTGCATGATGTTTGAAAATATATTACGACAACGTGCGACTTTACAAGCTTTTAATCAAAGACTTATTAATAAAAATAGGTCCAACATAATACTAAACGACCAAGATTGGGATCGACTAAATGAATTAACTATGTTTTTACAAGTTTTTAAAGAGGCAACAACTATATTATCGGGTGTTTGTTACCCAACTAGCCCATTAGTTTTAAAATAAATTTATGCTATGACGGAAAAATTATATGAATTAAAAAACTCACCTTCACGAATGTTTAGAAAAATGGTTAAAATTATAAAAAATAAATTTATAAAATATTTTGCTAGTTTACCTTTGGTTTTTACTTGTTCCGCCGCACTTAATCCATGTTTAAATGTTGGAGGTGTAGAACTTTTAATGACAAAAATAATGGAAAATTTAGACTTATCTTTTGGGTTAGACGGTGATGATGTGGGCTATATAGAATCTCAAATTTTTAGATTTAACGATAATTTTCAAAAATTGTTTGGCATTAATGCAACAAAATATGGTCACCAACAAAACCCAATTGTTGACCAAATGCGTGCCGGATCGTCCTGAATGACAAGAGACATTAATATAAACCTTTATAATTCTTTATTTGAAGACGCTACAAAGCGTCAACGATCATCGGCCCCAACAAGCGAATTGGGACAATATATGGCTACAAACTTTTTAAGAACTTTAAGTCCCGATGAGTTTGCAAACTTTGACATTTTGGCTTGGTGGAAAGAAAGGGAAATCCAATATCCAGTTTTATCCGCTATGGCTCGTGACTTA
The DNA here is from genome assembly GCA_030686995.1 of Artemisia argyi. Lineage (NCBI taxonomy): Eukaryota > Viridiplantae > Streptophyta > Magnoliopsida > Asterales > Asteraceae > Artemisia > Artemisia argyi. The sequence goes on along the minus strand of CM060692.1, from coordinate 61,234,698 downwards.
TTAGTGGTCCAAGTTTCGACGGTAGCTTCCGAATCGGCGTTTTCGGTTAGTGGTCGAATTATATCGGAAAGAAGGACAAGACTAACACCCGAATCTGTGGAAGTATGTGTATGTTTGAAAGATTATTTGGACGGAGTAGATAGGATACAACATGAATCATCGTTGGAAGGTCCAATATTAGATAAAGATGTTAAGGAAGGTATAATAAGAGGAGAAGAAGAAGCGGGGATATCACCTTCGAATACCGAAGGCGAATTAGATGAAGGTGAATTTGAAGAATTTGAAGTTGAAGATTTAGATGTACAAGATTTTTTGGAAGAAAATGATCTTGATGACGACTTGAGTGACTAGTTGAGTATAACGGGTGATGGCAATGCCGAAGCTCGATATACTTGATTACACTAATATGTTTTCGGGTGATGGCCATGCCGAAGCTCGAAAAATGTATTAGTATTTATATGTTTTTATGATTGTATTGTTTAAATAAAAGTTATGATTGTATTTTTTTAGTTGTATAATTGTATTGTTTAAATAAAAGTTATGAGTATATTGTTTAATTATATGTTTGATAATTAACAAGTTATAACCGAAAAAAAAAAAAAAAAAAAAAAAAAAAAAAAAAAAACGTATGAAGTTTTTAGTTAAATTTCGAAAAAAAACGAACCCTGTAAATAACCCAAAAAAAATCCGAATCCGAAAATTTATAACTAACAAAAAACGAACTGGTAAAAAACAGATTCCAAAAATTTATAACCGTAAAAAACCGATTCGAACATTTATAACCGAAAAAAACCGACTCCAAAAAAACCGAACCGAACCGAAACTGGTTTTTTAAAAAACCGGTTTTAACCGAAAAATTTGCACCTCTAATGGAGCGTCAGGCTTGTGGAAGTGTGCCACCCCAATATTCAATACTATTTTCCGAACTTTTTTTTGGGCCTTAATTTGACCACAAACTTTGGGCTTATGGAAGTGTGCCACGCCAATATTCAATAGTATTTTTCGGACTTCTTTTCGGGCCTGAATTTGACTCACAAACTTTGGGTTGCTATGCACACAAGATAAGCAACTAGAACTGGGCCAAGAAAAAAAAGAAACAACGTAGTAAATCTAAAAACAAAAAACTAGGCACAAAAAAATGAAACTTGGATGGATTATATACCGTCAAACGACGAACTGTATAAAACGACGCCCCGCCGCAACGCGGCGGAACAGCTCCCATCTCGTTTTACAAATGTGGGCTACACTAGTTGTTTAGCCCGCGCGTTGCCGCGGGAGCGTTATGTTGATGCTTAAAATTGCACGCTTAAGACATGTTTAGCTAAAAAGATTAAGACATAAGTGCACTTGCAACATATATGACCATTTTACTCGTATTCGAGTTGACCTGAACCCGACAACTTTTTACGTTACAAAAACGGATGCAGCTTGTATAAAGTATAAACTACTTGAATTATGTGATGAAATCAAGAAATAGTTGTAGACAACATATCTCTGTATAATGGAACTTTCCACCAACCACTCTAAAAATTCAATAAACTATATATTATGGCTTCTTTTTACAAATCTTTTCCCAAACCAAATCCTGCATCCTTCTTTTAGAGCCTCAACTTGCTCGGGGACCGTCCTAGTCACTTGTATGGGATGTTTAATTTGCAGCTCCATATCACACATCTTAGCCTGTCACTCCAAAACCTTTAACCTCTTCGATTATGCAGGCATTTCTCTCATGATTGTCACCTCATTCTTCGTTCCAATCTACTACGCTTTAACCTGCCTTCCAATGTCCCTTATCTTGTACCTATCTGCCACCACCACCCTTGACTTTCTTGCTATCTTGACACTCATGTCCCCTGCAATACCTGTAATTATATAATAGTTAACAGAGAGACAGGTCTAAAATAGTCCAAACTGTAATTATTTATGTGCACATAGACCTAAATTGCTTTATTTATAAGATAGCAACATCATATTCATATCCATCCTAAAAGGCAGGTGCCAATTTTAAAAAGCATAAAAATCAGTTGTTTCATAGATGCATTCACTAACAACAACATGGAACATCTATCTATCTATGTTAACCACCAACGCTTCTTTATTAACCCAAACACCCCTTTAATAACCTTAAAACACAACAAAAGCAAATTCATCAAATCCAATAACATCAAATCAATTCAAAAAACCACTCCCAGCTTCTCCTTTAGTCCTAATCACAGCAGTCACCTTACGAATCCTCTTCAAAGCTTTGATGGTAATGGCTGCACATATTTATTAATACATGCACAATTTTCTATCATTGATTAAACATATTGTAATACTTAATTGGGTAGATGTGTTTGAATAAAATAGGATTATCAAAAATTTCAAGTTACACTTTATAAGAAAAAGCAAAAGAGATGTCAAGGCGTCCTAGGTGTGATCATCTCCGGGTTGAGGCTAATTCTAACAATTGGTCAGAGATGTTTGTTCTTTATTGTCGTAAAGCTGCAATTGAGGATCTCCAAATGGCTCAGCAAATGACTATGTGAAAAGGTAGAGGGGGGGGGGGGGGGTGAATACGTTACCGTTTAAAAACTTTATTTCTTGTTGTATCAAATGTCCATTTTTAGCTTGTTCTAATATAAAAGATGTTACTTGTAGTTTATGACTAACATCACTTAAAACATGTTATCACACAAGTACAATCAACAAGTCACAACACAAACAATCACATAATGCAAACATTAAAGTAAGGCAATAAGTAAAAGGAAAGTGCAAACCGAACACGAGGATTTATAGTGGTTCGGTCACGGATCTCCTCTCCGCCCTACTCCACTCCTCGAGTACCCAACTCGAGAGTTACTTCACTAGATCAACAACCTCCCTTTTCGGCGGAGAAAACCTTACAATCGTCGCTTACACTTTTACCGACACTAAGCTAGATGTCGAGTTCTTTTACAAGGGTACAACCACTCCCGTTCGTCGCTTACACTTTTACCGACACTAAGCTAGATATCGATTTCTTTTACATGGGTACAACCACTCCCGTTCGTCGCTTACACTTTTACCGACACTAAGCTAGACGTCGAGTTCTTTACCAAGGGTACAACCACTCCCGCTATGTTTTGTGGCCCAACATAAAAACCTTGTGTTTTATGGCACAAACACCTAAACCATCTAATCTATATTGTTATGTTACAATGATGATCCAAGACATAAAAGTCTAATGGATATGCATGCCTAATCCACATGAACTTCTTGAATAAGAAGTCTTCAACCATTGAGGATGTCAAGTGCCCTTGAATCTTCATATGTTGGAATGCTTCAATGAATGATGACTTCAAGATCTTGTAACCTTCTTGGTGGATCATGAAGTATGATATGCTTACAACAAAGATGAATGTTAGAAGCATTATGATCATTACTGAAAGGGTGATCTACATGGTTTCCTACTTATCTATGTGTGTGTGTTTATTTCATCTTTTCATCACACTTCTAAGTAAAACATAAACTTCTATTTATAGGCAAAACAAAATAAGAAGTTTTCCAAAAACATGTTCTATATACCATGTTCCAAAACCATGGATTACTATTTACAATAACTTTTCATATCTAACAATGTCACATCATATTTATTTCTAGTCAAACATGCATTGAATCAATATGGAATGCTTCCAAAATGTGTAAGACCTTTATGGAAAGTCAAACACTCAACCTTTCTATAAATGCACATGATGTGATGTATACATATTTCTATTTAAAGATTAAGATATATATGAAAGTAAACTTGTATATATTACCTAAGTAATGTTGTTATAGTAAGTTAATGAGTTACTAAAAATGTTTGATTCCTAATGTCATCACATTTTTATCATTTGTAAAACTTACTAATATTACTTAAACACTTAAAGTGGCACTTATTCTATTTGACCCCTAAAGTGCACTTTGACACCTAAAATACTTAGAGACCCTAAAAGTATTTTAGTCATTCTAAATGGTTGGTCAAGGGGTTTGATCATAATGCTACATAACAAACATGTACGAACCTGTGTTGTAGCATACGATGACTCGAGACGTTGAGAGGTGTTGAATGTTTGTTGAGACAAAGTATGATTACAAGTAACTTGTACATTTAATGTTATGTATCAAGTTATACGTTTGTCATCAATCAAAACAAACAAGACTGTATAGATTAAATATCGTAATATTTGCACTAACAATCTCCCCCTTTTTGATGATGACAAAATATGTAAACGTGATAGAACGTAAAATGTAAAAACTTACTTGTGTCCGTATTACTTACTTGCGTCCGCAACACACCTTCTACATTTCCTTCTCCGTTTACACTCTTCTCCCCCTTTGTCGAAACAAAAAGGGCTGTGTCCTTGGAGTTAACTTAATTTCTCCCTGAAATGGCGAGCTTGTATCATCCCTAGTGAAGTGAATTCTTCAACTCCAATTTCCTAAGGTTGTTAGCGGATCCATGGATCAAATTAAGTTCCTTGACCTACACCAAGGTTAGTGTTGTGCAACAAAAAAAAATTATACGAAAAATGCATGATGAATAAAAATCATTTTGGACTATGTTGACTTATCTTCTTCTTTTTGTCGAAACACAAAGGTGCGTCGAAGAATGAGAATAAATAAAATTGCGTGCATGCTTCCCCTAGATTGTAGTTCCCCCTTGATCAATACTCCCCTTTGCTAGGGTCCCAACGTATATGACACAAGAAATAAGAAAGCTACAAAAAATAAAGGTTAGTGCATGATTAACTCCCCCTTGATCAATACTCCCCGTTGCTAGGGTACCAACGTATATGATACAAGGATAAGAAAGCTACAAAAGACACAAAGGTTAGTGTATGATTGACTCCCCCTTGATCAATACTCCCCGTTGCTAGGGTACCAACGTATGTGATTCAAGGATGAAGAACCCTACAAAATAAAGGTTAGTATAAGACAATAATTTTCCTATGTTTGACGGAAGCTCCCATTGTTAAAGGGCGTCAATATGAACCTACAAAAAAATTAGTATAGTGAAAGTTTTGTCTTTAGACAAGCATGTCCTCTACAACAACGTGTATAGACGATCCAATATGAGTGCTTGATGGATATTCCTCCTACGTCAAGAAACACCTAAAATGAAAGAAGAAAAATATTCGATGCAAACATCATCCTTAGATGATAATGCTATATACGATCTAGCGTATATAATGGTGAACCTACAATGAAAGAGTTAGTGCAATATATTTCATCTCAAAGAAAAGTAAGATGTAAATATATAAATGATATAAGCGACTCAAGGTAGAGACCCATGATATCAAAGATCTCATGAGGTGCATTCTTGTAGAAAGAAATACAATCATAAGAAAAATAAGTTGTATTCTTCTAATAAGAATTACAATAAAAACGCGAATATAATATGATAGAAACCTACAAAACAATGCCTAGAGAGAAGATATGAGGATGAGATGCTTTTAATGATGTTGTAAACTAACAAGGAATGAGTTTCTCACCTAAAAGATTGTTTTGAAGAAGTGTGGTAGTTGAAAATTTGAAAAATAGAAAATAAACATTTGCAGGTGGTCTGGCGGAACCCTGCGATGACACGGGCGGAACCCTTGTGAGGGTTCCGTCTGATCCGCTGGGCCATTTATGGGTTTCCAGAAAATTGCACTGGCGGAACCCTCGTGAAGGTTCCGCCAGATCCGCCAGACCTAGAAAACAACACAGTCCCCTTTTTAAAGTGCCGAGACGATTTTCAAAATTTTCGAAAACACTTAAAAACACAAATAAAACTCATATCTGGTTGGGAAAAGATAATAGGACAAGTAAAAACACACGTAACGTTAGAGTTTGAACGAGGGCTAACGATTTTCATTATACTTTAGAAAAAGTATTGAAAATATGACAACATCACAAGATGAATAGAAGTAGGTTTTACGCTAATCCATGGTGGTGATGATTAGTGAAAGAGTTGATTGAAGGTGGTGGTGATACGTAGACACTATTTAAAGAGTTAGAAGCTCGTGTGTATAGCAAATTCTTTATCGAAAGATAAGGATAGAACATATCTACTCATGCAATCCTAAAATTCACAACTAGAGGGATAAGCAACGAATATGACTTTATCATCTACCAAAGATGATGTATCTTGCCATAATGCATGCTTGAATGGAATTGAAAGGAAGTGATAACAATAAGCACCTATGAACAAGAGTTCACATGAAAAGAGTACTAAAAACACCTATATGAGGATGAAAATTACATCATAAGATGCGAGAGTGTTGATTAAACCAACGTGTTGAGAATGAGAGTTTGATTAAAATATCGTTTGCACTTACAATGACGTGCATGATATGTGTCGAGGAAGAAAAAGGATGAGATCCTATGATGGTGTTCTAGACAATGAAGTTGTGAAGTCCTAGTTTTGAGAATAATCCTAGACTCCATTGGTTGTTGGTTGTGGAGATGAAAAACTTTGTTGAACATATGATGTGTTTTTCACTTGATGAGGTATTGGGGGTGAAAAGGGCTTGAAATATTAAAAAGAGAAAAAGTCAAAGGCTTGAATCACTTGTGTTTTTGTGAACCGACTTCAACTAAATGAAGTGTACCTATGTGTTGGTATTTTAGGGTGTAAGAAACATGAGTAGATGTTCTTTGAATACAATTTGACAAAATACAAATATGTGAATGAATTTCTCTCCTCCTAAATAGGTGGACATCCAACATATTGTGTAATGCATCGTATAGGAATTATGATGAAGTGTTTAGGAGGTTGTAGGTTAATGTAAGCGATGAGCTTAGTGAAAGCGATGAGCTTTGTGAAATTGAATGATTTTGAAGTGTTTAGGGATGTTGATTAGCATACAAAGAACTTTATCCTTGAAGTCATGTAGCTCTTCTCTATCAATGCGAGATGATCGCATGAAGAGGCATGTGGTTTTCTCAAAGGAGGTGGAAAGGATTAGAATATTGGTATGGAGGCGACGATGAGTAATCTTGAGGATTGACGTTAGGAGACTCTTTGTGAATGTGGATTATCATTAATGGATGATTGGGAATCATGGAGTTTTGAGGTGTTTTGTTGGTTGACGACTGAAGGTGAATGTGTAAAATGAGGTGATGATGACTTGACAACACTTGAAGCTTGGATATCTTCTTTGTGTTCTTCACTTGCTAGAAAGTGGAAAAGACGCATTTCATAATGAAATTCACTTGACTTTCGACTACATACACAAATATGACAATGAGTGTATGGATATGATAATCGCCCTTTGTTTCAAAGAGCGACACAAGGGTGAATATAAGTTTATGTATCATGAGAGATGGTTTAACCTTAATGGGTTAGGTTGTAGTGGGGATGACACACTTTTTTGGTTACATGGTGGAATCTTCTTGTGAAGATAACTAGGTGTATGATATTGACTCTTGGTTTCTTTGAGGGTATGGAAATGGTGGATGACTCGATATTGGTAGAACAAAGGATAACTCGGTTTTTCATTTCACATTGGTGGTTTAAGGTTTGAGTGATGAAAGGTTATGAGGGTGATTTGATCATCAAAGACCAAGAGATGTGTTAGTATGTGATGATGGAATATGTTAAGGACGTTTTCAATAGAGATCTTTGGAACAAGTGTATAAAGTTACTAACTTTATAGGATCTTAATTGTGTATGCTCTAGAGATGTGTAGGATATGCATAAGGTTTGAATTGGGTTATGAGCAAGGTTTGGTTATGATGAACTCTTAAAAGGAAATAGACACATATGGTGTCTTTCAACAAGTAAGATTATTACGTGGAATAAAGTCACCATGCTTATGAAACATAAGAATGACTGGATGATGAGGAGACTCTAGATCCTAGAACTTGCAGATGTTGATTTAAGATCATTAACCCAATGGGGTATAATGAAATCTCATGTAACACAACCGTTCATGTTCAATGAGAGAATGACGCATTGGATATACAATATCCTTTTAATCATGATGAAAACTTGACGCATGATTTCTTAGGCATAATGTCTTTCAAGACATCATGTTTTCCTAAATGAAGATATGAAGCAAAAGTGTTTGAATCAGATAGTCCTATCCTAAATATAATTGATCTCAAGATTATAATCACTAGATGATGACTAGAGGAATTCACTCGAGTTTCTTATGTATACTCCTCAAGAGTCATTGTTGCTCAGGGTTTATGAGGTTGGCTTTGAGATTGCATTTTAACATATACTGTTAAAATGTTGATTTGAAGTTTAATGAAACATGTGTAGAAGTTAAAAGTATTACTAATACTTTGATAACTTGTGAAAGCGGAACTACTTAAACCTAGTGTAATTAAATGTGCGCTTCATGCTCATTTGATGGTGAAGGTTCTAATCCTATAGGTGGTAAAGTATGGTTGAGTTTGTTAAACGAGTGTTTAGACAAGGGGCTTTTTGAGCAATGCACTCAATGGATTCAAATGAAAGTAAGGATGGTGGATTGGTTTATCTAGGTGGTAGCTCCTTTATAGTGTCCAAAGAAGGATGTGGTGATGTGGAGGTTTGTTGTGCTAAAGAAGTACTTAAGTTTCATAGATGTAGAAAGTGAAGAAGGATTAATCCTAATTTGTTCTCATCTATTGGTTGGTACAACTAGCGGGCGAGGTGCTTGAAGTTTTGCTCATGTTTGTGAAGCTTATGGGCTAAGATATATCACAAGGTGAATGTGATGAGATGATGGTGAAGGAACAAGTGAACTTAATTGCTAAATGTTTAAGGATGAAAACCTATTGACATTTGTTTTTGTTCCTATTGAGTGGGAGAGTACTATGATGAGTGTTTTAGTTGTGATGAGTGTTTTAACAAACATTGTTAAAATACTTGGGTGTTGATTTTTCGGATATGACTTTTAATGACTACGATAGTAAGTCAAGATTACTTGAATATTTTAAAATAAATACTTAAGTTGTCAATCCTACTTAGTTGAGAATGGATAGCAAGACTTGATAATACATCTATAACTTAAAAGTAAGTTATAACTCGATGTAAATCCTTATCGTCTTGAAGGATGAGTTAAGGATGAAAGAATGTTGTGAGTGTGTGTAGTGATCACAAATACTCAATGGCTCGAGGATTACAGGGAACAAGTTTCCGGATTCCTTTCTCTATGGAGAAAGGTATCTTGGGTCATTCTTGTGAAGTTTGGAAAGTATTATTATAGATGATTTTCTTATTGGTGCAGGTGAGATGTCCTAATCCTAATATGAGTGAACATTAGTGAGAAGAATCCTAGTGATGAAGGTGAGTGATCTTGAGTGAGGGATTTAAATGAAAATTTAAAAAGGAGTCTGCAGGACTGGCGGAACCCTGACACATCAAGGGCGGAACCCTTTTGAGGGTTCCGTATGATCCGTTGGGCCAAATTCTGGAGTACCCAGAAATTACACTGGCGAAACCCATTCTAGGGTACCGCCAGACCTGAAAAATTAGACAGTCCGTGATTTTGACTCGCGAGACGATTTTCAAATTTTTCGAAAACTCCTAAAACATAAAATTTATACCATATCTGATTAGGAAATGCAAAGATTGGATATAGAAACATTCTAACCGTTAGTCTTTGATCGAGGGCTAGCGAATTTCACTATACTTAGTGAAATATCCAAAACTTGAAAATTTGACAACATCTCAAATGTTGTCTACCTGCATATCCGTTAGTACAAGACAATGTACAGAGATAACAAAAGATCCTAGAAGTACATATATCCATGAAACACATTGTTTAACTACCAAATAGTTCAAATTTCAAGTAGTGCCAAACATTCCTTAACAATGGACATTTATTGACTCCCGAAACTCGTTCAAGTATCCTAATAATGCTTGGAACATATACACCTAATTAGATGTGATAGATTAAAACCAAAAACACATATTCTAACACATGTTAGCATATAGATTAAGCCAAGGATTATGAGCTTACCATAAATAGAAATTAATCCAAACATGGAAAATTGATTACAACAATGTATTATCATCCAAACATGATACGGTTAGTTAGCATGATCAATCTAAGATGATTTTCTATCTTTTAGCACAACACATTCATTACGCATCATTGTAGAAGCATGTATACCAAACACCATTTTACAAGAATACTACATGTTTAAAAATGTATTGACTCATTTAGATGTGTGACCATATTCCAAGATATTTAATTAGTATTACTTAATTCTCATTCCTAAGTTAATTATGCAAAATGATCACATAACATATGCAAGGAAGAGTAACTAAAACAATAAGCAATACAAACACAAATTTTCAACTTAGTACACACAATCTAGCAAATATCCTATTGTGTATAAACATGAAATCGACAAACAAGCAAATGAATATCATGACAAGATTGACACTCATGAATCACAAATAAACAATATGCAATCATAACTTTCAATAAGCAAATATCATATATGCACACAACTAAGACAAATAGTCATTTAGCATAACATAAAAAGAAATATACTTTTCGTCACTTTGCGTTTAAATATGACGATGTATGCCAAGCTTGATTAGTTTCCTTTGTATATATGAATATCACAAAATTCTTTAGTTTCAAAGAAAATAATGTCAATGTTCAAAAGATACTAACTTATATTGCCTAACTCAAAAGTTTGAGTTTCTACGTTAAAACGAATCTTATTATTTTGGACATACTATAGTATTTGGTTTATTCTTTTGACTTCATATTAGATTTAGGCCATTACATTATTTTTAAAAGAAAGTAGACTCAATTACCTTTAAAATGATAGGTGGCGCGACTCCTACGAACTTACGGTTAATTTGTTATGAATTTTTAAAGTTTGACAAAAACTGTATACTGTGCAGCCCAAGGAACCTTCGTCCAAAGGGCAAGGAACCCTTCTGAGGGTTCCGCGGGGATCTGCGGGGTTTGCTGTAACAAAATTTCACAAAAAGCTAAAAACGTGTATTTCACATAGCGAAAATGTGTAGGACTTACTAGATTTGTTAGTAAACATATAATACACCTATTTTAACATCATTACTTCTTATGTGACTTATCTAAACATTTACGGAGGTGATTTTTTAACTAATTTTATAGTTAACCCAAACACTCCTTTTAAAACCATATTTTACGTACATTAGCTCTAACCACATAATTTGACACTTACAACTTTTTAAGAAAATATTTCTTTTATTTTTCAAGGACACCTTCAAGCTTGTATACAAAGTAATATTTAATCACAAAATTTCTAAGTATACTTAAAGAAACATTTTTCATATTATATTCCGCTTCAATGGTAATTTGATACATGGATCGTGCTCCATTTTAAAAACCATTTGTTTTGAAAATAAGAGCTACGAAGCTCTGATACCAATTGTGAAAACGTAGAGGGGGGTGAATACGTTACCATTTAAAAACTTTATTTCTTGTTGTATCAAATGTCCATTTTTAGCTTGTTCTAATATAAAAGATATTACTTGTAGTTTATGACTAACATCACTTAAAACATGTTATCACACAAGTACAATCAACAAGTCACAACACAAACAATCACATAATGCAAACATTAAAGTAAGGCAATAAGTAAAAGGAAAGTGCAAACCGAACACGAGGATTTATAGTGGTTCGGTCACGGATCTCCTCTCCGCCCTACTCCACTCCTCGAGTACCCAACTCGAGAGTTACTTCACTAGATCAACAACCTCCCTTTTCGGCGGAGAAAACCTTACAATCGTCGCTTACACTTTTACCGACACTAAGCTAGATGTCGAGTTCTTTTACAAGGGTACAACCACTCCAGTTCGTCGCTTACACTTTTACCGACACTAAGCTAGATGTCGAGTTCTTTACCAAGGGTACAACCACTCCCGCTATGTTTTGTGGCCCAACATAAAAACCTTGTGTTTTATGGCAAAAACACATAAACCATCTAATCTATATTGTTATGTTACAATGATGATCCAAGACATAAAAGTCTAATGGATATGCATGCCTAATCTACATGAACTTCTTGAATAAGAAGTCTTCAACCATTGAGGATGTCAAGTGCCCTTGAATCTTCATATGTTGGAATGCTTCAATGAATGATGACTTCAAGATCTTGTAACCTTCTTGGTGGATCATGAAGTATGATATGCTTACAACAAAGATGAATGTTAGAAGCATTATGATCATTATTGAAAGGGTGATCTACATGGTTTCCTACTTATCTATGTGTGTGTGTTTATTTCATCTTTTCATCACACTTCTATGTAAAACATAAACTTCTATTTATAGACAAAACAAAATAAGAAGTTTTCCAAAACCATGTTCTATATACCATGTTCCAAAACCATGGATTACTATTTACAATAACTTTTTATATCTAACAATGTCACATCATATTTATTTCTAGTCAAACATGCATTGAATCAATATGGAATGCTTCCAAAATGTGTAAGACCTTTATGGAAAGTCAAACACTCAACCTTTCCATAAATGCACATGATGTGATGTATATATATTTTTATTTAAAGATTAAGATATATATGAAAATAAACTTGTATATATTACCTAAGTAATGTTGTTATAGTAAGTTAATGAGTTACTAAAAATGTTTGATTCCTAATGTCATCACATTTTTATCATTTGTAAAACTTACTAATATTACTTAAACACTTAAAGTGGCACTTATTCTATTTGACCCCTAAAGTGCACTTTGACACCTAAAATACTTAGAGACCCTAAAAGTATTTTAGTCATTCTAAATGGTTGGTCAAGGGGTTTGATCATAATGCTACATAACAAACATGTACGAACCTGTGTTGTAGCATACGATGACTCGAGACGTTGAGAGGTGTTGAATGTTTGTTGAGACAAAGTAACTTGTACATTTTACGTTATGTATCAAGTTATACGTTTGTCATCAATCAAAACAAACGAGACTGTATAGATTAAATATCGTAATATTTGCACTAACAGACTACTCTTTGTGGGAGACTTGCTGGTGTCACCCATGAAAGGGATGAATTTATTCTTGAGTTGGAAACCATTGGAAATATTTATGCGCAAAAAATAGCAGAATATTTGAGGGAGGTCCAACAAAGAGATGACCAAAAGGTAATGCAAATGAGGATCGTGGCAGTTGAACTGGAGTTTAATGCTCGTAATAATGATGTGTTTATTCAGAAGCTTAAGGGTTGATGGATTTCTAATTTTAGAACTACGATGGTAAAAGTGTGTTGGCATCCATTGTCTGTTATCTATGTTTTTTGTTGTAAGTGCAACTACGCATGTGTCTTGAGGTGTGAGATAAGTCTGTCTGTAATGTGCATGCGAGGTATACCTTTCATGCTTGTAAGATATTTCATGAATAAAAGACTATGATAAATAAAGACATGATTTGTACCTTTCTGCTTGTTTGATTGTGATGGCTGTTTTTCAAACAACGTCATTTTCACTGTTTTGGTGTTAGTCTGTTGGGCTGTATCGTCTTGGATAGTTGTTTTCAAAGCTTCTTGGTGGATCAATGTGAGATCTCCTGGTGGTGTTTCTGTTTACCTGTAAATGTAAAGTCGGTGTATGGATTATTTATTTATGAATTTAATCTTATATAATATTTTTATTATGTTTTCATTGTTTTATTCTGTGCCAATATTGAGAGAAGAGATCAATTAATTAAAGAGGGCCAATCTTTCGGTCCATTTCATGCAGCAGGTGGTTATGCAATAGAGTATAAGCAGAATAAAGTAATTTAGTGGTCTTATGTGAATCAAATAAAAAGGATCTTTGCAAATAGTGACATATTTGTCCATTAGTTTTGAATGATAATAGTAGTACATTTTATTTATCTGGGTTCATGTGCTAAAAAGAGACGCACGTGAAAAACAGTATTATATGTGTGCTCATGTGGTTAAAAGATATGCATGTGAAAAACAGTAGGCCTTCTTGTGTGCCTATTTAAAAGGGTTTCATTGCATGGTAGTTTTTTCATAAGTGAGTTTTTTTAGTTACATTAAATCAGCAAAAAAGGTGCAATGTCTAGGCGTCCTATATGTGCTAAGCTGAAAGCTGATGCAAATTCTAGCAATTGGCGAGACATGTTGGCTTTCAATTGTCAACGAGCTTCAATGGAAGACATTCACATGGCAAGACAAATAAATGAGGTGTGTGTAAGGTTGGCTGGTATTATTACTGAAAGAGCTCGGTTTATTCAAGAGCTGGAAAGTGTTGAGAATAAGTATGCACAAAAGATGGCAGAGTATTTAATAGAGGCTCAAGTGAAAGATGATGAAAAGGTAAATCATTTGGTGACACTGACTCATGAACTGGACTTAAATTCTCGTGGCAAGGATGTGCTTGGGCTACATTTTAAGGGAACTATGAGCTTCTAACTGTTGTGTTACATTGTCATATAAGTTGTGTCTTTTTATAAAGCTGGTGGTTAGGTGCAATGCATGATGTTGTTTGTATTTCCTAGTGTATATTATGGTTGTTATTGGAATGTTTTCATGTAGTCTACGGTTGCTCATTGTAAGATATTTAATTTAATAAAAGCTACTGTTTATGTTAAAACATCTTTTGGTATATGTTGTTTCTATTTATCTGTGCTAACATTTAACTAATCTAGAACTCATGCTCGTAAACTCTTGCTGTGGAACATACCTTTTTTCTGCGTTGGTGTTGTCGCCATGTATTGGTCACTTGCTTTCGCCATGCGTCGGTTTGTTGCAATAGTGATGGAACTGAGGCTTTGGCGAATGGTGTATCTGTGATAACAAAGCAAGTAAATTTAAACAAAGAAATAAAAAAAAATAGTTGTTGGTCTAAATTTTTATGCGCCTACAAAAAGTCAAGTGGTAGTGTGAGGTGATGTGTAGGGATTGCACCAGGCTTTACCTCTCGAGGGATCTCGAGAAGCTTACAACCCCCACCAGGCAGTGTACCTCATCGATGTAGTATAGTATAATGACAAGTACCGGGGGATTGATCGTTCAGCTAGGAATAGTGTCGCTAGGATTAGAAAACCTGAAAACTAGGTCTAGAGATGAGGGATGATTCTTTTTGTATTTTTATATTTTTAAGAAAGCAAGTAAAAATCTCGGGTTTGAAGGAATTTGGCGGAATTAGTTGCTAGTCAACTAACCCAATACTAAGATGCAATCAAAATAAAATACTAAAAATGAAAATAAACTAAATTAAACTAGAGTTGTGAGCAATATGTGGGAGAATTGTGTTTACTTAGATTTCACTACTCCCTAGATATCTTTTACACGTTAATTACTTGTTATAGTTGTGTGGATGACGGATTGTATTCCGTAATACCATTCATGGGGTGGCGTACTTACTTCCCCAATCCTATGAGCGCCTACTTCACTCCTATGTCGAGCCGGCTAAGAAGCTCCTAACATGGGATCACTAGAATTTGCTCATGCATTAAATACAACCAATAAAACCTAGTACACATCGGTTCATGTTTCCTAAGACGTTCAAGCATGTTACACAATGGAGATCTGCCAGTTTTCTTAAGCCTAACATTGAAATCATTCATCCAATACAACCATAAGCAAGTAATCAACACATAATTAACAGCTAGGTTTCATTACATCTAAGCAAACACAAGATAGATCTAGCCTAGCATGTTGAAATCAAGACAAGCATAAGATATATTCAAACAACACATAGACATATTGATTGAATTGAAAGAAGACTTATCTCAATTGAACATGAAAGGATTCAAGGGGTGAAAACCCTTGAAAACACTGTAAAATATGAACTAGGGTTTACAAAGTTCGGCCCTAGTTTTCTCCACACAAGTTCCTCCCTTATGAATGAAAAATAGAAAACTGTATATAGATTTTGATAGGTGACGGCGTCAAGAACAAAAGTCTGACGCCGTCATCTTGCCGCCAAATAGTTTCTCTGACTGCCTAGATCTGGGTCTGACGCCGTCATGTATTCTCCTTATGCAGGCCGTCACCAAAAATACTCTTGACGCCCTTGTTGTGACGCCGTCAGGTTTTCACTGGGTCGTCATGGTTTTAACTCTTGACGCCGTCAGGATCTTCCTCTTGATGCCGTCAGGTACTGTTCTCAGCATGGAAAATTAAGTCTTAGCCGTTTTCTTCACTTTTATGCTCCAAAAACGTCCGAATTCCTTCCTTTTCCAGAATTTACTCCCAAAGTACCTAAAATCACAAAAGGAACAATTTAGGGCAATATTTGATAAAATAAATTCAATTCCGGGCTTAAATGACCCCTTAAAAGTGGTTCATTTTTCGTCTCATCATATACCCTTACACTTGAGATTTGCTTGTCCTCAAGCAAATGCGCTTTTATTCTAATCAAAATACAATTTAGGGGTCATTTAACACTAATATAAAAGTAATTACAACAAATAATCGTTCCACTAAAGACCAAAGACAAGCACGGAGGTCATATACTAGCACCTCACAAATAGTGTTTAGATACTCACATCTCTTGGGTGTAATAAAGTAATATCACAATATGGAAATGGAAAACATCTCTCACTACCTGTCATAACAAAATAGATTACCATAGGCTTGGGAAAGGATCAAACCTCCACCACATGGCGTAAGCACCTAGGATAAACTATCAAAGAGGTCTTTTAAAGGGTTGTAACGTTAGGTGTAGGGATATGGAATACACGGTTTTGTTGGATATAGGCAGTCTTTACTGGTGGCGAGTTAACAATCTTGGTCAATTACATGTACAATATGGCGTTGCTAAGCCAAGACTAGACTCGACTTAAGCTAATAAATCAAAAATAACAAAAATATAAAATAAACATAGAATGAAACGGGATGGTAGTCCGTTTTTTTTTTTTTTTTTTTTTTTTTTTTTTTTTTTTTTTTTTGCATACACTCTTACCCTACCATCCAAAATAATACATAATAGGGAATGGAAATTTCTCTTACACTTGAATTTTTACATACTTTACAATAAACTAATCTAATGACTCGAATTAAGATAATCAAAACACTTGGAGTACTTTTAAGATTAACGCACATATGGGGGTAATATATGATGTTCTTCCCCATTACTCCATAACATAAGTACTTTACCCATGAGTCCCAATCGTCCCAAAACAATATGTACAAGGATATGACTCGACTTAGCAACCATGTAATCAATTAGATAATTAACTTAGGGTTTAACAAATAACAATAATGCACTAAAAATGAGTGCATACACGGAAGGCTAAGGCTATTTGGTTGTACATTTAAGTGGGGTGTAACAAATTCTTCCTTTAAGTAAAATGCTTAAAGTTAGAAACGAAAAGATAGGCTTGGAGGGGTGTACTAGAGGTTTCGTGTACTAAAAATGAGTACAACGCTAAGGGTGTGGGAAAAATTAATTGACTTAACTAGCCAAGTAATATGACTTAAATGGTCAAGTAATTATGATACGGGTTTAACACAAAGGTGATCCTAATGCCTCTTATCATGTAGTAAATCCTACTACACGAATGTAGTCTCACTAGCAGTCTCGGGATGCATCACTAACGCAAGTTCTAGAATCTAAATGCTACCGGTACACTCATTAGCACTAATAGTAAATGCTTTTCCTATCAAATCTAAAGGCGAACCTCACATATTTGGGTGGAAAATTTTTCTGAATAGTACGGTTATGTGCTAGTCATACAATCTCCTATCCATGAGATGCTTGCTATGGCTAAAGTTTCACTCCTAAATGTTGTAAAAAAATTTAAATTTGGCGCTAAAATTGCACTAACAAGTATTTCTCATAGTTTTATTACACATCTACTATTAAACAAACAAACTCAAGCGAAAGTGTATCTGTAAGGTATCATCATTTTACCCTCCCCTTACACTTAGGATGAACATTGTCCCCAATGTTCAAGTAAAGAATGTAAAAGTGAAATAAGTAAAACGAATGAAATCAAATACTCCCCTGATTCGCTCGGTATGGATAATAAGGTGGCCAGGTTAGATCTTCCTTCAAGAAAATGAACAATCAAAGCTTCCCTTCCAGAAAAATGAATCATCTTCTTGTCATACATAACCTGTAAATCCTGAGAAAAAAGACAAGGCAACCTCGCATAAAATCGGCGGCAATCTACATATGCTAATAAATCCTAGAAAACAAAATAAGATATAATGCTTGTGGAATGATGTTTGCAGATTTCCTGGAGATTATAAAACTAATAATTCAACAAAAAATTTAAGACTCCGTTAGAAAAACAAAACTGGTAAAATTTTCAGATTTTTACACGTGACGCCGTCAAGAGTAAACTCGTGACGCCGTCAGAAGTGACCTGCAGAAATTCTTTTGTTAAGTTTCCGGAAAATTTCTGGAAAAACTTGGTCCTACTTCCTGGAAAATCCTGCAAAACATCATTATGACTCGATACAAGCATTTGACTCTAACAAATACAAATATACATGTTCACTTAGTATTGTGGAGAATCATGATCGATTTTGTTTCTTAAAAACATATTTGGGGTTTCCCCTTACACTTATCTTTTGCAAAAATACCTTTGGGTGAAGTTAAGACTAGGCCAAACAACAAAGTAAAGTATTTTCACTATTTTAGTTTTGAAACATGATCTACCAACAATAAAAATAAAGCATGCATACGGAAGCAAATAACAAACACACAAAAATAGAAATCACACAAAACATGGGTTGCCTCCCAAGAAGCGCTTTTCTTTATTTACGAGTCTTGTAGCTAGACTCAAGGTCATGGGTTACCGTGTGTCACTTATGCTCACATAACCAAGCGTGAGCCATCTAATAGTCGCATCATCTTTCTTATAATCATCTCCTAACTCTAAACATCCGCGATAGTATCTTTTATTCTTTTCATGAGTATATTTAAGCCTTTTTCTCTTATCATTCTCACTTAGCATTTCTATGGGCGGATATCTACTACACTTCTCCATGGAAAAATCCTTGAACCTAGGGTATGCTCGGGGCATTTGGTATACAAAATCTTCATCCCCATCCGAGAATGTAACTACCCCTTCCATAAGTTTTTCATTGAGGTTGGTCAACCTTTTGAAAGGTTTTCCAAACACAACTTGGGTTAACTCACTATCAATAAATTCTCCCAGATTCTCCATAACCATGAACTCAACGAGATAAACGAAGCTTCCTACAAACACGTGCAATGACTTTGCCCTAGAAATAACATTATCTCCTTTGTATTCTAACTCATCTACCATGATTTTATTATATTCATTGCGCGAGATTATGTTCATTGGGAGAGATGAGTTAAGGTAGGCATTAAAGCTTCTAAATCCAATTTTACAAGGAAATTGCATATTGAATGAACTATCACTCACAATCCTTGTTCTAGGGTCGACATACCTAAGAGGGTTCACTTCATCTTCCATCCTATCCTCGTTAATCACATCACCATCATCAAGATCCTCATTGGAGTCTGAATAGTAAAAAGGACTAGCCCTATGGTCAATATCTTGATCAGATTCCTCCATTTCAGAATTATTGTCAAAGTGGTGGTTAGGCGATAGGTTAGGCGGGTTCTCATTTTCCACTAAAGGGATTGGGGCGGGCATTTGGAAAATCCTACGACGAAAAACATGAATAACAGGAATCAAACGATCAATGTTATTGTCATCCATCGAGTTAGTTTACAAACAAAGGAAACAAAGAAATAAGATAGACTAAAGAGAACCTAAAAATAATAAAAATAAAATAAAATAAAATCTTACTAGAAAGGAATTTAGCAAGTAGACCTAATAAAAAGAGATTCTAACCTAGACAATAACTATTCCCCGGGCTGCGGCGCCAAAAACTTGATGCGTAGGGATTGCACCAGGCTTTACCTCTCGAGGGATCTCGAGAAGCTTACAACCCCCACCAAGCATTGTACCTGATCGATGTAGTATAGTATAATGACAAGTACCGGGGGATTGATCGTTCAGCTAGGAATAGTGTCACTAGGATTAGAAAACCTAAAGACTAGGTCTAGAGATGAGGGATGATTCTTTTTGTATTTTTATATTTTTAAGAAAGCAAGTAAAAATCTCGGGTTTGAAGGAATTTGGCGGAATTAGTTGCTAGTCAACTAACCCAATACTAAGATGCAATCAAAATAAAATACTAAAAATGAAAATAAACTAAATTAAACTAGAGTTGTGAGCAATAGGTCGGAGAATTGTGTTTACTTAGATTTCACTACTCCCTAGATATCTTTTACACGTTAATTACTTGTTATAGTTGCGTGGATGACGGATTGTATTCCTTAATACCATTCATGGGGTGGCGTACTTACTTCCCCAATCCTATGAGCGCCTACTTCACTCCTATGTCGAGCCGGTTAAGAAGCTCCTAACATGGGATCACTAGAATTTGCTCATGCATTAAATACAACCAATAAAACCTAGTACACATCGGTTCATGTTTCCTAAGACATTCAAGCATGTTACAAAATGGAGATCTGCCAGTTTTCTTAAGCCTAACATTGAAATCATTCATCCAATACAACCATAAGCAAATAATCAACACATAATTAACATCTAGGTTTCATTACATCTAAGCAAACACAAGATAGATCTAGCCTAGCATGTTGAAATCAAGACAAGCATAAGATATATTCAAACAACACATAGACATATTGATTGAATTGAAAGAAGACTTATCTCAATTGAACATGAAAGGATTCAAGAGGTGAAAACCCTTGAAAACACTGTAAAATATGACCTAGGGTTTACAAAGTTCGGCCCTAGTTTTCTCCACACAAGTTCCACCCTTATGAATGAAAAATAGAAAACTATATATAGATTTTGATAGGTGACGGCGTCAAGAACAAAAGTCTGACGCCGTCATCTTGCCGCCAAATAGTTTCTCGGACTGCCTAGATCTGGGTCTGACGCCGTCATGTATTCTCCTTATGCAGGCCGTCACCAAAAATAGTCTTGACGCCCTTGTTGTGACGCCGTCAGGTTTTCACGGGGTCGTCATGGTTTTAACTCTTGAAGCCGTCAGGATCTTCCTCTTGACGCCGTCAGGTACTGTTCTCAGCATGGAAAATTAAGTCTTTGCCGTTTTCTTCACTTTTATGCTCCAAAAACGTCCGAATTGCTTCCTTTTCCAGAATTTACTCCCAAAGTACCTAAAATCACAAAAGGAACGATTTAGGGCAATATTTGATCAAATAAATTCAATTCCGGGCTTAAATAACCCCTTAAAAGTGCTCCTCATCATGAGGAAACTACTAAGCACTAATATGAAATAAGAATCAGTTGGTAACCAAACATATCATCTTAACCACATTTCATCTTACTATTGGCGCAACCTAGCGGCTGAGCTTAATGCGTAAAAATGGCGAGCTACTATTGTGTTAATCACGTATTATATCAAAAGCGTGACTGTATTCAAGTGACAACCATAAAAGTGAACTTCTATCCCTTTTAAAAATGGAAAAGGAGATGGAAGCAAAAGTAAAGGTAGCAAACCTGAGACCAGTATGAATTCCTCATGCTGTGAAGGCCGTTATTTGCGTGAATCAGACACGTTTACATGTAGAAAATTAATCTTTGCTGCCTACACAATTAACACAATCAATTACCATGAGTGACAGTGATTGCGTAACGGAAAGGTTAATCTAATTCACTACAGAACAAAGAAAGATATCACCTCTCTAATGAGCTGGTTTCGAGCCAAATTCAGATGTCGAGGCACTGTATTTTAGATCTTCATGAACACCTGATGTTCCTGAGGTTCTGTATTTTATCAAGAGGAGTTGGACTTAATTTCAGCATCTATGCCTGTCTCTTTGTAATTTGTTCCACCATTGCCTTCCATACTCGGCTGCTTCTTTACAAGATACTCTTCATAACAAACATAGGAAAAAAAAAGTAAGAGATCATGGCAAGGTGTTGTATTCTGCAATTATATAAGGGGTGTGCGTAGATGACATACTTTTTGGAAAGGGTCATCGTGTAATTTTTTAGCTGTTTATATGGTTTTTGGGGGAGGGGAGGTGGTGCGAAATTCAATTAATCAAAAAGATCCATAAAACTTAGCTACAGATTTCATCAGATTTCATCAGCAATGCAATCTGCAAATGAGATCAAGAAAACCGTTTAAATTAATGACACCGTAATTTCAAAGAGAGACAAAACCAAACCCACCATTAAATAAAAGTAGTGTGGTATATTCTTACTTAAACCATTACATGGTTCGCCAACACTGATTGCCTCATATTGGTGAACGGCATCATCTTCATTATTGAGTCTTCTGAATACAGAACCGCTCTTCTAGTTGAATTGTGATAGCCTCATGTTTCTGACCTTCTTCTTTGGTGATCTAGAACCATTATTCGAACGATATATCAGAATAAATTTTGACAACTCATTAATGAAGTAAAGAATTCATGTGATGCTTTACACTACAACTGCTTACATAAACATGAAAATAAATAATATCATATGACTATTAATTTTCATATGAAACTAAATCGACATATTCCTATTGATCGTGAAACATACGACTACAAATATGTTCAAGCATGCCTAGTCCACATATTGTGTTATCGAACTATCGATTAACCACCGAGCTGCTGCTGGTGAGCGTAGCATGGATCCACCTAAAAAGAAAACGATGCCATAAAAGGTTGTAAAAGGCGCGCAAGCAAATAAACTTCTCCCACCAAACTATGTTATGTTTTTATTATCTACAACCAAATAAATAAACACAAACAATTAACAACACATATTTTCAACCAAAAAGAATAACTATGGTACGCATATACTTGCCTGTTCAAGTCGAGGAACATATGGCGCCATAAGCGGAAGCCTGCAACCTTGACAAAAAAAAAAAAGAAAAAAAAAAAAAAAAAAAAAAAAAAAAAAACCTATCAGCTTTACAAAAATTAAATAAGGATATAAGCGGGGAAAATAAGGCAGACCAAAAAACAAAAAATCATGTCCTATAAATAATCCATAGACTTAGCTATTATAAAAGGTCCTAAAATCTACGAACAAAGACCAAAGCATCTGTTTTTTTCCTGTTTTACCATTGGTTTAAAAAACCTGATACAGTAGTGGTTATAAATTTGACCTCAAATGGAGCAACATGAAGCGGTGAAATCCTTGTGTATAGATATATTCGGCACTAACCAGGGTTGTTCCTACGATAAAAAGGGAATGGCAACTTGACCTTGTTTTTCCATTCAGATGTGTTTATCATGCTTGTCAATAACATTGCACCTCATAAAAACATGGGCCCAGCAGAGATCATGTGTTTAGCCACAACCAGGCCTTGTTGATTGAATGGATGTCAGACAGCCGATAATCGAATGGATGAATGCAGGCCTGACATGCCATTCAATCAACAGAGCTGGATTATTGCTAAAATTGTAGCAACGCAGCGATGATTGTAAAAAGAGGTAAAAGAATCAGAACTGAGTTCATCATAGGCTAATTCATGATAGCCTGTTTCATCTCAAGTAAGCAATTACAGTATTTTAAACAACCACTGATTCTAAACAACTATGACCCTAACAGATTAACTAAATGCAGACCGAAAATGAAACAAAATAAAGCTCAGAGCTGCGACTGTGGAATCACTAGCCAGTACTTGCAATGGCTGCAATCACCATATGAGGTCGATGCCTTGCCAAGGTACAGGCCTCAGCACAATATCCCAACCAAGATATCGGCCATGGATGCAACGACAATTTAAGTCACGTTGCCCTGCCAAGTTGCCGGTGTTGGTAAATTATGGTAAAATGAGATGCAGCCAAGTATCTTCATTGCCTCGATAAATAGACAGCTAATGCAACTATTTCCTTTTGGGTTTATACAGACTTATAGCATCAGCATAAACTCTCGGCTACAACCACACCTTCAGTGTGGGTGGCATGTCAATATATAGAGATGGACAGCATGGCTTCAAATCATTATAAAGCAAAGGCGTACAGCTAAAATAAAGGCCACTTTAGTAAAAGTACGGAAATCACTACCATGGCTGCAGGCGTAGCAAGCCTACCTCGCCACGGCGGCACCTGAAAACATGCCAAACCCAGAAAATCAAACACTTTCAAAACTGCTTATCTATTGGATCTATTATGCAATAAGCGTTTGGATATAGAAACTGCTCATTTAATGAGTTTAAACGCCATATCAAAGGCTTATTAGTATCAAGTATCAGGTAAGATTGTCTGTTCTAAAAATCCAATAAACATGACCTACTTCTAACAATTAACCAAGACCCTAATGGCAAAACTAACTCACCAGGCCAAGGAGAAAGTAAAAACATAATTTATAACAAAACAACGAAATTCAGTAAAACCCCCAAATGATGTGAAAAGCCTAAGTTACGATTTCTACTGTAAAAGAAAGAATTAAAAAAAAATAAAAAATAAAAAATAAAAAAAAAACCAAAATCTAGTAAAAACCTAAAATTATGTCGAAAAACTAACCTAAAATTTTCAAACCCTAACATAAGATCATATAAAATAAAACCCCCAAATTATGTGGAAAAACTAATCTAAAATTTCGAAGCCCTAACATAAGATCATATAAAAATCATATAAATAAAGCAATGAAAAAAAGAATGGATGTACCTCTTTTGGCGACAAAATAATTGATCCACCTAATCTAATACCACATATAAAAGAGAACCCCCAAATTTAGAAACCCTAACATAAGATCATATAAATCAAGCACCGAAAAAAAAAAATCTTGCAACAAACTTTCAATGATTAAATGAACCTCTATGCCTCATTTAATTACACTAACAACTAAACCACAAAGATGCTAAAACAGCTAATGCAACCACGGGCCTAAAGTAACCCTTTTCAATTCAACCAAATATAAACCTAGCATGATCCACCTCCTAGAAACCTCAAAATAACAAACACAATCGCGAAAAAGAAAAAAAAATACACCTATTGTGAACCCCTGGAAGAACTTTTCTGAAGGTTGTTTTTAGCAGTAACAATTGATCTACCTACCCCAAGCAAAGTTATATGAAGCAAAAACAGATTATGTGGCTGAGGGAAAGCGTGCAACTGTTATAGATAACAAATGGGCAATCCATAGCCACAAAAGCAATAAAATACTATTATTACTGTACATTCTACTGTGGATCCCCTCACAGTCCACTGTAGCAACGCCGGGTACCCGTTTTGTCGGATCGGTAAACACCCGAAAGCCGTCGGATAATACATCGGAGGGTGGCCAGTCGGATCCAAAAGTAAAGACCGTTGTGTGAGTGAAAGTGAATAGCAACCGGGTCGGTTAGGCAACAAAAAAGCCAATGGGCCATACACATTAGGTACAGCCAAATAGATGGGCTTTTACAACTTCTCATAAATGTAATATTTGTAAATAAATTTCTTTTGATAACTGTTTCTCAGGCCCTTGACTTTTCAACAAGAGCATGATAAGAAATTAAGAATTGAAATTTGGAAAAAATTCTTTTGGATTTAAATGATTCGAGGTGCTTAATGGCCTAATGTATCTAAACATTCGAGGTGCTTAGGTATGTTCTCAACTTCATAGTTTAAATATGTATTATGGCTGCAATAGCGTTACCTCTGTTTGTTTTTCCTTGCGTTGTGTTTTGACTAAAAAAAATGCTAACTAAAAAGAAACTACCCATTATAACAAAATTAATGAATCCGATAAAAACCAACACTTATGAATAACATGTTAAAAAAAATAACAGCCAACTACAAAGCCCCGTCGTAGCGTGGCGGATCGGTACCCAACTCGTTGGTTAAATTGATGGACTAAAACTATCAGCAAAAGTAAAGCCACCCACCTAAACAAAGAAAGTAGAATATATTATATTTCTTAGCCCAGCAGACGCAGGCCCAACCACAAACCCTTTTCTCGTCTCCTATTTTTCCTCTTTTTTACCAATTTTAAATTTTTGACATTTTTCTGCATCCTTTTGTAATGACAAAATTGAAATGATTATCTAAAATACCGACACAATAATCCATTTCACCGACAAAAGGTGTGCATAATTTGAAACTTGATTAACTTTTATGGTTTGTATTTCCATGTATTGCTATTTAGGCCTAAAATGCATATCTAAAAATATGTCTAATCTATTTATTATTTGATACATGTAAATCAACCGATTAAATTATTAAGCATATAAATAAGGTTGTTAATTAGGATTTAGGCATAACAATTATTTTTCTTTTAGTTAATAGGGCTTTAGATTCTATCGGATTAAGAATATGTTAATTTCTTTAAATTTTAATTTTAAATAAATACAATTCACAGAAATTGTATTGTTTAATGAACAATAATTTCTCTATATATTTTTTGCAAATTTACATAAACTGCTCATGTGGTTTACCCGCGGTTGCAAACTTCTGTCTCTGGAGACCAACATTGTAACAAAAATGTACGTCAAAATTCTGTTTTGTTGAGTCGGATAGCTCTACTTAATAAAAAATAAGATACATTCTATAGTTTAATTTAGGTGGACAAATTTCTCAACTACCATTGAGATTGGATTAAAGTTTTCTTAGGTTAAATTTAGACCACTCGTAATGGTGACCAAACATGTGATTAAACAATTCTGCAACGTCAACGTCAACTCTACTTATCTCTGTTAAGCCAAACACACGATCAAATGCTCATAATAAAGCGACTCCGATCAACAAAAAGAACATACCTTAAAAAAATATCAAAAAAAAACACACACATACACAAACATATTCAATTATTCGGTCGCCCAGGCGACCTAACCTTTCAAATATAGGAGACGAGGGGGGATGCGTTTGAAATGGGTGACCGACCGAACCCAATGGTCCTTGCTACGAGTAGTCTTATAAGTTTTCTCTTTTAGGTTTAAACACTATTTAACCTTACTTTTATGTTACGAAAAGTTTTGTTGACTTGTGTTACAAAATATTAGCTATACGGAAAAAGATTTCTCAATATTTCTTTAAAATTAATCTGATATGTTAGTTTCATATCTCTATCTTTTATCAGCAGGGGATTTGTATACCCACGTATTTTGATCATCAACGAACAAACTTAAACCAAGAACACCAGGCATTATAACACTAATGTTTACAAAAAATATTGTCGTATTATGACACTGAACCTATTTTTAAGCGTAGTAATAACATTAATAACTAGCCGTACTAAAACACTCATACATAGACTCACTTCTTTAGGGTCAGCCAACTTCACTGCTGACACCTCAATGTTACGTTATTTTTTTTCTCTACTACTAACTTAGTGTAATAAGACAATTAACTTCAATAACAGCTTCTATTTTTTTTTTAAACATTAAAATTAAAATTACAGTAATAAATAAAAAAACATTACATTAATGTTCAAAAAAGAAATAAACAACATTCCATTAAAAATTGAAATAAAATAAAATTACAATTAGTGTGCATTTACATGACGCCAAATTAAAATAGAATAAAATAAAATGATAATACGGTTAAAACTTCAAATCCTCGATTGCATGCAAACTAGCTGGGTAGCTAAATTAGCCCAACACTAATCCCAATATAAGACGAATGCGATCAAGAATAGCCCACACTTTCAACTTCCGATTCACCATTAAAAGAATTCGGCCCACAATGATCCACCATATATATACATTTTAACCATATATACAATATAGCCACTCAAATAAATATCTTAACCAAACTCATTCTAATTTTATTCAACACATCAATGCGGTCGATATTGTTCATGATCCCAACAGGAATATACATCACGAGGCTTGAATAGGAGTGGACTTATCATTACAACTATGCGGTCGATACTGTTCACGAATTGTTCCCACAACTAGTGATCAAATTAACTTGAAAGGAGGACTAAATCGAACGGTGTTAAACCTCAACAAATAACTAAAACATACGAATTACGTTCCAAATTTATAAACGTTTAACATTAATTAACACGTTCAAATAAACAGCTGTGTTTAACTGATTTGGAAAATGGCATAAAGTAAAGTACAAGTTTAAACGACAACTCAAATGCTAAATTGTTTTGACCAAATGAAAAAGTACTCCACGCGAAGTTTTTCCATGTCATTTAAAAGCTCATAAAGTATTGTTATCTAACCAGTGGCGGAGCTAAAAAAAAATTTGTGGAAGGGCCGAAACAAATTTTTTTCCGAAAATACATTAGATGGGAGAGCCGAGGTGAAACAAAAAATTTTTTTACACATAAAATCGCGAAAAATTACACTAACGGGCTTAGGCCTAGGGAGGCCGGGACCTTTCCCAATCCTCACTAAGCTCCGCCCCTGTATCTAATTAATTACAGTATAGCGACGACTTGTCCCCACCAAAGATCTCGTTGGCATAGATGGTAAACTTAGACTAAGAAACGTGTGGGTCCCGCATTGTCGTCGTTAAAAGTCAAAATCCGTCATCGGCAAAGACATTGGCGAGGTCAAAGACATTTAGCAAGGACATGTCTTCTCCAAAGCCTTTAAAAAGTCCTCTCCGCAAGGGCCAAATTTTGTAGTGTATTTTTTATATAAATTTTGTTAGAATTTTCTTTATAAATGCCATTGGATCTATTTTTGACAGTTTGCCCTAACTCAACGTATGTCAAAAATCAGTCGAAGTCACGACCGACTTCTCGTTCTTTTGGCCCAAGATGTGTCTCCGTGGGTGACCTTAACAAGGTCGACGCGTGGTATAAGGCTCAAAGACGTGTCTTGGATGTCTTATTACCACTAGTCTCGGTGGTAGTTGTCACCGCAACTTTGCTCCACAATTCCATTCTCGATGTGGTGACACCGACATAGACATATAATGATTGCTTGAGGTTCTAATTCTTTTTCCATTCAACTTTTTTCTTTTCCTTTTGTTATTCACAGCCAAACGCGTCCTTGTTTATATTGTACCGCAAATGCTCATAACCTTGTTTATATATGGTTGTGTGTAACATGGTATGTAGATGTTCGTTTTCCGAGCAAATTAAGTGTACCATATAGTCGAGCTATATTTTGAAAGCCTAAAATGGTGTAAAAAACAAAGATTGGTTAGGAAACATAATATGTATGTTGTATATACCACCTCGATAAAGAAACTAGAAGATATTTTGAGTGTCTAAACTTATTTTGTTAATAACTTAATATGTTACCAAGTATATATTAATATATATATGCATAACCAAAAGTTATATTAAGTGCTTTAATTGGAAGATTCTTAATATCTTATATATCAACTTATATAAAAGGTTCTAGATTCCAAAATGCACCTCAGCGATTGTGTTTTCGATACGCATATATCAACCTAAGGATTAATAAGCTATTAAACTATCAAACGTCCCATAATTCTATTTCTTGCACATTCTTTTGGTAAAAAAATGCCTCAATTTTTCCATATTGCTTACTTGTACGTACATTGATTAAATCATCATTTCTTAATGTAAAATTAAAAGGTTTTAACAGTTTTAAAATATAAAGACTATAAAGAAACATCGAATCCAAATCACGAATGTGTTATGATTTTCATGACATTTACAATATGTATGCAAATCTTGTTTACACTTAGCACAAATTCAGCTAGAAAAATTACATACAACAACCACCCATCAAGCATCATAATCATCTTCACTTCCCTTGAACAAACGACGAAGACGAAACAACCAATGTCTTCTGTAACAAATTACCCAAAGCACCCGAAGAAGAAGCCTGTGCAAAAGTATGAAATGGCTCGGCTCCTCTTACCCATATAGCACTCCTCGATCCTGATCCTAGCCGTGTTTGTTTTGCACTTTTTGTGTTTCTAGCCATGGGTACAGCAGACGAAACATCGGCTATAGGGACCAAACAGTTTTCAAAAAGGGTATTCGCGGTTGCAGTCAAATAACTCTCCCAGTAAAAAGGTGGTGGAAGGTTGCCAACAGCTTCTAAATCGATCTCGAATAAATCATCATCTTCTTCTAGTTTTATGTCTACAACCTTTTCTTTGTTGCACGTTGCATGTTCTTTGTAAGTGTTATGTTGTAGAGCTGAAGCCATTATTAACTTTGGTGCATGTTTTTGTGTTTGTGTTTGTTGGTTTTATATTAGGTGTTTAGGTTAAGTTGTTGGTAAGTAAAAGAGCTACAACAAAACTAACCATAAGTGAAGACATTTTAGTGGTGGGAGATTTAACTATATTATTTGTTAGTTTTAGTTGTGACTTTTTATTTAAAATATAATCAGTTTGAAGCATTATTACCCAATTTAGTAATCGTTTAATCTTGTTTAATGTAAGATATGGAATATAAAGAATAGGACCCAAAATCTATCGGAGATATGGAAATTTGCCACCTAATTCAACTAAAAATGTCAGCTGAGAGTTGAGCCAACCACCTCAAGTCCTCAACTATGAAACTAGAAGATGTTGTGAGTTGTATATGCTCACGTGGTTGTAGCTGATTCACCAACCAAAATTTTCATAATTTTAATCTTTGACTATATATTAGGAGCATGTTATGTTTTATAACACATTGATGACAAAATCTAGAGAAAGATACTACAAAAGAAGAAAGAAAACGATTAGAAGGATTATTTTATATGTCTTATTATGTGATTACTCCATTTATTATTGTTGTTGGACGCATGAGTTACATTATTGTTTTATACCCAATACCTTTGATTTTGACATATATGTATAAAAATCATAATTAAGCACTTTGGATTTTGAAATGTGTATAAAAATCCATAACTAAGCACTAAACGAGGGGTACAAGCCCACGCATCGCTGCGGGGTTAGTCATCACTACACTTAACCAAACAGCTTTTCGTTAATCTTATAATGAACTTGTCCACATTTTGGTCAACACTTTCTGCGAGAACATGCCTAAAGCTTGCCGGGACAATTTAGAAGAAAGGGAGAATTGCATATATGCCCACTAAAACTCAAAAACTTGCATATTTACCCAAAATACAAGTTTTCAATGCATGATGTACAATGCAAGTTAAGCATGGTTTGGGTATATATGCAATTTTAGTGGGTATATATGCAATTGGCCCTAGAAGAAAACAATTTGTAACATCCTAATATTTTAAGGTACTAACTTTGTAACAATTTTCTTGTACAGGGACTAAAGTTGCCAAAGTGTGAAACTTAAAAATATTAATATGCTATCATACTTCATTCCCAGGAAAACGAATTTCCAGAGAATTCTCCCTCCTTCACCTAAACTCACGACAAAACACTCACATCACTCTTTTGATCTTGGGTTTGATTCCAAGTCAATTTGGTGCAAGTTTGGAACAAGATATTACTATACATAAGCTTATAAACGAATAAGCTAGGGTTTCCATCAACTAATTTAAGGTAAAAATCATGTCTTATTTCTTATTTCACATGTTAGAGCTTCCTTTTGATGGGTAATACTTAGGGATGAAGTCTTTATGCCATTATGGGGTTATTGTAGAATTTTACATGATTATGTGAAATTATAATTTTTGAGAAATCACCAAGAACCCTAGTAATCATGTATAAATGATAAGAAAAGGTGATGGGTACCTTATTAAGGCTATAACACCATTTTGTGGTATTAATTTTCAGAAATTATGTTGGTGTGGTTATATAAGCCACGAACCAAACACCCCCTTATGGCTTATCTATCCTTTTAGTACTTATTATGATAAGCTTAGTTATGTTCTAAATAAGCTCCATGTCATTTATGTGTTCCTAGGTTATAAGAGTTAGCCAGGGACGTCTTTAAGAGAGCTCGTGTTCTATTCAAGCGTTTACAAGGTGAGTAACATATTTAAGAATAGAAACGGGTCCTTGGTAACCCGTTAGTGTGCCACTTTATTTGTGGTATTCATGGTAAGGTTCATGTATTATATTTGAGTTACAAGTCCATGGTGTTACAATTATACGTTATGTGCCTAAATGAGTTACTTGTAGTATGTTTATATGGGAATTATGCTAGACGGGTCAAAACAGCCCCAAATGACCTGTTTGGGTTTAGTTATGTGATTTTAACTCTATTTCCACGATACTACTTGTATAGCGTCCTAAGTGGACGACACATGTTATTATGTCATAACATGCTCGGAAATGGAGCCTAGACATCCTTAGTGGATGACCGAGCCTTTATTAGTGTCTCATCTCGTTAAATGGGACTTAGACATCCTTTGTGGATGATCAATGTGTGTATAAGCGGCTCAAAGTCATGGAATATATGACTTAGACGTCCTAAGTGGACGACTAGAACATTTTCAGTTATATTGAACCAATATGGGTTCACAACGTCCTTAGTGGGCGACTAGTATATAATAACAATACGAAGCAACCATAATATTATGCCATGTTATGATTAGTATCTTTTATATGTTATCTTACTAAGTTATTGCTTACGTTGCTTCGTTATGTTTATTATAGGTGAAGCTAGTGGTAGTGCAATCAAGGGTACGAAGACCGAGAACTAGACCCGGTGAAATACTTGGGTATGGAGCCTTTTTCCCTACACGCTCTATTACCAAGAAACGCCCTAGGTTGTATGCTTTTGTGTACGAACATATAAACTCATGGTTATGTAATGATCAAGTAGTTAAGTAGTTCTTTATAGTTCAAGGGTGTTTGGCACAGTGCCATTCTTGCCCATATTGACCCATTTTGATCATGTACGGGTCAAGGCGAATGATATATGTTATGTATAGGTTTTAGGTGTTAATATAAGTGTGGCGTTATGCTAAATCAGTATTAAAAAAAATAAAATAAAAAAAATAAAAATAAAAATAAAAAAAAGTTTGGGCGTTTCAAGTTGGCATCAGAGCTGTGGTTTAAAGGATTTAGGTATCCACTATAGATGGGTACTTAGACTTAAACCTAGGCTCTATGGGACCTATACTATTAAACACGTTTCCGTATTATTATGTAGCATCAGTATTAGTATTAGCATACGTTTCCGCATTATTAGTGTAATATGGTAACGGTAAGGACTTGGTTATCTGATGGAATTATTACGACGTCTGGCCAACGTGGTAAAAATTGCATCACATAACGGGAACTTACTGGTGTTATGTTACACTAAAGGAATGAATTATGAATCTTACAGTGAGTCTTATTATTCCCTTATCGTGCAATATGTTTAACTTTCAGCGTAGATATGGCTGAAAGACCTCCTGAAAGCTCTGAGTGGCTGACTCATGTAGACATACCAGAACAGGATGATCAGGAGCCAACCCCCGATCCACCAGAAACAGATGAGCATGATAATGCTCCTATTTCTGATGCTATGGCTAGACAGATTAGAGATATGATATCTCAAGAAGTAGCCAAGGCACAGGAAGCAGCTATACCATATTATATAGAACGTCTCAGTAAGATCATAGCTCAGGCTATCACAACAGAACTTGATCAGAAGCTGGCTGCACGAGTCGGTCTAACTAAGGAAGTTACTTATACTGACTTTTCAACTTGTAAGCCCCCGACTTACTCGGGAGAACAGGATCCTTTTAAATGACACAGATGGATCCAGGATTTTGAAGGGGCGTTTGCCACCAGCAAGGTCCCTGAGGATCTTCGGGTTAATTTTGTTATTAATATCCTTCGCGATCGGGCTAAATCATGGTGGAATTGGACCCTTTCATCAAAAACACCAGAAATTGCTAGGAGTATGACTTGGAAGCAGTTCAAGGAATTACTCTTTCAGAACTTTGCTCCAGAGGCGGAACTTAATAAGATTCGCCGATACTTTTTGGGTACTCACCAGACCACGGAGTCGGTACATGATTTCTCCATGACCTTTCTGGACAGAGCACATTTTCTGCCTGAATATGCTAATGATGAAAGGTTGCTTATGAAACATTATGTGGATATGCTTCGAAAAGATATCCGTCAGTTTATTTCAGCCAGGGATTGGAAAAACATGGATCAGCTCATGAATGCAGCTTTAGAGTGAGAATAGGAAACAAAGAAAGAGGAAGAGATTCCTCCTAAGAGAAAGATAGAGTAAGCTAGTTCGTCTCGGAAGAAAGTTAAGCCAAATGAGGCTTACCCTAGCACGGGGGGGGGGGGGGGGGGGTAGGAGCTTTCCACTGTGTGCGAATTGTAAAAGGTATCACCCAGGGGAATGTCGTGCAGGTAGCAGGACCTGCTACAGTTGTGGTGAACCTGGTCACATTAGTAAAGATTGTCCAAAACCAGCTCAGGTTTGCAGGAAACGCTATGATCCGAATCACACGACTGAGTCTTGTCCAAATGTTAGACCTCCTCCTCCGCGTCAACAAGAACCTAGGAGGAATACAGACAGGCGAGGGGCACCATCTACTTATAGACCTTCAGGAACCTCTGGCTTTCCAACTACCCAAAGACCACATAGACCCCCAGCTCGTGTTCATCAAATGACCGTGGATGAAGCTAAGGAAACATACGACGTTGTGACAGGTACCTTCTTTGTGAATCTATTACCTGCTCGTGTGTTATTTGATTATGGTGCAGATAGATCTTTTGTATCCAAAAGGTTCAGTCGAAGATTTTCAGTTCCAATTAGCCAGCTTAAGCCACCACTAGATGTGGAAGTAGCTAATAACAAAGTGATACGTGTAGTTGATGTCTTTCAGAACTGTGAAATAGAAACTGCTAATGAAAAATATCCGATCGACCTAATTCCTATCCCTATGGCAGAGCTTGATGTAGTTATCGGTATGGACTGGCTCGGCACAAATGAAGCCATCATTTTGTGTCATCATAAGCTAGTCCGACTCAGAACCCCAAATGGGGGAGAAACAGTTATCTATGGTGAGCATAAAAAGGCTAACCTTGCTATTTGTACTTATGCTAGAACCAAGAAATACTTGGCACGTGGCTGTCAAGCCTATTTAGCTCATGTTGTCGATATTCAGAAACCCGTTCCAGACTTTAATAAAATCCCAGTTGTTTAGGAATTTCCTGATGTCTTTCCAGAGGAACTCCCAGGTCTACCGCCTGATAGACAAGTAGAGTTACGCATTGATCTTATTCCAGGGAGTATCCTTATTGCTAAAACTCCCTACAGACATGCTCCATCAGAAATGCAGGAACTCATGAAGCAGTTACAAGAACTGCTAGACAAGGGCTTCATTCGCCCTAGTAGTTACCCGTGGGGAGCACCAGTTCTTTTTGTCAAAAAGAAATACGGTAGTATGCGAATGTGCATCGACTACCGAGAGCTCAATAAAGTTACCATCAAAAATCATTATCCTCTTCCTAGGATTGATGATTTATTAGATCAGCTTCAGGGCGCAAGCTTCTTTTCAAAAATAGATCTTAGATCAGGATATCACCAGTTAAAGGTTCAAGAAGAGGACATCCCGAAAACAGCTTTCCGGACCAGGTATGGGCATTACGAGTTTACAGTTATGCCATTTGGCTTGACGAATGCCCCAGCAGCATTTATGGACCTGATGAATCGGGTCTGTCGTCCGATGTTAGATCAGTCAGTTATTGTTTTCATTGACGATATCCTGGTTTATTCCAAATCAGCTAATGATCATGAAACCCACTTGCGCCAAGTCCTAAGTATGTTAAGACGAGAAAAGCTTTATGCTAAGTTCTCGAAGTGTGAGTTCTGGCTCCGAGAAGTTCAATTTCTCGGGTATGTTGTAAACAGCGAAGGCATTAAAGTAGATCCATCTAAAATCAGTGCCATCATGAATTGGGAGTGACCAAAAACTCCCACAGAAATTAGATCTTTCCTTGGACTTGCGGGTTACTACCGCCGTTTTATCCAAGATTTTGCAAAGATTGCTTCTTCGCTCACTGAGCTCACCCGCAAGAATGTAAAATTCGAGTGGGATGAGGATTAGGAACTCGCTTTTCAGACTCTTAAACAGAAGTTAAGTCAGGCTCCAGTCTTAGTATTGCCATAAGGCAATGATGACCTGGAACTTTATTGTGATGCATCGGCCAATGGCCTCGGCTGTGTTCTCATGTAGAGAGGCCGAGTCATAGCTTATGCTTCCAGGCAGCTCAAGAAACATGACGAAGATTACCCCACTCATGATTTAGAGCTAGCAGCAGTAGTTTTTGCCTTAAAATTGTGGAGGCATTATTTTTATGGAGTAAAAATCAAGATCTTTACCGACCATAAAAGTCTCAAATACTTCTTTGATCAGCGTGACCTCAATATGAGGCAACGACGTTGGTTGGATCTAGTCAAGGATTATGATTGTGAAATCCTTTACCACCCGGGTAAGGCCAACGTTGTGGCAGATGCCTTAAGTCGAAAGACAAGGCATGATTCTCTACTAGTAAAATCACTTCAGATGGTGATTACTCCAGACTTTTATGAGAACATCAAAACAGTTCAGTTAGAAGCATGGGAGAACGGTGATGTAAACTCAGAACGACTCGTGGGTCAGGTGCACAACTTAGTTGTGGACTCACGAGGACTCAGAACACGCTTCAGTATAATATGGATACCGAATAATAAAGAGCTCAAAAAGTTGTTGCTCGACGAGGCTCATAAGTCGAAATATTCCATTCACCCAGGTGCCACCAAGATGTATTATGATCTTAAACCAGATTATTGGTGGCCAGGTATGAAAAGAGATATTGTAAAATATGTCGAGCAATGTCTTACTTGCCTTCAAGTTAAGATAGAACATCAGCAACCTTATGGTAAGCTACAACCTCTCGAGATTCTTGTCTCGAAATGGGAAAGGATCACTATGGATCTTATTACCAAATTACCCAAGACACCGCTTCAGCATGATGCAATATAGGTAATTGTAGATCGTTTAACAAAGAGTGCGATTTTCCTTCCTATTAAGGAATCGACGTCCTCAAAAGCTCTCGCTGAGTTGTATCTTCGCGAAGTAGTAGCTAGACATGGAGTACCAGTCTTTATAGTATCGGATAGAGATATCAGATTTACCTCTAGATTCTGGCAGAAATTCCAAGAGAATCTAGGTACTCGTGTCCATTTTAGCACGACTTATCATCCGCAGACAGATGGTCAGAGTGAAAGGACCATTCAGACACTTGAAGATATGCTTCGAGCCTGTGCTATCGACTTCGGTGGTAGCTGGGATAAGTACTTAGCGCTAGCAGAATTCTCTTATAATAACAGTTATCATTCGAGCATTGAGATGCCTCCATATGAGATGTTGTATGGAAGGAAGTGTCGAACTCCTATATGTTGGGGTGAAATCGGACAAAGAGAATTAGCTAGTTCAGATGTTGTTCAACAAACGAACGATAAGATTGATCAAATCAGAGAAAGGCTTAAGATGGCCCAGGATCGACAGAAGTCTTATGCAGACAAGAGGAGACGACCTATAGAATTTCAAGTCGGTGATCGTGTCATGCTGAAAGTTTCTCCCTGGAAAGGTGTTATCCGATTCAGGAAGCGTGGAAAGCTAGGACCACGTTACATTGGTCCATTCAGAATAATCGACAGAGTTGGAAAAGTAGCATACAGACTTGAGCTACCAGAAGAGTTGAACAGTATTCACAATACTTTCCACGTGTCTCAGTTATGAAAATGTCTTGCATATGAGGCACAATATATCCCTCTAGCGGATATAACAGTTGATGAGAAACTTGGCTACGTTGAAGAGCCAGTAGAGATTCTTGACACCATGGTCAAGAAACTCAGAAAAAGAGAGGTCCTCCTTCTTAAGGTAAGATGGAAACACGGAAAGGGGTCGGAGTGCACATCGGAGCCCGAAGAGGATCTCATCAAATACTACCCCGCTTTTTATCAGGAATGGTTTGTGAGGACCCAAACCGAATAAGTGGGGGAGAGTTGTAACATCCAAATCTTTTAATGTACTAACTTTGTAACAATTTTCTTGTACAAGGACTAAAGTTTCCAAAGTGTGAAACTTAAAAATATTAATATGCTATCATACTTCATTCCCAGGAAAATGAATTTCCAGAGAATTCTCCCTCCTTCACCTAAACTCACGACAAAACACTGATACGTGGGAATCGCACCAGGCTTTACATCTCAAGGGATCTTGAGAAGCTTACAACCCCCACCAGGCAGTGTACCTGATCGTTGTAGTATAGTATAGTGACAACTGACAAGTACCGGGGGATTGATCATTCAACTAGGAATAATGTCGCTAGGATTAGAAAACCTAAATACTAGTTCTAAAGGTGAGGGATGATTCTTTTTGTATTTTTATATTTTTTAGAAAGCAAGTAAAAATCTCGGGTTTGAAGGATTTGGGCGGAATTAGTTGCTAGTCAACTAACCCAATAGTAAAGATGCAATCAAAATAAAATACTAGAAATGAAAATAAATTAAATTATACTAAGGTAGTGAGCAATAAGTGGAGAAAATGTGTTTACTTAGATTTCACTACTCCCTAGACATCTTTTACACGTTAATTACTTGTTATAGTTGCGTGGATGATGGATTGTATTCCTTAATACCATTCATGGGGTGACGCACTTAACTCCCCAATCCTATGAGCTCTTATCTCCTCCTATGCCATGCCCAGGACAACCATAGGGATTATAAACAGTGGCTCATGCATTAAATACAACTAATAAAACCTAGTGCACATCAGTTCATGTTTCCTAAGACGTTCAAGCATGTTACCATTTGGAGATCTGCCAGTTTTCTTAAGCCTAACATCGAATTCATTCATCCAATACAATTATAAACAAGTAATCAACACATAATTAACATCTAGGTTTCATTAGATCTAAGCAAACACAAGATAGATCTAGCCTAGTATGATGAAATTAAGACAAGAACAAGATATAGCCAACCAACACATAGACATATTGATTGAATTAAAAGAATACTTATCTCAATTACACATGAAAGGTATCAAGGGCTTAGAACCCTTGAAAAACCTGTAAAATTCGCACCAAGTTCGTACTTAGGGTTTCTCCAAAACTTCTCTCTTTTTAATGTGAAAATTAGAAAACTATATATAGGAAATAGGGTCTGACGGCGTCAAGACAAATTATGTGACGCCGTCACCTCGCCGCCAAAATATTTCTCGGACTACCTTGATCTACTTTTGACGCCGTCATGTGTTAGCATTTTCCAGGCCGTCATGTATTTTACTCTTGACGCCCTACTTCGTGACGCCGTCAAATCTGTACTGGGTCGTCATCGAAATTACTCTTGACGCCGTCAGAAATTCCTTCTTGACGCCGTCACCTACTGTTCCCAGCAAGGAAAATTAAGACTTTGGCGTTTTCTTCACTTTTATGCTCCAAAAACGTCCGAATTGCTTCCTTTTCTAGATTTCACTCCCAAAGTACCTAAAATCACAAAAGGAACGATTTAGGGCAATATATGATCAAATAAATTCAATTCCGGGCTTAAATGACCCCCTAAAAGTGGTTCATTTTTCGCCTCATCATATACCCTTACACTTGAGATTTGCTTGTCCTCAAGCAAATGCGCTTTTATTCTAGTTAAAATACAAGTTAGGGGTCATTAACACTAATATAAAAGTAATTACAACAAATAATCGTTCCACTAAAGACCAATAGACATGCACGGAGGTCATACACTAGCACCTCACAAATAGTGTTTAGATACTCACATCTCTCGGGTGTAATAAAGTATAAATTACAATATGGAAACGGAAGATATCTCTCACTACCTATCATAGCAAAATAGATTACCATAGGTTTGGGAAAGGATCAAACCTCCACCACATGGCGTAAGCACCTAGGATAAACTATCAAAGAGGTCTTTTAAAGGGTTGTAACGTTAGGTGTAGGGATATGAAATACACGGTTTTGTTGGATAAAGGAAGTTTTTACTGGTGGCGAGTTAACAATCTTGGTTAATTACATGTACAATGTGACGTTGCTAAGCCAAGACTAGACTCGACTTAAGCTAATAAATGAAAAATAACAAAAACATAAAAATGAACATAGAATGAAACGGGATGGTAGTCCGTATGTTTTTTCTCTTTTCTTTTTCTATTTTTTTTTCTTTTTCTTGTTTTTTCGACATTTTTTTTTTTTTTTTCATACACTCTTACCCTACCATCTAAAATAATACATCATAGGGGATGAATATTCCCCTTACACTTGAATCTTTACATACTTTACAATAAACTAATCTAATGACTCGAATTAAGGAAATCAAAACACTTTGAGTACTTTTAAGATTAACGTACATATGGGGGTAATAAATGATGTTCTTCCCCATTACTCCATAAAATAAGTACTTTACCCATGAGTCCCAATCGTCCTAAAACAATATGTACAAGGATATGACTCGACTTAGCAACCATGTAATCAATTAGATAGTTAACTTAGGGTTTAACAAATAACAATAATGCACTAAAAATGAGTGCATGCACGGAAGGCTAAGGCGATTTGGTTGTACATTTAAGTGGGGTGTAACAAATTCTTCCTTTAAGTAAGATGCTTAAAGTTAGAAACGAAAAGATAGGCTCGGAGGGGTGTACTAAGGGTTTCGTGTACTAAAAATGAGTACAACGCTAAGGGTGTGGGAAAAATTAGTTGACTTAACTAGCCAAGTAATATGACTTAAATGGTCAAGTAATTATGATACGGGTTTAACACAAGGGTGATCCTAATGCCTCTTATCATGTAGTAAATCCTACCACACGAATGTAGTCTCACTAGCGGTCTCGGGATGCATCACTAACGCAAGTTCTAGAATCTAAATGCTACTGGTACACTCATAAGCACTAATAATAAATGCTTTTCCTATCAAATCTAAAGGCAAACCTCACATATTTGGGTGGAAATTTTTTTCTGAATATACGGTTTTGTGCTAGTCATACAATCTCCTATCCATGAGACGCTTGCTATGGCTAAAGTTTCACTCCTAAATGTTGTAAAAAAAATTAAATTTGGCGCTAGAATTGCACTAACAAGTATTTATCATAGTTTTATTACACATCTACCATTAAACAAAACAAACTCAAGCGAAAGTGCATATGTAAGGTATCATCATTTTACCCTCCCCTTACACTTAAGATGAACATTGTCCCCAATGTTCAAGTAAAGAATGTAAAAGTCAAAAAGTAAAAAGAATGAAATCAAATACTCCCCTGATTCGCTCGGTATGGATAATAAGGTGGCCATGTTAAATCTTCCTCCAAGAAAATGAACAATCAAAGCTTCCCTTCCAGAATATAAATCATCTTCTTGTCATACATAACCTGTAAATCTGAGAAAATAAACAAAAACAACCTCGCGTAAAATCGGCGGCATCCTATGTAAGTTACTAAATCCTAGAAAAAAAAAATAAGATATAATGCTTGTGGAATGAAGTTTGCAGATCTCCTGGAGATTATAAAACTTAATAATTCACAAAAACCATAAGACTCCGTTAGAAAAACAAAACTGGTAAAATTTCCAGATTTTTACACGTGACGCCGTCAAGAGTTAACTCGTGACGCCGTCAGAAGTGACCTGCAGAAATTCTTATGTTAAGTTTCTGGAAAATTTTTGGAAAAACTTGGTCTTACTTCCTGGAAAATCCTGCAAAACTTCATTATGACTCAATACAAGCATTTGACTCTAACAAATACGAATATACATGTTCATTTAATATTGTGGAGAATCATGATCGGTTTGTTTCTTGAAAACATATTTGGGGTTTCCCCTTACACTTATTTTTTTTTGCAAAAATACTTTTAGGTGGAGTTGAGACTAGGCCAATGATTGGTTCTAAACCGTCAGACGATTATTGGTCAACCACTTGTGAATGGTCAACTATAACAGTCAAACAGCCTAGAATCAAATCTCCGTGGAAGTATAGGGTTTCCCCGGGTCGTTATGTCCCGACGAGGTGTGGATGGTATCAAAACGGGTTTGTGATCGGGTGAATTTGGACAGGAAAAGGTATAAGTGAGTTGTGATGATTACACTACTGCAATATGAAAGATAATAGCTTAAATACACTATATTAACAAGACTGGAAAGTTTGAAAACCCAGAAACGTTTAAAACCTAAAACGCGTACGTTCACGTTTAAATAAAACGTAAACGTACAAAATAAAACGTGAAATCTGATATCTGAAAACACCCAGGGGGTGAAAATGACTTTTTTACAAACTAAAAGGTAAAAGAAAATTTTTAGAAAATTAAAATAAATTTTAACACTAATTATTTATTAAATATTAATTAAATACTAATTATTACTAATTATTAATATTTAAACAACTTAAATATAATTTAATACTAATTAAATACTAGAAAAATGAAAATAAAATTTCTAAAATTATAAAATAACTAAAAATAAGTTTTAAAAATAAAAATAAGTGTTTTTGTCTTTTTTTGTGAATTTTCTATTAATTAATTACTAATTAAACATTAATTACCTAATTAAACTATTTTAAATTATAAAAAATACTAAATGAACAGTAAAAATTCTAATAAAATTTCTGAAATTACTTTATAACATATAAAAGCTAAAAAAATATATATAAAAACTAGGTTTTGCTTAATAAAAACTAATTATGCTATTTTAAACTAATTATTAATTAATAATTAATAAAACTAAGATTAATTCTAATAAATACTAAATGATGAAATAAAAATCTGAGAAAATTATTATAACTACTTTAATATAAGAGTAATTTAAGAAAAATATAAAAAAGCTAAGTTCTTAATAAAAAATTTAAAAATGAAAATTAAAATTAAATTACATTAAATAGAAACTATCACTTAAATTTAAATTAACTTTTTTTGGATTTTTCTTTTACAAACTTGACTTACACCTAAAAACAAATACTTTTTATGAAAACAACTATTTTACAACTTGAAAATAAGCTAAGATTAAGCTAATAAGTCCTCACAGTTGACTTTTGTTGACCAAAGGGTGAAATAAGCTCAAATGAGACCCAGTGGGACCCACAATGGTGAAATCTGATCTAAATAAGTTATTTGGACATGTTAAAGCAATAATAAGCCAAATAAGCTCACAAGATAAGCTGAAAAGCACCAATAAGCATTTTTGTGACTTGTGACCCAACTGAAAATCGGACAGCTTTGAGCAGCCAAATTAGGTGGGACCCAGGGGGTTCAAGATTAAACCCAAGGTCAATCCATGATCTCTACTAAGAGGGGGGTTGGGAAAAACAAAAGTGGTGGCCTGGGGAACACCATGGTGGCTGGAAAACCACCACCAAGTGGTGGTGGTGGGATTGGGTCTGCTGCAGCAGGGGTAGTTGTTTGCCCTGCAGCCTAGTTTTGAGGGTTGTGGGGCCCACAAATAAAATCACAAAAATCTAATGACTATGGGATTGTAAAGCTGAGGTGGTAAGCTACAAATACTCAAAAGCTCAAAACCTAAATCCTTTCACAGAATTCAACAAAAATCTCCCAAGATTTGGAAAATTTGAAGAACAAGCAATTTTGACTTTTTCCATTTTGTTCTATTGTTGACCAAGGTGAATTACAACAGCTCAATTCTACTCCTACATGTTTGTTAAGCATGTTTATTTACTAAGAACACAAATAATAACACAAATAGCCATAGTTTAGCAAAAATCAGATGAACAGTAACTGAATTAAGCATGCAGTTTTGAGCAACTAAGCTACTTTTGACTTTTTGAGTTAATGGTGCAAATTTTATTACCAAACTAACTTAACTAATACTATTGCAGACCTAGGATACAAATACTTGAACAAATGAACATCAAACACACTCAGTAACTATGTTAGCCAAACACCCCCTTAAGTATGAACTGTTTTGATGATTCAAAGCATATGCTTGATTTAAACCTAAAAATTGATGCACACAGTAAAGAAAGGATGCAATGAATCCTAATAAATCACAAATATGCTAGGCTAGAACATAACTTGAACATTATCATATGAAATGCTAAGAAATGGCAGTTAAGTGAACAAATGAGCAAAATGAAATTTATTGGAACAATCAATAGCTTAAAACAAAGTTATAACCACAGAACAACATCAAGTAAACACTAATGATTAAAATTGAGAACCACCAAACATAGCAACAGTAACAAGTATGAAGTAAAAATAGGAACTTACAAGTGATATAATGAGATTTAAACAAAGAACTGAGTACCCCTCTTTCCTAACACCTCCCTTGAGGTACTAACCCATGTAGATTCCAAAATCACCCATTATCACTGCTTCAATCTTCACAGGCCATGATTTTTGATTTATTTCTTATTTATTTGATAATTTTTTGGTATTTTTGCTTAGTGGATATAAACTGAATAAGATTGAATGAAATGTTTTGAGAGCTTCAATAACTTGAGAATAAGACTAATTAAGCTGAGAATAACACAAATCAACAACAATTAACAAAGTTAACTGAATTTGTCAAATTCAGTCAAAAATGCTAATTCTGAATTTATTGAACAAGATTGAGATTAAAGGTTTAAGATGGTTTACAATACACTTAATTAACTGAAAATAACTTAATTTAACTGGAATTACAACTTTTAAAATAAAATTACACTACATTCGATTACATA
The DNA here is from genome assembly GCA_030686995.1 of Artemisia argyi. Classification (NCBI taxonomy): domain Eukaryota; kingdom Viridiplantae; phylum Streptophyta; class Magnoliopsida; order Asterales; family Asteraceae; genus Artemisia; species Artemisia argyi. The sequence goes on along the minus strand of CM060692.1, from coordinate 61,190,382 downwards.
AAACTAAAACTACACTACTTGCTTCTCACTTCTGCTCCTCTTGCTCTTTATAGCATCCCATAGAGTTTGTGGGTCCCACAGGGTCAAATCCCACTATGTTGCTTGACTTTTAGATCACCTCAGCTCTGTTTCCATTTTTGGCGGGAAAGATGCTATTTGCAAATTGCTTCTGAAACAGTCCCTAGGGGGGTAGATGTGATTGGTGCATTGGGGAATGTAATTGGCAGGGATAAGGGTGTGGGTGGATAGGAAAGTGGTGCAAGGGGGGGGGGAACCAGTAGTGGTATGGTGGTTTCTGGTTTTGGAGGTAAAGGGGAAGAAGGGTGGGTTTGACCGAAGTCAAACCTGAGGGTGGACTGGGTTTAACTTGTGGGCTGGGGAAACAGATGGGCCAAGGGTGGGTATTTTGGATTGGGTTGTTGGTTTGGTTTTATAATAATAAGGGTCCGTTTGTATATTAACTAACAAGGACCATTTTGTAGTTTGGTGAAAGTTGAGGGTATGATGTGGTATTTTCCCAAAGTTCATATAAGGATTAAACTTGCCAAGATGTGAATAGTACAAGGATATTTTTGATATATTTCATTTTTAAAATACCTGGGGACTATAATTGACAAAACTGAAACTCCAGGGACTTAACATGTAATTTCTCCAAACTTTTACCCAAGGGCCATAATTGTCAACTTTTGATTTTTCAAAGACTTTTGTTGACTTTTCAATCCAAAAATATTTCCCAGGGACCAAATCTGACAATATTTGAAACTCCAGGGACTAGACTGCAATTTTATTAAAGTTGAGGGACTGAAACTGCCAATTTTGCAAACTTTGTACGTTTTTCATCTGTTTTTGCTCATTTTGCATCTAAAACATATAAAACACGATTTTGAAATATTTTCAGTATTTTGATGCATTACTGAGTGTTTTTGTATGTTTTGGCAGCTCAGATTGGTATAAAATGATGAGTATTTAGACACTCATCAGCCAAAACAACAAAGTAAGGTATTTTCACTATTTAATTGAGAAACATGATCTACCAAATAAAGCATGCATACAGAAGCAAATAACAAACAAACAAAATAAAATCACACAAAACATGGGTTGCCTCCCAAGAAGCGCTTTTCTTTATTTACGAGTCTTGTAGCTAGACTCAAGGTTATGGGTTACTACGTGACCTCGTCCCTTGAAATGATATACCCCATGTAGTTGCGATCATTATTGTTATGGTGGTAGTGCCTTAACCTATCGATACTTGCAATCACCATCCCACCTACTTCACTTCTCAAGTTAGCTATCCCATCTTGGCTCACGCCTTCAATTGTGAAAGGCCCATACCACCAAGGACTTGGTTTATCGGGTGGTATTGTTGTTTCCAAGTGTCTCAAGAGTACCAAGTTCCCTTCCTCAAATGGTACATGATTTTCTGCGGGTTGAGTATGTTCGAATTCGACCTGAACCTTATTGCTTTTGCTTCTTTCATTTTTAGCCTCCTTATAGCTTTTGATTCTTGCCTCCCATGCAAGAATTTTATTCTGAACACGAATGGGTGTCGTGTCAATGTTGTTTTTGATCTTTCTCCAACTCAAATTCTCATGTCCACTTCGCGGAGTCATGGGGAAGCTAATCTTTCTTTTTCCAGATTTAAGCTCGATCTTTCTACCTTCATACTTAATGACAGCCCTAGCGGTGGCGAGGAATGGTGCCCAAAGGATTATTGGCATGCATCCATATCCTTTATCATCGATGATCATAAAATCAACGGGGTACATGAATCCTGCAATATTAACTAATACATCTTCGGCGATTCCTAGGGGGTATACGTACGAGTGTCCAGCGAGGGATAACCTAACACGAGTAGGGGCAGGCATTTTTGACGTTAGTTGGATGTAAATAGTTAGGGGCATAAGATTTACTTCCGATCCTTGGTCGGCGAAAGCACTAAGATATTTCAAGTCCTCGATGCTAGTTGGTATCTCAAAGTTCCCATATGCTATCTGCTTAGTAGCCACTTTTTGTACCAATAGCCTCTCGAATACTGATCCCCCAGGTAACGTATCATACTCATCTTTTACTTTTTCCTCTTTCTCAGAACCCTGTTTGGAAGGTTGGTTACGCCCATCACCCTTAATCCAGTTTGTTATAGTGTTTTCGTTTATATCATGTTTCAGGTAGTGACTCAAAGGTTGGGATTCTGGTGGTTTTTCTAAGGTCTGTTTAGCAGGGGTTTCTACCCTCTCGTTATCCTTTTGGACAATTGTGATGGAATTAACAAATTGGGTAGTGGGAGTGGCGCTTTCTTTCCTTAGTAGCATTCTTTCGGGGGTTCTCTGGTTGGCATACTCCTCTAGTAGACTCATCATCTCATTCATTTTCTCCTGCATCTCCTCTTTTTGCTTATAGACTGCTTCCTCGAATCTAGCAAGCCGATCTGAGTGAGTCGCCATATATTCTCTCATCCTAGCTTCAAACTCCGAGCTAAGCTCCTTGGGAGGGGAACAAGGTGGGGCATTGTTCTGAAAAGTCTCGAAATTTTCTCTAGAAGGTGACTCAGATAATGGTGCCGAAGTTGGTTTTGAGACAGAATTGACAGTAGCCCGTCTAGGACTTAAAGGTCTCCTTTGCCTTTCCTCAAAATAGTCAACTTTTGCCTCGAGTTTCCATAGGAGTTCATCGGGGATTTCGGTGGTCCCTCCAGGTGTTGAGGCTGCATTGATGGCCACTTTTATTGTATGATTAAACTCCCACATCTCATGATTATCAGCGGCGAGCTCCTCGATAATCGCCCAGGACTCCTCGGCGTTCTTATCACGCAGTTTACCTCCCGCAGCCCTATCGATTGTGCGCTTAGTGTGGTAATCAACATGGTCATAGAAAATCTAGACTAATAACCAAAGGTTTATACCATGATAAGGGACCTTATGGAGGAAATCCTTAAAACGGGCCCATGCTTCGTAGAAAGTTTGTCCTTGATGTTGTTCAAACATCAAAATGTCATTTCTAAGCATTGCAGTCTTCCCCGGTGGGAAGAATTGAGTAAGGAAGCGATTGGTGAGATTATCCCATGTGGTGATGGATCCCGCGGGTAAACGCTCAAGCCATTGACTAGCTTGATCCCGTAGAGAGAATTGGAATAGGTGTAATCGGGTTGTCTCTCTAGTTTCAACACCTAGGTCTATGGAATCTACGATTTTTAGGAAGTCCTTAAGGTGTTGATTTGGATCTTCGGAACGAAGTCCATGGAATGCACATCCGCTTTGCACCAACCGGATGGTGTCGGATCGCAAGGGAGTCACATTGGCTCCGGTGAGCTCAATGGTGTTTCGGTAGCCTTGGTGGATAGGTCGGGAATACTCTCCTAAGGTTCGGGGCCTAAGAGGTTCTAGTGGTGGGTTTTGTTGTGGTGGGATGACGGGTTCAAGGATGTTCCCATCGTCCATGATGTCGGGTGGTGAAAAGTTATGAACAAAGACACAAAGAAATAAGATAGACTAAAGAAAACCTAAAAATAAAAATAAAATCTTACTAGAAAGGAATATAGCAAGTAGACCTAATAAAAAGAGATTCTAACCTAGACAATAACTATTCCCCGGCAACGGCGCCAAAAACTTGATACGTGGGAATCGCACCAGGCTTTACCTTTCAAGGGATCTTGAGAAGCTTACAACCCCCACCAGGCAGTGTACCTGATCGTTGTAGTATAGTATAGTGACAAGTACCGGGGGATTGATCGTTCAGCTAGGAATAGTGTCGCTAGGATTAGAAAACCTAAATACTAGTTCTAAAGGTGAGGGATGATTCTTTTTGTATTTTTATATTTTTTAGAAAGCAAGCAAAAATCTCGGGTTTGAAGGATTTGGGCGGAATTAGTTGCTAGTCAACTAACCCAATACTAAAGATGCAATCAAAATAAAATACTAGAAATAAAAATAAACTAAATTATACTAAGGTTGTGAGCAATAAGTGGAGAAAATGTGTTTACTTAGATTTCACTACTCACTAGACATCTTTTACACATTAATTACTTGTTATAGTTGCGTGGATGATGGATTGTATTCCTTAATACCATTCATGGGGTGGCGCACTTAACTCCCCAATCCTATGAGCTCTTATCTCCTCCTATGCCATGCCCAGCACAACCATAGGGATTATAAACAGTGGCTCACGCATTAAATACAACCAATAAAACCTAGTGCACATCAGTTCATGTTTCCTAAGACGTTCAAGCATGTTACCATTTGGAGATCTGCCAGTTTTCTTAAGCCTAACATCGAATTCATTCATCCAATACAATTATAAACAAGTAATCAACACATAATTAACATCTAGGTTTCATTAGATCTAAGCAAACACAAGATAGATCTAGCCTAGCATGATGGAATTAAGACAAGAACAAGATATAGCCAACCAACACATAGACATATTGATTGAATTAAAAGAATACTTATCTCAATTACACATGAAAGGTATCAAGGGCATAGAACCCTTGAAAAACCTGTAAAATTCGCACCAAGTTCGTACTTGGGGTTTCTCCAAAACTTCTCTCTTTTTAATGTGAAAATTAGAAAACTATATATAGGAAATAGGGTCTGACGGCGTCAAGACAAATTATGTGACGCCGTCACCTCGCCGCCAAAATATTTCTCGGACTACCTTGATCTACTTTTGACGCCGTCATGTGTTAGCATTTTCCAGGCCGTCATGCATTTTACTCTTGACGCCCTACTTCGTGACGCCGTCAAATCTATACTGGGTCGTCATCGAAATTACTCTTGACGCCGTCAGAAATTCCTTCTTGACGCCGTCACCTACTGTTCCCAGCAAGGAAAATTAAGACTTTGGCGTTTTCTTCACTTTTATGCTCCAAAAACGTCCGAATTGCTTCCTTTTCCAGATTTCACTCCCAAAGTACCTAAAATCACAAAAGGAACGATTTAGGGCAATATTTGATCAAATAAATTCAATTCCGGGCTTAAATGACCCCCTAAAAGTGGTTCATTTTTCGCCTCATCAAACACTCACATCACTCTTTTGATCTAGGGTTTGATTCCAAGTCAATTTGGTGCAAGTTTGGAACAAGATATTACTATACATAAGCTTATAAACGAATAAGCTAGGGTTTCCATCATCTAATTTAAGGTAAAAATCATGTCTTAATTCTTATTTCACGTGTTAGAGCTTCCTTTTGATGGGTAATGTTTAGGGATGAAGTCTTTATGTCATTATGGGGTTATTGTAGAATTTTACATGATTATGTGAAATTATAATTTTTGAGAAATCACCAAGAACCCTAGTAATCATGTATAAATGATAAGAAAAGGTGATGGGTACCTTATTAAGGTGCTATAACACCATTTTGTGGTGTTAATTTTCAGAAATTATGTTGGTGTGGTTATATAAGCCACGAACCAAACACCCCCTTATGGCTTATCTATCCTTTTAGTGCTTATTATGATAAGCTTAGTTATGTTCTAAATAAGCTCCATGTCATTTATGTGTTCCTATGTTATAAGAGTTAGCCAAGGACGTCTTTAAGGGAGCTCGTGTTCTATTCAAGCGTTTACAAGGTGAGTAACATATTTAAGAATAGAAACGGGTCCTTGGTAACCCGTTAGTGTGCCACTTTATTTGTGGTATTCATGGTAAGGTTCATGTATTATATTTGAGTTACAAGTCCATGGTGTTACAATTATACGTTATGTGCCTAAATGGGTTACTTGTAGTATGTTTATATGGGAATTATGCTAGACGGGTCAAAACAGCCCCAAATGACCCGTTTGGGTTTAGTTATGTGATTTTAACTATATTTCCACGATACTGCTTGTATAGCGTCCTAAGTGGACGACACATGTTATTATGTCATAACATGCTCCGAAATGGAGCCTAGACATCCTTAGTGGATGACCGAGCCTTTATTAGTGTCTCATCTCGTTAAATGGGACTTAGACATCCTTTGTGGATGATCAGTGTGTATAAGAGGATCAAAGTCATGGAATATATGACTTAGACGTCCTAAGTGGACGACTAGAACATTTTCAGTTATATTGATCCAATATGGGTTCACAACGTCCTTAGTGGGCGACTAGTATATAATAACAATACGAAGCAACCATAATATTATGTCATGTTATGATTAGTATCTTTTATATTTTATCTTACTAAGCTATTGCTTACGTTGCTTCGTTATGTTTATTATAGGTGAAGCTAGTGGTAGTGCAATCAAGGGTACGAAGACCGAGAACTAGACCTGGTGAAATACTTGGGTATGGAGCCTTTTTTCCTACACGCTCTCTTACCAAGAAACGCCCTATGTTGTATGTTTTTGTGTACGAACATATAAACTCATGGTTATGTAATGATCAAGTAGTTAAGTAGTTCTTTATAGTTCAAGGGTGTTTGGCACAGTGTCATTCTTGCCCATATTGACCAATTTTGATCATGTACGGGTCAAGGCGAATGATATATGTTATGTATAGTTTTTAGGTGTTAATATAAGTGTGGCGTTATGCTAAATCAGTAAAAAAATAAAATAAATAAATAAATAAATAAAATAATTAAAAAAAAAAAAAAAAAAAAAAAAAAAAAGCCTGTGCGTTTCACAATTAACCTAAATGACGATGCTAAAAGGCTTACGTTTCTTGGGTGCATATTTTTACCTCACTAAAAAACTTTGGTGCATCCTTGTACAACTTTTAGTTGGTTGCATAATTTATAAACACTCAAAGTAAATGATAACATTTAAGATTAGTTTTGTTCATTAATGTTATGGTATTTAAACATCATTATGCAACATTATATCATTTAAAAAGTTTTTATAATTTGAAGTGTGTGTGTGTGTAAATAAATATAGTAGTAACAGTTTATAAATGTCTAACAGAATTATTAAATACGTACTCGTCTTTTTTACTACTGAATTGTTGGAACAGGTGGTCAAACTTATTCATTTCTGGTCTATATAAGTCGAGGGGATATAATATTGATGAGTTTCAGAGTTGTAAACGAACTGAATGTTTAGTGAAAATTTCATGAATGGTTCAGTAAAAAGTTCGTTTATTTATTAAATGAACGAACATAAACAATATTTTACGATCGTTTAGTTAAATGAACGAACATGAACAAAAGTCGCGTCCATTCATTTATGTTCGTGAACGTCCGATTATGCGTTTATTAATGTTTGTTTATTCTCATTTATTTATTTATGTTCGTAGATCATATTTTTTTATTGTATAATTTTAAAATTGGCTTGTTTAAACAAAACAACACTTATAAAACAGTATATTGTGCATGTTTTAATAAAATTTATATTTGTTGGTCTATGTTCGTTTATGTTCAATCGTTTAGCGTTCGTTTAATGTCTTAATAAAAGAACATAAACGAATATGATCAACTTATTTCCTTAATAAACGAACATAAACAAGAAAATTTATCCGTTTAAGGGTTCGTGTCCTTTTATTTGTCCAGTTAAAATTAAATGAATGAACATGAATAAAGCTCCGTTCTTGTTTGTCCAATTCGTTTACAACCCTATGGCATGTTTGGTAGGGTGAAATGATCTCAAGGAAATGGAAATGAGTTCATTTCATTTGTTTGGTACCTAAAGAAATAAAAAAAGTGGAGATTTCCAATTCTAGGGAGTTAAGTTTACATGTAAAATCAAAGAGTTCATTTCCCTTACATTTGGAGTGGAAATCAATTCCTAGCATTGTATAATAATAATAATAATAATAATAATAATAATAATAATAATAATAATAATAATAATGAAATAATTAAATAATAATAATATAATAATAATAATAAAATAATAATAATAATAATAATATAATAATAATAATAATAAATAATAATAATAATAATAATAATAATAATAATAATGAAATAATAATATAATAATAAATAATAATATAATAATAATAATAATAATAATAATAATAATAATAATAATAATAATAAAATAATAATAATAATAAATAATAAATAATAATAATAATAATAATAATAATAATAATAATAATAATAATAATAATAATAATAATAATAATGAAATAATAATAATAATAATAATAATAATAATAATAATACTGATTTCTTGAGTCAATTCTCTGGTGTTATCAAACACTGGAATTATTATTCAATTTCCCTAGAATTCATTTCTGTGAATTACATTTCTGAGCTTCATTTCATTTCTCTGAATTTCACCCTACCAAACGTGCTCCAGTGAGTTTCACTAACACAGAAATTTTTTCTACAAAATGATACTCCAGCATATAATTTCTGTCTGTAGGAAGACGTTGGCCCAACGTTTTTTATACAAGTCTTGTGGATTATTGTCTCCGTAATTTGGGTTGGGCCTGTATCAAAAGAATAACAAACAAAAAACAACTTTGAGTTGATGGTGAGTAGTGAGTAGTGAGTAGTGAGTAGTGAGTACGTATTATTTTACATGGGTTTTATATTTTAATGAAAGCTTTTGTGATAGGAGTATTTAGCAAAGATAATTCCGATTATGATTTTTTAAAGCTAAAATAATAAAAATATAGTAATTATAAAAGCAACTTGTCGTTCATATATGACATGTCAAGCCAATCTATATAAACCAAATTTCGAAATAATTACATTGTATGAACTACTAAATATCCCCAGATTTCGTTCACACTGAAAATTAGTAACACGTTACACGACAAATAAGTTGATAAGGCTAAACACATTAAGGAGTGTCAATTCCTCCCATTTTTTTTGTCACGTCAGTTTTCTCTCAACAGCGACCTTTGGGCGATTGAATGCTCTAATAAGGGCGACCTTCATTTTTTTAAAAAGAAAAACCGTTCATTTTTATATTTTCAAAACAAACCCTATTCAATATCATAATTCATATTCAAATTCAACTTTGAGCAGGATCCCACCAAAATTCACATTCAAATTTAAAATTCAAATATGAGCGGACTTTATTCAAATTCAAATTCGATTTCAATTTTCAAAACTTGCCTATATATGGCCACATACTCTGCATTGTTTATACACACACAACACACATATATAAGAAAGAGAACTTCGAGGGGAAGCTGCTCGTATGAAGCAAGAAGCCAGGGATGCAGAACATGTTAGGAAGAACTGGTTTGACATTATGGAAGCAAAGTATTATGCTGGCGAGTTTAGGTCCTCTTCGAGTGAGGAGAGTTATAACTCAGATGATACCTTTTATTAATTTGTAGTTTCCTTTTAATTACTGTATCGTAGTTTCTATTAATCGTACTATGTATTTCGTGTTTTCACTTTAATTTTTAATGTAATTTGTGTTTTAACTTGTTTAAGTGTTTTCACTTTAATGTTTAACAAACAAAACATAACAAACACATAACACAAGGGCTGAAAAAAAAAAAAAAAAAAAAAAAAAAAAAAAAAAAAAAAAAAAAAAACCGACAATTCGCATCCACGACCATGATCCCCCAACTCAATTGATCAACCGATTCACCTTACAAGCCTAACAAATGAAACCACTCATTTATACTTGCAAAACAGGTTTTGGTTTGTGTTTGAATATTATGCAGGAGTTCAAGGACTAACGTTGATCAAAACTTAAAGATTAGTAACGAAGGTAGCTTAAAAGGAAGTTGCCTGACGAATTTGGATTGAAGCTACAAAATGACAGTTATCATTTATTTTATGAGAAATAATAAATCCTTTTATTAAAACCTCTTACTTATCCTCTTACTCACAAAATTCTGACAATAGTCACGATTTGGATGCAAAGTGAAAATTAGTGGAAATAATTTATATTATATTTTAATGTGTAGAAGGATATTGTAAGAGGATTGAACAATGCTCTTATTATATTCATATTAGTGCGTGTTTTATGTGGGTTTTCTCTCATATCTAAGGTTTCGTTTTTATTGTGTTTGACAAAAACTTGTTAGTTTTCTTACTTTCTTTTGTAATTTGTTCTGAACTCAAAACCACGGATAGGTTATGCAGTGTGATGTTGTACTATATACAATAAAATGGGTGGATGGTTGTATGAGTTTTAAGTGGTATTTGGATTCGACTTAATTGACTTAATATGAAAATAAAATAAAAACTGAATTCATTGAATCATATAAAAATTGTTTGTTTGTAACTTAATAGAGAAAAATGTCTAAAAAAAGTAAGTAATAAAACTTAGGGTGCTTGCATTAAGTCATGTCTTAATTAAACATAATTTAATAGAAAACTTTAACAAACAATCCTTAGTGTCTTTGCGTTATCTGGGAAATCACCCGTAGTGTTGCATATTAATGCAACCTATCATTTCTAGAATGATGATTCTTACCTTATTGCAAGATATTGTCATTTTAGAAAAATTTGGACTTTAAAATTTGCAAACCCTCGTTAAGGTTTTCTTTTCCTCTTTTAAATTAAAAAAAGAATGTGACTTAGGTAAAAAAAAAAAAAAAAAAAAAAAAAAAAAAAAAAAAAAAAAAAATCGTAAGTCACCAAGTTTTGATTTTTTGAAAAATCTTATAATTGCCCTTTTAATTAAAGAAATATATAAATTTTCCTAAATACCCGTTATGCTTTAATTTTTTTTAAACCCTAATTTTCATATTTGGCAATCACATATTCCAAATAAGGAAAAATAATCATCAGTTTATGGAAACTCTCAGCTTGGTCACCAAGATTTATGCTCTGTCAAATTTTATGATCCCATCTAGATGAGACCAGTAAAATCGACCCTCGGGGTTTAGGTTAACTGATCACCTTTGGAAACCTAGGGTTCCTAGGGTTTTCAGAAATTATTTTAGCATAATTTTCGAAAAATATTTGCATCTTACCAAAAATACCTAAAAACCCTAAATCATAATGAGAAGACCAAAATTACTTGCATGAAAAGAAAAACAAATCTAAGAAAACCTAGTGCTTGTAACTATGACAATACCAATTAGGAATTCTATGTTTGATCCTCGGTACTTTTATAGAGTTTTTATGTTTTAGAAGTCGACACCATCAAGAGTTAGAAAACCCTTGTGTTTTTCGACAAAGAACAAGCCCTAACCCTAAATCGACACTCTTAAGGGTTTAGAAAACCCTTGTGTATTTTGATTATGGATACAAACATGCAAACCCTAATTTGATCACCAGAGCGATTAAATGCTAATTGCCACAAAAACTAAAACCCTAACAAACCCTAAGCAATAAATCGACCAAAACCTAGCATAGCCAAAATTAAGATGCGATTTTTATGACAATATTAGCAATTACTAGTAGGCATGTGATTAGATATTAGCAATTACAGTATGATAATATAAGCAATTAAGATTCAATTTTTATGACAATATTAGCAATAATATGATATCATATATCTAACAATAATATGATAATGTGACGATTAGATATCATATATCTAGTAGACATGTGATTAGATATCACAACATCTTAGAATGACGATTAGATACTATATTATTAGTAGATGCGTGGTCAGATATTACATATTTATAGTATGACGAGTAAATGTCGTACTTCTAGTAGGAAGTGAAGGGAGATTGTAATGTAGTAGGTTAGAATTAGCATGGTGATAAATATCACGTATAAATAGTAAGACGACTAAATGTCATGCCTTTTGTACCCATGGGAGAATTGTCATGTAATGTAGTTTCATAGCCTTTGTTTGATGATTAGATGTAATATTCACACTAAAATTCCAATAAGAAAATTGGATTTGAAGACGTTAGTAGCTCATGATAGTAGTAGCATCGTAATAGCAAGTTTCAACCCGTTTAGACAATGAACAGTTTCGCATTATGATAATGCTTATATATGCTTATATTATTTTAGAATGATTTCGTTTACTCACTAAGTCGCAAAGATTTACCATTCTTAGTTTATGTTTTATGTAGGTATGTAAAGCAAGAATGGTCTGAGGCTAGAAGAAGTAAATCAAGTGGAATTTTGAGGGAACGAGCATTTAACAATGCAATGTGACAATAGCTCAACTATTCAGATAGATGAAAATCCTGTATTTCATGAGAGGACAAAACATTTTGAAAATTGACTTCTTTTTCTTAAGATAAAAAGTTGTAGCTTGAATAATTAAAATAGTAAAGGTTAAATCAGAACATAAATTGGCAGATATTTTCACACACACACACACACACAAAAAGTCTTTGAAAGATCATACTAAGTTTGTTGTTCAACTTGGTCTTGTTGATTCACACATCTAATAGCATTCTGGGAAAGGGGGTTAAAAAATAAGCTATTAGAGTTGTGAATGGTAAGTTATGCAATATACTCAAAGTTGTTTTATACTTGCAAAACTGTTTTTGGTTTATGTTTGAATATTTCGTAGGAGTTCAAGGACTAAAGTAGATAAATGCTCAAAGATTTGTACCAAATGTGGACAAATGGAAGTTGCCTGACGAATCTGGATTGGAGAAAAAAAATGACATTTAGCCTTTAAGTTATTCATATAAGTGTGTTTTGTGTGTGTTTTCTCTCATATCCAGGGTTTAGGGTTTTAGTTGTAACAATTCGCAATTTCAGGTTAATTACCATTCCCGGAAAATTTCACTATTCACTTTTACTATTCATTTTTCCCGAAACTTTCCCGAAAGTTGATTTTTATTTGATATTCTCGAGTGATAAATCATTTCCATGGCAAATTAAATGTTTGACATTCGTCAGATCATTTTTGTGAAAGTTATTAAGGAATTACACGTTTTAGGGTAAAACGTCATTCAGAAATTCTACGTATAACGAAACTCGACCGCGTTAAGTGACCCCGCATCAGAAAAATGTTTGACACACTCATGATTTATTTGAGAATTAATCGTGACTGAGAAAAACATGACCAAAAACTTCCCAGCAGGTCACCCATGCCTGTACTACTCTCGCATGAGCACGCTTAACCATTTGGGCGATTAACCGTGAGACCACAAAACGCGTTTCTAAGACTTTTTGAGTTTTCAACTTATTAGAAAAAGTCAACATATTCTTTCCCTCCTCCATTGACCAAAAATGATCCCTTGATGTTATAAGTCATTTCGTGATTTTTAGGCTTACGGTTTGATGTCTAAAAGACATTTAACACCAACCGACACTAGACTGAGCCCAGTCTAGACATTATAAGTCATTTTAAATCATTTTTATCACATTAGAAAAGTAACATTTTACTTTTCTCAATTTTACGCAATATACAGCGTTTTACGCGAATTACGCGTTTTAGACCCGTGTTTCCAGTTTTTAGCAGGGTTTACCACCCAAATGGAACCTACCACTCATTTTATATTTTATTATGGGACATATTGACATGTTTATCAATACTTTCAAGTTCCATAATTTTACGACACCCGGTTTTACGTTTTGAGGCTTAATCATTTACGGTTAGCTTTTTACGGAGTCAAAATGCACAAACTAAGCAAGATAACACCAAGACTCATCATCTAGTCATCTTATCCATGCCAAACCGCCATTTAGGGGGGGGAGTCACCTTGGTGTGGCTTGATCTTGTCCATTGATTCTTTAGATCATTACAAGTGTCTAAATTAACCATGGTTAAACTCTAACCCAATATATGGTTAACTATTTTTCCTACCCTATAAATACCAAGCTAAACACATGATATTTCTTGCACCACACCTTCTTATAACCTTCAAGTCCTAAAACCTAAGGCACTTTTCTTATATTTTGTAAGAAAGTTAACTAGTTTTTGAAAGAAAACTAGTGTTTGATCTTTATTCTTGGAAATTTTCTAAGAAAAGTTGTTATAACTTTAAAGTCTCCAAAAAGACGTCGTTATAATCTTCAAATAGCTTTGGACTTCAAGAAGGCGTCGTTATAATCTTCAAATAACCTCGGTTTATCATAGATTGCAAAGGGTGAAGCTAAAAGTCTATCAATGTCCTATCCTTACATGTTAACTTCCTTTCATCTTTGAAAGCCAAAAGTTGTAAGCCAAACCCTAACATGCTTCTTGTTGAATAATTATGTTCATGTTATTTACATATTATTCATGCTATATTATGTCTTGTATGCATGTCCATGATGTATAAAAGTGAGTAAAACAAGTATTGATACATATATGTAACTTATGTTATTCAAACAAGTAAACTAGTGACTTTCTTGGAAAACCACGACCAAAATGGTAAAATTTTGATATTGGATCATTACATATTATAGTAGAGGACTTAACAAGGAAACCATAGCAATTTGAACCACCTAAAACGAGTATACGAGTCAAAAGTTATGGCGATTTGAAATTACCAAAGATTTCCGGCAAAACTGCCAAATAGCTTCCTGATCAAATTTGGGTTTTGGAAAGTCCCACTTCTGGTCCGATTCATCAAAAAGTTAAAACACGAAAGTTGTCCGGAACGACGTTTTCGTTCAGGAACAAAGAAGCTCGAGACCTAAAAATGCTTTCCGAGTGATAAAATTCTTCAAATTCTAAACAGCCCATTTTTAGCCAAAGTCATTACATATAAGTTATGGTTTATGAAGACCAAAGGGGTCTTATGACCTATAATCAAGACCACAAACATGACTAGAACCAAGGTTGAGTCTCATGACCTTTGAACAAGGACCAAAGGTCATGGCTAGGCCATGACGAAATGACCATACCAACTTTCATAGGCGTAAACATGAAACAAAGAGTTGACGAGAACTTGAACATACAATTTGGATCTACTTCATCTAAAAGGAAACCATGAGATTTTACCAAGAGAAAATGGTCATTCAAGACTTATGAAACTACCCCTAATAACAATCTTCATGTACAAATAAACTTTCCTAAGTTTATTCAAGTATCGGACATGTAACTTTTCGGATCAAAAACTTATATCTATATATTTCATCAACTACTACAATAGTAGGGAGCCTCATGTGAGGAGTTCATTATGTAAGCCGTCGAGATGAGTTGTGGATTTACGAGTTAAAGTATCCTGGCTCCTCGAACGCTTACTAACATGACTTCTGAATTATGTCGGCCCGAACGGTAGTAAACGATATACAAAACATACATGTTTCATGAATCATTACTTTCAAAGACTTACAATATACATCATACCACATCATGGACTAAATGCAAGATATATATATAGGCACTACTTCATATTCTTTACTCCGATCCTAAGTCGCGACATTCTATTATAGGTTGCTCGTAGAAACCTTCACGATTCAACCGTTACATTCATTACTTGCTATCTTACTTAAGGTGAGTTCATAGCCCCACTTTCCATTACTTAATTGTTTTACAATTCCTTGGGGGGAATACATGCTATTATTTTTCTACTCGAATACAATGCTTTCTACTGTATGCTATTCGACTATGTTTTATTATCACTAAGTAACATCCTTGCCAAACCAAAATCCCTTATTATGAACCATTTAATCACTTGCGAGGGTTACTTGCAAGTGAGCGCGAATATTGTGAATAGGCCTATTGGGATTGACGAATCCCATTTGTTTTGATTAGTTCAAACAAATGCATTAATATTTGAGACATTAGGTATGACGGCAAAGTACCTACCGGGATAAATCTGCCGATCGATATTGGTACACGTTAACGTTTTGGTTTCATAAGCTTAGTGTATAATACATGTTCCGGGCGTATAATAACGTAGCCTACCTGTTTTGTTTTCCAAACATTGGTGTGAGTCTACAGCTCACACTACGATTATTGTGTTCAAACGATTTACCTACAAACACTACGATTATTGTGTTCAAACGATTTACCTACAAACACTACGATTATTGTGTTCAAACGATTTACCTACAAACACTACGATTATGGTGTTCAAACGAATTAACTACAAACACTACGATTATTGTGTTCAAACGATTTAACAAACTCTATGAATATCACTCAACCTTTGTGTTGACCTCTCAAGCATGTATTTCAGGTTCATGACGATCAAGGATGGCACGGAAGGACACGGATACTCAAGAGGGCTATAAATTTTATTATCATTCAAAACTCATTTGTTATACATTGTAAACATGGAACCAATTGGGACCTCATTTTGAAATCTCTGATATTTATATAATTTAAATGATACATCTTTTAAAACGACTCAATTGGAGTTCGTTTTCTATTATTGTGACTATTGTGCCGTCGAGTAACACCCAGTTTGAATTCCGCTGCATTCATGAATTGGGGGTGTTACAGATTGGTACCAGAGCCATGGTTATAGAGAAACGGGTCTAAGTGAGACCTAAACTATAACTACAATCACAAACAAAAACATTTTATAGCCTTTCGCTCTCCGTGTCTTCCATCCTCCAGACGATTATGGACTTAGTAAGCATGTTATGCTTCACAAACATATTAGTATATTGATATATACACACTAAGCATTTTATGCTACATGAACACATATTAGTATATTGATATATAAACTCGGTTTATTTTCAATCATTTATCTAAACAATGAACTAAACATATCTGTGTATGCCTATTCTAGGGCATTTCGACACAATCACATTCTCCCAATCATGTTCCTACTCCAACATTATATGTTCAAGACATTGTATATTACAATGGTCTCATTCATTTTTCAAGACATTGTGAGATACAATGGCCTCATTCATTTTCCAAGACATTGTGAGATACAATGGTCTCATTCATTTTCCAAGACATTGTATGATACAATGGTCTTAATCATTTCTCAAATGTTTTGAGTCACACAATGGCCTAACCTACTTCCCAGACATTGTGAATTGCACAATGGTCTAACCTACTTCCGAGACATTGTGATTTGTGCAATGGTCTCTGGAATTATTTCACGACCTCATCAATATCATTTCTTATGATATCAAAAACCCGTCACAATCTATCGATTTCAAAACAAGAAATATGAGATTTCTAAAGGACAAACTAATCCATCATCGACAAAAGCTGAACTTTCTCTAAGGTTTTCTGATGAAACCTTCATTATTAAAAGTTCGTGATCCTGGCCAAGTATGTTCTATTTTAGAAATACTTAAAACTTCCTTTCCAAACGTATTTACCCTTACTATCTTCTATGCTATAGAATATGAAAACATAGGTTACAAGTCTTGTATGGGCGGGACTTGCAACTGAATTGTTTGACATCGCCTTTGTTTAGTGGACAGTTTCCCGAAAGCAACGGACATATCAAAAGTATACCTAGTTTAGGTATTTGAAAATTTTATCGAACCTTGGCTAAATATAGACTAGTCACCTATATTTAACCTAGGGACAGTGGAATATAGTCTGACTAACTATATTCGACTTAGAATTTTCAAATACTGAGAATAGTTGTACTAGGGTTATGTTTAGATTGATTTCCTACATGAACATGATAAACCACCAGAATACATTAAAACAATCTAGAGACACGATAATGTCTTACCACTCAGCGAAATCTTAACACCTTATTTGTGTTACCTAATTTCATTCTTGAAATTTTTCATTTATGAGATAATCCGAACTACTATCTTGGGATAGTTATCAATTATTCTCTTCATCCTGTAGAAGTACCATCCTGTTTAGGATACCATTCCATCATAAACTTTTAAAATCTCTTAAGATTTTTAAAGCAAACTCAACATCTATACCTAAGAGTATTAATGTTAAGCATACACTACACACTTTTATTCATCAACATATCATAACATTATCTTCACAACCGTTGGAACCACAAGCTCATTTACAGATTTTGATGCACTTTTAAAGCTCAAATCATCCTTAGTTACACCACAAGTACCCTCATCAGCTTTACAAGTTTGAATATTCATCTTGTACTTTTGGAACACCAGTATCATCTCGTAATACACTACCTTGTAACTCACCGGCTAAGTATGAATGTTGTGTCGGGAATTCTTGAGTAGGATGATTTATAATGTCCTTATTTGAATGGATTGGGATGCCTTTTCATTTAAATAAAGAAATTATAAATCATCGAACCATACGTTTATATTCCTTTAGTTACATTGTTTGGGATGCCTCTCTATGTAAATAAAGAATTATAAACAAGTGGGCTTAATTATATCCGAAATAACATAAGTATGAAGTCAACCTACATTACATTGCTCGGGTATGGCTTGAAACCTACATTACATTGCTCGGGTATGGCTTGATACCTACATTACATTGCTCGGGTATGGCTTGATACCTACATTACATTGCTCGGGTATGGCATGATACCTACATTATATACACCACAAGAAATCCTATCTTTTCACCGACATCGCTTCAAACCATGACATAAACACTAGGTACAACAACCGATTACCTACTAGGCTATGATTGCAACGACTATCCCAATTTCCATTTGTACGAGGTTTACATTTTGGTTTTCATAATGATAGTGCAATAACAAACAAACTCATTACGGGGCCATGTAACCATACGCATGCGCAGTCGTACCAAACTCATTGCGAAGCCATGTAGCCATATGCATGGGCAGCCGTACAATCCAAACAGGACTTGGTCCAACCACATGTTCAACACTTAATCCATTATTCGATTCCTATATCAATTGCTATTGATACTTGACAACTATATCAAGTTCTATTTGATATTCAACTACTATATCAATTCCTATTAATACTCGATTGCTATATCAATTTCCTTTGATATTCGACTATTATATGAATCTCTATTGATATTCAACTATGTTATCAATTTCTATTGACACACCGTATTCTGAGACAAATCAAACTATATCACTGGTAATTCAAGACCCGAGTCCTCATAAGTAACCACACCTTTTCATCAACACCACTCCAACATATAACACACATAGAACTTCGGGACGAAGTTCCCCGTAAGGGGTAGAGACTGTAACAATTCGCAATTTCAGGTTAATTACCATTCCCGGAAAATTTCACTATTCACTTTTACTATTCATTTTTCCCGAAACTTTCCCGAAAGTTGATTTTTATTTGATATTCTCGAGTGATAAATCATTTCCATGGCAAATTAAATGTTTGACATTCGTCAGATCATTTTTGTGAAAGTTATTAAGGAATTACACGTTTTAGGGTAAAACGTCATTCAGAAATTCTACGTATAACGAAACTCGACCGCGTTAAGTGACCCCGCATCAGAAAAATGTTTGACACACTCATGATTTATTTGAGAATTAATCGTGATTGAGAAAAACATGACCAAAAACTTCCCAGCAGGTCACCCATGCCTGTACTACTCTCGCATGAGCACGCTTAACCATTTGGGCGATTAACCGTGAGACCACAAAACGCGTTTCTAAGACTTTTTGAGTTTTCAACTTATTAGAAAAAGTCAACATATTCTTTCCCTCCTCCATTGACCAAAAATGATCCCTTGATGTTATAAGTCATTTCGTGATTTTTAGGCTTACGGTTTGATGTCTAAAAGACATTTAACACCAACCGACACTAGACTGAGCCCAGTCTAGACATTATAAGTCATTTTAAATCATTTTTATCACATTAGAAAAGTAACATTTTACTTTTCTCAATTTTACGCAATATACAGCGTTTTACGCGAATTACGCGTTTTAGACCCGTGTTTCCAGTTTTTAGCAGGGTTTACCACCCAAATGGAACCTACCACTCATTTTATATTTTATTATGGGACATATTGACATGTTTATCAATACTTTCAAGTTCCATAATTTTACGACACCCGGTTTTACGTTTTGAGGCTTAATCATTTACGGTTAGCTTTTTACGGAGTCAAAATGCACAAACTAAGCAAGATAACACCAAGACTCATCATCTAGTCATCTTATCCATGCCAAACCGCCATTTAGGGGGGGGAGTCACCTTGGTGTGGCTTGATCTTGTCCATTGATTCTTTAGATCATTACAAGTGTCTAAATTAACCATGGTTAAACTCTAACCCAATATATGGTTAACTATTTTTCCTACCCTATAAATACCAAGCTAAACACATGATATTTCTTGCACCACACCTTCTTATAACCTTCAAGTCCTAAAACCTAAGGCACTTTTCTTATATTTTGTAAGAAAGTTAACTAGTTTTTGAAAGAAAACTAGTGTTTGATCTTTATTCTTGGAAATTTTCTAAGAAAAGTTGTTATAACTTTAAAGTCTCCAAAAAGACGTCGTTATAATCTTCAAATAGCTTTGGACTTCAAGAAGGCGTCGTTATAATCTTCAAATAACCTCGGTTTATCATAGATTGCAAAGGGTGAAGCTAAAAGTCTATCAATGTCCTATCCTTACATGTTAACTTCCTTTCATCTTTGAAAGCCAAAAGTTGTAAGCCAAACCCTAACATGCTTCTTGTTGAATAATTATGTTCATGTTATTTACATATTATTCATGCTATATTATGTCTTGTATGCATGTCCATGATGTATAAAAGTGAGTAAAACAAGTATTGATACATATATGTAACTTATGTTATTCAAACAAGTAAACTAGTGACTTTCTTGGAAAACCACGACCAAAATGGTAAAATTTTGATATTGGATCATTACATATTATAGTAGAGGACTTAACAAGGAAACCATAGCAATTTGAACCACCTAAAACGAGTATACGAGTCAAAAGTTATGGCGATTTGAAATTACCAAAGATTTCCGGCAAAACTGCCAAATAGCTTCCTGATCAAATTTGGGTTTTGAAAGTCCCACTTCTGGTCCGATTCATCAAAAAGTTAAAACACGAAAGTTGTCCGGAACGACGTTTTCGTTCAGGAACAAAGAAGCTCGAGACCTAAAAATGCTTTCCGAGTGATAAAATTCTTCAAATTCTAAACAGCCCATTTTTAGCCAAAGTCATTACATATAAGTTATGGTTTATGAAGACCAAAGGGGTCTTATGACCTATAATCAAGACCACAAACATGACTAGAACCAAGGTTGAGTCTCATGACCTTTGAACAAGGACCAAAGGTCATGGCTAGGCCATGACGAAATGACCATACCAACTTTCATAGGCGTAAACATGAAACAAAGAGTTGACGAGAACTTGAACATACAATTTGGATCTACTTCATCTAAAAGGAAACCATGAGATTTTACCAAGAGAAAATGGTCATTCAAGACTTATGAAACTACCCCTAATAACAATCTTCATGTACAAATAAACTTTCCTAAGTTTATTCAAGTATCGGACATGTAACTTTTCGGATCAAAAACTTATATCTATATATTTCATCAACTACTACAATAGTAGGGAGCCTCATGTGAGGAGTTCATTATGTAAGCCGTCGAGATGAGTTGTGGATTTACGAGTTAAAGTATCCTGGCTCCTCGAACGCTTACTAACATGACTTCTGAATTATGTCGGCCCGAACGGTAGTAAACGATATACAAAACATACATGTTTCATGAATCATTACTTTCAAAGACTTACAATATACATCATACCACATCATGGACTAAATGCAAGATATATATATAGGCACTACTTCATATTCTTTACTCCGATCCTAAGTCGCGACATTCTATTATAGGTTGCTCGTAGAAACCTTCACGATTCAACCGTTACATTCATTACTTGCTATCTTACTTAAGGTGAGTTCATAGCCCCACTTTCCATTACTTAATTGTTTTACAATTCCTTGGGGGGAATACATGCTATTATTTTTCTACTCGAATACAATGCTTTCTACTGTATGCTATTCGACTATGTTTTATTATCACTAAGTAACATCCTTGCCAAACCAAAATCCCTTATTATGAACCATTTAATCACTTGCGAGGGTTACTTGCAAGTGAGCGCGAATATTGTGAATAGGCCTATTGGGATTGACGAATCCCATTTGTTTTGATTAGTTCAAACAAATGCATTAATATTTGAGACATTAGGTATGACGGCAAAGTACCTACCGGGATAAATCTGCCGATCGATATTGATACACGTTAACGTTTTGGTTTCATAAGCTTAGTGTATAATACATGTTCCGGGCGTATAATAACGTAGCCTACCTGTTTTGTTTTCCAAACATTGGTGTGAGTCTACAGCTCACACTACGATTATTGTGTTCAAACGATTTACCTACAAACACTACGATTATTGTGTTCAAACGATTTACCTACAAACACTACGATTATTGTGTTCAAACGATTTACCTACAAACACTACGATTATGGTGTTCAAACGAATTAACTACAAACACTACGATTATTGTGTTCAAACGATTTAACAAACTCTATGAATATCACTCAACCTTTGTGTTGACCTCTCAAGCATGTATTTCAGGTTCATGACGATCAAGGATGGCACGGAAGGACACGGATACTCAAGAGGGCTATAAATTTTATTATCATTCAAAACTCATTTGTTATACATTGTAAACATGGAACCAATTGGGACCTCATTTTGAAATCTCTGATATTTATATAATTTAAATGATACATCTTTTAAAACGACTCAATTGGAGTTCGTTTTCTATTATTGTGACTATTGTGCCGTCGAGTAACACCCAGTTTGAATTCCGCTGCATCCATGAATTGGGGGTGTTACATTAGTGCTTTAGAATGTTTGAGAAAAACTTGCTACTTTCCTTTCTTTCTTTTGTAATTTGTACTGAACTAAAAACCATAGGCTGGTTGTGCAACCATTTGATACTGTGATATAAAAAATAAAATGGTGGGTGGTTGTATGAGTTTTAGTGTCTTTGTGTTTTCGTATTACTATTTTCTACAATTTAGCATACGACGACCACGATCTCAATCATATTGTAATACTAGTTTAAAAGCGCATAGGTAAAAGATGTAGTATGATTCTAACTCGAGCTATGGGGTTGTTCTAAACTACTTATCCAGACATACCATCAACGTTGTTCGACAAAAAAATAAAAAAAAATAATAATAAAAAATAAAAAATAAAAAAAATTTGTCATATTAAAATATCGGTTAAGGTTTTTTTCTCTTTTTATGTAGGGGCGGAACTAAGGAATATCAGGGTGTTACAAGACCTAACACTTATACTCTTCTCCGTTACAAAACTTAAGTTCATTTTGACTTTTATTTTGCAGCTTTGACCTTAATTATATATTCTCGTGTTATAAAATACTTGATGAAAAGTATAAAGATGAAAATACATTTAAAACAAAATCCATTTATATATCTTGCATCAAGAATTATATAACACGAAAAAAATAATTAAGATAAAAGTTGCAAGAAAAAAGTCAAAATAGACTTAAATTTTGGGACAGATGTAGTAACATGGCAGAGTAACTAATGCTCTTAACTTTTATATAAACTTAATATAGATTAATTGAATAAAGATGTAAGTTTATAAAATGTTATAAAAGTAATTTATAACAAACTCATGTGATATGATGTGGCATTTCTATAAAATTGATAGAGTTCATAGCATTAAGAGGGTGTTTGCAATTGCATTTTTCTGCTTTCCTGCTTTTTTAAGCTTTTTTAAACGGAAAATCACTTTTTGAGTTTTTTCATCCAAACATAACCTGCTTTCCTGCTTAAAAAAATAATAAATAAATAAATAAAATTAGAAAAGTAGTTTTTCATAAACAAGTTAGGAGCTGTTTATTTCATGTTAGATGTTTGATATTGAATTAAAATGAACTTTTTACTCTCATATTTAACCTATAATTTTTTATAAGTGAACTTGATTGAAAATTTGTATTAAAATTATTTTTTAAACAAATACTCTATTGAATCTTTTATAGAATAAGCAAATCCAAACATTTGTTCCAAAAATATTATTTTTAAGCAGAAGTACAAACAGAAAAATAACCAATCCCAAACACCAAGTAATACGTTGGTTTAGTTCTATCTCGATTTTGTTGTTCAGTACTAAGGGTGTATTTAGTTGGTGAAAAAAACTCCATTTTTTAAAGAAATTTTTCATTAGAAACCCAAAAAATTGAAAATCCGTTTAAGCACATTTTTTAGAAATTTTTCTAAGAGAATGAAAAAATCATTTTGCAAAATTTAACAAGAATTTAGGAAATAGTTTTTTACTCTTTCCTATTTTTTTTCTTTTTATTTTTTTACATCCCCTGCATTTTTTAATTTTCTAAAAAAAATATAATCTAAACGCATTCTCTAAATTTGTAACACATTTTCAGAGATAAAAAACCCATCTCTATTTATAAAAAAATTGAAATACAAAATTAAACGAATTTTTCTACAACTAAACGCACCATAACTTTTCCGCAATTTTGTTTTGCCTGTTATACAACCCTTTTGTCGCTCTATTCCCTCGGCACTTATGATCTAAACTCAGACAACCGGGGAACAAAATTATATGCAACATAAAGAGCCAAACAAAAAAGTATGGTGCTGGAAGTATATTGAGATTTGAGCTTGAACACTCGTAATGATATATCTACGTGGACAATTATAAGGTATTATGGATCCAAGTAATATTACACTTTTAACTCAAAATACCACACAGAATCAAGTAATTGTAACATATCAAGAAATGCGTTTTATACTATTGTTATGTAAAATACATAAAATGCTAGAGTAACAATTGCGCTTTAAATAGTTTTTTTTTTTTTTTTTTTTTTTTTTTTTTTTGTTTTTTTAAATACAAAAAGACTTAGGGGGTGTTTGTTTTTCTTGTTAGCTAAGGGATGCGTGGGCCTATGTGGGACCCATGGCTGGTAAATGGTCTTAATGGGGAGAGTTTCCATTATACCACTCACATGGGGATAGAGGCACTAGTGAAAAAATGGTGGGCTCCATATAAAAAAAACATTATTATATACTTTGTGTGGACCTATTTTCTTAGCTAAGGAAAAAAGAAACACCCTCTTAGCGTCTTAATAGTACTTTTTAGAAACTATCTAACCAAATGTTGTAGGTTCAAGTTCTGTTTAGAATATGTGAGATAGTTTGTTGTTGTATATTATGAGATAGATACTTGACGTTTTAAAAAAGAATAATAAAAAAAAAAAAAAAAATCAGATAAAATTTCAATATGATAGCAAAGTAACTATTGATGAAAAAGGGATTAAAGATGTGAAAAGGATAATATTTGAGAGAGGGGCTTTTATTACGAAACATAGGGGTCACGTGTAGGGTTAAATGCACTTAAGGGCAGCAGTAATAATGAAATTCCATCATTTCCCTTTGCATGGGTTGGTAATTATTATATGAAATGATGAAATTTTACCTCAACAATTAATTAAAATATTGAAAATGGAGGTTGAGTTGGTATTGGGGTTGGGGCTCTATGATGTGGAGCACTATTTTTAGATTTTTATAATCACAACAAATTAAATTTTAAAAGTGAAAAATTAAATGACACTAAAGACGTGTATGCATGTATTTAACCCTTAAAGGAAAAATATATAAATGCATCTAATTAGTAATTTGGTGTATTTTCTTACAAAAAAATAGTACTGTATATAGGCTAAGGCTACCTCGTATACGTAATTATTAATATTTTAATGAATATACCATAGTATTTTCTAATTTAAAAGAAGCCATACAGATATATTTATTTAAGAGACATAAATGTTTAACATGATGATGTTAATTCATAAATGAAACACCGTTAAGTTAAAGGTATTTTGGTCGCTCCAACCTAACTTATTGGCTAGTACAATTGTAGGTGAGCAGTGTCATAAAACAAATCAATTTTCCTCTTGTTAAAGTATTTTGTTATCACATGATATAGTTTAACAATGGTCGACACACTTTTTTTTTTTTTTGGGGCGGGTTACATAGATTTTTGTTTTGTCTTAAATAGGAGAAGATGAAGCCTACATATAATTTGTTAGGCTGAAAGTGCTAATGGGTGAGCCACTTACCGCCACCTTAGCGCAATCACAACTTTATTTTTTCTCTAACTTTCACTCACTCCGAGTCATCATATTCGTTTTGGTCATTCTCTCTCACCTTTTATTAAAATACATATTTTATACAATGTAGTCCATTAAATATCTCACATACACTTACAAAACAAATAAAAAAACATTTACTTTTACATGTGGCCCACAATTGTCAGCCGGATACAACGGTGAGCAACTCACCATAATTTGCAAAAATGGCCATGACTTCCAACTTGTGTTTTGGTTGGGGCGTGAGCGAGTCGCTCACAAAATGATGAGTTGACCACCACTCCGTCCAGTCTTACAAAGTTTATTTGCAAAAGTTTTAAATAGATTATTGGATGTTAATAATGAGCGATCGGTGTTTGGAATAGGTTTGTGTCTTTGTGAACCCATCACATTTGATAGGTTAAAAAATGGCTACTTTTGAGGTTTGATACCGGATATAAAAAAACTGCAACAGAAATGAAAGGTCATTATCTCAGTTTTGATTTTTTTATTTTGATTTATTTATTTATTATTTTTTTTAAATCTGAAATGCATCAATATATAAAGCCATAAGAACAAAAACCCGAAAACTGTTACAAGAGGAGGCTCAAGCAAGACGAACAAACAAATAAAAGAAATCCGAACATCAAAAATAACTAGCTATGAGGCATCCATATTATCAAGCCTTTGTTTCATTGGTTCCACGAGAACTGACTATTGAAAGCCCTATTTAAAGGCAAAAAAAAAAAAAAAAAAGACAATCCCTTTAATTTATTACTATTTACAAGAACCGTAAGTTTTCTTTATAAAGTATAAAAACACAATTTTAACCATAACCTTCATTTTGCAATGCATATCTTGTAGTCTTTAAGCTTTCATTATACATATAACATATAAACATTTTTCAAATGTTTACTGCTCACCATGTAGCAAACATCAAACAAAAATGGAAAAAGCAGTCCCTTTGATTTACTTAAGATTGCAACTATAGTCTCTGAAAAATTGCAAGATAGGTTTTGACCGTTTACTCTTTATTACATAAACGGTCCTTGCGTTAAATATGTGTAACAAAAAAATTACATGAATGTCCCTTCAGTTTACGTGTATTACAATAAATCCTCAAAATTAGCAAATAACGTCTCTACCGTTACTTGCAATTACGAAAACAATCCCTAAGTTAAATCTAGGGGCTATTTGTGTAACAAACACTTGCGATTATATACACAATCCCTAGGTTAAATTTAGGACTATTTGCATGAGAAAAATTTTCATAAATAGTCCATGTAATTATCTACCAGTTTCAGAAATGATCCCTGAGTTAAATATAGGGAATGTTTATGTAAAAAAAAAAAAAAAAAAAAAAAAAAAAAAAAAAATCACATAAAATTTGTTCCCCTGAGCAGAGCGCGGGTAAAAAAGTCCTCATTCTACATATAATACGACCATTAACCTGAAATTATTATTTCATTAAAATTTATATCACGTTAATGTTTGTTAAAATAAGTTAGCTCTAGTGTTTATTGTTCCACAATAATAAACATCGAAAAAAAATGACGAAAATGATCTCTATGATTTACCGCTTTTTAAAAGCAAATATATTATAAATCTCACAAAAAGCCCTTAGCGAGAACATAAAAAACAAGACACGAGCCACGAGCCAATAGAAATAGTGGCCAATTTGGGTTCACTTTACTACGACTTGTTATCCAGCAAAAAGAGAGTCTTTGAACCTCAAATTAAAATAAAAAAGCACCAACATGAAAAACAAGACACGAGCCAATGGAAATAGTGGCCAATTAAGGTTCACTTTACTATGACTTGTTATCCAACAAAAAGAGTCTTTGAACCTCAAGAAAACCCGAGTCAATTCTAGTGTTAACTCCTAAAAAAATTTGTGGTTTCTAGCATTCAACATCACCCAAGCAGTGGTAAAAATAATGGCTTCGAAGCATTTGAGTTGAGGCGGATGAAACATCCTTTTGTTATCACTTAAGCCCCTCATAAATCCTAGAAGAACATGAACATTCATCTCAGCCAGTACCTCAATTTTTGACCAAGAAAATATCTTTTCCAAAAAAAATTTTACCCCGAGCACACGAGATCAATGCGTGCTCTAAATCTTCACAAAAACGGCAAAGCATAGAGTCCATGTCAATGTTTCTTTTGTATAAATTTAAATGGGTTGGAAGTCTAGCTTGCTCATCTCTCCAAATGAACATGTGGGAAACTAGAAGGGGGTTGAATAGTTTAGTGATTTTAACTTAGTTATCTTTATAAAACTTTCCGTGTAATCAAGATATAGTGTAAAATACAATATGTAATATGCAAGATAGAGAAAGAAACAATCAAACCACAACACGATAGTTTATCGTGGTTCGGCTACAAGGACTCTTTTTCCTTGCCCTACTCCACGTCTCGAGTTATCCAACTCGAGAGTTTCTTTCACTAGTCAACAAGCTTCTTTTACCGGCGGAGAAAACCTTACACGTCGCTTACACACAATTACCGACACAAAGCTAGATGTTGAGTTCTTTTACAAGGGTACAACTACTCCCGTCACACTATGTATTTTAAGGCCTAAAATACAAATCGATCACTACTGAAAACACACAATGAATGGATGTATAAACCTCACTAGTTTACACAAGACTAAGATTACAAGACTTGCAACGTTAAGTTGAACCTTGTAAATTTGGTTATGAACTTGTGATCTTCTTTGCTACAAAAGATCTCACAAATGAAATGAAATGTTAAGGTGTTAGATGAATGCAATGAGAATGTATTTGTGAATTATAATGAGAAGTGATAAGAGATTTTTTTGCAATTGGCTTGGTATTTATAACCATTCAAGCCAGCAGACTGACAGATCTGGCGGAACCAAAACAAGGGTTCCGCCCTTGTACCCTGAGGGTTCCGCCAGGTCTGACAGTCAAAGGACTAAAGAAAATCTTTCCATGTCAAGCAATGTCACATCATGTTTCTATAAGTCAACACATAATGGATTGAGTAAGAGACTATCAAAATGTGTAAGAGATCTTTATGGAAAGTCAACTACTAGATTTAGTAAGCTTTCCATAAATGCACATGATGTAAGCTATGATGTCATATTACATTTTCTATTTTTATTAATATGAAAATGTTATGTCTAATGTGAAATGTAAATGGAGCAAGTAAAGTCTAGTTATGCAAGACTAAAACTAAAGTTGTGTTTTACTAAAAACTAAAGTTTATACTTTGTCGTTAACAAAACTTAACAAAGATCGTAAAATATAAATAACGTTTTTAGACGATATATGTATTAACAATCTCCCCCTTTTTGTTGATGACAAAACATAAACTTTGTTTTTAAGTAAATAACTAATTCTAGTGTTAAGTTTTTAAAAGTTTGTATTTAAATTTATTTTACTTAATTGATGAAAATCATTTTAAGTTTAAAATATAAGTTTAAATATATTTTCTCCCCTTTTTTGTCGAAACAAAAAGAAGAGATGCGGAGCGGAAAAAATGCACTTGCTCCCCCTTGGACAATACTCCCCCTAAATTGAGTGCCATGGTAAGAAACATGGATTTTAAGCCTACAAAAAAATGGTTAGTTGGCGATAATTATGATTTGCTTAGCCATGATATGAGAAGATGAGCACACATATCACAAGCACAAGCCAAATATGAGCAACCAACAATGCAATCAACAATGGTAGAAAAGAAGTCATTCCAAGTAAAAAGTTGACTTGCAAAAGTCAATAACAAGAAATGAAAAATTCTAGCCTACTTTAAAGTAAATAAAATGGAAAATAACAAAGAAAATAAAATTCCTACTTCTATAAATAGAGGACTCCCAATATTTTCTTAAATGGGGAAAAAGCCTCCATAAACCGCTATAAGATTGCTTTGGGTGTGAGAGAGCATCCAAACGTTCTAGAATATGTTGGATGGCAAAGCGGGTTTCATCTTGGCCTTGGTGGAGCATGATTTTGATGCTCTCACTAATTTTTGCCGCACGCTCACAATGTGAGCAACCATGGCAGGGATTGGGTAGAATGGGGTCGTTGGATGATGGTTGTTGATGCGTGGGAATCACAACAGGCTTTACCTCTCAAGGGATCTCGAGAAGCTTACAACCCCCACCAGGCAGTGTACCTGATCGTTGTAGTATAGTATAGTGACAAGTACCGGGGGATTGATCGTTCAGCTTAGGAATAGTGTCGCTAGGATTAGAAAGCCTAAATACTAGTTCTAAAGGTGAGGGATGATTATTTTTGTGTTTTTATATTTTATGAAAAGCAATTAAAATCTCGGGTTTTAGAAGAGTGGGCGGAATTAGTTGCTATTCAACTAACCCAAAACTAAGATGCAATCAAAATAAAGTACTAAAAATGAAAATAAACTAATTAAACTAAGGTTGTGAGCAGTAATTGGAGAAAATGTGTTTACTTAGATTTCACTACTCCCTAGATATCTTTTACACGTTAATTACTTGTTATAATTGCATGGATGACGGATTGTATTCCTTAATAC
Source organism: Artemisia argyi (assembly GCA_030686995.1). NCBI lineage: Eukaryota > Viridiplantae > Streptophyta > Magnoliopsida > Asterales > Asteraceae > Artemisia > Artemisia argyi. The sequence continues at coordinate 61,160,180 of CM060692.1, read as the reverse complement.
CATTCATGGGGTGGCATACATAACTCCCCAATTCTATGAGCTCTTATCTCCTCCTACACCATGCTCAGCACAACTATAGGGATTGTAAACAGTGGCTCATGCATTAAATACAACCAATAAAGACCTAGTACGCCTCGGTTCATGCTTCTTAAGACGTTCAAGCATGTTACCATTTGGAGATCTGCCAGTTTTCTTAAGCCTAACATATAAATCATTCATCCAAAACAAGAATAAACAAGTAATCAACACATAATCAATATCTAGGTTTCATTAGATCTAAGCAAACACAAAAGAGATCTAGCCTAGCATGATAGAATTAAGACAAGAACAAGATATAGACAACCAACACATAGACATATTGATTGAATTAGAAGAACACTTATCTTGATTAATCATGCAAGGTATCAAGGGGTTGGAACCCTTGAAAAACCTGTAAAGTTACACCAAAATCGTATTTAGGGTTTCTCCCAAAACTTCTCTTTTTTATGTGAAAAACTAGAAAACTATATATAGGAAAATAGGGATGACGGCGTCAAGAACAAAGGTGTGACGCCGTCATCTCGCCACCAAATACTTCCTCGAACAGCCTTGATCTACTTCTGACGCCGTCAAGGCCTAGGCCGTCACACAAATTACTCTTGACGCCCTGTGTGTGACGCCGTCATCAGCTACGGATTTTAATTCTTGGGGTTTTGACGCCATCAGGAAAACTCTTGACGCCTTCATGAACTACGGATTTTAATTCTTGAGGTTTGACGCCGTCAGGGAATTACTCTTGACGCCGTCACCTACTGTTCCCAGCATGGAAAATTGAGACTTTGCCGTTTTCTTCACTTTTATGCTCCAAAAACGTCCAAAATGGCATCTTTTCCAGAATTCACTCTCCAAGTACCTAAAATCACAAAAGGAACGATTTAGGGCAATATTTGATCAAATAAATTCATATTCGGGCTTAAATGACCCCCTAAAAACGGATCATTTTTCGCCTCATCAGTTGTGGAGGTGGAATGGTGATGGTTTCTTGAGTGGAGGTTGGGTTTACAATGGAGGCAAGCAAGGTGGTTTGAAACTCCATTGCTTGATGGAGATGATTGTCCACCATGCTTTTGAATGCACAGAGGTTGTCAAGACGGTCGTTGATTTCCTCGTGGGAGTTAGGAAGGTTGTTCCATAATGATGCCTCAATTTCCTCATAAGATGGAAAGAGAGACTCAAAGTGTTGGGATTGAGAGTTTGATTGTGGTTGTGATTCATGGGGTTGTGATGGTTGGTTGTGTTGGGAGTGGGCTTCTTCATAGAGAGGTCCATAGATGTCTTTGTAGATAGGGTGAAACAACAATGGTTTTGGTTGGGATGGTTGTTGTTGTTGGGTTGGTTGTTCATGTTCAAATGGTATATTGGGCTCAAAGAATGCCCGGGTGTGTTCATGTGCCATTTGTTCGATAGAACCAAACGATGGCAAAGTTGGTGAAGTTGGTGAGTTAGAGAAGAGATCATTAAGATCTTCTAGAAAAGGAGTTGGTGATGTTGGTGGAGTACCAAATAGTTCCATTGGTTCAAGTTTAGGTGATTTGGGTGGTGATGGTGACTTGGATGGTTGAGTTGGAGCAGGTGGTGGTCTTTGGTAAATGGATGTCTTGGTTGGAGGTGGAGTGTTGATCACATGATTGAATTTTGGTGATGGTGTGGGAGTTGCAAGATTCAAGAAGTTTTCATCTTTGATGGGTGAGGATATGATTAGTGGTGATTCATCCGAAGATGAGGAGCTAAGATGGATGGTAGTGTTACAACAAAATGGTTTTACACTTATTTGGGCGGTTCGCCTAATGGGTCTTGGGGGTGGAGAGGTGATTGTTGACTTTGTCATTGTCAAAAATGGTGATTTGGAGGATAAGTTTCAGAGATTTGAGATGTGGTGGTGTGATTTGAGAGTGTTCTAGGATGGTCAAATTTATAGAGTTGAAGAATTGTGGAAAGGAGTGTTTGGATTTGATGTTTAACCATTCAAAAATGGAGGTTTCTAATGATTTGAGAGAGTTATGAAGGTTTTCAAATCATTGGAAGTCAATCCAATGAAAGAGATGGAGTAAGAAGACCAAGATATGCACTAAATGCTTAGTGGTCTTGTCATTTTGTTTTGACTCAGATTTTCCACGGATACCAAAAAACCTTTTGGTGGGTTCCTTGCCTTATGGGTGATGATTCCTTGGGTTAGTTATAGTTAAATTTGAATTTTGGCGGGAAATGGGTTTTTATTGATTCTAATGTCTAAGAATGATCCTAATACAGGTAACTAGTTATTAGGCATGAATTTTTAATCTTACAAGATGATTTGGAGGATTGTGGAAATCGAAATTTGAAAATTCTAAGAAAAATTTCCAGGTAGAATGGCGGAACCCTGGGAATACACGGGCGAACCCTTGTTTGGGTTCCGCCAGATCCGTTGGGCGAATCTGGGTTTACCCAGAAATCCTACTGACGGAACCCAATTTTTGGTTCCGCCAGATCCGCCAATGCCCAGATTTTTCACAGACCGTATTTTTAGCGATCGAGACGAAATCGAAAATTTCCAAAAACTCTTGGGACAAAAACTTAAAGCCATTTCTGGTTAGGAAATGCAAAAAATGAATATGGAAACACTCTTACCGTTAGACTTTGACGAGGGGCTAGCGAATTTTACTATACTTAGTGAAAATTTCCATACACTTGAAAATTTGACAACATGCCAAATGTTGTCGTCCAACATAATAGTTAGTACCAACATGTCCTAAACATAACCAAGTATCCATACAAATACATAAATCCATAATACATATTTTCTAAGTAGCCAAATTGTTTAAATGACATCTAGTGCCAAACACCCCTACCCTCGCTCTCATTGTCGATCCAACTTCTTGTTGAGCTTCCCAAGGTACCTCCCAAAGCATTTGAACATCCCCTTAGTTTGCTTGAACTCCGGCGACTCATTGGTTATTGACGGAAGTTGAGAAAGGTATTCAAGAGGTGGGCGCCTAGAGTTGGGCAAAGTGTCATCTTCACTCATTGAAGATGATGAAGAGGAAGTAGGAGGATGAAGACGTTTGCCATGGGACACAGAGAATCTCTTAGACTAAGTGGTAAAAATGTGTGTGGAATGAGAGAGTAGTATAAGCGAAGGCCTCTTGGAGTTGGAGGAATGGGAGAAATTCGCCTAAAGAGACGGGTTAGGAGCATTCCATACTGCATAGCTGTTGTGCCATGCACGGGAATGTTCGCCATCCTTTTGGCTATGTAATAATCCAAGTTTAAGGGTTGACTGGTTGACAAAGAATATAGCGTGTAGCAAAGGCAAGCATTGATATGATCCCTATTTCCTATTGTGCAAATGACATTGGCTCTAAGGATTTCTTCCCATTTCTTGAATTAAGATTTGAGTTCATTGTATTCCATAATATAAGGGTCATTGTTGACTTCATTTCCGGAACGGGTTCTCCTAGTCTCGGTGGTCCTAACAAAAAGATAGTCACGAAGATCATCCTTTGACACAAGAGGTCTATCATATGGATGGATGCGGTCGGTGAGGGTGTCAAGAATTGCTAGGGAGTGCTTATCACTATAGATGCAAGTACAACGGTTTGGGACACCTAGGATGTGAGCAAACTCATCAAGAGTGAAGGAGAATTCATGACTACTAACCAAGAAATTGATTGACATGATACCATAATCATCGGTGGAAAGAGTGACGGATCCATAAAACTCAAGAATGAACCTAGGAAAAATAGGCTCGTTGATATCTAGGAGACAATCAAAGTTAATGTTGGCAAGTTCCCTACGGAGATGGGTTCCTTCTAGGAAGGATGGATCAACGGTTCTACCCTCATGGACATAGTGTTTTTCTAAGGCTTTGAAAATGTTGACTTGAGCGGGAGTAAGACCTTTGGTTTTGTGATGTTTGGGTAGGTAGTGAATGGTGTCTTTGTGGTCATAATGAGTTGCGGGAGGCATGATGATCCATAGAAACACAAAATTTTATATTTTAGTTTAAGTTGAAAACCATTGCAATGTGGAAGTTCTAGTGTATGCCTATATGCAAACAATGTGGAGGTGCGGTTATCTTGACTCATTTTGATGCTCAAAAACGTTTTATGATGTAAAATTTCTTTTTATAAAACATAAGATAACCCAAACGCTCCTAATTCAATGTAGCTTCATTTGAATGTACCCGAAAATACATATTGGTTATGTATTCCCTTTAGCATTCAAGAGACATTATGCAAATGATGTTTTAAACAAAACGTTTTATTTTGTATTTACAATATGAGACGAAAAATTATTTGTCCTACTTGTGAGAAATTTTTGCAAGAATTTGACATGGGGTGTTTTAGTAATCATGCATACATCTTAAAAAGATGCAATTCCTAACTATGGGAAACATGATTAGTTTAGTTTTACCACTAATATCCTACATGATTTGCTTAAGTTAATACATAACCCCAAGTTTTAGTTTTTGTGCAAGAAATAGAATTCCTAGACTCAGATCAGAGTACTTACAATGATGATTAAAGAGCAATGTATATGAAGGAAGGAGCAAATTTTCGTAGTTGTGGATAAGTGGTGAAGTGAATAGTAGCAACTATGAAGTGGTGGTATGGTATGGGTAGTGTTTGGTTTAATATAAAATAAAAAAAAGTTTCTGCAGGTTGGCGGATACGGCGGAACCAAATATGGGGTTCTCCCCTTATGTCGCAAGGTTTCGCCGTATCAGCAGATGCAAAAATTGTTTACATTTGTTTTGATTTTTTTGATTTTATTCTAGCGTTCAGAACTACAATGTAGGTTCCATAAGTCCTAATCCAAGCCTAAGGAGGTTCAATGGTTCTCTATTAAGAGGTTTCGTGAGAATTTCGGCGATGTTGTTTTCAGAAGAAACTTTTTCTATTGAGATGTTTCCTTTTTGAACATTGCTACGAAGGAAATGATGACGAATTTCAATATGTTTAGTACGAGCATGTTGAACTGGACTCTTGCTAAGATCTATGGCTCCTTTGTTGTCACAAAGAATGGAAATGTCGTTGAGTTGAATTCCGTAGTCGACAAGAGCTTGCTTCATCCAAAGAGCTTGTTGACATGCTTTTCCGGCAGAGACATACTCGGCTTCGGTTGTTGATATAGCGAGAGCCGTTTGTTTCTTAGAGAACCATGAGGTGAGATAATGACCAATAAAAGTGCAAGTACCACTTGTACTTTTTTTATCAACATAGTCACCGGCATGGTCCGAGTCGGCATACACTATGGTGTCCATTCCCGTTTCTTTGGGATACCATAATCCTAAGTGTGTAGTACCCTTAATGTATCTAAAGATCCTTTTTACGGCTTCAAGATGGATTATTTTAGGATCTTCTTGAAAATGAGCACATAGACAAACACTAAACATACTGTCGGGTCTACTAGCCGTGAGGTAAAGTAGACTTCCAATCATACCTCTATATTTAGTGCTATCTACGGATTCACTTTCCTCGTCCTTGGTCAGTTTAACTTCCGTGGACATAGGTGTTTTGATTGGTTTGGAGTCTTCTAGACCAAATTTCTTAAGCATATCCTTAATGTATTTAGATTGGTTATTGAAGATACCATCTTCTAGTTGTTTGATTTGGATTCCTAAGAAAAAGTTGAGTTCTCCCATCATACTCATATCAAACTCATCATGCATGATTTTTGAGAAATCAACACATAATTCTTGACAAGTTGAACCGAATATAATATCATCAACATAGATTTGGACTATGATAATGTGTGAACCTTTCTTCTTAGTGAAGAGAGTATTATCGACTAATCCCATGGTGTACCTATGGTCAACTACAAATGTTTTAAGTCGATCATACCATGCTTTTGGAGCTTGCTTAAGTCCGTATAAAGCCCTTTTAAGTTTATAGACATGGTTAGGTTTTTCAAAATCGATGAAGCCCGGTGGTTTAGCAACATATACTTCTTCATTTATCAACCCGTTTATGAATGCACTTTCGACGTCCGTTTGAAAGAGTTTGAAATTGTGTGTGCATGCATATGCAAGTAAAATTCTTATTGACTCAAGCCTAGCAACCGGAGCAAAAGTTTCATCGTAGTCAATGCCTTCTTGTTGATTATATCATTGTGCCACTAGCCTAGCTTTATTTCTAGACACAATACCATTTTCATCCATTTTATTACGAAAGACCCATTTTGTTTCAATTATTGTTTGACTTTTTGGTTGAGGAACTAGTGTCCAAACATCATTTCTAACAAACTGGTTTAATTCTTCTTGCATAGCTATTACCCATGATTCATCTTTTATAGCTTCGTTTATATTTTTAGGTTTAGCGGTTGATACGAAACAAAAGAAGTTACTTTCATTTTGGACTTTTGATCTTAGAGTTCTTTCATTTATATTTCCTATGACACTATCTAATGGATGACTTTTAGATTCTTTGACATTCACAATCTCTTTATTTGATGCTACTTCTTCATCTACAATTTCTTGATTTTCAATTACTTGACTTTCGACTAAGTCATCATCTACCAAAGGTGATGTCTTAGAAGGAGGTGGACTCTCGTCAAACGTTACGTTCAATGATTCCTCGACTCTTAAGGTTTTTTTGTTTAAGACAATATAAGCTTTACTACTTTGTGAATACCCAAGAAATACACCGTCATTAGACTTTGGGTCAAATTTGGTGAGATAATCCTTGGTTTTAAGAATAAAAAATTTACTTCCAGACAGTCTAAAATATCCTAATATAGGCTTTTTACCTTTATATATCTCATATGGAGTTTTGTTTAAAAATGGTCTAATTAGGACTCGATTCAAAATGTAGGTTGATGTGTCAACGATGTTACACCAAAACTTTTGTAGAATGTTTTGTTCATTAAGCATTGTTCTACTCATCTCTTGAAGAGTTCGGTTTTAACGTTCTACTACACCGTTAGATTGAGGAGTGCGTGGTGCCGAGAAGTTATGAGTTATACCATTTTTATCACAAAAGTTTTCAAATTGTATTTCATTGTTGAATTCACGGCCGTGGTCCGTTCTAATAGACATAATGCATGTTCCTAATTGATTTTGAATTTTCTTACTTAGAATTTCAAATTTGTCAAAAGCTTCGGTTTTATTTTCAAAAATTTTGTCCAAGTATATCTTGAGTAATCATCTACTATGACTAACGTATAGAGATTACCTCCATAACTTTGTATAGCCGATGGACCAAACAAATACATATGTAAGAGTTCTAGACACCTAGATGTAGACACTATGTTTTTAGCCTTATGGCTACTATGAAATTGTTTACCGACTTTGCAAGCATCACAAAAGTGTTGGTTGTATTTCAACATGTGTAGGTTCTAACTAAGTCTTTAGATGAAAGGTTTTATATAAGTCTCATGTTAGCGTGTCATAAACGCCTATGCCATAAAGTTGAAGATTCATCTGATGAGGTGAGGCAAAGTTTGTATCTAGATGTTTGATCCATCTTCATGACATATACGTTGTTCTTAAGAACACCCTTAGCTATGGTTATGCCATCTTTAAGTATTTTACTTCCATTTTCACTGAAAAGGACGTTATACTTTTTCTGGCAAAGTTAACTAATACTAAGTAAATTAAAACCTAAGTTATCAACATGAGCTACATCATCTATAGAGAGAGAGTCATGAGAAATTGTACCTTTTCCGATGATTTTGCATTTAGCCTTGCTACAAAACGTAACATTACGTCCATCACATTCTTGAGCAACCACTATCTTTGTTCCATTCATCCGGTTCCAAACTAACTTTGAAGCATGCCTATTTTTGAAAACATTCAAACATTTGGTCTCCAATATCTCATGCATCCATTTTGGTTAAACATTCCATTAACTTGATTCATGTATGGAAATGGAAGATATGGGTTCCATGACATGTAGTTTGAAGATTGGTAAGATCTAGGTATGTTGTGGTTCCAACCATATTGGTAGTTTGGTTGTATGTTGTAGTTGCTCTTTGGAAAGGGGCGTTTGGGAATAGGAGTTTTAGGTCTTGGTTTAATAGTTTTAGTTCTAAGTTCATTTTTAACAAGTCCTACTCCAATCCTAATGGCTGGTTTTAGATTTGTAACATTTATGCTAACATTGGACTTATTTGTGACTTTAACGAATTTTGTTCGATCCGACAAAGAAACTGTCTTTTCTCCTGCAGACCTCGCGGAACCTTTGGGTTCAACTGGCGGAACCTTGATTTGGGTTCCGTCTGGTCCGTAAGATGCTGCAGTAGTTTTGTTGGTTTCTTGTGTTTTCTCGTCTTGTTTTGTTTGACTCTTTGAAGTTTCTAACTTCATGAAACCTAGACCCGTTTTGTCAAATGGAGACTTTTGAAGTTTCATTATTTCATCCGTGATGCATGGGAATTGCACCAGGCTTTACCTCTTGAGGGATCTCGAGAAGCTTACAACCCCCACCAGGCAGTGTACCTGATCGTTGTAGTATAGTATAGTGACAAGTACCGGGGGATTGATCATTCAACTCAGGAATAGTGTCGCTAGGATTAGAAAGCCTAAAAACTAGGTCTAGAGGTGAGAGATGATTCTTTTTGTATTTTTATATTTTTATAAAAGGAATTAAAAATCTCGGGTTTTAGAATAGTGGGCGGAATTAGTTGCTAGTCAACTAACCCAATAACTAAGATGCAATTAAAATAAAATAACAAAAATGAAAATAAAACTAATTTAACTAATATGATGTGAACAAAAGATGGGAGAATTGTGTTTACTTAGATTTCACTACTCCCTAGATATCTTTTACAGGTTAATTGTTTGTTACAGTTGCGTGGATGACGGGTTATATTCCTTAATACCAATCGTGGGGTGGCATACGTACTTCCCAAACTCTATAAGCTCCTACTTCACTCCTATGTCGAGCCTGCAAGAAGCTCCTAACATGGGATCACTAGAATTCACTCATGCATTAAATACAACCATAAAAACCTAGTACGCATCCGTTCATGCTTCTTAAGACGTTCAAGCAAGTTACACAAAGGAGATCTGCCAGTTTTCTTAAGCCTAACGTCGAAATCATTCATCCATTACAACTATAAACAAGCAATCAACCTATAATCAACATCTAGGTTTCATTACATCTAACAAACACACAAAAGATCTAGCCTAGTATGTTAAAATCAAGACAAGCGTAAGATATATTCAAACAACACATAGACATATTGAATGAATTAAAAGGATACTTATCTCAATTGAACATGAAGGGTTTCAAGGGGTGAAAACCCTTGAAAATACTGTAAAGGTCGTGATAGGGTTTATTAAATTCGACCCTAAAATTCTCCTCTCTTTAGAATGAAAATTACAAAGACTATATATAGATTTACTAAGGTGACGGCGTCAAGAAGAAAGTTCTGACGCCGTCAACCTGCCGCCAAAAATATAATCGGATTGCCTAGATCCAGATCTGACGCCGTCATGTGTAATGTTGTTCTGGGCCGTCACCACTTTTACTCTTGACGCCGTCACGTTTTCTCTGGGCCGTCACCAAAATTGCTCTTGACGCCGTCATCAATTTGCTCTTGACGCCGTCAGGTACTGTTCCCAGCAAGGAAAATTAAGACTTTGCCGTTTTCTTCACTTTTATGCTCCAAAAATGTCCAAAATGCTTCATTTTTCAGAATTCACTCCCAAAGCACCTAAAATCACAAAATGAACGATTTAGAGCGATATTTGATCAAATAAATTCAAATTCCGGCTTAAATGACCCTCTAAAAACGGATCATTTTTCGCCTCATCATATACCCTTACACTTGAGATTTGCTTGTCCTCAAGCAAATGCGCTTTTATTCTAATCAAAATACAAGTTATGGGTCATTTAACACTAATATAAAAGTAATTACAACGAATAATCGTTCCACTAAAGACCAAAGACAAGCACGGAGGTCATACACTAGCACCTCACAAATAGTGTTTAGATACTCACATCTCTCGGGTGTAATAAAGTATATATCACAATATGAAAATGCAAAACATTTCTCACTACCTGTCATAGCAAAATAGATTACCATAGGCTTGGGAAATGATCAAACCTCCACCACATGACGTAAGCACCTAGGATAAACTATCAAAGAGGTCTTTTAAAGGGTTATAACGTTAGGTGTAGGGATATGGAATACACGGTTTTATTGGATATAGGCAATCTTTACTGGTGGCGAGTTAAAAATCTTAGTCAATTACATGTACAATATGGCGTTGCTAAGCCAAGACTAGACTCGACTGAAGCTAATAAATGAAAAATAACAAAAACATAAATAAACATAGAATGAAACGGGATGGTAGTCCGTATGTTTTTCTCTTTTTTTTTTTTTTTTTTTTTTTTTTTTTTTTTTTTTTTTTTCATACACTCTTACCCTACCATCCAAAATAATACATCATAGGGAATGTACATTCCCCTTACACTTGAATTTTTACATACTTTACAATAAACTAATCTAATGACTCGAATTAAGATAATCAAAATACTTGGAGTACTTTTAAGATTAACGTACATATGGGGGTAATAAAATTATGTTCTTCCCCATTACTCCATAACAATAGTACTTTACCCATGAGTCTCAATTGTCCCAAAACAATATTTACAAGGATATGACTCGACTTAGCAACCATGTAATCAATTAGATAATTAACTAGGGTTTAAAATGCACTAAAGATGAGTGCATACACGGAAGGCTAAGGCGATTTGGTTGTACATTTAAGCGGGGTGTAACAAATTCTTCCTTTAAGTAAGTTGCTTAAAGGTAGAAACGAAAAGATATGCTCGGAGGGGTGTACTAGGGGTATTGTGTACTAAAAATGAGTACAACGCTAATGGTGTGGGAAAAATTAATTGACTTAACTAGCCAAGTAATATGACTTAAATGGTCAAGTAATTATGATACGGGTTTAACACAAGGGTGATCCTAATGCCTCTTATCATGTAGTAAATCCTACCACACGAATGTAGTCTCACTAGCGGTCTCGGGATGCATTACTAACGCAAGTTCTAGAATCTAAATGCTACCGGTACACTAGTAAGCACTAATAATGAATGCTTTTCCTATCAAATCTAAAGGCGAACCTCACATATTTGGGTGGAAAATTTTTCTGAATAGTACGGTTTTGTGTTAGTCATACAATCTCTTATCCATGAGACGCTTGCTAAGGCTAAAGTTTCACTCCTAAATGCTGTAAAAAAAATTTAAATTTGGCGCTAAAATTACATTAACAAGTATCTCTCATAGTTTTATTACACACCTACCATCAAACAAACAAACTCAAGTGAAAGTTTATCTATAAGGTATCATCATTTACCCTCCCCTTACACTTAGGATGAACATTGTCCCCAATGTTCAATTAAAGAATGTAAAAGTAAAAACAGGTAAAAGAATGAAATCAAATACTCCCCTGATTCGCTCGGTTTGGATAGTGTAGTAACAAGGTTAGATCTTCCTACAAGAAAATGAACAATCAAAGTTTCCCTTTCAGAATATAAATCATCTTCTTGTCATACATAACCTGTTAAACCTGAGAAAACAAATAAGCCAACCTCGCGTAAAATCGGCGGCAATCTATATATACTAATAAATCCTAGAAAACAAAGTAAGATATAATGCTTGTGGAATGATGTTTGCAGATTTCCTGGAGTTTATAAAACTAAAGAATTAACAAAAAACTTTAAGACTCCGTTAGAAAAACAAAACTAGCAAAATTTCCAGATTTCTATACATGACGCCGTCAGGGATTTCTTCCTGACGCCGTCAGAAGTGACCGCAGAAATCTTTATGTTAAGTTTCCGGAAAATTTCTGGAAAAACTTTGTCCTACTTCCTGGAAAATCCTGCAAAACATCATTATGACTCGATACAAGCATTTGACTCTAACAAATACGAATATACATGTTCATTTAATATTGTGGAGAATCATGATCAATTTTTGTTTCTTAAAAACATATTTGGGGTTTCCCCTTACACTTATCTTTTGCGAAATACCTTTGGATGAAGTTAAGACTAAGCCAAACGACAAAATAAAGTATCTTTACCATTTACTTTGAAACATGAGCCACAAACAACAAAAATAAAACATGCATACGGAAACAAATAAAATCAAATAAACAAAAATCAAACAAATAAAAACACACAAATAAAGCTTGGGCTGCCTCCCAATAAGCGCTTGTTTTTTGTTCGAGTTACGAGCCTGACTCTACCCTTATTTAACAGAAATAAGAGAAGTTTTCCCTACACTTAGGATTAAGTGCGGGTGATAGTAGCGATACACACCATCTCGGTGAAAGTATGCCACGTGAGGAAAGAGTGGTGTATGAATTATATGCTCAAAGGGCTGTGTTCCTATCATCATAACCTTACCTAATTCAATCGGGTTAATGGGCGGATTAAGATTTCCTCTTAGAAAGGGATCATCTTCTATCAACTTCGAGATACTCCTAGTTGGGAATCCATCTCAACCTAATAAACCCAGTTTAAACCCATAATGTCTTTTGCGATAAATCATAAATGGGTGATGTAAGCATGTAAGGTCATTTTCTACTCCTATATTGGCTTCCTCTCTACAAGGCTTAGAGTCCACTACCTTTATCCTAAGACTACCCGAACTATATGGTTTGATGGGTGGATAGGAACCTATTTCAATTCCTAAATTTTCATCCAAGGATGGAAGATTAGGTAACGGTTTTGGTTGAGGCTCCGGTTCATCAAAACTAGGAACTTCCCTAGAACTAAAAGAAAGGTCATCACTATAAGTGTTAAAACCTATATTCTATAGTTGTGTTTGGTCCAAGGGCTCTTCCTCAATCGGGGCTCCTATAGTCTCTCCTACTTCTTTCGGGTAAGTCATGGGTGGTGTGTGTGCCTCAAATGATGGTAGGACTTGTAGGGTAATTGGTGGGCTTAAATTTTCAACTCTATCCTCCATCTTATCAAAATTACCAATGTGCTCAGCTTGTATTGTAGTGAAATCAAACCACTCCGTGCACCCAATTATCTCATCTATAGGTTTATCCCCAAACAATCTTCTTGCTTGTTCCTTTAAACTTGCTATCAATTGATCCGTAACAATGTTTGTTGGGTTGTCCATTTTTTCGGCAAGTATAGCACAATTCTCTATGGTTTCCCATGTTTCATCAGCACTTAATCCCCAAAGGTCTCCATCTGCGGCATGGTCAATGTCCATTTTGGTATAGTGGTCGACACGATGGTAAAATATTTCAATTTGGGACCACAGATCGAAATTATGATGAGGGACTTTTCGGAGTAAATATTTAAAACGAGCCCATGCATCATAGATAGGTTCATCCTCATGTTGTTTAAACATCAAGATGTCATTTGGAGTGGGTGAATTACGTGGTTGGTAGTATGGTGGATTCGCGCTCTCCATAATGGCTAACGGAATAGTCAATGGAAAGGTTTTTGCAAACAAAGACACAAAGAAAAGATAGACTAAAGAAGACCTATAAAAATAAAAATAAAAATAAAATCTTACTAGAACGGAATCTAGCAAGTAGACCTAATAAAAAGAAATCCTAACCTAGACAACAACTATTCCCCGGCAGCGGCGCCAAAAACTTGATGCGTGGGAATTGCACCAGGCTTTACCTCTAGAGAAGCTTACAACCCTCACCAGGCAGTGTACCTTATCGTTGTAGTATAGTATGGTGACAAGTACCGGGGGATTGATCGTTCAACTTAGGAATAGTGTCGCTAGGATTAGAAAGCCTAAAAACTAGGTTTAGAGGTGAGGGATGATTCTTTTTGTATTTTTATATTTTTATAAAAGCAATTAAAAATCTTGAGTTTTAGAAGAGTGGGCGGAATTAGTTGCTAGTCAACTAACCCAATAACTAAGATGCAATTAAAATAAAATAACAAAAATGAAAATAAAACTAATTTAACTAATATGATGTGAACAATAGATGGGAGAATTGTGTTTACTTAGATTTCACTACTCCCTAGATATCTTTTACAGGTTAATTGTTTGTTACAGTTGCGTGGATGACGGGTTATATTCCTTAATACCAATCGTGGGGTGGCGTACGTACTTCTCCAACTCTATAAGCTCCTACTTCACTCCTATGTCGAGCCTGCAAGAAGCTCCTAACATGGGATCACTAGAATTCACTCATGCATTAAATACAACCATAAAAACCTAGTACGCATTGGTTCATGCTTCTTAAGACGTTCAAGCAAGTTACACAAAGGAGATCTGCCAATTTTTTTAAGCCTAACATCGAAATCATTCATCCATTACAACTATAAACAAGCAATCAACCTATAATCAACATCTAGGTTTCATTACATCTAAGCAAACACACAAAAGATCTAGCTTAGCATGTTAAAATCAAGACAAGCGTAAGATATATTCAAACAACACATAGACATATTGAATGAATTGAAAGGATACGTATCTCAATTGAACATGAAGGGTTTCAAGGGGTGAAAACCCTTGAAAATACTGTAAAAGTCGTGCTAGGGTTTATTAACTTCGACCCTAAAATTATCCTCTCTTTAGAATGAAAATTACAAAGACTATATATAGATTTACTAAGATGACGACGTCAAGAAGAAAGTTCTGACGCCGTCAACCCGCCGCCAAAAATATAATCGGATTGCCTTGATCCAGATCTGACGCCGTCATGTGTAATGTTGTTCTGGGCACTCACCACTTTTACTCTTGACGCCCTTGCCTTGACGCCATCAAGTTTTCTATGGGCCGTCACGAAAATTGCTCTTGACGCCGTCATCAATTTGCTCTTGACGCCGTCAGGTACTGTTCCCAGCAAGGAAAATTAAGACTTTGCCGTTTTCTTCACTTTTATGCTCCAAAAATGTCCAAAATGCTTCCTTTTCCAGAATTCACTCCCAAAGTACCTAAAATCACAAAAGGAACGATTTAGGGCGATATTTGATCAAATAAATTCAAATTCCGGCTTAAATGACCCCCTAAAAACGGATCATTTTTCACCTCATCAATCCGCACAAGAAATACTTTTATCAAAACTTTTAAACTTTGAGGTTTGTTTAATCAAGTCATTTTGAGTAACTTTAAGTTTCTCAATTTCGAGTTTAAACTCTTCACATGATTTACCCAAAGTGTTTATACTTTTACTCTTTCTATCCTCTTAACCTTTTCTTGCAATTAATAGATTTCATTTCCCAAAAATTTCTTTTTAGTTTTAAAAAACTTGTTTTTACTTATAATTTTTAGATTTAATTCACAAAGTTTGTGATATTCTTTTTGCAATGTATCATCATCAATAGAAGAGCAAGAAGAGTCGGATTGTACCTCATTTGAATCTTGAGCCATGAGAGCAATCTCTTCATTCTTTGGCTCTTCGTCATCATCTTCACTATCGCTCCAAGCACCACTTACAAAAACTCGTTGAGTCTTACCTTTTGGTGGTTTAGGACATTCTCCTATGAGATGACTTGTGTCTCCGCACCTAAAGCATTTTCTTTCTCCCTTTTCTTTCCTATCATCACGATCTTTTTGGGAAGATTTCTTATCATCTCTAGGTTGCCTTACAAACTTTCTTCATCTTCGAAAGAACTTCTTGAAGTCTCTAACGGCCATTGCATATTCTTCATCATCACTATCTGAGCAAGATTCTTCATCATTGCTTGATTGAACTCTAGCTTTCAATGCAATAGACTTGACTTTTTCTTTCTTGCCTTTAACTATTTTCGAATCTTTTTCCATTACCATTTCATGAACTTTGAGGTTTCCAATTAGCTCATCGAGTGTCATGCTTGAAAGATCCTTAGATTCTTCAATTGCCGTCACTTTGGCTCTCCACTTCGGATGGAGTGCTCTAAGAAATTTCCTGACAAAATTCTTGCTACAAAAAGATTCATCAAGTGCTTTAAGTGAAGTAATAATAGTGTTAAACCTAGCAAAAGCACAATCAATAATTTCATCTTCGGGAATAGAAAATTGTTCATATTGTTGAATAAGAAGATCAATTTTGTTATCTTTAACTTGTGAGTTTCCTTGATGAGTGACTATTAAAGATTGCCAAATTTCTTTAGCTGTTTTACACATAAAGACTCTTTCATACTCTTTCTTTGGTAAAGCGTTGTAAAGCATCATTTTTGCCTCATTATTTTTGGCAATTAATTTCTTTTGATCTTCATTGTGTTTGGTAAAAGAGCTATCCTCATCTTTACCATTTGTACCATCCTTAAAATTAGGTATGTTATCACCTTCAATAATTATGTATCATAGATCTATATCTTTTGAATTCACGTAATTATGTATCATGCTCCTACTATTCATGATGACACTTCAGATGTTGTTCTTTTGCACGACCGTAATGGGCATCTTAGACCTTTCTCGGTGTCTCTTGTGTGGGATTTTATTAAGCTTCGGGTAATGAGGTTGACTAGTATCATATTGTGTGGTTTCCTTACTGCATTCCAAGACATGCGTTTCATATGTGGCTTGCTCTTAATCAGAATTTAAAGACATAGGATATGTTGAGGCAATGGAATCTTGGTCTTGAGACTGACTTAAACCTGCTTCGATGTCCCTTGTGTGGTTCAGTTTCGGACTCTTATATACATTTGTTCTTTGAGTGTACTTTTTCTATGCAGGTCTAGTCTATGGTTCGTATTCTATCTGGATTGGATATTATTCCTCCTCGATTGGCTGATGTGGTGGCATTTCATATTCTCATTTCTAAGAGGCGATCTATTGTGAGTGTTGTCTCACGGATTCTGCTTACTGCTACTACCTATTACATTTGGCAATAACGTAATTCAAAATTGTTCAAGAAAAAATCTATGTCTGCTTCTCAACTTTATGATGTTATTGTTTCAAATGTTTGACTCAAACTTGTCTCTATACGGTTCCGAAAGGTCTCGCCTCTTGCTCAGTTATTGTTAGATAAATGGAAGATTCCAAGTCTGTATATGATTCAAGATGGGAGTGCCACTTGAGAGTTGTACTCTTTTTTCCTTCACCAAGGTTTTTCCCACTGGGTTTTGGGAAGGTTTTCTAAGGAGGAAGACTCATTTGGCTCATTAGATCCCTTGTTGCTGCTGTTGGGTTGGCTTGAAGGTGGGACTTTTGATGTATGGAACACTCCTGGACGGTTTCATGTGGCGTTTTGGTTGTTTCTAGCTGTTTTGTATTTGTTATTTAGTTTGTAGCTAGTGTTGTTATCGTTTTGTGGCATGTCAAAAATGATTTAGTAGTCGTTCAAGCGTTTGCCTGAGGTTAATGTGGTGTTTCAGCCACATTCCATTGTACTTAACTTTTCTGTGATTAATATATTTTACCGGGGTAACCCTTTACCCAAAAAAACTCTCCCTCCCACAGACAACATTTTTGCCTTCAGTCAGAAGTCTATTTTGAAACTTTTTTTTTTTATTACAGGATTCCAACTTTCAACATATCTCATTGAAGAACCAATCGGTACTTTGAGATATGTGAAAGGGAGTTTATCTTCCATACAATTAATTACTTGAGCTAACTGAGAAACCTCTTCAAAATACACTCCTACACCCATCAATCTACTCTGTGGTTTACTTACGATTACAAACAGAGTCCCTGAAAATTTGCAAAAAGGTCCCCATCGTTTACTCTCGATTAAATAAACAATTCCCGAGTTAAGTCTAGTGACTATTTTCGTAACAAAAAGTTACATAAATATCTTTCCGGTTTTTGTTTGTTGCAAAAAAAAAAAAAAAAAAAAAAAAAAAAAAAAAAAAAAAAAAAAAAGCCTACCTAAATTCGTTTCAAAAAATCATTCTTGTTACTTGCGATTACATAAACAGTCTACAGATTAAATCTAAGGATTATGTGTGTAACGAACACTTGCCATTACAGACAAAATCCCTAGGTTAAATCTGGAACTGTTTGTGTGATGAAAATTGACATAAATGTCCTTGTAGTGACCTACTGGTTTCAGAAACGATCCTTATGTTAAACCCAAAAGAATATTTGTTTAACAAAAAATTTCACGTAAAACCCCGTGCCCCACAATGAAGCGCGAGTAAAAACAGTCCTCATTTTACATATCCTTGAAGCTAACCCAATGGTTATTTGACTTATGTCTATGTTCTTTAAACTAAATGAGTGAAATTCAAGTCTTGCTTCTCCATCCTTTTATTATACTTTTGATTTTATTTTCATTTATTTTTATTTTTTTTATTTTTTTTCTAGTTGCAAACTTATATTCTCACATCTAAAGTAAGCACAATATTTTTTTCGAGCAATAAAGTAATACAATATACAAATCTAACTTAATGCAAAATATATTTTTTATGTCTTATTATCAAACGTGAAAGGTACTGTAGTATATTTTTTGACTTCTCTAAATCTGTGACAATTTTCGTACCTTATAGTTATTTGATCATTTTAGGTTTATCCTTCTATATATGTTAGTATTAGTGTATTACTTAGCTTAATTAGAACAAATTGAAGATATGAAATACTTATGACATCACTAATTCAACATCATGCTTTAGAAGTTACGTAAGCCAACTTCCGCAGTGCGATGCGCGATCGATTTACATTCGTTGTATAACATGCATGCATCTCGTCATCTTACCTTAGCCAACCATTTAAAACACATATTATGCGAAAATACAATGGTGCACATACATGTAGTTCAGTAGTTATATATCTAAATCATATACGTACGACATAATCTTTATTGAAGGTTCGTGGCTCGTGCATGACATAATTATAACCATGACTTACTAAAATTATATCTTAAGAATTGTACATTTGACGTCTATATATGCTCAAATCCTACACATGTATTGTTAATATGACCATCGATCATATGTGCTTACCCTTGTATGTTTACGTGAAACTTCTTTCATTCACAATTACGGAGTAACGCGTTTAGCATATATTTAGCTTAATAATAATATATATACTCCTAATAAGCTAATTTTGCATCTAATATATGTAATGGACTAGAAAATAATACACATTGAACGTGAGTTATATCATATATGTTTTTTTAATGCTTTATCTATTGGGATAAAGTTAAATCTTCATTACAATAACTCACGTAAATCTAACACCTATAAGTTTACCATATGTTCTTTTAAACTAATGATAGCAATTGAGTTCTTTCTTGTAAGTGTATAGCATTATTCTTGTAACTTTATTCAATGGGAAAACATGGGGGTGTAATAAAGATGGGGAAATGAATAATTGTGTGAATGAAAGCAATGTAAGATAATAATGATGATAGAAGAAGAAGAAAAGAAGCACCCATGAATGGTTGTTAGCTTGTTATCAATTATATTGCCATGCAAAATCTTTTGGTCACTACCATACATTTAATTAAAGTCATTCATATCATGATCGACTTCCCCAAATCATATCGATCATTCGTTTACTTTTGAAGAAATATATATATTTAAATGTTTCAAATAGATAAAGTTTTATTATCTGATAAGAACACATGAATCGTTACATAGAGTGAAATATTTTTAATATATGTTTAAATAAGTTCGATTATGTTATTAAAAGACCAAATGGTAGGGCTATGAGATTATATATATATATATATATATATATATATATATATATATATATATATATATATATATATATATATATATATATATATATATATATATATATATATAAAGGTTGAAAAAAATCACGAATCAATAGTGCTGTTGATTTTTTTTTTTTTTTTTTTAGTTTGTAATCGGTGTAGGCATAATTAATCATTGATTAATTGATTGGCATTTCTAGCAAGTGTTGATATTCTGGTGAAGTTTGGGTATTCCCTGCAAGATTTTTCTTAAAAAAACTTGTAATAGATATAAACAACGACTATAAGTGATTAAAACTAGTTTAGGGTGAGTTTTGAGAATTTCTGCCAAGATTTACAAGTTTTCGGCAATTTCAACCATCATTGACAACAGTTGACCGATTTGTTTGACCAATTTACACAAATCGAAAAAGTTATTGGCTTAGTAGCACATAAGTGATGATTAATCGGCATTATAGATTTATTATTTTTTTTTTGCAACACTGGTATATATATGGATAATATGTAAGATCACAAGAGTTAAATGAGACAAAATAAGCCAGATGCTAAAAGTATGATTACTAATGATGGAGAGTCTATAAAGTATAAACGTTTTTTAAAATGTGGTATGAAGTTATGGACAAAAATGTTATAGAATATGTCTACAAGTGACTTTTCTATGTACGTTTTCTTTGAAAGAAAAGGCTCAATTGAACATGTAGCAACTTTGATAATTAAATAACATAAACTTGTAACTGAGGATCAAACTTAGGAGTTTCAAGTAATGAAATTAGGACTAAAATTTTATGTAAAAAGAATGGTGTATCATCTCATACAATCAAAGAGAGAGAGAGGGTTTTATCATACTACGAAATGAATAAAATGTTAAACAATGATTCAATGGTAAATGGAAAGGAGCTTTCATAATTGTTAGGGCTTGACAGATAATATATGTGTATCGTTTCACTCAAATCGCATTTTGCCAAGTGATATGGGGACAAGATGTTTGGTGATTGATTCGATGGACGGTGATGCAATAATATCAGAGAGTTATGCTATATATCTTTTAAGTGAAATGATTGGGTTCTCTAAATATTTGCTTAATTTTGTGTTTAAAATTGTGTGTCATTTACTTATTGATTTGTGAAATCGTGGGTCGCTTATCTGCAACCAAAAGAATGTTGTCACCTAGTTTTAGACACAAAATTAGACATACATTAAGTCACTTCAATCATTTCTCATCCATTAATTGATATTCATACTTCTGTTTAAAATTTTGTATTTTACTCATTATCTCTTTTTATCTAAATCATCAGTTCTGCCACTTGTCAGGATCGTATGAGTATGATGATTAGAACGAGGGTTGATTACTTTTGTCCTTTTAAACTTATGTTCAAACCTTATTGTGTGCAAGCAATAATAATATGAAGACAAAAATACACCGTTGGTCCCTAAACTTTTCACAAAGCATCGCAATGCATTCTAACTTTCAAAATTCGTCACCATGCTTCCAAACTTTGGGATTTTGAGTCCGATTGCGTCCCTTGACCCATTTAGGCAAGGTCAACGCACGTTTTATGTTCTAGTTTTAGGGGCATAATAGTCCAATCACTATTTAACTATGATCTAATCCAAGCTAAACCCTAAACTGCATTTACAAGGCTCCCAATAAATAAATAAAAACAAAAATAATCGAAACTATTAGTAAATAAAGTGTATTGCAGGGAATATCATAAAATTACATTAACATAAACTCATAAAGTGACAACACATATATAACAATTAAACTATGTGGATGATTCTGGATCATATGCCAGATGTAAAGTATCATAGTCTAATGTTTCCAAGATATCCTCGTGGTTGACTTCTGAATAGTCATGCTCGATGCCCACTTGTTGAAGATCTTCCCATTTTCTTCTTGTCTGATTGACTTTACGCCTTAACGTTGTACTCTTTCGTCTTTCTTTCATGCATCATTTTTCATTTGCTTCCCACTCCCTCTTTTTCTTTACACAAGCCTTTGTTTTTTTCTTCAAAATACCAAGCAACGGCTTCTGCAAGCTTTTTATGTTTACGCCTCTCAACATTGTTAGCCACAGCTGCATTAGATGATTATGCCATTTGAAATTTATTACGTACTTATGTTTCTACTTATTTTTTGGATGCTAACCTCATGAATCATAAGGGGTTAATATAGGGTGTACAAAATGAATGCTAGGAAGTTGGAAGGATGATTGTTTCAATTTTCAAAAAACCAAACGACAATCCCCTACGATCTTGTAGGCGGTGTGAACCACCAACTTCCATTACTTCATCCAACAAAGGGAAATCTTCCATTGGTAAATGTGTGAGAAATTTGGGCGGATTGGATGTGTTTATTGGTTAAAGCACAAAAGTTAATAGAGTCTCATGGAAGAGACGTTAAAGGGTTTTAATGACTTTGTTTTCACTGTTGGTCCCTCATTGTGTCTATGTTCCCGTTGTGATACTTAAACTCCCGCCAATTATTAAGTTGAGTGTTCACATTTGGTCCCTTAAGTTGAGTGTCGGGTTTAGCTTGGGTTAGATCATAGTTAAATAGTGATTGGACTATTATGCCCTTGAAACTAAAACATAAAGCGTGCGTTGACCTTGCCCAAATGGGTCAAGGGATGCAATCGGACTCAAAATCCTAAGGTTTGAACGCATGGTGACGAATTTTGAAAGTTAGGGTGCATTGCGATGCTTTGTGGAAAGTTTAGGGATCAACGGTGTATTTTTGTCTAATATGAATGATAAATTGCAAGACAAGAAAGGAAAAGAAATATTAAACCAAATACAAAGGATTTATAGTGGTCGGTAATGAAACTCCTCACCCTACTCCACTCCTCGAGTTTTCGACTCGAGAGTTACTTCACTATAACAATAAGCTCCCTTCTTAACAGAGAAAATATAAAACGTCCCTTATACTTTTACCAATACAAAGTTAGATATTGAGTCTTAATTGAGCTAGAACCAACCTTTCTCTCTATGTGTTTTGAGGCCTAAAACACTAACCTAACTATCTATATTTAGTGTATGATAGTCTTTATAACTTTGGAATATAGTAGTGGAATATGATAACACAAAGTTGCAAATACAAGACTAAAACAAACACAAAAGACTTAGAAACTTCTTATGTTCTTTCCTTTCTAAAGAAATGAATCCTTTTAATAGATCACTTGGATGAATATAAAACAAGATAATGATTGAAGAAAAGTGTGTATGAGAATGTAATGTAATGTTAAAGAGATGTTCTCAATGGGTGAGAAAAAACGTGATGAGGCGAAAAGTGTACCGCTTTTAAGGGGTCATTTAATCCCGAATTCAAGATTATTTGATCAATTATTGCCTTAAATCGTTCCTTTTGTCATTTTAGGTACTTTTGGAGAGAAATCTGGAAAAGGAAGCATTTTGGACGTTTTGGAGCATAAAAGTGTAGAAAACGGCTAAGTCTCAAAATTCCTTGCTGGAACAGTACCTGACGGCGTCAAGCTTTTACACGTGACGGCGTCAAGAGTTACAAAAGAGGTAGATGTGGAACTTATAACGTGACGGCCTAGAAAATTTTCAAGCTTATTGGCCTGACGGCGTCACCAAGGCCGTCAGGGTCCAAATACACGTGACGGCCCAGAGTATTATTCTACATGACGGCGTTAGAAGTCGATCTAGGCAATACGAGTTTCATCATGGCGGCGAGTTGACGGCGTCACAAGCTATAACGTGACGCCATCAAGGTGTAAAATCTATATAAAGTTTTCCAATTTTCATTCATTAGTGTGCAACTTTGAGGGAATAAACCCTAGACGAATTTTAACAACTTTTCAAGGGTTTCAACCCCTTGATTCTTCCATGTTCAATTGAAGATAAGTACTTATTCAAATCATTCAATATGTCTATGTGTTGTGTGATTATATCTTACGCTTGTTGATTTATTCTTTTTGTAGTATAATTAATTATTTTCCGAAGAAACACTCGTGAAAGTATGTTCCCCGGGTCGTTATGTCCCAACGAAGGTAAGACGGCGATTGAGTCGGCTTTGAGTCGCGTGATTGTGAAGTGAATGGAATTAAAAAGATGATTTGGTTAGTTTTTGATTACACTACTAAAATGATTTAAAACGCAGTTAAAGTAAAAAGAAACAATAAAACGACGCAAAGAAAACAAACAAATAAAACAAGCATTGGATAAAATAACTAAAGAAAAACGAGATTTAAAACGTGAAAAGAAATTAAGACTGGAAATGAATATAAAAACAATATGTTTGCAAAGCGACGTGAATAAGTTCATCAAGTGTGGGCCAAGGATTGACGACGAATTATTTTTCTTAAACAAGACTATTTTCTCACAACGTTGGTTTATTTTGAAAATAATCCATTAAAAAGAAAATAATTACTAGATGTGTAATTTGATTATTCTCCGGCTTTTGCCCTTCAAATAATGAAATCACAAATCTAAATAATCTCACTAATTATTAATCATAATCTTCTTTTATGTCCACACTTAACTCACAAACTCGTGCCACCAAGCAAACACTAAAAAAAACTACTCGAAACCCATATTAATAAAATAAAGTTACTTGATAAAATAAAAAGACTAGATAAAAGAAACAAACTAGATAAGCCAAAATAAAATTCGGCAGAGTTTCGCCTAAGCATAAATCATAAGAGACCTCACTCGATAAACGATGGGGTAATGATTATCTAACTTGATAATCTTGGCTAACTCACCAAAAGAAATAAAACTTGGTAAAAACAATAAAAAAATCAAACTCGGTAACTTACTAAAAAAAAAATTTCTCAAACTCGATAGTTTAAAAAAAAGAGTCAAACTCGGTATACTAAAAAATTCCTAACTCGAAAGTTTCAAAAAATTTCTCAAACTCGGAAGTTTCTTATTTGCATTTTAGTCCCTAGCTTTAAAATTTCAAACTCGGTAAACATACAAAATCAAACTCGATAGTTTTCGCGAAATCCAAACTCGGTATTTTTAAATTATTCAAACTCAAAACTTAATAATTGCAAACTAGTCCCTAGGCGAAAACGAAACTCGGTAAATTGCAAAAAGATCCCTACTAAAAATGTCAAACTTGGTGAAAAATAAAATCCAAACTCGAAACTTTTTTTTTTTTTTTTTTTTCTTCGTAACTCGACAAAAACCATAACAAAACACCATTTTGATCCAAAATAAAGTCCAAAAACTAATGTTTTTCACCAAATTTAACACTAGACTAACTAGTTTAACCATAAACTTTAAATCCCACCAATAAAAACAAGATTTTAACAACTAAAAATTAAATATTTTTAGAAAAATAAAGCTTTTTAGAGAGAGAAAGTAAAACACATACTTAATAAAAATAAAACTACACTACTCCTACTACTAAGAGGACCAACCCTCAACAACCCTAAGACTAACCCTAAAACTAACCAACTTCTCAAATGAGGCTCATGAGATCTATTTATAAGCTAGGGGCTAGGGCTTCTCTAATCTTTGAGTTTGTTGCATAATTAGCCCCTAGACTTTTACAAAACATGAGAAAACTACTTAAAACATATTAAAACGCTACAAATGCAACTAAATACTACATGTAACGATCTTGTAACTTGGAGGAGTTGAGTTAACTTTTCTTCCAAAGTTCTTCAAAGGACCAAAGTTGACAACTTGCTGAAACTTGAAGGGCCATTATTGTAAAGGTCTTCATATTTCAACTAAGAGTCTCTTTTGTTATTCTCTGAATCTCTAAGGATTACTTTTGTCATTTTGGGCATTTCTTGGATAAATTTCTTCCTCGGCATCGGCTTTTTACCTTTTCCAATCTCGTGCTCGTTTTTGTCAATTTTTTGGCTTGTTTTTGTTCATTTTTCACATATCCGTACCTGCACATACACAAATACAAAAACACACATTCTCTTAGCATATTTGGTTAGTATTTGGTGTATTTTGTCTGATTTTAGGTCTAAAAAGGATGTGTGAATAAGCACTAATCACTTGTCTTCTCTTTAACATGCTAGGCTAGATTTTATTGTGTTTGTTTAGATGTAGTGAAACCTAAATATTGATTATGGGTTGATTGTTTGTTTATAATTGTTACTGATGATTGTATTCGATGTTAGGCTTAAGAAAACTGACAGACTTCCATTGGTAACTGATACGTAGGGATTGCACCCTCGCAACAGGTTTTACCTCTCAAGGGATCTCGAGAAGCTTACAACCCCCACCAGGAAGTGTACCTGATCGTTGTAGTATAGTATAGTGACAAGTACCGGGGGATTGATCGTTCAACTCAGGAATAGTGTCGCTAGGATTAGAAAGCCTAATAAACTAGGTCTAGAGGTGGGGGATGATTCTTTTTGTATTTTTATATTTTTATGAAGGCAATTAAAATCTCGGGTTTTGGAAGAGTGGGCGGAATTAGTTTCTAGCCAACTAACCCAATTAACTACCAATGCAATCAAAATAAAATAAAAAAAAATGAAAATAAAACTAATTATATTAATGTGGTGGAAACAATAATGAGGAAAGTTGTCTTTACTTAGATTTCATTACTCCCTAGATATCTTTTACAGATTGATAGCTTGTTACAATTGCATGGATGACGGGTCATATTTCTTAATACTAGTCGTAGGGTCGTGTACAATATTCCCTAACTCTATAGGATCCTACTTCACTCCTATGTCGAGCCGTTAGAAGCTCCTAACATGGGATCATTAGAATTCTCATACGCATTAGAATTCTCACCTCCGATCATGTTTCTTAAGACGTTCAAGCAAGTTACTAATGGAAGTCTGCCAGTTTTCTTAAGCATAACATGGAATATAATCATCCGTAACAACTATAAACAAACAATTAACCCATAATTAACATCTAGGTTTCACTACATCTAAGTAAACACAAGAGAAATCTAGCCTAGCATGTTAAATAGAAGACAAGCGTAGGATATAATCAAACAACAGATAGACATATTGAATGATTTGAAGAAAAACTTATCTTCAATTGAACATGAAAGATTCAAGGGGTTGGAACCCTTGAAAAGATGATAAAATTCGGACTAGGGTTTATTCCCTCAAAGTTGCACACTAATGAATGAAATTTGGAAAACTATATATAGATTTTACATTGTGACGGCGTCATGTATTAGCCTGTGACGCCGTTAACTCGCCGCCATGATAAAATCGTATTGCCTAGATCTGTTTGTGACGCTGTCATGTGTAGAATTACTCCGTGCTTTCTTTGAATCATTATTGCATAATTGCAGCATTGAAATTGAAAAAGTGAAAAAGGTAAATCGCGAGGTTAAGGCCGCGAATGTTAAATTGACCGCTGAGCTTGAGAGTTACAAGAAAAACGCTAATGCTTTTGAGTTTCATAACAAAAGATTGTCTGAATTAGAAACTGGTTATCAAAATTCCGTTTCAAGGGAAAAACTTTTGCAAATCAAGTTTGATACACTTGATGTTAATTCATTCAAGAAGATTAAAGGTTTAAACGCGGAAATTTCTGATTTGCAAAACCAACTCTCTAAACAAAAATCAGCTTATTCCAATCTTGAAAAAGAAAGGGATGAGTTGAAAAAGGAATTTGCAAAGAAAGAAGATAAACTTTTGGAAGAAATCGTAGAGTCAGAACACATGATTGCACATCTAGAGGAATTGGTGGTTAAGTCGGGTCAGTCAAGTCAAACATTGAAAATGATTTCAAATCAAACTAATCCGATTTACCATACAAAACATAAAATGGCTCTTGGTAACACAACTCCTTGTAATATCAAGAAAGCTAAGCAAGAACAGAATGTTTTGTATAATGGTAATGTGATTTACACCAAACATGATCCTCCCGTCATTCTGGATTCTGTGCAAACGATGGAACTTGTCGAAGAGAGCATAAATAAAATGAAACAAAAGGATTTGAAACCCTATAATTACAACAAATTGAACAAACTTTCGGGAATTACTTTTGTTCCACAAACAAAACCATCTGCGTTTTCCATAAAACGACCATTCGCGAAATTCTTTTCTAAAAAGATAGTTGTTTCCAAATCTCTTTCAAAAATGGAACAAATGTCCTCTAACAACACCTTTAATACAAGTGAGGCTAGAGACATTCTTGATGATGTTAAAAAGAGAATTCAAGAACTTCAAAATATTGTTAAATCTAAAACTACTCTCAGTATTAACAACTGGCATTCTAGTTTTCTCATCGAACAGAAAAAGGTGTTTGAAAACGAAATTACTATCCCAATGAATAACATCAGTGCGAGGGTAATCCATTTTAAACAAGCTTTCTTAAAAGAAACGGTCGATTTTGTCAAAGACCACAAATCCCTGGTAAAAGAAGCTAATAAAACTCGTGAAAACATGAATGTTTTGGAAAGGTTAAATGATTCTCTCTTTGAAGTAGTTCTATCTACTGATATAATGTCTGTCATCATACAAACATATTCGGTTCAAGACGATGAAAGACTGAGAGCTGAGACCTCCGCAATTGTTTCCAAAATTGAAAATGCTCTTATAAAGCTTGAAAAAGAAAATGTGTCATGTTTTAAACAAGTTGATCGGAAAAAAGAAGAATGCAAGTATGACAAATTGTCGTATGAGCGTGCCTTCAAGAACATGAAAGAGTAAAATGATCTTTTGTGGGCTCAGCTTGAAAGTCAAAAAGGGAAGGGTGAGCAAACTAAGTTTGCAAAACCATCGACTTCGGAGAAACCAAATGTTTCAAACACGGTTCAAAAACCAAAAGTGTCAATTTCAAGGTTTGCTCCAAAAGTCGATGAGAAAAAGGATTTGACAAAACCAGTCACTCCAACACCCTTGCCCCAGCAAAGTGAAAACGAAAAGATTGTTGATAAACAAAAATTGGTTGTTGAAAGAAACACAAATGTGAGTACACCTGGCCCTTCTAGGAATAACACACCGAATGTGACCACAAAAATTGTTAAAGAATCTATTGGTTCTAATGACACGGTCCAAAATCACCATCTAGAGGAAGCTAGGAGAAAGACACAACTTCGAAAAGACAACATTTTAGGCACAAAACCTAGTGTGATGAATTGTACAAGATTCCAAAGCACTGCTTGTAGTAGTAAACCATTACCTAGGAACAATCAACAAAATACTAGGGATTGGCTTGCATCTAAGAGTAGTAGCACAAAAGAGAATGCTAGAAACGTAGAATGCAACACAAAGAATTTCAAAGTCTCATCGAACAACAAACAATTTCCAAAAGACTGTAGTGACAAAGTTATAGTTGCTGTGTTAAACAAGAATGTTGAATTTGTCTGTCCTACATGTCAAAAATGTATTTTTTCAGCTAATCACGATGCATGTATTGCACAATTTTTCAAGAAAGAAAAATCAAGTGTCAAGACACAATCCACTAAGACACCAAATAGAAACAAACCCGTTGATAAGAAGCAAGAGTTTAAGAAACCTAGTAGGTGGATACCGAAAGGATGTAGTTTTTCCAAGACTGAGACTTCCGCTGCATCTAATAAGAAAACTACGTCTAGATCTTACCTTAGGTGGATTCCTACGGGAAAAGTTTTTAAAACAGTTGGTCTTAGATGGATTCCCACAGGAAAGATTTTTGATAGTTGCACCAAGACAAATAATAGTGATAATCATCAGGATAAGGAAGTAGAAACCCTTACACCCGTTGATATTCAACACCCGCTGAGTGATGATTCATGTAATTCTAACACTGTTATTTGTGAAACCTCTTCGTCTTTGGTTGCAGGTGCTTCAACTATCTCAGAACCCAATTCATCAAAGGGTTCAAATTCTGCAAATTCTATAAAATCATTCTTTCAATCTTCTATTTTTGATTTTCCATTTCTTTTATAAAAACAAAGACAAAATACAAAAATATAAAATTTCAAAAAATCCAAAAACAACATAAATTTTCAAAAATCCAAAAATATTCTTCTCACGACATGTCTCTCGTGTAAATCAATATTCTGTACGTTTCTAGAAATGTCATTCACCAATGACACGGACATATACAGATGCTTGAACGGGAGTTCTTAAAAATGTTTTTCTAAAACATGTCATTTCTCAAAAGTTTCTTCACAATGGCTTGTAAGTACTTCAGCTTACAACCCGTGCTTCAAAGTGAAATCTTTTCAAAACTTAAGTCCGGGTATATCAACTCGAAAAGATTTCAAATAAGGACTTAATCGAATGGCTTCTGGACACATCAGTTCAGGACCCGCCCTTCAAAGAAAGGAAAGTGCTTAATCAAACAAAGATTTCAAATATTTTTTTGAGCACTTATCCTAAAACGAGAACCAAACACTTATCTGGCTTGAGTTTTCTTTAGAAAAACTTTCAAAATCTTTAAGCTCAAGACCATGATTGCTGATCTAATGATAAATTAGATTTTCAAAAATCTCTTACATTCTGAGTACCTCCTTTTCAAGATTTTTTATAAAGATTTTCATAATCTATCAAAATCGGTGCTCATCATCAAAAATGACTTGTGTACACTTTACAGTTCACAACTCAAGTTTTCAAAGAAAGGAAAGTGCTACGCAAAAATGATTTTCATCAACAAAGTGCACTTATCCTAAAAATGGACACTGTTGTACGCCTCAGTGCGACATTCCTATTCAAACAAAGAGAAGTCTTTGTTTTTCAAAAAACCTTGATGCAAAATTCAACTAATCTGAAACTTCTTTCTCTTTCAGAATTTTGCTTCGAGAAGACTCCTTCCCTCTAAACCTTAAAAAGTTTAACATTCTCAAAAACATATGCGAGTTTTGAGGGGGAGTATTTCATAAAAACAAAAATGTTCCGCTTTCATGCAAAAACAAATCTGTCTTTCTCTCCAAAAGTATTTTTCTCAATCAGTTGATATCAAAAATATCACGATATGCTATTTTTGAGGGGGAGAAGACATGCTTAAAATGTGATCAAAATGTTAAATGATCGGTATTGAATCTCAAAAGAGCTCGACTCAGAAAGTACCAATGCATTGACGAAGATTAAAATGTCAGTAATCGAAAACACTTGTCCTGGATGGATAATAATTTCAAGCTAGTCTAACTAGTGATGCAAGCGTGTCTCGAATAAGACTTGTCTGAGTAGATAGTACCATCTGAGAGACTTTCTTTGGACTTGACCAGGACGGGTAATAATTTCAAGCTAGTCTAACTAGTGATGTAAGCGTGTCTCGAATCGGTCATGTTCACTGAAAGTGGATCAATTCAAAAAGTGCAAACTCCTCACGCATGTGCAAATTTCTTAAAAATTCATGAGCACATGTGAAGGGGGAGTCCTTCAAAAGAAACCCAAACTCTCAAAGTGTCAACAAATATGTTTCATAATCATAAATACTTTGAGAGATTTTCAAATGAATGGTTTTATGGCAACAATAGGATAGTCATAAAGATATAAGGTGACTAAGGTTAGGAAAAACCGTCCTATGATCCGCCAGAGCCGGAGGGATCTACCCAAGGACAAATCCAATAGATTAGAATTAGAAGTCCTTAGGTATGATTGAAAAAAGGAGAAAATGAGAAAGGAGAAAGAAGGGGTTGAAGAATTAAAAAGAAAAGTTATGAAAAAGGGTGAAAAGAAATAGCCCTCCATTTGTTCAACCTTAGGGCAGACACCGGGTTCAATTCGTATGCTACTGGTAGTTACTAAGGTGACACCGGTATTGAAGATAAAGACGTCATGGACCCAGTGATGCACTGCACTTAACCTTCTAGCCACTCAAGTTCTCTTAAAAGAGCTTGTTTCATTCTCACGGGGAACCGGTGTAATCTATCGATCTGTTTCTTAGAGATGGTTGATATTGAAATAGAAGACCTCTCCCTAATCTCCGCATAGGAAATCAAATGTGCACTTATCGAGTCTAGAGCCCCGAGATTCATTAAAAGATCTCATAGGAACACATGATATCTCTACACTGGTTGTTCATCATTAAGGACACCAGATGTAAACTTAAGAGTCCTTCGCAGATCTTAGCAATCTGCCGAGAACGTTTATGAGAGAATTTACAAATGTATTTCTCAATGATTGAACGGAAATTCTTGCCTGGGTTAACATCAAACAGCCCTGACAGCAGGTCACTTCGGTAATTTTTTATGGGTTACGCTTAGTGTTGGTTTCAAACTGTCTACAGTCGTGGAGTGATCCCCAGTGACTCACCCAGTCATTGAGCTACTTAGTAGGTCTCGTAAGCTCCTTCGGGGGTATCTGACATGGGAATGGCCTTAGTAAGGGTCAGAAGGAGGCTTCACACTATGCTGTTGACGATCTCTAATTCCTTATCTGTAAGTACCGGTTGTTTATTGCTAACTATTTACCTGCAGCTATACATCATCTCCATGGCTAAAGATTCCACATGCTCATACATGCATCACAAAGTCAAAGGGAAGTTCTCACAAAGATCAAAGGATAGCAATAGTCAAAAAAAGATTCTACGCCAAAAAGAATAATCTACAAAGTAAAGTGACAAAGATCAAAGTGAAAGAACGGGAATAACATATGTATGTATGACAAAGACTTAAGACGTATGAGCATGTTGGAATGGCAGACAACCACCACAAACACAGAAGTGACGAAAGGCAGATGACATCATTGGTTCACTTCAACATCAATGAAGCATGATGAACTGGAACTATGATTCATCTAGTGATTCTAAAAGACGTAAAGAGCTATGAATTTTAAAGTTTCAAGACAAAGATGATGACGTCGCGCAACCTTCAATGACCAACACTTAGGGGGAGATTGTTAGAATCATATTTTTATTTATAAAAAGTGTCGGTCATTAATGTGTAGTAATTGGTTGCTTTAGAATATCATTATGATGAAGGAGTAAACTGCAAAAATGGTCCCTGTGGTTTCCTGAGATTGCAAAAATAGTCACTGAGTTTGGCTAAGTGCATAAATGGTCCCTGTGGAGAAAAAGCGACATCATTTTGGTCCCTGGTTTTAACTGGCGTTAAATAATTCCTTTAGAAGTTACACATTTAGCCCCTGTGGCCCATGACCATTGCAGCGTGCATCCTTCTTTCGTCCCTTTTACGTTTTCATCCGTTTTTACGCGTTTTCGTCCATTTTCGCGTGTTTTCGTCTGTTTTTTATGTTTTACTCTGTTTTTTTTTTTACTTTTTCGTCTATTTATTGACGTTTTCGTCTGTTTTTTTACATTTTCGTCTGTTTTTTATGTTTTCGTCTGTTTCATTACGTTTTTGTCCGTATTTTTTCATTTTCGTCTATTTTTTTTACGTTTTCGTCAGTTTTTTTACGATTTCATCCGTTTTTTTTAAGTTTTCGTCCGTTTCTTTACGTTTTGCTCTGTAATTTTACGTTTTCATCTGTTTTTTTACGTTTTCATCTATTATTTTACGCTTTAGTCCGGTTTATTACGTTTTCGTCCATTTTTTTATGATTTCATCAGTTTTTCTTATGTTTTCTTACTGTTTTTTTCTTTTGTTTTTCGTTTTCGTCTGTTTTTTTATGTTTTCGTCCACTTTTTTATGTTTTTGTCTGTTTCATGATGAATGGCAATGAAGAACAAGAAGAAGAACAAGGAATGGGAACATAATGAAACGGACAAAAACATAAAAAAATGAACGAAAACGAAAAATTAAAAGAAAAAAACATAAGAAAACGAACAAAAACGTAAAAAAGCAGATGAAATCGTAAAAAATGGACGAAAACGTAATAAACCAGACTAAAGCGTAAAATAATAGATGAAAACGTAAAAAAACAGACGAAAACGTAAAAAACAGACGAAAACGTAAAAAAACAGACGAAAACATAAAAAAAAAATAGATGAAAACGTAAAAAAAACAGACGAAAACGTATAAAAACAGACGAAAACATAAAAAATAGATGAAAACGTAAAAAAAACAGACGAAAGCATAAAAATACGGAGCAAAACGTAAAGAAACGGACGAAAACTAAAAAAAACGGATGAAATCGTAAAAAACGGACGAAAACGTAAAAAAAAATAGACGAAAACGTAAAAATACGGACAAAAACGTAATGAAACGGACGAAAACATAAAAAATGGACGAAAATATAAAAAAAACAGACGAAAAAGTAAAAAAAAAAAAAAAAGGACAGAGTAAACCATAAAAAACAGACGAAAACACGCAAAAAACGGACAAAAACGCGTAAAAACAGATGAAAACGTAAAAGGGACGAAAGAAGGATGCACGCTGCAATGGTCATGGGCCACAGGGGCTAAATGTGTAACTTCTAACGGAATTATTTAACGCCAGTTAAAACCAGGGACCAAAATGATGTCGACTTTTGCTCCACAAGGACCATTTCTGCACTTAGCTAAACTCAGTGACTATTTTTGCAATCTCAGGAAACCACAGGGACCATTTTTGCAGTTTAGAAGGAGGCTTCAAACTATGCTGTTGACGATCTCTAATTCCTTATCTGTAAATACCGGTTGTTTATTGCTAACTGTTTACCTGCAGCTATACATCATCTCTATGGCGAAAGATTCTACATGCTCATACATGCATCACAAAGTCAAAGGGAAGTTCTCACAAAGATCAAAGGATAGCAACAGTCAAAGAAAGATTCTACGCCAAAAAGAAGAATCTACAAAGTAAAGTGACTAAGATCAAAGTGAAAGAACGGGAATAACATATGTATGTATGACAAAGACTTAAGACGTATGAGCATGCTGGAATGGCAGACAACCACCACAAACACAGAAGTGACGAAAGGCAGATGACATCATTGGTTCACTTCAACATCAATGAAGCATGATGAACTGGAACTATGATTTATCTAGTGATTCTAAAAGACGTCAAGAGCTATGAATTTTAAAGTTTAAAGACAAAGATGATGACGTCGCGCAACCTTCAATGACCAACACTTAATGTGTAGTAATAGGTTGCTTTAGAATATCATTATGATGAAGTTTATGCGTAGTATTCATGTTTTGTAAAAGTCTAAGGGCCATTAATGTAATAAGGTAAAAGATAACTGATGCCCTAGACTACTAGTATAAATACTCTTGTAATACCTTATTTTGAGGTTGGTTCTCTTAGTAATATCAAGGTTATTAGTTTCACACAATAGAGTTCTCTCTCTCTCTCTCTCTCTCTCTCTCTCTCTCTCTCTCTCTACTTACTTTCTCTCTCTAAGATTAAGGCTTCATTCAATAGTGATTAAGGTTGTTCTACGGTCCTACACGTGGGTCAAAAGGGATCCATGGGTAGTCTGATATGATTTTCACTTTTTCCATTTTTTGACTATTGGAATAGAGTGAAGGTTGTATGTATATGTGAACAGCAAATGAAATGGATGGTTGTTTAAGGTTCAATTAAAGGTACAAGTAACTAGGAAACATTTTAGTTCAAAAGAAACTATGTTAGTTTGGCAAGCTAGTGCAATATAAATAAACCATATTAATCATAAACCAGTTAAATAAAGATTAATAAAGGCATAGACCGTCCAATGATGACAAAAAAACAAGCTCTTAATAAACGTCGAATAACATAAACCATAGCTTCAATCTGCAGCAATTTAATCAAATCACATACTATGAGTAGTTCCAAACACACCATGCAACACCATGCAACACATCATAAAACTTAAAAAAAAAAAAAAAAAAAAAAACAAAAAAAAAAAAGAAAAAAAAGA
The DNA here is from genome assembly GCA_030686995.1 of Artemisia argyi. NCBI lineage: Eukaryota > Viridiplantae > Streptophyta > Magnoliopsida > Asterales > Asteraceae > Artemisia > Artemisia argyi. The sequence continues at coordinate 61,125,014 of CM060692.1, read as the reverse complement.
CAAAAAAAAAAAAAAAACTTAACATTTTAGTGACCTCCCATTAATGAAACAATTGGCAATTTTGTTTGTTTAACACCACCTAAAATCTTGAAAAGAGAAATCTGGAAAAACACTGGTGTCTTGATCTCTTAAACACCAAAACAAACAAACAAACACCACTCTATACTATGAGGGTTGGAGAAAAAATGAAGCTAAAGACAAGTATATGTCGGTTTTGGGATCGACACCAATCTGTTACATGTCAATGTTTAAAGTTCCTATGCGAGTGTTAAAGAAAATGGAGGCTATTCGAAGTCGTTTTTCAATGGGATGGATGGTAAGGAAAAGAAATTAACGTTGGTTAACTGAAAAATGTTTTAGCATCCAAAGATAAAGGAGGGCTTGGAGTGTCGAGTTTTTATGCATTGAATCAGACTCTTTTGTTTAAGTGGGTTTGGCGGTTTAGAAATGATAATAATTCGTTGTGGGTAAAGGTTATTATGGTTGTTCATGGTAGTAACGACTCTATTGGAACGTTGAAGAAATCATCTCAGTCTTCGACTTGGCTAGATATTGTTCGGGTTATAGAGCAGCTCAATTCTAAAGGTATACATCTGATCGATTTTATTAAGAAAAAGATTGGAAATGGGGAGAACTCTCTATTTTGGGAGGAGGTATGGAAGGGAGACATGACTTGTAAAGCGTTATATCCTCGAGTATATTCTCTTGAAAAGTTTAAGAATATTACTATCGCTGATAAGTTTTCTCATGATAGTATGGATAGTTTCGTCGTAATCCAAGGGGTGGAGTGGAGATACAACAATACGTATATCTTTTATCAAATGTGGAAGGAGTTTTTCTCTCAGATATGAGAGATAGATGGGTTTGATCATTGTCGGGTTCGGGTGATTTTTCAGTGGCTTTGGCGAGAAGATTTATAGACGATAATATGTTACCAGAGTTCTCGTCTAAAACTAAGTGGATAAAGGCGGTTCCAATTAAAGTTAATATCCATGCGTGGAAGATTAAGATGGATTGTTTGCCTACTAGGTTCAACTTGTCGCGAAGAGGAATGGACTTCCAATCGATCGTTTGTCCATGCTGCGATATGGCGGGTGAAACTTCAAATCACTTGTTTTTCTCATGTTCCATGGTGATGGATCTTTATAGAAAGACTGCCATATGGTGGGATCTTAAGCTTGGGGTGGTAACTTCGTTTGAGGATTAGATGGCTTGGATGTCAAGTATTCATCTTCATGGGACGCGTAAGGAGATCTTGGAAGGAGTTTTTTTACATCATTTGGTGGATCGTTTGGAAGTTTCGAAATACATTGATTTTTAGTAAGAGTAGTCCTACTAAACCAATGTTATTTGATGAGGTTATGGAGAAATCTTTCTATTGGTGTAGATTTAGATGTAAGCTTGGTGTAAGTTGGATAGATTGGTTAAAAAATCCGTCTCATGTTATTTTGTAATGTTTCTTTCTAGCATCTTGCTAGTTTTCTTTTATAATATCCGTTGTTCATAAAAAAAATAAAATAAAAAATAAAATAAATAAATAAATAAAACCTAAACAGGGCCGATAACTTACACCTGATGACTCAATTACAACTCAAAAACAAAAATGGCCAAATAAACACCCAAACGTCACAGAGTAAAGAACAAAATGACATGCTAACACATAATACGACATCGTTTCATATGTTTTGGCTCCAAAACGACATCATCCGCACGCCTAATGTATACTTACTTTAAGATAAACCAACTTTTTTATATCAAAACAAGTTATCAGGTAAGTAGTATTATTACTCTCATTTCTATACCATGCGAGATATAGTATGATGAGAGATGAGTACTATGGTGAATACATGAGTATATACGTATCTCACTATTATTCAAAAAATTCTACTGTAACACCTTTCGAAAAAGTCAACAATGAAAAAATTCTCAGTATATCTAACACTTATAACCAAATTTTTTGAAATGACAAGTTAATCACGTCCTTCTACGACCTGAACTTCAAAGAGCTTACATGTCATTTTAGTCAACGGTCTCTTGAACTTTTTTGAAGGTGACTCCTATATTCATATTTTTTTATTGAGAAACTTAACTGTATAAATAGTTTAAGTACACTATAAGCATTGTACAAGTATGTAATGCATACAGTAGAGTATCCTAGTTAAAAGTGAAATTTTGCAAATCAATTCGCAATTTTGATACATTTTCTTTTTTAAGCTATGCTATAACCACAAAAGGTTTGCAAAAAGAAATCCACAAAATAAGATGTTATGTTTTGCTTAATGACTTTTGAAATAATTTCTTTTTTTTTTCTTTGAACCAATAAAAATATAACACCTCATTTTTGTGAATTTTTATTTTATTTATTTATTTATTTTATTATTATTATTATTATTAATTTTTTTTGTGATTGTATTATAACTTTTTCTTTTTATCTAAACGCTCAAGGAAAATAAAAATTCATTAAAGATTTAATTTTTAGGTTTAATTACGAATATTTAAAAAAGTTATTGAGAAATGTACCAGTGTACTCATTAGTGCTACCACAATTATGAGATACAAAAACTTTGCGTCGAGCCGTGACTTTTGAATTTCGTAGGAAAACCATTGATGTTTGTTAATTTATTGCCAGGCAAATGGTTATGGTCTCTATTAATCATCCTAATCATTCTACTATTAATTATGCATAATCACTACAACTTTTTATCAATTTCACTTTTTAAACATAATTCAGATGATTTGTAGTACAGTATTACCCTTTTTTAAATGACTCATATTATTTGTCACGCAACAAATGCAAGTTATATGTTGTACTATGCTTTTATGATTTTCTACGTGTTTTGTACTTGTTAGATATGTTTTTACGCTTTATTATTAGAGCGAACGGTGCAATCACACCCAAACAGTGCCAATCTTATGTGGAAAGGAAATGGCATTTCGGTGCCACCACACCGTCCTGTGTCATTTCCCAAGTGGTTTTACTAACGCAACGCCTATTCGCAAGACTTTTCTTAATTGGTTTTGTATTTTAATTGGGTATGGTAGGTTTTAAAAAAGGTGTTTTGGCTTTAGCCGCTAGTGAAAAAATATTTTAGTGTGTGAATGTAAAATATGAAGGTGGTGGTGAGATGACGAAACGACTTGAGCCAGCACACTTGACGCTCTCGCATTATATGTATCCTTGTACTTGCATACACGTATATATACTCACACACACGTACACTGTATATTTGCCTACATGTATACCTTCACATATTAGTGTCGAAGATATTTGTGAAAACAACCCTTTTCTATTTTACAAACAATATATTTCTCTTTACATTTTATTTTTCTCATATCACGTTGTCCCAACATAATTGAGTATTGTTTTTGTTAGTGTACGTTAATTTATTGCCTGTGAGTCTAAACGAGCTCGAGCCCGAGCTCGAGCTCGAGCCTAAGTTGCAGCTCGTTTATTAATCGAGCTCGAGCTTTACGTAAAAAGCTCGTTTGGGCTCGCGAGCCTAAATGAGCCTAAACAAAAATATGATATTTTAACTAATATATGAGCCGAGTTCAAGCTTATTAACGAGCTCAATAAAGATATATTACGAGCCGAGCTCAGGCTCGAGCCAAGCTTTAACTTTTCATGGCCAAATCGTATAAACGAGCCAAGCTCGAGCCGAGCCCGAGCCTATATAATATTCCACGAGCCGAGCTCGAGCTTAAAGTTTAAGGCTCGAAATGAGCCGAGCTCGAGCTCGAGCCTTTTAAAACTTAAACAAGCCGAGCTTGAGCTCTGACAGGCTCAGCTCGTTTCCACCCCTACCTGTGACGTATCAAGTATTTTTATTTTTTCTGTTCCCAAAAAACTTCATTACCACTATTAGAGAAATCGTACTATTTCCTAAACTAACTATGGTTGTTGAAAGGCGTTAACAAAAATATAAACTTGTAAAAAAAATACTTGAAACAATATGTTACAAAGCTTTATCAACAGATTTAAGCATCACAAATAAAGTAAAAAAAAATATATATACTAGTAAATATCATGAAGATAAATAATTGAAACAAATAATATTATTCAGAAAATAATTATTAGTAAAATGGATGATGAAGGGAAGAGGTGATGATGGGGGCGAAGAGCTCCGTCGTTGCAACAATCCAAAACCATCATTGCGTATCTCCCAGCATTTTTGTTTTTAATTGAATACAAAATTTAAAAAACAAAAAATAATTCTTTTAGTAGGTTAGAAATGTATATTTACTTTGGATATGAAAAAGTTCTCAAAGTAAAGTTTAAAAGCAACATCAACAAATTATGGGTACACTTTTATGATAAGTATAAGGTATATTGAAATAAAATATATTTTGTAAAAACATTTAAATCGAAATACTGTTAACTAAAATATATTTTGTAAAAACATTTAAATCAAAATACATAGGGAGGTGATTTGCACACTCTCACATTTGATTGGGACACTCCAAACAGTGCATTAAACAGTTGTACTGTAAATATAAACTGCTTTAACTGTTTGTACATTGAGTGTCCCAATCAATTTTTTGAGTGTGCCAATCAATTCCGATATAAATAACCTCATTCAACCTTAGTTTCATGCAATAGTTCACATCTTCATCATCGTCATTTTAGTGACAATCATTTTTTTTTTAACATTATCACCAAATTAACCTCTGTAACAATCACTCACCCATCACTATTCATTTACACACTACTAAACGCACATACAAATATAAAACTCTCAATTTAACCAGCGGCGGCCACAACATTTTGCTCTCATTTTTTGACCCACCACACTTGAGAAACACCCGCTACAACAAACACCACGCGTGAGGAGACCAAAAATTATGTATCTATACTACTATATAATGTATTTGGGACTATTATATAATTAGCAAGGCTTAAAAATTCAGACATTAACTTGCTAATTATAGAATAGTCGTTGAGGAGGGAGTAGGGAGGTGGACGGCGGGAGATCGCGATCGTGGTGGTGGTGGTTTGGGAGATGGTGCGGTGTTGGAGGAGGATGACGGGGGTTTGGTCGGCGACGAAGAGAAGTTCGCTGGCGGCTAAAGTGGATAAGCGGATCCGGTGAGTTTTGAGTGATCGGAGGTAGTCGGAGTGGGCGGCGGCGAGGTGGTGGCAGGCATAGACGGCTTCTTTCATTAGACGACGGCAGTCTTTGAAGCTGCGCAACCCACCGGAAAAATGTGAGTTTCTTGGTTTTAGAAAGAGAAAAGTTGGGAAGAAAGATGTAGAAGATGAAAGAAATGGCTATGTATCTGTTAGTTGATCACTTGATACTACTACTATTATATTATTGTTTACCTAAAAGGCATTTTATTTTTTTATTTTTATTTTAGGCCACTTGATATATTTGATAGATAGGTCAACTAATTACACAAATATATAATTAAATGCATACGCAATCAATTCTTACAACATTTATATTATATATATAATTAAAAATATTAAATATAATAATCAAATTAGTAACAATTTTTAAACAATGATATATCTATACTACATTATAATGTATTTAGAATTATTTTATAATGAAAAAAGCTTAAATTTAGACTTTTTATTTCTTATTATAGAAATAAAATATTGATTGAAGAAGAATTTAAAACATTACAAAAAATTGAAAACAAAAAAACTGAAAACTGAAAACCTGAAAAACTGAAAATTAAAAAACTGAATAACTGAAAAACTGAAAACTAGAAAAACATAAAAACTGAAAAACAAAAACCCTGAAAAACCGAAAAACAGAAAACTGAAAACAAAAAACAAAAAAGTAAAAGCAGAAAAACAGAAAATCTCTACTTATAAAGCATAAAGATAATTAAATGTGTAACCGACCGCAAAATATAATCACAGGGTACCCGCCGCCGCATTGCGCGGGTACCGTTCTAGTTATATATGAAAGCAACTCAAGACATTGTGATACTGGGAGACCACAACCTCCCCCTCCTATGAGAACATAGATGTCCGGCTTTCCGATCACCCATTGCCCACGAATTTCTTGTGACCGCAGCCCCCCAACGATTATAACGGTAATACATTACGTTTTCTTCTTAATCTGTTTACTTTAGGTCGTAAAAGGGTTTTTATCATTAGAAAATATAATTGTTTTATGCATTGACAACCACATATCTTACCTAAAAGTATTACTACGTATTGTAGTGTCTAGCAAACTAGATGTAATGAGTTAATGACTAATGACATCAAATGAAAGGTTATAACTTTGTTTGACATTTTCATAACTAGGTGAAGTGATATTTCTTAGTTACAAATAGTTTCTCCTTTTTCAACTTTAAACATAAATGGTATCAAACATCTTTATCTTTACAAATAGTTTCTCTATACCGAAAATACCCCTACTTGAGACCCCATCATTCACATGACGTAATGAAACCAAAAATCTCATAATCATCATCATTGTGCAAGAAGAACAACATTTAATCCATTCCAATACAAGCCGCCTTATTCTCTTCACCTCCCTTCCTCATTATCATTAGTTTTACTGCAATGAGTAAACACCTCACACCCCCACCCCCCTACTCCCCCCCCCCCCCCCACCCCCACCCCACCCCTCACTCTTCTCACTATATAAACCACATGTGTTTCATTTTGTCCCACCACTTCTGCTGTGCTCAACATTCACAAAAAACACAGTTTCTATACTCTTTTCCTACGCCTTTTCCTCTCTTCCAGCTTTCCAGAGGTGATATGATCTTTCTTGAAAAGATACACACACTAAAAAACACTTTTATATACATGAAAAATATACACTATGTGCAAAGTTTAGTTATGTCTCTTTATTCTTGCCTTGTTTGTTGAGGCATAAAGAACAAAGTTTGTTCCATATGAGTATATTTTAAGATAACCCATATTCCATATTATAAGTTTTCTATAACTCTTTTATATGGAGTTCAAATATATCCTTCATTTTCTTCACAAAAACCATAAGTTTCCCCTGTTTTCCCCTGTTTTTCTCTGTTTTTTTCTTCTTGTTTTCTTGATTTGTGAGTATTTTTGTATGAAATCTTGCAAAAAATTATATACTTGACATGGGTTTTGTTTATATAGTTTGATTACTGATTATATTGTATTGGTTTGTTTTCAGGTTTGAAAAAAAATGGAAAGATTGAACTCAAAGTTGTACATGGAAAACTGCTTGATAATGCAAGAAAATGAGAAGTTAAGGAAGAAAGCACAACTTCTAAACCAAGAAAACCAGAAGTTGCTTTCACAACTCAAGAAGAGGCTAACAATGGGTGATCAGAATGTCAATAATCATGCACCAAACTCACTCACTGACCTCAACCTCACTCCCACCAACAATCATGGTTGCTCAAGTTCTAGGAAGCCTTGAAGGAGTTTTATTAGGAAGATGAATCAAGACTAGTGAAATAACTAAAGTGGACACATGATATCACCTTTTGTAACCCCTATATTTTGGTTTTGCAACTTGTTTTGGTGTCAAGTAGATAGGGAGATTAGGGGGTAGAATTGGTATTTTAATATATTTCAGCATGGTGTAGTAACCTTATATATCAACTTCTAGTAAAATTTAGTTTTTTACTATTTGTTTTTTTTTTACATTACTTGTGGTTATTAACCTATTTTGTTTGACTTATCTTTTTTATCATGGATTGTTTATGGCTTTATGGATTTTGTGATATTTAAATGTTTGTTAGATCTTATACGAGTAGTAAAGTTTTGTCAGGCTGTTTTCTTTTTGTTTTCCTTGTTCACGTGGTGGTATGATTTTTATATGAATCTTGTGTCCAAAAATTAAATAGCAATATGATTTCATACATCGTTTGCAAATGATTTTAATCATTACTATTATTTAAAACGATATTGAGTGAACATAAGATACTCTTGATGGTTTTTGGTGTGTTCAAGTGCATTACTTTACTTTAAATATGATTGGTTTCCGGACATACATCTTTTTAGATTTTCATTTATATTATTTTATTCTACATTGCTTTTGAATAGCTAAATTCCACCATTTTCCACCGTATACATATTTAGGTGTGTTTGGCTAAACTTTTGAGTTGGGCTTATGTTACATAAGCTGTTTATGTATATCTTAAGCTCATAAGCTTATGTTTAATAAGTTAATAACCTCACATGTTTGGTTTAGTTTAAATTGGTAAATGACTATAAAAGACATGGGTTGAAAACTATGAATGTTAAACTAGATATAATTGAGGCTAAAATTGTAGTTTATAATGCAACTTATTATAGTCCAACCCTACTTAAAAAGCCACACTTTTAGGGCTTATCAATAACCCTTTTATATATGTTAGCTCATAAGCCACTCCTATAAGCTTAACAAAACACTTGATTTGGGTTTATTTGACACATATAAGCTAATAAGCTAGTAAGCCTATCATATAAGCTTAGCCAAACATCCCCGTACTACTCAAAATAATATTTAAATACAAATATACCTTACAATACATTTACGCAGACAATAACTAACTTTTCATTCGGTGATACCGGCTACAAACCACTTCCATTTTCTAGACCTTCATGTGTGCAAAGAGGTTGCCATAACAATGGTTGACGCAATTCCACGCCTGGTGCAACATGTTATTACTAGTCTTGGAATCCTAATAGTACCAACAAACTGTTCATAAATTATTTAAATTTTAAAATGAAAGGATAATTTTATATATGCCCAATTTAAACATTAAAATGTTATATATACTCAAAATACATGTTTTGAATGAATGATGTACAATGCATTTAAAACATGTTTTTAGTATATATGTCCTTATAATGTTTTAGTTGGGTATATATAGACGACCCTAAAATGATCGTCCTTTCAAAATGAACAAATATAGATAGGGTGGTACTATGGGTACACCCGAGTTCTGTACTTTTTTCGACAATTTTACCCACTTTAATAATAAGACAATACATTTTTTCTTTTACTAGTTTTAACTTATCAAACCTTACACTTTATGTTCGGTATTTTTATTTCTCAATTTTATAATAAAAACAAAATTATAAAAAATAAAATAAAATAAAAAATAAGAGAGGTATTACAATTGTTTTAAAGGATATAGATAAACAATCCCATAAAAATAACCAAGAACTTTCCTTCAGTTAAATAAAGGGTTAATTTTATGAATTGACTGTGAATTTTTAAAAATTTTCAATGTTAGGTAACAAACTTTATAAAATATTATTACTACCTCCGTCCTAAAATTATAGTCCCTTTTTGACTTTTTCGGTCTTTCTTTCTCAACTTTGACTTTAAATATTTTTGTTTGTGTTATACAATAGTTGATGAAAATTATACCTATGAAAAATAAATTTAAAACTCAATCCATTCATATATTTTGCATCAAGTATTATGTAATATAAACAAAAATATTTAAAGTCAAAGTTGAAAAATAAAGACAAAAAAAGTCAAAAGAGGACTATAATTTTGGGACGGAGGGAGTATCATCTATCAAACTTTGTTGCAACCTTCTATAATAGGCTATATGACCGTATGACTGTCAAATGCATGTTTAAGAGGGTCAAATGACGAGAATACCCTCATCTTCAACCTAATTTATCTTCAACCCTATTTTCTCCCACAACCTACCAATAATTCCGATGATCCTTAATTTTCCCGACCACTATTCATCATAGTTTATAAACAACAAAAACACATTAATATTTAGAAGTTAAATTTACAACATCCATTGATAATCATTTATACTCCAACAAATACCAAAATGTATCATGTGTTCAAATTCATCACATTACAAAAATACTGACACCCATGTACAAATCCGTGTCGACAATATTATGCATACTCCTCTACCAAACTCAACTTCACATAAGAGCGGGAGCCGGGAGGTACGTTGGCGTTTTCGCCTCGTGCCATCCCACTAGCCCAAAATAGTCGATGGCGCACGGTTACGCTGGTGGCGCCATCGTGCCTTGCGCCGTGGTGGCCAGCCAGCGCCATTTTTTTTTTTTTTTTTTTTTTTTGGAACAAGGACGTTGGATAACAGCTAGTAGGCCAAAATAATGTTTTTTTTTTCTTTTTTTCTTTTTTTTTTTTATACATTAAAAACTTAAATGTTAACCCTCTAAAAACCTTATAAATACCCATTAGTATTTCATACTTCACACACATTTTCAATATATTTTTCCAAACAAAATGAGTAGATTTTGGAGCAAAGAAGAGGAGTCTCTTTTGTAGGAGTGTTTCACTCAAATATCAGAGAATCCAAATACGAGTGCGGATCAACAAATGAATATGTTTTGGGATAAAGTTCTCGACGCATAAAACAAGGAAGTCAAGAAGCGCAACTACCATATTCGTACCAAGAACATGTTGACGGGAAAGTGGACTTCTTCCCTTGCCCGAAAAGCGTAAATCAGGACAAATAATCCAAACCAAAACTAGTTAATTTTATGTATATCCTCAAAAAAAACATGTATGAGGTTTAAATTTCGTATTGTAACTTTTTATTTCAATGAAATTTATTTTAGTTAATATTGTGGATGGAAGAGCGGGATTTTTTCAAATTTCAAAATTCAAATAGTTGAAACACGCATTTTATTCAAATTCAAACTTAAAGTAACATTACAACATATTAAAATGATACGGAAAAAATTAAAAACGATACTAAATCATACAACATCATTAACCATAAATTAGCCATATGGGGTGGTTTCTCATCACCTCCCACATGTGAACATAGTGAAAGATTTTCCCACCATAGCATTGTTCATAAATGGTCTTTGCATTATTAAGACGATCATTGTCGTTTTCCCCGCTTGTACGCTGCAACTCATTGTAAATAGCGTTGAATCTTTTACATTCACAGTTAAGTCTTGACCATTTACCCGTGACCATATTTTTGTTACGATTGTTCCGACAGTCTGATTGTTGAACATGTCTACAACCCGATTCCAAAATGTGTGATCATTGTTGGTGTGTTGTTCTTGAGAAACTTCAATTCAAACTTCAGCTACCAAGGTTTCTTCTTCTTCTGACCAACGAGTACTCATCTCAAATGTTTGTTTATACCCTAATGTTTAGTCTTCTGAAGTCATGTTTAGTGAAACTAACAATAGATGTTAGATATATGAGTGGAGCTCAACCTACTTATTAATGCTCAGTTATTAGCTCAAGCTTAGGTCAACTCCGCTCAAACTAACTTTTCTCTAGACACCAAATAGTAGTTGTTCATTAAAAGCTTAATACATAATGTTAAAACAGAGTAAAAGTAGCATTTTTAATTTGAAAGCATTATAATGTTTGGTCATTTGAAGTCATGTTTATCGAAACTTTCAATAGATGTAAAATATATGAGTGGTGCTAATCTTGAGCTAAATTGTGCTGAGCTTGTTTAGCTGAAGCTAAGCCTACTCATTCATGCCTCAGTTATTAGACTAGAAGGCAAAGGGGTGAGTTTGCAACTAGGTGACTGCCAAAGTCACTCGTGAGCCATGTCCTCCCACCAAAGTCATGCGCTAGAACACAAACCAAGAAGAATTAAGGTGACTTGCTCATCGAGTTACCTTCGGTGTGATGTGGGCCCATCTCTTTTGTTTGATAGTTTTTTATTTTATTTGTGAGTGTCTGTGAGATATTTAGTGGGGTATATTTTTATAAAGTGAGTATTATAATGAAATGTGAGGTTAAGGTGACTTTGTCCACAAATAAGTGAGTGGGTGTGAGGGAAAGTGAGAGGAGAAAGAAAGCTAAGATGACGCTGAGGTGTAAGATGAGAATTGTGTTCCCTAGCCTTCTAGTCTTAGCTCAAGCTTAGCTCAACTCCACTAAACTCACTTTCTCTCGACACGAAATAGTAGTTGTTCATTAGAAGAACAAAGTAAAAATAGCGTTTTAATTTGAATGCATTTTTTAGTAGTCTTAGAAAAAGTATCATTTGAAAAATCTGAAAATGCTAACCGCTTATTTTCAAACAATTTTTTTAGGGAAGTGATTTGCACACTCCCAAAAATGATTGGCACACTCAAATTATGAGTGTGTTGACATTTATACCCTTACAGTCTGTAAGGGTATAAATGTCAACACACTCATAATTTGAGTGTGCCAATCATTTTTGGGAGTGTGCAAATCACTTTCCATTTTTTTACCATAAACATCAAACACCAAAAAGCTTCGCATCAAATACACCCTCACTTAACCCAGGCAGGATGCCAAGAATCGTGTCTCTACATACGAAGAGTAGGTATGTGTGGGGAACTAGAAGTCCAATTTGGTAACGAGCGGGTTCATTTTTCTAGTTCATTATGGAACCGCTACTTCCTGCACAAATCATGTGCAAGAAAAGAGCGTAAAAGAGGTTCTAGATCGACATAACCTTCTCCATATCGGATAAACTAGGATACTACGATCTAAGGTCATATGTGAGGGCCCAAAGTGGTCGCTTGGACAGAGGTTTGAATTTTAGTTTCTGAAGCAAATCATTTCAGTTTTCAATGATAACTATACTAGTACTAGAAACAAATTTAAAAATGGAAAGAAAATAGTATACGTTAAAAATGATGGTTTATAGGACTGGGGATGGAGGGGGTACTTAAATGTTGTCTGCAAATCAAATGATTAGTCTGCAGAACCAAGTAGCACAACTGACAATAAATCATTTTTCTACCTCACCGTATTTTAGCGTTGTACTTTATATATTCTAGAAAATGAAAATACCTATTTTTATGAATTTTATATACATGATAGTGTTTCTGATACATAATTAGTGGATTTTGAAAATCTTTTGATAAGATACAGTGAAATGACTTATGTGACGTAGTAGTAAATTTAGTCAATATTTTTGTGTAATTGTCAACGGGTAAATAAGTAAATTTACAGAAGAAAATCTTTTAAGGCAAAGTCATGAATAAGTGATATGCATTTAAGACAATTATGAATTAAATGTGTTTGATGATTGCTTATGGTATAGAGCTGCATACATCATTACAATTGCAACATTAGACTCTAGAAGTAGTTAAATGAAGTTAATAAATAAATCATCAAATCTGTAAAATAAATTTTGTTCAAATTTTGAATTTTTGGAGCATCTTGCATATCCAAGTAAGAAAGAAGAAATTATCTATATACTTATGAAACTTTAATCTCGATTATGATTGTTCCTGTATATAGCCTGAATTCTCTCGTCGAGTCACTTTGAAAGTCTTACCCAAACTCTACCGACTACCCGACTTTGAAAGTCTTAACCAAACTCTACCAACTTATACAAAAAAGCTTATAAAACGACAAGCTATTATCATTTCATCATTATAAATAGGAATTTTCTTAACTTGTGCCCTAGAGGTATACCGTAAGATAAGAAGGCAGGGATCCACAAAAAAAACTCATAGACTCACACAAAAATACACTTTTCAAATAAAAGAAATATCTTTTTTATATTTTTGTGTGGACCATGAGTCCTTACTTGTAGATCCCTGCCTCCTAATCGTGTACCTTAGGCACAAGTTAAAAAAACAGAGTTATGCCTAACCTATGATTTCATTTAAGCTCCAAAACCCAAATAGTTATGGTTTCAAGTCTCTTTTAGGACAACTAGCTAGAGCTTATGCCTATTGTTCAAAGAGAAAATAATAAAATAAAAAATAAACGCAATATGTTTTATTTCATGTTATCACATGAACCAGACAAATTTTAGATAGTCTTCATGAAAACCGATAGCAGCTAACTATTAATCTCGTGCATACTATACAGATACTAATCAAGTAATCAGTTACACTATCTAGATCATTCATACGGATACACCAAACCGCCATCAACCTTTATTCAACATATAAAACATAGGCAGCTCACACAGCATTGTGAAGACTTAACTCGTAAGGGGTTAAAACAAAAACTTTTTACAAATACAATGTATTTTAATATCAAGCGATATTACACTCGTTGGGATTTCCATCATCTAAGGAGCCATCGCCACCACCGACTCCCAAGACATAACCATCACTTTCCTCTTCCTCGTCACTTGCAATATCATCTCTACTGTATCTCCTTTCGATATAAGCCATTGCCTGCCTCCTGTGAAGCCGCAAAACATGCATTATAACATCTGGTGTCAGTGTGACTCGTGAATGGTCTTCCCTGCCTCGCCTGTTTGACTCCATTATCTGTTCAGTCCATCAAAGCAGATAATTAGCTTGTTTGTTGCATAAAATAGTTCTATCATATGAGAAGTATATATTACACCCTGTGCATTTATGAAAGTCAGGGCACCATCTTTTCTTACTCAATGAATTAGGAAGTTGATATTTTGAATACATAAAAGAGTTTGTGATAGATCTACTTCACAAAGGAAGATGTATAACAACAGCAGTCATTGCAAAAAAAGTGTCAGTAGTCACTCAAACGTAGGGTGGTAAATTCGAAACAATTAATTATGAATGGCTGATTTGGGTTGCGTTGTATCTCAAATGGGTTGAAACAAAAATAGTCACAAGGAAAATATGTCAAATGTGGTTCAAAGTCTATCGAGTCCATAGTTGCATATCACTTCCGAAATCGTTTTATACAAATATTTAGTTTAATCATTCATGCAAAGTCATATTTAATACATCACAGCACAGAAGATTCTAGAATTGAAAACTGAAAAATGTTAAGTGGGTCAACCCAACCCGAAACAGGTACTAAAATGACTTGTTTCAACCGAAACCCCTTTTTGGCATGTTAGCAACCAACTCTTGGCTCTTGCCACCAATGCTGAAACTGACCTTTAAGGCACTTTGGTGTGGACACTACCCGCCATCTTGTAGCACCACTTGGGTGCTTGTGGCACAAATTTTATGCAATACCACTCAATATGGTTCTTTTTCTTTCAAAAGCATTATCATAAACAAAATTTTGACAATCTGAAGTATTACAGAGTGATAGTGATCAAAATATATAGGTTTACTTGGTCCATATGAAAGCGATTAGGGACCCTTGGCATCGACAGCATCAGAAGTGGTATTTCTATCTACGCATTTAAATATTAATGGGTCCATTTGGGTTATGTTCTATCTCTAATGGTCAAGCAGATTTAAGCTAAAAGATTTAACTAAAATGGAAATGGGTCAAATGAAATGTGTTCAAAAGCTAAAAAGCTCCTAAAAATGGATCCTAGAATACTAGTTTAGATTATTATAGTAACAATATAGTTCTTTTTTTGAACATGTAACAATATAGTTCTTGCAATCACATTTAACACAAATATGATACAAAATATAATCAAAATGGTTTGCAGGGTATTGGCCCAACCTGTTTTTGACCCGTTACCTGACACACTTGTTCCACCATGGACCAATTGGGCCACAGTTGGCCAGATAAAACAGATTAAGAAATAAGATCATTAATTCATACCTCATCTAAATCACGAGGCAATGGAAGAATGTCATCCGACATGGGAACCCAAAGCTTTATACTCTTCTCCAGTCCAGATGAAGCAAGAACAGGGATATTAGGATGCGGCTCCACTTGGTTCACTATACGGCGATCACCTTCCATTACACGAACAAGCGTACCATCTTTTTTCTTCCAAATAAAAATATGACCACAATCTGAGCCACTCATAACATACTCATTATTTGGCCCAAAGAAGCTGACACCTTTAACAGTCAACGAGTTCCTATGGCCATAATACTTTTGCGGATCTTCTAAATCATCCAAATATTCTTTTGTAACCGACATCGGGGTGGACCCCAACCCCATATTCTTTTGAAATGAATAAATGAGTTCATCATTGTAAGAGACGAGAAGTTCACTTGTGTTTGAGTATGCCATACCAGTGATGTGAACATCATGACTCTCGATTAGATGTTTTGGGCAAAATGTGTTTACTGCCAGGTCCTTTTGGATGTTTCTAATGTCATATAGACGCGCATACTTATCAGAACCTCCTATAGAAAAATAATTAGGATTCCGTGGGTCTATTACCATGGAATTTAATCTTAAAGTACTTGAGCTGGAGCGTTGTTGGTTGTTTTCTGCAAACGAGGAGCACATGAACATCTTTGTAGATGAATTACTTCGTAAATCAAACTGCAAAAAGACATAAGCTGTCTAATAATCAAATTTGTCTCGAGTGAAGTTTTTGTAAATAAAATTTTATAATGGTCAAACTAATCATGGTAAAGATATAAAAAGGGTCTTTGCCTAATATACCACCGTAATTTTGCATTTGTCCCGTGTTAGGCATTACACTTATTTTTTGGTTTGAAAGGCAAACTCACACAACCTCTAAACTACACCATTGTCCAAAGTGAGACTTGACACCTAATCCCAATGGAGAGGAGCACCTTGATACCACCAGGCCAAAGACATATTGGTACACTTGAGTCATTAAGTTATGGTTTTACATCCTATTTGGGTCATTTTTATTTAACCTGTTTCTCAACGTTTTTTTTTTAAATTAACCTTAACATTATTTGTACTTCCAAAATGTTTACTCATAGATTTAACATTATCCGTGAAAAAATAATCACTTTTAAAAGCCACTTTTTAAGGGTTTTTTTGGCTACAACATGACTCAAACGGGACTGAAGCCATCTTTTCATGACCCACTTACTCGATGTACAAAAATATATAATGACAAACACAAAAGTAAATTGGTATTTTACACTTAAAAAAAAAAAGGTTTTAAACATAACTTACATGTTGAACTAATCCATCCTCACCGCAACTGTAGAATATGTGGGGACTTCCTGGCTCAATAGCAAGCTTGTGAACGCGGCCATGATGTTTCCCTAATTTCTTCGTTTTCACATTACCATTTTCCAGTACCTGGCCAAGCCTTACCTGGAAATAAAATTCTTGTTTGTTTAAGATTCAAACTGAAAGGCCTTACGAATGTGATAATCAATTATACGCCAGTATGTTCTTTTTTCCTGTTTGTCAAAGATATTACTGAAAATAGGTTATTAAACTTGAAACGAGAGATCCATAAGTAAACTCCGTAGGATTAAGAGTGCATATATTATAATAAGTTTGGTCCACAAAAACAATCACCACTCACATAATTACAGACACCATACGTCCACTCTAAGAAACTATAAACACAATGCTTCTACAGTTCTGCCAATCATAAACAAGACACAACTCTATCTAAAAACTAACACGTCATATAACTTTCAGTCACCCTTTTGTTGAGTCATGGAGTCAGATGTTGACCCGAAATTCTTAAGCAGTGACACATGTGAAAGTCCCAAGGGGGTAAACATCATGGTGGGGATTCCATGAGTAGTCAGTAGGTAGTGGTCAAGGGGGCAGATCCTGTGAAAGGATGATTCGTTTCAGAGCTCAAGCCCATTCGGAAATTGCATCAGATATCTTTCCTAGTTTCATCACCAATGGGGGATATCTTTCCTAGTTATTTCTGAACTAGTTACATGTATACATCCCTCATTACCGGTGTGTTTAAAGTTGCACTTCTTGTTCTATCAATTATTTTCAGCTTAATCAATGAATAGTGTGCCAAGCTTTTTCTGCAAGCCTCCAAATTTATGTCAGCACGTCAATTAACAGTATATCAACAATAAAAATCATAAGTGACTGTAAATCTGTTGTTTGTCTGCGAGGCTCGATGTTGACCTTGGTTTAACACTTCAACCTCTACAAATAAGAAAGCAATTGTGCTTTTACACTTGTTACCACGTTATCATACATATACATAATCATATTGACAAGCATTGTGGGAACTTCTTACTTTTAAGACTTCATCACATTACTTTCCTGAAGAGTCAATAACTTTCCTACATCTTTACATAAGTTGTCTTGTCATATCTAGAAAACAGTTTTTGTTGTATATCATCACGACATATAACCAGATTCGTTCAACGAACTTTATTAGTCTCGACCCCTTAATGTTCAATACCATGCTTCAGTAGTTTAATTGTATAAAACTCATATATAACAGCATAAACCAACAACTTAAAGAATGTCAACGTAGAGCACTGTGTCTATTTGCTACAACTAATAACTATCATGAGATCCAACGAAAATTAAGCATACGAAACTCACCTGACCATCCGCAGCAGCTGTTACTATTGTCCGGTCATCAGTGAAGGGCATAAATTTAGCTTGAAATATATTATCTACATGACCAGAAGCATACGCAAGAACCACCGATCTAGTAGCCACATTCCAAAACATGACCTGTCTGTCATCCGAACCCGAAACGAGGCGATCACCACATTGATTAAACTCAATAGTGTTTACACATCCCTCGTGACCATTCAGTTTTCCATCAAGACCAATTTTTTTCACAAGACCCTGAAACAACAACAACAATAACACTAGTTATCCACCATTCTACAGAGAAATACATTTGCATTAACTACCAAAGTACTTTTTCATTTGTCTCGTTTTAGGCATATACTTCTTGTGTACATTTAATAAGTCACTAAAAGATGGTTTTGTTCGTGTTTGTGTCATTTTGTAACCTGTATCTTAACATTATGATATAAAAATATAACATTTATAGATCTAACATGTTAGAGGGTGTTTGGGATTGCTTATATGCTTGTCTGCTTTTTTAAGCGGACATACAATCTAGAGTGTTTGGACTTTGGAGAATTCAAACTACTTCTGCTTATGTACTTATTTTGGCTAAAATATACACTCTTCAATAAGCCGGAACTGCTTATTCTAACGTCTAACCTAAGATATGCAGCTCCCTAATATCCTTCTCTCAACTCCTCATAAACTAATTCAGGTTAAACACGAAATACTCAAATCCAAACTCTACTTTCCAAACTGCTTTTTTCTAACTTGCTCATCTTCTTATCAGCTAAAACATTAAAAAACCAATCCCCAAACACCCTCTTAGTAAGCCACATTTCGAAAAACCACATTCTTTCGTTACAAAAACGATACTAAGGGGGTGTTTGTGTTAGCTTATTTGATGGGCTTTTGAGCTTATTGGGATTTTAATAAGCTTGTAAGGTCATTATTAATTATAACTTATAAGCTTATCCACCTGAGCTTATAAGCTACGGCTTATAAGCTCATCAACTTGAGCTTATAAGCTATAATTAATAATGAGCTTATGAGCTTATTAAAATCTCAATAAGCTCAAAAGCCCATCAAGTAAGCTAAAACAAACACCCCCTAACCCAACACATAAAAACCCAGATACATGATTAAAAAACATAGTAACCTTAACTCTTAATCATGAATCAAGTAAACTAATTTGAAAGATGAATAAATAATCTGACCATAAATGAAAAATGAAATGTAAATTTAACAAACCTCAGAAGCAGAGATTTTTCTTGAGAATTTAATAGGTGAATTGGAACCAATTTGTCTATTAAAAAGGTGTAACATTTCATGTTGTTGTGAATAACTGTTTTTCATATCTGGATTCATAATTTCATGGGTTTTAAGGAAGATGGTTATTGATTGATCGATTGATAACTGGGTTTTGTTGTGTTACTTGATTCACACTCTCAACTTATATAACTCTGACACAAAACCACAATACACCGTCAAGTTGTAGGACCCTCCAGAGACTCCCAATTTTTGACGGTTTATGTATTAAATTTTTTATTAGGGGTTGACAATGTTGCCTAACAAATATTTAAAATAATTTGTAATTAGCGAATAGAATCAATACAACACTTTTCATGCATAACTACTTATTTTTAGTGGCAATGTGATGTCTAACCATGCCTAAACGTTTTATTTATTTATTTTTTATTTTTTTATTTTTTTGAAAAACACCACAAACGGTCGAGACATTAATGCCCCAACGGTCATAAAATTCAAAGCTTCCTTTCACACCGAATCGGTGTGGATTACCGCTGCACATGCCGATTGTGTCATGCCGAGGAAGTGGCAATAGAGATGCCGAGATTTGCCGCATGATGCCGACCTTTCCCTTAAGTCTAATTAACAGATTGTTGTGAACAAGAAGTGAGGGAATGAAAATATTCTTCTATTAATCATTAACTAGGAGATTTACAACGAATATATATAGACAAACATTAGGACAAAACCCTAATAGCTAACATGGGCTGTGGGCCTTCTATGGGCTATATGGACATCCACTAATAATTATTCATAACAATCCCTCTTGGATGTCCATATTGCTAATACGCTTAGAAAATGCTGCCTCATTAAAAACCTTGTCAGGAAAACCCTGTGGGACAAAACCATGACTAAGGGAAAAAGAGTGCAGCGCTTATTATCTCCCTCTGATGACTACATCACTTGATCTCTTTGAGTCGAAGCATCCCAATGTTGTAACTTAGCTTCTTCAATGTTGAGGTAGGAAGTGCCTTGGTAAATAGATCCAGCCAAGTTGTCGCTTGAACGAACTTCTTTAAGTTGAGCAATGCATGCTGCATTATCTTCATTCAAAACTGTTGGTGCCTCCTTCTCTGAAGAAATACCACATGATCTACGTATGTGTTATATCACACTTCTTAACCAAACACATTCTTGACTTGCTTCATGGATCGATAGATATTCTGCATGGTTGGATGACATTGCTGAGATTGTCTGCTTTATTGAACTCCATGAAATTGTTGTTCCTCTACTTGTAAATACATATCCAGTTTGAGATCAACTATTGTCAGGGTCAAACATATATCTTGCATCTGCAAAACCAACTAAACTTGTATTTGATGGGTTAGTGAAATATAAACCCATATCCTTTGTACCTTGAAGATATCGAAATATTTGTTTTACTCAATTTGAGGATTATGCCTCATTAAAACCTTACTAGATAAAACCCAGTGGGACAAAATTCTAGTGAAGGAAAAAGAGTACATAACTCCTTTTTATGCTCGGGGATGTTGCCTCATTAAAAACCTTGCTGGAAAACCCTGTGGGGACAAAACCATGGTCAAGGAAAAAAGAGTGCAACGCGTATCTTCTCTCCCCTGATGATCACATTACTTAAGCTCATTGAATTAGTGAAATGCACCTTTATGTGTCTTGATAAAATCACATGAATAAATATTCTCTACATGTTGTTTGCATATCCAATTTAAGGATTAACGTACGTCATACATCTCATTCAAGTACATCCTTGTACTTTACATTTACACAATCTAGTATGGTGCATTTAAATCGATATTGTGATCATCATCTTTATAAATCAAGGGAGTCTTTTCAACATCATGCGATCTCATAAACATGAGTTTCGTTTATCCATGTAGAGATAGTTAGCATCTTTCTATAGTTTTCATGATGCACGAAATTTTCATCCTTAAGATGTTCAATTCGCAATAAAGACAAACTTTGTCTTTTGTTTCAAATTCAATTTCCATGCGTTTAATCACCTTTACAAACTATATGAAACTTAAACCATATGCAAATCAAGATATCATAATAAAGTTTCATATGCAAACATGGCACAATACTATACGTTTAGGTGATTATTATACATATGCAAAAAACATGATTAGTTCAATCCAATCAAATATTATTCCTGAGAACTTTTCTTATATGCTCCAACATAAAAATCACTAGCATGCTCCATGCATTTTACATGCTACAATGAAATCTCAAAATCACATGAGCTCTATTCATTAAATTTTAGACGCATATCGATTACTTATTATATTGCTAGACTTATAAATATTATATACATTATTGGATCCACCACATGAGAACATATCTCCTTATGATCATTTACATGTCTTTATGAAAGTATTGCGTGCCATTAGTTGTGCCTTATATACGAACATTTCACTACTTAAATTTCACCTTCTCATAAAGATCAATGCATATCCAATAATTTTACACATTCATATATACGGACTTCAAGTCCCAGTAACCATGTCTCTTCACAAGAGACTTTAATCTTTCACTAGCTCTTTGCGTCTTTACTTCTTTTGGCCAATTATTTATTCATTTGCACTTTCTACAGGTATGTTTCCATGATCCTCACCATTATTATAGCGCTATCTTATATATTCTCATAATCATTATCATTCCCATTATCATATACAATAGTACTATCGACGTCGATTCATTTCTTTTCGATTCCACACTTTACTAGACATTATATATCATTTATTGAGATCTCATAGTTTTTTATGTACCCGGGGTTTTACAATAACCTTCATGTCTAGTGTCTCTTGACTATTATGGGGTCTTATTACCTCAATTTGACCATCTTCATTTTCTTGCTCCATTTTATCTAATCATTCGAGGAATTTTATTTAGAATCGGTTTGTCTATCACGCTGCAGCCGTATCATAGACTTACTACCATTCACTGGCTTTACTTTTGGGACACACATTTTAATTGGAGTATTAGCAGCATTCATATTATCTAGTCACTTATTTAAGTCACAAAACTTGTCTGGCAACTACTCCCTCCGTCCCAAATTTATTGTCCCTTATTGACTTTTTCGGTCTTTCTTTCACAATTTTGACTATAAATATTTTTGTTTGTGCTATATTGATGTGATGCGTAGGGATTGCACCAGGCTTTACCTCTCGAGGGATCTCGAGAAGCTTACAACCCCACCAGGCAGTGTACCTGATCGATGTAGTATAGTATAATGACAAGTACCGGGGGATTGATCGTTCAGCTAGGAATAGTGTCGCTAGGATTAGAAAACCTAAAGACTAGGTATAGAGATGAGGGATGATTCTTTTTGTATTTATTTAGTTTTTATTAAAGCAATTAAAAATCTCGGCTTTGAAGGAGTTGGGCGGAATTAGTTGCTAGTCAACTAACCCAATTACTAAGATGCAATTAAAATAAAATGCAAAAAATGAAATTAAACTAAATTAAACTAGTGGTGTGAGCAATATATGGGAGAATTGTGTTTATTTAGATTTCACTACTCCCTAGATATCTTTTACATGTTAATTACTTGTTACAGTTGCGTAGATGACGGGTTGTATTCCTTAATACCATTCATGGGGTGGCGTACTTACTTCCCCAATCCTTTAAGCGCCTACTTCACTCCTATGTCGAGCCGGCTAAGAAGCTCCTAACATGGGATCATTAGAATTTGCTCATGCATTAAATACAACCAATAAAACCTAGTACACATCGGTTCATGTTTCCTAAGACGTTCAAGCATGTTACACAATGGAGATCTGCCAGTTTTCTTAAGCCTAACATTGAAATCATTCATCCAATACAACTATAAACAAGTAATCAACACATAATTAACATCTAAGCAAACACATGATAGATCTAGCCTAGCATGTTGAAATCAAGACAAGTATAAGATATATTCAAACAACACATAGACATATTGATTGAATTGAAAGAAGACTTATCTTAATTGAACATGAAAGGATTCAAGGGGTGAAAACCCTTGAAAATACTGTAAAATACGAACTAGGGTTTACAAAGTTCGGCCCTAGTATTCTCCACACAAGTTCCTCCTTTATGAATGAAAAATAGAAAACTATATATAGATTATGATAGGTGATGGCGTCAAGAACAAATTTCTGACGCCGTCATCTCGCCGCCAAATAGTTTCTCGGACTGCCTAGATCTGGGTTTGACGCCGTCATGTGTATTCCAATTGTAGGTCGTCACAACATTAACTCTTGACGCCCTTCTTGTGACGCCTTCAGGTTTTCACTGGGTCGTCACGGATTTTACTCTTGACGCCGTCAGCTTTTTCTTCTTGACGTCGTCAGGTACTGTTCTCAGTATGGAAAATTAAGTCTTTGCCGTTTTCTTCACTTTTATGCTTCAAAAACGTCCAAAATGCCTTATTTTCCAGAATTCACTCCCAAAGTACCTAATATCACAAAAGGAACGATTTAGGGCAATATTTGATCAAATAAATTCAATTCTGGGCTTAAATGACCCCCTAAAAGTGGTTCATTTTTCGCCTCATCATATACCCTTACACTTGAAATTTGCTTGTCCTCAAGCAAATGCGCTTTTATTCTAATCAAAATACAAGTCGTAAGCACCTAGATTACCATAGGCTTGGGAAATGATCAAACCTCCACCACATGGAATACACGGATAAACTATCAAAGAGGTCTTTTTAAAGGGTTGTAACGTTAGGTGTAGGGATATGGAATACACGGTTTTGTTGGATATAGGCAGTCTTTACTGGTGGCGAGTTAACAATCTTGGTTAATTACATGTACAATATGGCGTTGCTAAGCCAAGACTAGACTCGACTTAAGCTAATAAATGAAAAATAACAAAAACATAAAATTAACATAGAATGAAACGGGATGGTAGTCCGTATGTTTTTTCTCTTTTCTTTTTCTATATTTTTTTTTCTTCTTTTTCTTGGTTTTTTCGATTTTTTTTTTAATTTTATTTATTTATTTATTTATTTATTTTTTGCATACACTCTTACCCTACCATTCAAAATAATACATCATAGGGAATGTACATTCCCCTTACACTTGAATTTTTACATACTTTAAAATAAACTAATCTAATGACTCGAATTAAGAAAATCAAAACACTTGGAGTACTTTTAAGATTAATGCACATATGGGGGGTAATATATGATGTTCTTCCCCATTACTCCATAAAATAAGTACTTTACCCATGAGTCCCAATCGTCCCAAAACAATATGTACAAGGATATGACTCGACTTAGCAACCATGTAATCAATTAGATAATTAACTAAGGGTTTAACAAATAAAATAATGCACTAAAGATGAGTGCATACACGGAAGGCTAAGGCGATTTGGTTGTACATTTAAGTGGGGTGTAACAAATTCTTCCTTTAAGTAAGATGCTTAAAGTTAGAAACGAAAAGATAGGCTCGAAGGGGTGTACTAGGGGTTTCGTGTACTAAAAATGAGTACAACGCTAAGGTGTGGGAAAAATTAATTGACTTAACTAGCCAAGTAATATGACTTAAATGGTCAAGTAATTATGAAACGGGTTTAACACAAGGGTGATCCTAATGTCTTTTATCATGTAGTAAATCCTACTACACGAATGTAGTCTCACTAGCGGTCTCGGGATGCATCACTAACACAAGTTCTAGAATCTAAATGCTACCGGTACACTCATAAGCACTAATAGTAAATGCTTTTCCTATCAAATCTAAAGGCGAACCTCACATATTTGGGTGGAAAATTTTTCAAGTGGTACGGTTTTGTGCTAGTCATACAATCTCCTATCCATGAGACGCTTGCTATGGCTAAAGTTTTACTCCTAAATGTTGTAAAAAAATTTAAATTTGGCGCTAAAATTACACTAACAAGTATTTCTCATAGTTTTATTACACATCTACTATCAAACAAACAAACTCAAGCGAAAGTGTATCTGTAAGGTATCATCATTTTACCCTCCCCTTACACTTAGGATGAACATTGTCCCCAATGTTCAAGTAAAGAATGTAAAAGTGAAATAAGTAAAACGAATGAAATCAAATACTCCCCTGATTCGCTCGGTATGGATAATAAGGTAGCCAGGTTAGATCTTCCTACAAGAAAATGAACAATCAAAGCTTCCCTTCCAGAATATAAATCATCTTCTTGTCATATATAACCTGTTAAACCTGAGAAAACAGACAAAACCCCAAAGCATCAACCCGAACAAAGAGAACTCACAACTAGATGTAATTCCTGACTTAGGAATAAAAACAAAACAATTAAAGATATAATGCTTGTGGAATGAATGTTTGCAGATTTCCTGGAGTTTATAAAACTAAAGAATCAACAAAAACTTTAAGACTCCGGTATAAACAAAACTAGCAAAATTTCCAGAATTTTACACATGACGCCGTCAGGAATTAATTCCTGACGCCGTCAGAAGTGACCTGCAGAAATCATTATGTTAAGTTTCCGGAAAATTTCTGGAAAAACTTATGTCCTACTTCCTGGAAAATCCTGCAAAACATCATTATGACTCGATACAAACATTTGACTCTAACCAATACTAATACACATGTTCATTTAATATTGTTGTGGTTCATGCTCAATTTCATTCTTATAAACAAATTTGGATCTCCCCTTACACTTATCTTTTGCAAAATACCTTTATATGCAATTAAGACGAAGTTAAAAACAAAATAAAGCATTTTCACAATTTACTTTGAAACATGAGCCACAAACAACAAAAATAAAACATGCATACGGAAACAAATAAAATCAAACAAAAAACAAACAAACAAATAAATAAATAAAGCTTGGGTTGCCTCCCAATAAGCGCTTGTTTTTGTTCGAGTCACGAGCCTGACTCTACCCTTATTTATCAGAAATAGGGGAGGTTTTCCCTCCACTTAGGATTAAGTGCGGGTGAAAGTAGCGATACACACCCTTAGGGTGGAAATATGCCCCGTGAGGTGAAGGGGGTGAGTGAATGGCTTCCTTCATCCTAAAACTACCCGGATAATATTGGTTGATGGGTGGGTCGGTTCCTCTTTTGTCTCCTAGAAATATATCTAAGGATGGAAAGGTGTGTAAAGATTGAGGTTCCGGTTCATCAACACTAGTAAATTCCCTAGAACTAGGAGTAAGGTTATCACTACAAGTATTCAAACCTATATCCTCAAGTGGTGCCTGGTCCAAGGGTTCTACCTCCATCGAAATTCCTAAAGTTTCATCTACTTCTTCCGGGTAAGTCACGGGCGGTGTGTGTGCCTCAAATGATGGTAGGACTTATGGGGTACTTAGTGGGCTTGGGTTTTCTACTATCTCTTCCATCACATCAATATCACCTATGTGGTCATCTTGTATTATGGTAGTGCCTAACCATGACATGCAACTAGGTGGCTCAACTCTAACCTCATGTGTGTCATATGTTTTGGTGAAATCTATCCCGCTCATGGAACTAGGTAGTTCAACACTAACCATCTCATAATCTTGGTTTGATTCTAAGTTCATGTTCTTAGAAACTAGGTCATCTCGCTCATACGAATCCACCAATTCGTTAAACTTATGGGTAATGGTTAGGAAACTTTTCTTAAAATTCATCCAAAGGGTCTCACTAAAAGGAATTGATCCTGATAATGATCGTCTAATAGAAAACACACATGCATAGATGCATGGGGTTTGCACCAGGCTTTACCTCTCAAGGGATATTGAGAAGCTTACAACCCCCACCAGGCAGTGTACCTGATCGATGTAGTATAGTATAATGACAAGTACCGGGGGATTGATCGTTCAGCTAGGAATAGTGTCGCTAGGATTAGAAAACCTAAAGACTAGGTCTAGGGATGAGGGATGATTCTTTTTGTATTTTTATATTTTTAGGAAAGCAAGTAAAAATCTCGGGTTTGAAGGATTTGGGTGGAATTAGTTGCTATTCAACTAACCCAATACTAAGATGCAATCAAAATAAAATACTAAAAATGAAAATAAACTAAATTAAACTAAGGTTGTGAGCAATATATGGGAGAAATGTGTTTACTTAGATTTCACTACTCCCTAGATATCTTTTACACGTTAATTACTTGTTATAGTTGCGTGGATGACGGATTGTATTCCTTAATACCATTCATGGAGTGGCGTACTTACTTCCCCAATCCTATGAGTGCCTACTTCACTCCTATGTCGAGCCGGCTAAGAAGCTCCTAACATGGGATCATTAGAATTTACTCATGCATTAAATACAACCAATAAAACCTAGTACACATCGGTTCATGTTTCCTAAGATGTTCAAGCATGTTACACAATGGAGATCTGCCAGTTTTCTTAAGCCTAACATTGAAATCATTCATCCAATACAACCATAAACAAGTAATCAACACATCATTAACATCTAGGTTTCATTAGATCCAAGCAAACACAAGATAAATCTAGCCTAGCATGTTGAAATTAAGACAAGCACAAGATATAGACAACCAACACATAGACATATTGATTGAATTAAAAAGAAGACTTATCTTAATAGCACATGAAAGGATTCAAGGGGTGAAAACCCTTGAATTTACTGTAAAATACGAGCTAGGGTTCACAAAGTTCGGCCCTAGGGTTTCTCCACATAAGTTCCTTCTAATGAATGAAAATTAGAAAACTATATATAGATTTTAGAAGGTGACGGCATCAAGAACAAATGTCTGACGCCGTCATCTCGCCGCCAAAAAGTTCCTCGGACTGCCTAGATCTGGATCTGACGCCGTCATGTGTACACCTTATGCAGGCCGTCATGAAATTAACTCTTGACGCTCTTCTTGTGACGCCTTCAGGTTTCTTTTGGGTCGTCATGGACTTTACTCTTGATGCCATCAGGAATTCCCTCTTGACGCCGTCATACACTGTTCTCAGCTTGGAAAATTAAGTCTTTGGCGTTTTCTTCACTTTTATGCTCTATGTTAGGAATACGAATATTCCTATAAAAGACTCGGTCACCTAAATGATGTAATAGCATTATGATAGCTCGTAGTTAGTTTATTAGTTAGGTAGATATTAGTTTAGTTTAGGTAACATCATGGAAGAAGGACGGGTCTTTACCCACTGTATACCTGATCCACAGCCCGCAGGAGGGCGTATACTTGTAAGTGTATATAAACCCTCTCCCACACAAGGGAAGGGTTGGTTGTTTTCTCATAATACACACACCTCAAAGGTGTTTCTCTCTCAAGAAAACCTCCCACTCTCTCTACTCTTTCTCTCTCTAACTCAACAATGATGAACATGTTCTTCCACCATACTAGACCTCCTGAATCACAATAATCAACCATAATAACGATCCTACAATTGGTACCAGAGCCTAGGTTATTTGTTATGGTTGATTTTTTGTGGTCAAATTTTTTATGCACGAATGTGTTTTTCTTTAGGCTGTTTTATCACTTTTAACCTGGTCAAATTTTCTTTGATGTCATGTGTGTTGGTTTAGTTATAACAGTTGTTTTCATGACTTTTTATGCAACACAAGTGGTCAAAGCCTTTATTCTCTTATGCATCAAATGTGGTCAAAGACTTGTAGCCTTTACATCTGTGACTACATTACCCAACCCGTGAAGCTTTTTTGTCTTAAAATCTGGTCAACTTTTTTGTCTTAAAATCTGGTCAAGAATTTGGCCTGAATATTGGTCGGATTCTGGCTGAAATCTGGATTTGGTTATGTTTGTTCTTCATGGCAATTTACATAGTTTCTTGGTAGTGATTAGGTCCTGCAGATTTGGTTTGTAACTGAAAACGGAAAAAGACAAAAAAAAAAAAAAAAAAAAAAAAAGAAAAGAAAGAAAGTGACAGTTTTGTCATTTGTGAATAGCGATTAGTCCAAAATTTTGTAGCGTTTACCTCCCGGTAGCATTTAACTTTCAAGTTAGCGTTTAACTTTCAAAAATAAAAAGTTAGCGGTTAGATCAGTTTAGCGATTAGCTGGGATAGCGGTTACCTTTTGGATTTTAATGTATAGCGTTTACCTTTTGGACTCTTCTAATTGTGTTCTACCTAAACCAAACGCTGCCAAAACCAAAACCATGTGTGACCTCAGATTTTATTCCATCATCAGTCCAAGAAGAAATTAGAATATGAAAAGGAAGTGACAAGAAGCAGACAAACACTAATGACTACAACATCAAACAACACAAGATTTAATCCTAAACATCATCGACAACAATTTGCACCTTCAATACAAATCACCAATCTTGTATCCTACCTCACGTCAACCTTCAATATCACTAATCCATATCTAACACAAACATGACACAATGACAAATAAGCAAGCATAATGATCTCGGAAATCTTTTCGTGGCAAACATTTACGACTCTCCAAAGACCTTCAAAGATCAATCACACGAAAAGAAAAATCATCACAGATCCAATTCTTTTTGAAGCTTAGCTTCATTGAATATATGAATGTAAAGATTAGAATCATAAAAAGTGTGTTATGTTCTTCCTTTATTTCATTTGAGAAACGAAAGACACATCAAGATCCACTTACCTTTGCTTACTATATTTGTTTAAATGTGATGAAGATCAATTTGTGTTATTGTTTTTCTGGATCAGTTAAACGAGAGAGGATTTGGTGACAGAAAAATGATGGGGGCGGAGTTATGTGAGATTAGGGTTAGGGATTTGGATTAAGTGTGTCTTAAATACCCAAAAAATTAGGGTCATATTTTTGGATCGGGTTTATTGAAGGGCCGAGTTTTTATTCTAATTACTCTTTTGGGCCAAATTCTTGTTTAGATGGTATTTCATTTGTGGGCCTGACAAGGTTATTATTTATTTTTTTGTGGTTCTAATAGAGGCAGAGCATATTGAATGTTAATACGAAGGGTGATGGATTAAATTTTTAGTCATTGATAAATTGGGTTGAAAGTTGATGTTTTGTGGTTAATGATAAATTATGGGCTGTTTGTTGGCATATGTATTGGATAAATGGTATTTTGATTATCATAAATCTTTACGGGGATGCATTTTTGACAATAACGGAATACTCAACATACAAAACCTTATTTTTCAAACCCTAATTTACCGAAAAGTTCGATCCACGGAACAGGGGGTATCTAAAGAATTAGGGTATATCACAAACTCAACCGTGAAAGGCTAGTTTTCGGTATTTCACCGCATGAGATGATCATGAAGTTTATTTGGTATCTCTTACTTGAGATTGAAGTAGGTCTCACGAAGGCGGGTACTTATTTTATCTTGAAGTCGAGGATGGTTGGATGCATGACTTTAAATGATAACTTGCTCGTGCTTAAGATTTAAGTTGAAGACTTGGTTTATCTAGTTACCAGCAGTCGGGGTGGATGGTTGAAGACCTGGTTAACTATCACTTAAAGGAGTTACATTATTGTACCCAGTGTCACACGCAGAAGACGTTGTGGATAATCGCAAGAGGTGATGAAAGACTCATACTTTGTTAGGATAGTATTGAGTACTTAGAGATTTGCATGGTGCACTAATTCTCTACACCGTTCTCCCAACAACTATGCAAGCTTAAGTAACAAATTTGGGAATTCTACTTCATTTTCAAATTGGGTATATCGGGTTTACCTCGCCAAGTGGTCACTGAAATAGCCGACAGAATCCGAGGTTGGGTTGTTAGCCAAAGTGTTCAAAGGTTGAATTGTGATCAGCAATCCTCATGGGATATTTGATGCTACAGAATGTCAATGATACTTCACAAGAGCTTCTCGAGTATATGGTCGTACACGTCAAATGATGCTTCCGAAAGCTCGAAACCATCATTGGGGGAGAAACGTGAACTTTGATGATATAAGGTCAACCTCCAGCGGTTTGCTCAACTCAGCGGTCACCTATATTTCCAGCGGTTAGCTCTTGTATTGTGGTGACTAAGCAGTGAATTTTTTTTTGTGATTTGTTAACTACTTGTGCTTGGTGAATTGTTGCAACTTAAGTCGTTTCGATTAATCTGATTGTGATTGGACGTTGCGAGTTAACTCTTACGACTTGACTTATCACGATTGGATATATTGTTACTTGACTTGTCGCGACTTGACATTCAGTACAAACTGTGACTTATCTAAAAATTCAATGATGTGGTGGTGTCCAGCGATTAACTCAGTTGTGAGATTCTAGTGATATATTAACTACTTGCGCTTGGTGAATTGTTGTGACTTAAGTCGTTTCGATTAGTCTGATTGTAATTTGACGTTGTGAGTTAATCTTCACGACTTGACTTATTACGATCGGATCTATTGTAACTTGACTTGTCGTGACTTGACACTTAGTGCTAATCATGACTTATCTAAGTTCTCATTCTAAGTTTATTCCGCATATTACGTCTTTCGGTTTCTTCTGTTGACTTTAGTAAAATCCCGGGAAAGAATCGATTTCTCGGTTTAAGTAACTAGAATTGTAAAATCCCGTTTAAGACTACATCATGACAACTACGGCTTCAACTGATGACATTCAACCTGCTGGGTCCGATCCCCGACCTCCTATGCTCGATAAGATTGATTACGAATCGTGGTCACAACGATTTTGACTTTACTGTCAAGGGAAGGAGAATGGGGAAAATAGTCTGAAATCAATTGATGAAGGACCGTTTCTGATGGGCACTTCTAGAGACACAATTTCTACCAATGAAGATGGAACTATCCAGAACAAAGTAAAATGCATTTCTGGATCTTAAGGGATTCTGGTGCTACAACTGCAACGTCAAAAGAAGGATAATGGGTTTACTTCATGTATTGGATGAGTTTAACATTCTTCATGGCATATTGGTTACAACAAATTTTTATGGGGTTATGTGTGTTTGACAAGATCGGGATAAAACCATTACCAAAGTTCATTCATAACATCAAAGAGGCTAGATTTGGGCAGTCGAACCACAAGATGTGACTACGGCGTCAATTCATTATTATTTATTTGAGGTTGAAGTGAAATTTCACGGGTGCGTGTACTTAGTATCTGAAGATATCGGGGTGGTTGTGTTGGGAACATACTTTTGTATTTTAGTCAAGTCTCAGTCATTACCTTTTGTAATAGGTTGCTTAGTTATTTAATTCATGATTTATGTTACAAGGCTTATGTATTTTAGGTCCAATGGGCTTGAGGCCCACGTTTACTAGATGAAAGAGGGAGGAAGGGAATGTTGCCCTACTCCTCCCTTATAAATACTAAGCTTATGTAAACATTATTCTTGTTGGTTATTTGAATACATTAAGGAAACTCTTGCAATTACTTTTCTCTCATTCTTATAATCAACCATCTCTCATTCTCATCTAATTTCTCATACTTGTGTTTACAAAATGGTGACCTAACAAGTGGTATCATTCACCTAATAGAGATTGAAGTGTGTTTCTTGGATTTAGCGTGGGATTTAGGGTGTTCTTTTGCTTCTTTTTGCTTCTTTCTTTGTTTCTTACACTCAAATCTTGAAGCTTGGATAAGTTTTAAGGTTAATATAGTGTTTAGAAGCTTAGATTTTGCATAAAGTTTTGATTTTTTAAGGTTTTTCTACTCAAAATCTTCAATAGTTAGTGTTTTCTAAGTATTGGTGAAGTTATTTGATCAAAAGTACCTTATTTCTAAGCATTTTTCTTCAAAAAATTGAGATTTTTCAAGTTTCTGACCTTCTTACGCGTAAGTATCGAGAACAGTACGACTCAAAAGCTGTCTACAGAATATTTTGTCCTTTCTACGCATAAGTTTGTGTCAAAACCCTTTTCTTACGCGTAAAACTGGTCAAAACCCTGTTTCTACGCCTAAGTTGTCATTCCTACGCGTAAGTCTATTTCCTACGCCAAAGATCCTACGCAGAAGACTGATCCTACGCAGAAGTTGCCTCTACGCCTAAGTTTTTACGCTTAAGTCAGATCTTACGCATAAGATCAAATCTTACGCGTAAGTTTCAGAGTTCTACGCAAAACTTCAACCAAGGTCTTCTCTTCGTAAAACGGTGACTCAGTACTTCCCTAGCTTGGATAAGTTAGTGGAATACTTCGACTTTGGATATCTTTCAAGCTTGGACAAGTTTGAGAGATCAGTTTGGTTGTTTAACCTTACGCATAAGTTTAAACTTACGCATAAGCCAAAGCTTACGCGTAAAGAGGAAACTTACGCATAAACTCATTGTTTACGCATAAACTACTCTTTACGCATAACCTCAAATTTTGGATGGTCTGAAATAGTCAGATAATATTAACCAAGTAATGGTCAATAAGTCAAACAGCTTAGGCAATGCTTTCGTGGAATACAGTGTTTCCCCGGGTCGTAATGTCCCAACGAGGTTGTGATGGTATCAAAAACGAATCTGTGATCGAGTGAATGAACAGGAAAGGTATAAGTGTGTGTGTGAGTGATTACACTAGGTTTTTATAAAATAAAATAACTTAGATAAACTATTTTAACGATTACGTAAAAGCTAGATATCTAAAAACGTTTAATAACTTAAAACACGTACGTTTAATTTAATTCTACGTAAACGTACGAAACAAAAACGGTTTTAACTAAAGTAGTGATTTATATGCCTTAGGGGCTTAAATGCAAATTAAATAAACTTAAAATATTTATTTTATAATTACTTAATTATTTAATTAATTATTATTATTTAATAACTATTATTAATTATTTAATAATTAACTAATAAATAAGAAAATGTAAAATAAGTCTTAGAAATATAAAATTAAAATTTGTAAAAGTCTAAAATATTATAAAACTTATTTTAAAAATAAAATTATATTTTTAAGACTATTTCTCTAATTATTATTAATTAATAACTATTTAATTATTATTTAACTATTTATATGATTTAAATTATAAAAAGTACTAAAAAGACATAGATAATTAAGAAGATTTTTATAAATCTAATTAACCATCACAGGAATCCTAAAAATTATAAAAACTTTATTTTATATATTTTTAAACTAGTTTACTAATTATTATTCTATTTATTAATTAATTACCAATTAAACTATTTAAATTATAAAAACTAGTAAATGAACAGTAAAATTTCTAGAAAAATTACTAAAATTATATTATGACATTTAAAAGCTATGAAAAATATAAAAACTAGGTGTTGCTTTATAAAAACTAATTATGCTATTTATAACTTAATTATTGATTAATTATTAATAAAACTAAAATTAATTCTAATAAATACTAAATGATAAAATAAAAATCTGAGAAAATTATCAAAATTACTTTAACCTAAAAGGAAATTAATAAAAATATAAAAAACACAACTTACTTAACAAAAATCTAAAAATGAAAATTAAAATTAAATTATATTAAATAGAAACTATCACTTATTATTATATTGTTTTTTCTGGAATTTTCTTTTACAAATCTATTTTATAACTAAAAATAACTAACTTTAATAAAAACAACTTTTTTATAAGCTAATAATAAGCACTGTGGAAAGCAATAAGCTCCACAGTTGACTTTAGTTGACCAACTAAAGAAATAAGCTCAAATGAGCTTGTGTGGGACCCAAAATGGATGATTCTGATCTAAGTGAGTATGTTAGATATGTCTAAGCTAAAATATTCCAAATAAGCTCAGTAGATAAGCTGATAAGCAAAATTAAGCAATTCCAAAACTCAAATACTACACAGAATTAGGACAGAATTTATGAGCAATTTCAAGTGGGGTCCACAAAGATTCAGGTCAAACTATTGGTCAATACTTAAAGCCTGGTAAAAGGGGGGTTCAAAGGACCAAGTTTGGAGGTTTGGGGCCCACTGAGGTGGTCACAAAACACCACCAAAGTTGGTGGTGCGGGACTGTGGTGCTGGTGCAGGGGAAGGAGTCTTCCCTGCAGTTGTGTTTATGAGTCAGTGGGGCCCACTACAAAAATCATAAAAATGAAACAAGAGTGGGATTTCACAGATGAGGTGGGAGACTTTACACCCAAGAAGTTTCAGAACCTAAAACCTAATACACAAATCTACAAAAATCCCACAAGATTTGAGATTTTCTGTCAAAACACAAATTGACTTTTATGATTTTGCTCCTAGTTTGACTTTTATGAAGTTCTAATCATTACTACTGATTTAATAAGTTGTGTTAAGCTATAAATTAACTAAATTAAGCTATAATACCTATTTATGAATTGATATGGTGAGAGTATGGATCTAAATCCTTAACAGTCAAAGAGAAATGAAACAAAGAGATGAGTTTTGACTTTTGGTTATATGACAACTGATTTTTTATGCATTTCTGAGTTATTAGAACCTAAAGAGGGTTAACTAATCCAAAATTTCAACAACAAAACCAAAGCACAGTGGTTAAAGCCACTGTGCCAAACACCCCTCTTAAAGTCAGTTTTGGTGGGAAATCAAAACTTAAGCTTATACAGACTTAAACTGAGACTCAAACTAAATTTAATAAGCTAAAACAAGCATGAATAAAGAACACTTAAGTTATAATAAGCATATCTATAGTAATATAGCTAAAATTATAAAAGTAACTTACAAATGATCCAACTGTGAACTGAGAAACCAAGAACCATGAACAAACTCACTTCCTAAAGCCTCCCATAAGGCACTAGTACCAAGATTATCCAAATTGTATCCTACTCCTTGCTTCTTACCTTCTTATTCACTAATTTTTTATTTATTTTTGATTTTCTTATATTTTTTTAGTATTTTTCTTTTGTTAAGTTATATTGATAACTAAGGTTTCTCAAGCTTAATTAAGCTTTGTCAGAGCTTAAATGAGTTTTAGAATCCAATAACAACAACAACAAACAAAATTAAGCAACTTGTCAAATTTGCTTAAAATTGCTACAATGGAGATTTATAACTGAAACTTGAAATTAAAATTGGATAAAGTATAAATTATATTAAGAAAACAGAATACAAGCTTTAAAATACAAAGATTACAACTAGATTGGATTTTTACTTAACTACGATTACACTACTCCTATTTTACACTAATATTTCTTCCACACTGCTTCTCTTTTCTTTATAGGAGACTTTTAGGGTTCCAGGTGTCCCTCTGCAACTTTCCCACCAATTGTGAGCCCTTGATATGGTCAAACTAATCTCCACCGTTTAAATTTGCAACTTGGCGCCAAAGTTTCCACAGGGTACTGTAGATTGCGTGGAGAGGGTTTTAAGGGTTTTAATGGGGTTTGGGAGTATGTGTGAGGTGGAGGTGATGAGGTGGTGGTAGCAGGTGGCAAAACTGTGGGATGGTTTGTGGTATTGGGTGTTGCAATGAGGGAGGAAGGAGAAGGAGGGAAAGGGGTGGTTTTGTGGGGTTTGACCGGTATTTTGACCGGGTTTTATATTTAGGGGTGGATTGGGCTTGTGAAACTTGGGCTTGGGTTTTAAATAAAAAAAAAGGTGGGCTGAGGTTTGTGTAGTATGGATTTGGTATTTGTTTTGGTCTTGGGCTAATAATAACAAGGGAATCCGTTTGGTTTGTTTGTTAATAAATCACAAGGACTAATTTTGTAATTAATGAAATTTTGAGGGGCTGAGTTTGTGATTTATCCAAAGTTTAAATAAGGACTAAACTTGCCAAGATTGAATAGTACAAGGGTATTTTTGATATTTTTCATTTTTTATGCCTAGGGACTAAAACTGACAAACTGCCAAACTTGAGGGACCAATTATGCAATTTCACCAAACTTCACACCAAGGACCATTCCTGCAAAAGATTATTAGTACAAGGACCAAAATTGATTTTTCTCAAAGTTTTTAACATCCCAGGGACCATTTATGTCAATTTCCAAAGTATAGGGACTAAACTTGTAATTTTATGAAACTTTACACCAAAGGACTAAATATGTAACTTTATGATTAAAAAGGACCTTTGGTGACTTTTTCAAGTTTTTAGAATAACCAGGGACTAGTTTTGACAAATTTTGAAACTTGAGGGACTGAAACTGCCAATTATGCAAACTTTGTACGTTTTTCATCTGTTTTTGCATATTTTGCATTTGAAACATATAAAATACACTTCTAAGATATTTTAAGTATTTTGATGCATATTTGAGTGTTTTTGTATGTTTTGGCAGTTCAGATTGGTATAAAATGATGAGTATTTAGACACTCATCAATCCCCCACACTAAACTATTGCTAGTCTCTAGCAATCTTTTGAGAAATACTTAATGGATTTGAAAAACTCTTTACCAAAAGCCATCACTTCTGGAGTAGCCAGATGTAAGAAATGTGGTACACCTGATAACCGTGTGATTTTGAGCAAATCACCAGCAGTCAACGGATTTGATTAGTCTTTACCAAAAGCCGTTTGCTTCTGGACTAGCCAACTCTTGATGGAATAGTCAACATCTTGGTGAGCTGATTACCAATTATGGTTTTTCCACTGCCTTTACCACAAGCCATAATCTTGCGGGCTAGCCAACTCATTCGCTTTATGGGATATGGCGAGTTGAGGTACCATACAATTTTTGGCAAATTGCAACCCATAAATGGATTTGAGATATCTTTACCAAGAGCCGTTTGCTCCTGGACTAGCCAATCCTTTTGTGGGTTAGACATGGCGGACTGATAACCATTTATTGCGTTCTAAGTGAGAAAAAATTTTAAAATTTGGGCTAAAATGGGGGTTCTTGATGGAACATGTGTTTAAATTCGTTAGAATAACGAATCTCCCCCCACACTTAAAACTGAATATTGTCCTCAATATTCAAAGTACCGGGTGTTAAACCAACACTTAGAACGTAAGAAAGAAAATATTCCATAGGCTTTATTTAAGTTATGTACACACACTTTTTTTTTTTTTTTTTTTTTTTTTTTTTTTTTTTTTTTTTTTTTTAGTTTAGAAGATATATACATATATACAACATGTGGGTTAGTAACTCCCCCACACTTAGGGTGAAAACCCTAAGTAAATGCTACTATTTTTATTTACCGAGTCGCTAGCTTGACTCGACCCCGAATTCATTTGTCCATGGGGAAGCATGTTGTGGAAGAGACAATCTGCATCGGACTTTCATTCAAGATGTCTGGATAAACATTTGAAGCACGTGAAAGTTCCACACCGATGAGATATATAGACACCCGGCTTACAAATGATACATGAAAATGCCGGGGTCAAAGATAGTGTCCTCATTCCAGAAGGAGTGAAGAACAGGATAGGGGACAAAATATATGAAGAAAAGAAAGAAAATCATGATGAAAATCATGATTAACTCCTCATCTTCAATAGGAGAATTCATTGTTTCATGAATCTCCTCTTTTAAGCTCGTTTGATCAAGACATATTATGGGTATGTCTAGATCAAAATAAAAGTTATCATACTCCGGTGGAGATATGATATGAGTGAGTTCACCGGAGAACTCCTCAAAGGTGAATGATTCGTATTCGGGATTGATTTGAGTGAGTTCACTGGGGAACTCCTCAAAAGTAAATGATTCATAAACGGGAAGAGAATTATAAGAATGAGAAGTGGTAATACCACTTATCTTCTCTCCCGTATGATCAAAATGGAACGTTTGCAATTCCGGAATAGAATCATTGATCAAAACCTCACTATCCTTGACGGGGATAGGAGATGAAATAGGCTTTTCATTAAAAGCCTCGATTCTAGAAATGAGAAGATTAGCATTTAATAATATAAGACGAAGAGCTTCATCTTGGATTATTTCTTCATCATTCTCTTCTTCTGAGTTGACAAGCTCAGAAGGTAATTCCCCCACATAACTTATGTCTCCACAAGATAAAGAATAGTCCTCATCAGAATCAGAGAACATCTCAATATGATCATTTGGGAAGACAATAGGGGGAGAGATATCACACATATGATCAAGACTTCCCTGTGACTCACTTGGGATTGAGACAAGGTTCTCAACACTAGACTTTATGAATTCGTCAGATTCCTTTGCAGGAATTGTGTCAAGATGCTCGTCCCCCATGCTCAGAGAGTGAGTGGGAACCTCGGGTGTGATAACATCATACTCAGGGAGTTGAGAAGGACTAGCATACATGGATTTTATAATTTCCATTTGTTCTGCTGCTAGTAATTCTCCCATACTCTTTTCTCCCTGTATTTCCATGGAAGGAGTCTCAAATGATGAACTTGATGAGGTATCATCACTTTCATCTTCATCGAGAAGAGCAGCATTGTGAAATTTGGAACGTGTTATAGCTGCTCGTTCTAAGACTAGTAATTCTTCCATGCTTCTTTCGTCTCTAGCTTCTCGTTTTTCTGTAAGTAATTCCGCGATAGATTTATCACGAGAATTTGGAATGAGTGGAAACTGTGGGGGTGTGAATGTGTCAAACCCGGATGTATTAGAACTAGAACAATGTTCAGGTTTATAATACGTGTAGGACCTTAGATTTCACAACTTTATCACACACAATATAAGCACAATAAGAAGGAACGATGGTGACTTGATGTATATATATATGTGAATCATATATATGAAAGATAGATGAAAATATGAGAGCTTTTATTACTAAAACACACACAAATACACACACAAGCACACACCTCAAATGAGCCTTTGAGGTGTTTAAATAGTAAGATACATGAGATGCCCTATGGGCTTTCTATGGGCTTGGGCTTGGACTTGGTGACATGATTGGATAACTAGGCTTATGAAACATAGCACATAACATATTAGCTTGCCAAGTCCAAGGCCCAATGACTAAACTATTACTAATCTTAACACACGACACAAAGTTACAATATGAGAATGACCATCACTTCATAATACATATTTTTAATGCTAACAATCTCCCCCTAAGGGTTGGTCATTCGAATGATGCTCCACGTGAGTAGGTCTTCCGTGTTCTTTGTCTTTAACTTTGTGTGTTGTAGAAAAGTCTTTAGTCTTTGTTCCTTCATGCTCTGTGATCTTTGATAACTGATTTTTATCGTTCTTTGTTCCTTTGTGATGTGGAGTTATCTGCCTTTCGTCACTTCTGCGTCTGTGGTGGTTGTTTGCCATTCCAACATGCTCATACATCTTTGGACTTTGATATTCATATGCACGTAGTTCCCTTTCTTTCACTTTGATCTTTAGTCTTTATACTTTGTAGATTCTTCTTTTTGGCGTAGAATCTTTCTTTGAACTTTGTGTTGTATAGATCTTTGAGGGAGCTTTCTTTAACTTCCAGATGTATGTATGAGCATGTGGAATCTGTTGCCATGGAGATGAAGTGTCCCTGCATATAAACAGTTAGCAATAAAACAACCGGTACTTACAGATAAGAATTAGAGATCGTCAACAGCATAGTGTGAAGACTCCTTCTAACCCTTACCAAGGCCGTTCCCATGTCAGATACTCTCGAGAGAGCTTACAAGACCTACTTAGTAGCTCAATGACTGGGTGAGTCGCTGGGGATCACTCCACGACTGTAGACCGTTTGAAACCACCGCGAACACTAAGCGTAACCCATAAAGAATTACCGAAGTGACCTGCTGTCAGGGCTGCTTGATGTTGACCCTGGCAGGAATTTCCATTCAATCATTGAGAAACACAAAAGTGAATTCTCTCATAAATGTTCTGGCAGATTGCTAAGATCTGCGTAGGACTCTAAAGTTTACATCTGGCGTCCTTAATGATGAACAACCAGTGTAGAAATATCATGTGTTCCTATGAGATCTTTTGATGAATCTCGGGGCTCTAGACTCGATAAGTGCACATTTGGTTTCCTATGCGGAGATTAGGGAGAGGTCTCCTGCTTCAATATCAACCATCTCTAAGAGACAGGTCGATAGATTATGCTGGTTCCCCGTGACAATGAAACAAGCTCTTTTAAGAGAACTTGAGTGGTTAAGAAGGTTTAGTGCAGTGCGTCACTGGGTCCATGACGTCTTGTCTTCAATACCGGTGTCACATTAGTAACGACCAGTAGCATATGAATTGTACCCGGTGTCTGCCCTAAGGTTGGACATTTGGAGGGCTATTTCTTTTCACCCTTTTTCATAACTTTTCTTTTTAATTCTTCAAC
The DNA here is from genome assembly GCA_030686995.1 of Artemisia argyi. NCBI lineage: Eukaryota > Viridiplantae > Streptophyta > Magnoliopsida > Asterales > Asteraceae > Artemisia > Artemisia argyi. Next base: position 61,083,816 of record CM060692.1, on the reverse strand, counting down.
CCCTTCTTTCTCCTTTCTCATTTTCTCCTTTTTTCAATCATACCTAAGGACTTCTAATTCTAATCTATTGGAATTGTCCTTGGGTAGATCCCTCCGGCTCTGGCGGATCATTGGACGGTTTTTCCTAACCTTAGTCACCTTATAACTCCATGACTATCCTATCATTGATCACATGCCATAAAACCTTTTATTGAAAATCTCTCAAAGTGTTTATGATAATAAAACACATTTTGTTGACACTTCGAGAGTTTTGCATTTCTTTTGAAGGACTCCCCCTTCACATGTGCTCATGTAATTTTTAAGAAATTTGCACATGCGAGAGGAGTTTGCACTTTTGAATTGATCCACTTTCAGTGAACATGACCGATTCGAGACACGCTTACATCACTAGTTAGACTAGCTTGAAATTATTACCCGTCCTGGTCAAGTCCAAAGAAAGTCTCTCGATACGGTACACTCTACTCAGACAAGTCCTATTCGAGACACGCTTACATCACTAGTTAGACTAGCTTGAAATTATTACCCGTCCAGGACAAGTCTTTTCGATTACTGACATTTTAAGCTTCGTCAATTCATTGGTTATATCTGAGTCGAGCTCTTTTGAGATTCAGTCAAAAACTTTAAACATCTTCGATCACATTTTAATCATGTCTTCTCCCCCTCAAAAATAGCATAACGTGATATTTTTGATATCAACTGATTGAGAAAAAGCTTTTTGGAGAGATAGACAGATTTCATTTAGCATGAATTCGGAACATTTTGTTTTTGTACTCCCCCTTAATGATAGCACATTTTAAAATTAATTAAGGGTTTTGAGGGACTTATCTTGAGCACTAATTTTGAGAGATTTTGAGAAATCTTTTGAACAATCTTGAAAAAGTGCTCAAGAATTTTGTTGGAAAATGAGTTTATGCTTTGAAATCTTTTTCGTTTGTTTAGACTCGAACTTTTTGAAAAAGAGTTCGTCATTGAACGTATGAGTCCTTGATTTGAAAATAATCAGAAGTCATCGTTTAACGTACGGGTTTCGTACTGAAGTATACGAAAGCCATAGTGAAGAAACTTTTGAGAAACGACATGTTTTAGAAAAACATTAAAAAAGAACTCCCGCTCAAGCATCTGTACATGTCCGTATCATTGTTGAATGACATTTCTAGAGACGTACAGAATATTGATTTATACGAGAGACATGTCGTGAGAAGAATATTTTTGGATTTTTTGATTTTATAATGTTTTTGTATTTTTTGAAAATTTTATATTTTTGTATTTTGTGTTTGTTGGTTTTTCAAATTTTGTATTTTGTTTTTTCAAAAATATTTACAGCGAAGCGATTTTGAAAACTTTTTCAAGAAGATTCGAGAAGACGTTCTAGCTCCTCAGGAGTTAGGCTTCGCATGCCAATTCGTCGAACTAAATAATCAAACCTTTCTTTTGGAAGGGCTTTAGTAAATAGATCGGCGAGTTGATAATCAGTCTTAACGAAAAATAATTCAACAGTACCCTCTTCCACGTGTTCTTTGATGAAATGGTAGCGGACTTTGATATGTTTCGTCTTAGAGTGATGTACGGGATTGCACGAGATGGCTATGGCACTTTTTGAGTCACAATACATAGGTATTCTGTCAAAAGTAAAGCCATAATCTGTGAGCTGTATCCGCATCCAAAGAACTTGGGCACAACACGCAGATAGAGACACATACTCGGCTTCGGCGGTTGATAGCGCAGTACAATCCTGTTTCTTTGAAGACCAGCTTACAAGCTTTTCACCCAAAAATTGTGCTCCACCTGATGTACTCTTTGCTGTAACTTGATCACCAGCATGGTCTGCATCTGAAAATGCTGTTAGATTAAACTCCGAATCCTTCGGATACCAAAGTCCCATGTTAATGGTGCTTCGTAAGTACCGAAAGATCCGTTTAACCTCTTTGAGGTGAAGTTCGGTAGGCTTTGCCTGAAACCGTGCTAATAAACATACAACAAATTGAATATCGGGGCGGCTAGCAGTTAGGTACATGAGAGAACCGATCATGCTCCGATATTTCTTCGGATCGATAGGTTTCCCAAACAAATCAGCACCTATTTTTGGTGAAGTGACCATTGGTGTACTAACAGAATCACAATTTTCCATTCCATGTTTTTTCAAAATCTCTATTGTATATTTAGCTTGATTGATAAAAATACCACGAGGGGATTGATGTATTTGTAAACCAAGAAAGAATTTTAGTTCCCCCATCATGGACATTTCAAATTTGCTTTTCATGAGATTTTCAAAATGTTTTGAATGGTTAGGATTGGTTGATCCAAAAATAATGTCGTCCACGTAAATTTGAACGATCAAAATGTCATCTTTGAACTTTTTGATAAACAAGGTGTCATCAACCGTTCCTTTTGTGAAATTGTTTTTGAGCAAGAAAGATGATAGTTCGTCATACCACGCTCTTGGAGCTTGTTTTAAACCATAAATTGCTTTCTTAAGCTTGTAGACGTAGTCTGGATGATCTCTGTCGATGAATCCCTCTGGCTGACTCACATACACTTCTTCTTTCAGAGTTCCATTCAAGAACGCAGTCTTAATGTCCATCTGATAGACTGTGATGTTTTTGTGAGCTGCATAGGCTAAGAAAATCCGGACTACTTCAAGTCTAGCTACAGGCGCGAATGATTCTTCGAAATCTATCCCTTCTTCTTGTGGATATCCTTTAGCCACGAGACGAGCTTTGTTGCGAATTACCATCATTTCCTCATCCAGTTTGTTCTTCCACAACCACTTGAGATCAAGAACTCGTTTATCAAGTGGTCGTTCAACAAGTTCCCAACTATCATGTAACAGGTATTGAAGAAATTCCTCCTGCATCGCTTCAATCCATGGGTTTTCTGCCATTGCTTCCCAAATGTTCTTTGGTACTTTGGTGCTTATTGAGCAAATGTAAATGCACAATTCGAGATCAGTGGCAAGTTGTCTCCTTGTCTGAACTGGCATTGAAGGATCACCAATAACATGTGCTAACGGATGGTCTTTTGTCCATTGAAACGTAGAAGGGTACCTTTGGTTGAACGAGTGTGTGTTAGATGGTTCTTGTAACCTTGTAGACGATTCAGCAGAGTCTGATGCAAACGGGTTTTCAAATACTTCTTCTTCTTCTTCTTCTAACGCAACATCGTTTGAATTATTTGTTGGTTCTTCTTGAAAATTTGTGTTTTGGTTTTGCTCATCAACTCTTGGTATTTCAGTGTCAAGTACTGGAGTTGCTTGAGTAGATGTAGATGATGTTGATGTAGTTGGTGCTTCAGCTTCGATTGTTGTAGATGCATCCTGTGGTGGTGGTGGTGGTTGATGGTTTTGAGCGGGTGCAGCGGAATGTTGTTGAGATGCATTTGTCGAAGGTCCACCATAATATTCATCAAACATTAACTCGAAGAAATTTTCCAGTTCTTGTACTGAAGGTTTATCCGTGTTTGTTGACTGAGCTCGTTGAGGCACGAGTCCTGAACTGATGTGTCCAGAAGTCTGCTGGTTTGGTGCGGGTCCTAATCCGTTTTGATTAGAAGCCATCGGATTAAGCGCGGGTTCTAGAGCGTATCTCTCAGAAGCCATTTGTGAAATCTCGTCAAACTTCACATTCATCGTCTCCATTATCTTTTTCGTTCTTCTATTATACACCCTGAATGCCCTCGAGTTTTCTGAATATCCAATGAAGATTCCAATATCACCCTTAGCTTTTAACTTCCCTAGATCTTCTCTATCATTTGTCGGATAGCACAAGGCGCCAAATACGTGAAGATAAGAGATGTCAGGTTTACGGTTGTTCACTAGCTCATATGGGGTTTTATTGAATCTCGGATGGACTAGGGATCGGTTTTGAGTAAAACAAGCAGTGGCTACAGCATCAACCCATAAGAATAGAGCTGCACTAGAAAAAATCAGCATTGTGCGAGCAGCTTCCACAAGAGTTCGGTTTCTTCTTTCAACTACCCCATTCTGCTGTGGAGTTCTAACAACTGATGTTTGGTGTGTGATTCCAACATCTTCAAGGTAAGTTCGTAACTCCTGGTTTGTAAATTCTGTGCCATTGTCTGTTCTTATAATCCTTACTGGAGCTTGAAGTAGAACTTGAATACGCTTCAGAAAGGTGATGATGATGCCTGGTGCTTCGTCTTTTGATCTCAAAAACTTTACCCAAGTATATCTTGAATAATCATCAACAATAACGAGAATATACTTCTTCCCATTAATGCTTTCAACTCTCATTGGGCCACATATGTCCATGTGCAACATATGTAACCTTGCTTCTGAACTAGGTACGGTTTTGGGTTTATATGATGCTCTTTTACTTTTTCCTTGATCGCATGATGGACATAGGTGTTCCTTGGTGTATTTGAACTTAGGAAGTCCAATGACGATGTTGTCTTTGGCTAACTTGTTGATGGTGTCGAAATTGAGATGGGATAAACGTCTATGCCACAGCCAGGACTTAGTTTCGGTTGCCCTTGTCATAAGACAAATTGGTGATGTAGAAGCCATTTGGTTGATGTCGATAGCATACAAGTTTGTACCACGATTACCAGTTAAGAGATCATCACCAACCAAATTTCTAATAAAAACCGTGTTTCTTCTGAATGCCACTTCTAAATCTGCATCACAAAACTGCCCGACTGAAAACAAGTTGTGTCCCAACCCTTCGACGTAGTAAACTCGAGTGATTAAAAAATTCCCAAACTGAAGATCTCCATAACCCTGAATAGCTGCTACATGATCATTTCCAAAGCGTACAGTTCCCATGAATTTCCAGACGAAATTGATCAGCAGCTTTAAATTCCCGGTCATGTGCTTGGAGCAACCCGAGTCGACGATCCAAAGACATATTTCGATAACCTGCCAAGAACAGAAGAGTTTGTATTTGGAAACCGTGTTGAATTTGGTTCCATGGGGTTAGGAGTAAAAGCAGAATCACACTCATAGACAGTTGCTACTTGTTTAGCTTGAGTTATTTCTAATTTGCCATCCTTAAGAGTGAACTCTCTACCCGTCGGAATCCACATACAAAACTTAAGATAGTTCCTAGGCATTCGACTAATAGTGGTAGTCCTAAATCGTGCAACTAATCGTTCTAAAGATCTGGATCTAGCACTAGGTCTTTTTGGAACATTCTTCTGTTCAGGCGTGACATTCACATTCTTAGAAACACATTCATCGTGAACATCATTAATTAAACATTTCTTGCATATTAAACAAACAGAGTCATTACAAGCATTAGAAATAGTACGTTCGACATTACATTCAGATGAATCATGTTTCTTATTACAAAGCGATAAATTCCTAGGGTGTTCTTCTACTTCTTCAACTTTATTCTTGCTACTACTCTTAGAGACAGGCGAGACTCTATTGTTCCTTGTATTGCTCTTAGGCTTTAGTCTGCTGCTCCTAGAGATGCTTTCTAATCCTGTAGAAGGTAAGGCACACGCGTTAGGATTTATATTGTTGTCCTTTTTAGCATCCCTAGATTCTTTAGAATTAGCCTTTATGCACTTGTCATTTGCCTTAGATGTTGAGGCAGACGCACTAGTGGGACTAATCCTAAAAAGGCCAGGTGCTATCACTTTTGGTGTTTCGACAACTGCTTTGCCTTTATCAACAATCTTAACATTTTCACTTTTCTTAGGCAAGGGTGTTGGAGTGACTGGTTTTGTCAAATCCTTTTTCTCATCAACTTTTGGAGCAAACCGTGAAATTGACATTTTTGGTTTTTGAACCGTGTTTGAAACATTTGGTTTCTCTGAAGTCAATGGTTTTGCAAACTTGGTTTCCTCACCCTTTCCTTTTTGACTTTCAAGCTGAGTCCTCAAAAGATCATTTTGCTCTTTCATGTTCTTTAAGGCACGCTCATACGACAATTTGTCATACTTGCATTCTTCCTTTTTTCGATCAAGTTGTTTAAAATATGACACATTTTCTTTTTCAAGCTTTATAAGAGCATTTTCATATTTTGAAACAATTTCGGAGGTCTCAGCTCTTAGTCGTTCATCGTCTTGAACAGAATATGTTTGTAAAATGATGGACATAATGTCAGTGGTCATAACAGCTTCGAAGAGAGAATCATTTAGGTTTTCCAAAACATTGATTTGCTCAAAAGATTCATTAGCCTTCTTTATCAGGGATTTGTGATCCGTGACGAAGTCAGCTGTTTCTTTCAAAAATGCTTGTTCAAAGTGAATTACACGAGCATGAATGTTATTAATTTGAGGAGCAAATTCATTTTCAAGAATCTTTTTAAGCTGTAAATGAACCGTGGAATTCCAGTTAATCTCATTAAGTCTCGTTTTAGATTCTAAAGTCGTTTTAAGTTGCCCAACTCTTGTTTTAAGATCATCAAGATATCCTCTGGCAGCACTTGAGTTAAAAGTGTTGTTTGAAGACATTTGTTCCATGTTTGAAAGCGATTTGGAAGCAACTACTTTCTTAGAAAACATTTTCGAGAATGGTCTTTTTATGGAAAACACAGATGGTTCTTTTTGAGGAACAAAAGTAATACCCGAAAGTTTGTTCAATTTGTTATAATCAATGGGTTTCAAATCCTTTTGTTTCATTTTAATAATGCTCTCTTCGACATGTTCTATCGTTTGCACAGAATCCCGAACGACGGGAGGATCATGTTTGGTGTAAAAAACACTACCATTATACAAAACATTCTGTTCATCCTGAGCTTTCTTGAGATTACGAGGATTGTTGTTACCGAGAGCCATTTTATGTTTCGTATGGTAAATCGGATTAGTTTGGTTTGAAATCATTTTCATAGTTTGACTTGACTGACCCGACTTAACCACCAATTCTTCTAGATGTGCAATCTTGTGTTCTGACTCTACGATTTCTTCCAAAAGTTTATCTTCTTTCTTTGCAAAGTCCTTTTTCAACTCATCCCGTTCTTTTTCAAGATTGGTATAAGCTGTTTTTTGTTTTGAAAGTTGGTTTGTTAATTCAGAAATTTCTTGTTTTAAAGAGTTAATGGTTTTTGTTGAACTTATTTCAAGATTAGCAAACTTGTTTTTCCATTCCCTATCTTTAACAAGTAATTTCTTATAACCAATTTCAAATTCTGACTCGCGTTCTTTGTGAATTTGAAATCTTTTTGCATTTTCCTTGTATCTCTCAAGCTCAGTGGTCAATTTCTCATTCGCGGCCTTAACATCGCGATTGACCTTTTTCACTTTCTCGATTTCAATACCACAATTATTTAATAATGATTCAAATAAAGCACGTGTTTCCTCATCATTCTCAGCATGCTGTGAAACGAAGTCTCCATTATGATTCACATCTGGAGTTGCTGAAGAAGTATTGCTACTACTTGGCGTGTCCAGGTATGTATCATAAGTGGGTGCTTGCTTCTCAGAATGCTGTTCCTCATGAGGAGACATATCAAATATATCATTATTATGACATGTGTTGAAATTAGATACCTCAGATGGTGCATTGGTGTCATAAACAGGAAGTGTGTCAGAATCCGTGTCATACTTAGCTTCCTGAAGATTCGCCATGAATATGCAGTTCGCATCGATATCCTCTCTGTCTTCCATGTCATCCATAAGAGCCATAAAATCATTCTCCTCTGCGTTCAACTGAAACCCTGCCTTAGCCTTTTGTGCCAACATCACTGCTTTCTGCAAGTACTCTAGATCTTTCTTGTTCGGCTTAGTAGGACAGTTCCTTGCCATATGACCTACTCCTTGGCAGTTAAAACACTTTACCGGATTACCCTGATTCACATTTCCATAATTCCCAACAACTGGAGCTGCCACATTCCTATTTTGATTACCCATTGCCTGATTACCAACATTCTGACCCCTCTGATTTCCAACATGCTGACCCATCTGATTCCCTGCATATTGACCATACTGATTCCCTGCATACTGACCTGCATTTTGCATATTCTGATTACCCATGTTAATTCCAGTAGCGTATCCTTGTTGATTCCCATAAACTCCAACCATGTGGCCTCCATTGCCCATATTGAAACTCGGCTGAGCGATCTGCCTGTTGCGAGTATTTGATGAAATCCTTTGGTTGTTGTTTGTTGGTGTAGAATAGCGTCCTTGGAAAGCTTTTGTCAGAAAAGCAAACGCTTGAGTCAATGCTGCAGTAGCTTCATCATTTTCAGTGAATTCTGGTTCTTGAAATTGTGGGTATTGCTGTTGTGGAATAAGATGTTGTTGTTGCTGTGGGTAGAATTGTGGTTGGTAGACCGGTGTTGGTTGTTGAATGTAGGATGGTTGCATGTAGTTGTGAGTGGAAGATGATGATGGTTGTTGTTGTGTGTTCACTGGTATAGGTGTTGGTGTATCAGCAAATAATGCTAGAGGATCATGCTTTTTAGCTAGTAATTCAGCTCTTACTTCATTAGCTTCATCTTGATTTTGCTTCAAGAAGTCATACACTTGATCATAAGTAACTTCATGCAAATTCTTTGTCTGATAAACAATAGTGACATATCTTCCCCATTCTGGTTGTAACTCATTCAGAAAAATGGTGTTGTTAGCAATATTTGTCTGACTGAGGTTGTGTCTTGATAAATCATTCATGATCTTACAGAATCTGTGGTAGTACGTCTCTATGGATTCACCAGGAATTGAAGTAAACTTGCGAAGTTCCTTAAGCAATTGTGTTTCCATTTCCTGTTTCCCGATGTCTGTCCCATACATTAACCTCTTGACTCTTTCCCAGACTGCATGAGCACTTACTTCACTGTCAACAGTAGCATAGATGGTTTCAGGTAAACCAAGAACGACGTAATGAAATGCCTAATCATCAGCTTCAATCTGTTTTCTGTCTTCCACAGTGTATTCAGTCTCATTCTGATCTCTGTAGTATGGTTGTACTGGGGGGGTACCATTTGGATCACCAGGGTCTAGTACTTGTGATGGTTTGAAGGGTCCATCCACAGTGGATTTGATGAGAAGACTTCCATTTGTTTTGCTCTTAAGATAACGCATCATACGACTAGCCCACTGTGAGTATCCACCCTTTGACAACATGGGAGGTCGGTTTTCGGCACCGGCTGCATGAATGTCTTGCTGAGTTGCCATAGATGAAGTGTAGATGGATAAAGTTGATTCTTGGATCGTTCCAACGAGATAGGAGTAGAGTTTAGAGTGAGTTGATGCAAGTTTTTATGGTGAAAATTTTGACTGAAAACCTTAAAACCTCAATAACTTCTTCTCGGAGCGTTTTTAGGCCTCGAAACTTCGCCTAAATCGATAAATCATTTAGCGTGTCGTTCTCCTCTGTCTGACGGTCGTTTTGACAGCTGATTCGTCGAAAACGGAGTTACGGTTCAAAAGTTATGGCCGTTTGAAGTTTGGTCGTCAAAAACCTCACTTTTGTCAAAATTCTCGAAACTTTGCTGTGATTGCGAGACTTCAAGATTGCGAAATTCTGTGTTCTCAAAGTTTGTCCAAGTTCTCGAAAATTTTCCAAGTTTGCGAAAATTATCAAGTTTCTCGAAAATTATCAAGTTTCTCGAAAATTATCAAGTTTCTCGAAAATTTTTCAAGTTTCTCGAAAATTATCAAGCTTATCTAAATTATACAATTTAGAAAAGTATCCCAAGTCGAAGTGTTTTTTCTAACTTATACAAGGAAGAAAAACACCGAGTAAGCCACGGAATCGATTGAAGATAACAAGATTGAGATTCTCGATAACAAGGGTTTGAGTTTCTCGATATTAGGCAACAAAAATCGTTAGACTTAAAGGATACCAAAATCAAGTTTGTGTTCCAAGATTCTTGTACTTCTATGCATAAAATCACCAAAACTTGAAGAAAGTTCAAAACTTGATGATTTTTATGAAAACTTTTTGAGATCTCGAAAACAAGTACAAAACCAAATCGAGTTTTTTAAGCTTGAAATTTTCAAAAAGGTTGAAACTTTCTTGTTAGAAAAGGTTTATAACACTAGTTTGTAATCAAAAAAGTGTTAAAAACCAAGAAAAACAAGAAAAGTGAGAACTTTTCTAAAAAAAACGTGAAATATGGCTTAAAATCACGAACCACACAAACTCTCAACCCTCCTAAATCATTGTTAGGCGATTGATACCACTTGTAGGACCTTAGATATACCAACTTTATCACAAATATAGATGATTAGAAGAAGAAAGATGATGACTTGGTGACTTATATGTATTTCGTGTATATGAAAGATAGATGAAAATATGAGAGCTTTTATTACTAAAACACACACAAATACACACACAAGCACACACCTCAAATGAGCCTTTGAGGTGTTTAAATAGTAAGATACATGAGATGCCCTATGGGCTTTCTATGGGCTTGGGCTTGGACTTGGTGACATGATTGGATAACTAGGCTTATGAAACATAGCACATAACATATTAGCTTGCCAAGTCCAAGGCCCAATGACTAAACTATTACTAATCTTAACACACGACACAAAGTTACAATATGAGAATGACCATCACTTCATAATACATATTTTTAATGCTAACAATACGGTTGACATAGGAAATTATCATGAGGACCCCCACAATGTACACAAGAAAGACTTGGTGCATTGTGAAACGAAATATTAGCCAACTCCTCCTTAAGATCTTTAAGTTTCTCAAGAACCTCTATATAAGGGTCTTGCTGGATATGAGGAGTTGCTTGAATTATTTGGCACTGTGGAGGTGGGTCTTGAAACGGATAGTCATAATTGTTACAAGGAAATGGATTCCTTGTTTGACAATTAAAGCTAAAGTGTGGACCTCCACAGTACTCACAACAGTAAAACTGTTGAGTCTGGCTTGGTGTATTTTGATACGAAGCATCATTGAGATTTGGATAATATGATTCTTGCTCGTATGAATGTGATGGGTAGTTGGAAAAATTTGAGGAGTCGTTGAATGAGTTTTGATTAGGATCATAAGCAAATGAATTACTCGATCCACAAAACAAACAACTCCCGTCTTGAATATCATTACCACATTGTTCACATGTACACCAACGACATGGAAAACCGAAAAGCGGCTCACCACAACCGACACAAGGAACAAAATCTGGAGGTGGGACAAGTGGTGTGCTCTGAGAGCTAGGAATTTCCACCACTTCCGTTATGGTCTCTGGTTTTTGTTTTTGATAAATGTGAAGATTAGGCAAATCGTTCTTTTCAGTCACTGCCCTAAGCTCTGTACGTTTGCTTGACAAACTTTTAACCGTAAACCGTGAAAGGTTAGGATCAATTGTGAGCTTAGATTCTTGGACAACCGTAGGTTGGACGTGTTTAGCACTTTCATTGTCAGAGGAAAGTACCGGGTCCTTTGTCACCCTGGTTTCTCGTTCCATTTCCCTCACCGGAGAGGAAATAGGTATAGATGGATCATTATGATCAACACGAATTCTAGAAATCTCGGACAAGGCTTGAAGTTTTTCAAGCGCGAATAGGAATTCGGGGTCGATAGATGCCATAAGAATATAGAAGTTAGAATTAAATGGATAGAGGGTAAAGGGCTAAAGAATCAAAAAGGGTAAGAGGAAAAAGATGGATATTTTTGATATTTTTGAAATTTTTTGTAGTACTAATAAGAAGGAAAATATTTTTGGGTTTTTGTGTTCGTCGAAAACTGATTTTAAAAAGTTTTCGGGAACTGTTTTGGTTTTATATGATAATAATATGAACAATGATGGATAAATATACAATGAGCGTGTATTCAGATTTACTAATACGCAAAATCGTTTAAAATAAGCGCATAACCTCCCCGGCAGCGGCGCCAAATTTTGATTGGTCTGAAATAGTCAGATAATATTAACCAAGTAATGGTCAATAAGTCAAACAGCTTAGGCCAATGCTTCCGTGGAATACAGTGTTTCCCCGGGTCGTAATGTCCCAACGAGGTTGTGATGGTATTAAAAACGAATCTGTGATCGAGTGAATATGAACAGGAAAGGTATAATTGTGTGTGTGAGTGATTACACTAGGGTTTTATAAAATAAAATAACTTAGATAAACTATTTTAACGATTACGTAAAAGCTAGATATCTAAAAATGTTTAATAACTTAAAACACGTACGTTTAATTTAATTCTACGTAAACGTACGAAACAAAAACGGTTTTAACTAAAGTAGTGATTTATATGCCTTAGGGGCTTAAATGCAAATTAAATAAACTTAAAATATTTATTTTATAATTACTTAATTATTTAATTAATTATTATTATTTAATAACTATTATTAATTATTTAATAATTAACTACTACCTCCGTCCCATAATTATTGTCCACGTTTGACTTTTGAAGTCTTTATTTTACAACTTTGACCTTAAATATTTTTATTTGTGTTATATAATACTTAATGAAAATTATACGAATGAAAATACATTTAAAACTCAATCCATTTAAATATTTTGCATCAATTAATATATATAATAAAGAAAAATATTTACGGTCAAAGTTGAAAGCTAAAGACTAAAAAAGTCAAATGTGGACAATAATTATGGGACGGAGGGAGTAATAAATAAGAAAATGTAAAATAAGTCTTAGAAATATAAAATTAAAATTTGTAAAAGTCTAAAATATTATAAAACTTATTTTAAAAATAAAATTATATTTTTAAGACTATTTCTCTAATTATTATTAATTAATAACTATTTAATTATTATTTAACTATTTATATGATTTAAATTATAAAAAATACTAAAAAGAGTTAGATAATTAAGAAGATTTTTATAAATCTAATTAACCATCACAGGAATCCTAAAAAATTATTAAAACTTAATTTTATATATTTTTAAACTAGTTTACTAATTATTATTCTATTTATTAATTAATTACCAATTAAACTATTTAAATTATAAAAACTAGTAAATGAACAGTAAAAATTCTAGAAAAATTACTAAAATTATATTATGACATTTAAAAGCTATGAAAAATATAAAAACTAGGTGTTGCTTTGTAAAAACTAATTATGCTATTTATAACTTAATTATTGATTAATTATTAATAAAACTAAAATTAATTCTAATAAATACTAAATGATAAAATAAAAATCTGAGAAAATTATCAAAATTACTTTAACCTAAAAGGAAATTAATAAAAATATAAAAAACACAACTTACTTAACAAAAATCTAAAAATGAAAATGAAAATTAAATTATATTAAATAGAAACTATCACTTATTATTATATTGTTTTTTTCTGGAATTTTCTTTTACAAATCTATTTTATAACTAAAAATAACTAACTTTAATAAAAACAACTTTTTTATAAGCTAATAATAAGCACTGTGGAAAGCAATAAGCTCCACAGTTGACTTTAGTTGACCAACTAAAGAAATAAGCTCAAATGAGCTTGTGTGGGACCCACAATGGATGATTCTGATCTAAGTGAGTATGTTAGATATGTCTAAGCTAAAATATTCCAAATAAGCTCAGTAGATAAGCTGATAAGCAAAATTAAGCAATTCCAAAACTCAAATACTACACAGAATTGGGACAGAATTTATGAGCAATTTCAAGTAGGGTCCACAATGATTCAGGTCAAACTATTGGTCAATACTTAAAACCTGGTAGGAGGGGGTTCAAAGGACCAAGTTTGGAGGTTTGGGGCCCACTGAGGTGGTCACAAAACACCACCAAAGTTGGTGGTGTGGGACTGTGGTGCTGGTGCAGGGGAAGGAGTCTTCCCTGCAGTTGTGTTTATGAGTCAGTGGGGCCCACTAAAAAAATCACAAAAATGAAACAAGAGTGGGATTTCACAGATGAGGTGGGAGAATTTACACCCAAGAAGTTTCAGAACCTAAAACGTAATACACAAATCTACAAAAATCCCACAAGATTTGAGATTTTCTGTCAAAACACAATTTGACTTTTATGATTTTGCTCCTAGTTTGACTTTTATGAAGTTCTAATCATTACTACTGATTTAATAAGTTGTGTTAAGCTATAAATTAACTAAATTAAGCTATAATACCTATTTATGAATTGATATGGTGAGAGTATGGATCTAAATCCTTAACAGTCAAAGAGAAATGAAACCAAGAGATGAGTTTTGACTTTTGGTTATATGACAACTGATTTTTTATGCATTTCTGAGTTATTAGAACCTAAAGAGGGTTAACTAATCCAAAATTTCAACAACAAAACCAAAGAACAGTGGTTAAAGCCACTGTGCCAAACACCCCTCTTAAAGTCAGTTTTGGAGGGAAATCAAAACTTAAGCTTATACAGACTTAAACTGAGACTCAAACTAAATTTAATAAGCTAAAACAAGCATGAATAAAGAACACTTAAGCTATAATAAGCATATCTATAGTAATATAGCAAAAATTATAAAAGTAACTTACAAATGATCCAACTGTGAACTGAGAAACCAAGAACCATGAACAAACTCACTTCCTAAAGCCTCCCATAAGGCACTAGTACCAAGATTATCCAAATTGTATCCTGCTCCTTGCTTCTTACCTTCTTATTCACTAATTTTTTTATTTATTTTTGATTTTCTTATATTTTTTTAGTATTTTTCTTTTGTTAAGTTATATTGATAACTAAGGTTTCTCAAGCTTAATTAAGCTTTGTCAGAGCTTAAATGAGTTTTAGAATCCAATAACAACAACAACAAACAAAATTAAGCAACTTGTCAAATTTGCTTAAAATTGCTACAATGGAGATTTATAGCTGAAACTTGAAATTAAAATTGGATAAAGTATAAATTATATTAAGAAAACAGAATACAAGCTTTAAAATACAAAGATTACAACTAGATTGGATTTTTACTTAACTACGATTACACTACTCCTATTTTACACTAATATTTCTTCCACACTGCTTCTCTTTTCTTTATAGGAGACTTTTAGGGTTCCAGGTGTCCCTCTGCAACTTTCCCACCAATTGTGAGCCCTTGATATGGTCAAACTAATCTCCACCGTTTAAATTTGCAATTTGGCGCCAAAGTTTCCACAGGGTACTGTAGATTGCGTGGAGAGGGTTTTAAGGGTTTTAATGGGGTTTGGGAGTATGTGTGAGGTGGAGGTGATGAGGTGGTGGTAGCAGGTGGCAAAACTGTGGGATGGTTTGTGGTATTGGGTGTTGCAGTGAGTGAGGAAGGAAAAGGAGGGAAAGGGGTGGTTTTGTGGGGTTTGACCGGTATTTTGACCGGGTTTTATATTTAGGGGTGGATTGGGCTTGTGAAACTTAGGCTTGGGTTTTAAATAAAAAAAAAGGTGGGCTGAGGTTTGTGTAGTATGGATTTGGTATTTGTTTTGGTCTTGGGCTAATAATAACAAGGGAATCCGTTTGGTTTGTTTGTTAATAAATCACAAGGACTAATTTTGTAATTAATGAAATTTTGTGGGGCTGAGTTTGTGATTTATCCAAAGTTTAAATAAGGACTAAACTTGCCAAGATTGAATAGTACAAGGGTATTTTTGATATTTTTCATTTTTTATGCCCAGGGACTAAAACTGACAAACTGCCAAACTTGAGGGACCAATTATGCAATTTCACCAAACTTCACACCAAGGACCATTCCTGCAAAAGATTATTAGTACAAGGACCAAAATTGATTTTTCTCAAAGTTTTTAACATCCCAGGGACCATTTATGTCAATTTCCAAAGTATAGGGACTAAACTTGTAATTTTATGAAACTTTACACCAAAGGACTAAATATGTAACTTTATGATTAAAAAGGACCTTTGGTGACTTTTTCAAGTTTTTAGAATAACCAGGGACTAGTTTTGACAAATTTTGAAACTTGAGGGACTGAAACTGCCAATTATGCAAACTTTGTACGTTTTTCATCTGTTTTTGCATATTTTACATTTGAAACATGTAAAACACACTTCTAAGATATTTTAAGTATTTTGATGCATATTTGAGTGTTTTTGTATGTTTTGGCAGTTCAGATTGGTATAAAATGATCAGTATTTAGACACTCATCAATAACTTAAAGTTTACGCGTAAGATTATTGTTACGCGTAAGATTTCAACTTACCCCAGGGATTTTTGAACTTAACCAAAGAAACGTGCATTTCAATCTTCTACAAAGATCCATTACTACACAAGTGTTCAAAGATGTCTCAACCACCACATTACTACTTCTCTAATCCTCAGCAACAACATCAGCAGTATCAGCAACAACAATACCATCAGCAACAATCATATCAACAACCTTCACAATCACACTTTCATCAACAACCGTTTAATCCACAACCACAATATCTCATGATGCAACAACATCAAATCATTCCTCAACAACAACCATATCAAATGTCACAACAAAACAATCAGTATTCCTCCAAACAACCTCACTGGTTTGATAGAATGTGTGAAGTTATTACAACTCAACAATCCAGACATGAGGCAGGATCACTTGAAACACCTCCAATGCTAACACCGGGGAACTATGTTCAATGGTCAAGTCGATTCTTACGATTTCTTGAACTAAAGAAACCTCATGGGAAATTCTTGAAACAAGTGATACTTGAAGGACCATTTGAGTGGCCAACAAGATTTGAAATTGGTGATCCAACTGCTGATCCTCCACGTCCTCCTGGTGATAGACCTCTTCCAGAATCTCAACTCACAGAAGAACAGAAATTACATTGTGAAGCTGATGAGTATGCAATGGCTTATATACTTCAAGGTATACCTAATCCAATTTATCGAAGTGTCGATGCTCAGAAAACAGCCAAAGCTATGTGGGAACATGTTCATCTCCTTATGGAAGGCACTCAATTGAACAAAGATGATATGGAATCCAAACTCTACATGGAATACACTGACATCACAATTGAACCAGGAGAGTCACTTGAATCCTACTATCATCGTTTCACAAATGTGGTCAATGATCTGGAACGTCACAAAATCACAGTACCAAGGATCGCAGTAAACTCCAAATTCATTGGTAGTCTTGGCCCGGATTGGCATAAATATGTGACATTTGTTCATCAAACCAAAAATCTTCATGATGCTCCATATGGTTTGTTGTATGATTTTCTGAAACACCATGAACCTGAAGTGGAAAAAGATAGAGCTCTTCGAGGAAGATACTCACCATCACCAACACCAAATTCTTTGGCACTCGTAGCTCAATCTCCCTATGCTCCACCACCTATGTCTAATCATGCATATGTTCAAGAGCAAAACTACTTTAGTTATCCACAATCTTATACCTCGAACCAAATGGTCCCTTATGATTCATCTCCACAGAATACTTCTAATCAACTTGTTCCATTAAACAACAATGATGCAGTGTATTACTCCAACTCCAATGAAGCTGACGATGATGACTTTAATACGTTGAATCAGGGACTTGCTCTTATTACTCGTGCTTTCAGCAAATTCTCCAACAAAACAAACAACCGTCAACGTTCATCTTCTAACACAAGGAATCAAGCTGTTGTCAATGATGGAAGAGTGGAAATTCAGAATCGTAACTATGGTCGATCTGGTTCAGGAAGTTCTTCAGGAAATTTTGGGAATGGTCAGAGGTTTAATAACAATGGAGGGTTCAGAAACAACTCAGGATCTTCTCAGCAAAGGTCTGAACCAGTCGCAACTAGGAACTCCAACTCAGGGAATGCAGTGTGGTGCTATAATTGTAATGAACAAGGTCATATAGCGACAGCATGTCCTAAACCGAGAACTCGGGGTAGTAAGTTTCACAAGCAGGCATTACTCATGGCTCTTCAAGATGAAAAAGATGGACATTTCCCTGAACAGGATAACAACTTCATGGCAAATGTGAACAATGACGATGACATGGAAGATCTGGAAGCCAATGCAGCTGTGATGCTTATGGCCAACATGCAGGAACTTCAGTTTAATGATTCAGGTCCAATGTATGACACTGACGGCTTGTCTCAGGTACATGACCAAAAAGCATGCCTAATACATGAAATAGCCTCACCTTCTGCTTCTGAATCAGATATGGCGCAAGTTATTCCATCTAACTCATCTTCATCTTCTCAAACTGATGAACAAATAAACACAGTTGTCATATTTGATGATGACACAATTGTTTCATTTGATGATCCTATTGAGAATGATAAACATGATCATATAGAACAACATGAACCATCATTTGATCCAGACCCTGACCTCATATTGTTATCTAAACAACTGAATGCACAACAATTGCAAATCATAAAATGCAACGAGAAAAACAAAGTTTTAAAAGAAACAAATGCGACACTTGCAAGAGATATTGAGTGTTATAAAATTCAACTTTCAAATCAGGAAGACAAGATTAAACATGCAAAAAGTTTTGAAAAAGCTTTTCAAGATTCTTACAACAAAGAGCAAGATCTTCAACACAAAATGCAAGATTTAATTGAGTCAAACGGGAAGTTGATTTCTAAACTCGAAAGTGAGAAGTGTGAACTGAAAATGCAAGTTGAACGTCTTCAAACAGTACTTTCAAAAACAGAAACAGAATTGTCAAGTTGTAAAAAGGATTTTTGTGAACATAAAATACGAAAAAGGAAGTATATAGATAACTTACTCGGTGAGATTGTTGATCTTGAAAAACAACTCAAAGAATTTCGTAATATTGTTTACAAACATGGGAACTCTGTCATAACAATTCAGAAATTTACTTTAAAATCGAGACCCGATAAAGGATTTGCACTTGGCGATTTCAAATCAATGTTTCTTTACACGGCATTCAAAGAAATTCCTAAAATTTACAGTATGGACCATTTGCTTGATAATACGATTATGCGTGCTGTTGTTTTTGATACTGAGGAAGAAGAAGAACTTGAAGACGAGAGTCGATCAAAAATGAGTTATGTTCAATATTGGACACCATATGATTATTCAAAAGCTCCTCACATTTCTAAATCTTTTGTTCCTCAAAAGGAATTACCTGAGAAATCATGGTATGTCACTGAGTCATATGTTTCATCCTCTAATGCGGCCCCTGTCCAAACTGTAGCACAAATAAATGCTCCTTTACCATGATCTGGTGAACTTACACCTTTACCAAAAAATTATCGTGTCTTAAATTATTACAAAACTTTTATGGAAGACATCGAAATTTTGGAGGAAACAATTGAACGTAATTTTGAAATAAAAATTGAAACTTTTCAATCCGCTTACGAGCGAGAAAAGAGAGATATTTTTCAAAAACAAATGTTGCCAATTGTCAAACACCTCCGTCTATGTGCTACACGTTGGGAACAGGAACTTCAAAACGAGGTCAAAACTATGATAAACGTTTTCAACTCAACTGAAAATGAGATTTTGGTTCAAAAGCAAAGAAATAGAGTTTTAAAAAATGATGCTGATCGACTCTTTGAACAAATTCTCAATGCTGATATTTATTCTGTTATCATGAATGATCTCTATAAATCTGGTACTTCTATGCTTGTGGATGATCTTTGTGTGGATAATAACTTGTTGAATGTGGAAATAGAGACACTTAAACATGAAAATGACAAGCTGAGAATAACAAATGATGATGTGACAAAACAATTTTCAAAAGAAATTTGTCTTCTCAAACAAAGGCTTGAATGGTGTCAAGCTCAAAGTATTGATATGGAATTGAAATTTCAAAGTCAAAATAATTCAAACTCTTGTCAGCTTTGCAAAAATAATGAGTCTTTAAAAAGTCTGTGTCTCAAATACGAGAAAGAAATTGCGGATTTAAAAATTGAAAACGCCGAATGGCAACAAAACAGCGATGACATCAAATATTGCATTGGTTTACTTGAGTCTGATATTCAGGACAAAAATCACATCATCATTGATTTAAAAGAGAAAATTAAGCTACTTCAAAAAGGAAAGTTTGTTGACACCACGGTGATAGCACCAGGATTGTATCAATTAGACAAACTGCTAAAGAAAATTTTGTTCAAAACACTAATGTTGATAACTCCACTTCCACAGGACTAGTCTCCACTAGTAGCGTTAGCAGACCCAAGCGAAAAAGTAGCAAGAAGAATAGGTTCTGGCAACGTAAAAGAGGACAACTAGAAGCTCAAGAAGTAGAAGATCAACTTAGGAATTTGAATAAAACTCATGTTGCATCAGATTTAGATTCTAATCTGGCAAATTGTAATCAAAATCTACATGTAACGAATGATGAACCTTTGAATGTTTTGAATATTAATGCATCTTGTGTGATTTGTCGTAAAAACGTATCATCTGGTGATCATACAAAATGTATAGCTAATTCTCTTCTTAATCGTCATAAGAAACGTAGGACAAGCATTCCTTCTAGGCCCACTACTGCCTCTAAGTCTATATTAGGAAAGCCGCCGTCTACGGTTTCTAATGAAGTTGAAGTTACCCCCATAAGTGAAGAGAACAAATCTAGGAACAAGCCCATTACTAGTGAATTCACCAAAAAGAAAGCAAGAACTAGTTGGAATTGGCAACGTTGGTTACAATATAAACCAGACTTTAAATGGATTCCTAAGTTGTTGAATACATGTGCTTCTAACCAACAGGAACCCGCACTTTCTTTGGGTTCCACCTTTACTTCTGTTCCATCCGTGTCTTCTTCTTGTGATGCAGGTGGTACAGATTGTTCTCTGGATTGTTGATAGCGGATGCACCCGACATATGATAGGCAATCTCAAACTGTTACACAACTTTGTCTCAAAGTTCATTGGTACTGTCAGATTCGGGAATAATCATTACGCTTTAATCATGGGATATGGTGACTATTTCAGTGGGAACATTGAAATCAGTCGTGTTTATTATGTGGAAGGCCTTGGACACAACCTTTTCTCCGTTGGTCAATTTTGTGATGGGGATCTAGAAGTTGCATTTCGTGAGAAAACTTGTTTCGTTCGTGACTTACAAGGAAACGATCTAATGTCTGGCTCACGTGGTTCTAATCTTTATACAATATCAATGTCAGATATGATTGCTACATCTCCGATATGTCTTCTCTCCAAAGCAGAATCGACTAAATCTTGGTTATGGCACAAACGTCTTTCGCACTTGAATTTCAAAACTATGACTGAACTTGCTCGTCACAAACTTGTAGATGGATTTCCAAGATTCCGTTTTACCAAAGATCACTTATGTTCAGCCTGTGAACAAGGAAAAAGTACTCGGGCTCATTTTCCTTCAAAACCTGAGCAAAGTACGAATCATGTTTTACAATTGCTTCATATAGATTTGTGTGGACCGATGCGTGTTCAAAGTATCAACGGTAAATGCTACATACTGGTAATTGTGGATGACTACTCCAGATGGACTTGGGTTTATTTCTTACGAAGTAAAGATCAGGCTCCTTCAATGATCATCACCTTTCTCACTAAAATTCAAGTTCAGCTACGCAATACGGTACGAATAGTCAGAACTGACAATGGAACTGAATTTAAGAATCAGACACTTTGGTCATATTTCGAGAAAGTGGGAATTGAACATCAAACATCTATTCCTAGAAGCCCAGAACAGAATGGAGTTGTTGAAAGACGCAACAGGACGTTAGTGGAAGCTGCTAGAACAATGTTGATTAATGCTCAATTACCAGATTACTTATGGGGAGAAGCTGTTTCAACCGCATGTTATACCCAAAACCGTTGCATGATCACTAAACGCCATCGCAAGACACCTTATCAAATTGTTCACAAAAGAAAACCGAACATCGATTACTTTCATGTATTTGGAGCACTTTGTTATCCGAAAAATGATCGTGATGATTTAGGTAAACTTAAAGCAAAGGCTGACGTCGGAGTGTTCGTTGGATACTGTGAAAATTCTAAAGGTTTTCGGATATGGAATCGTCGAACAAGAGAAATTCAAGAAACCATTCACGCTAATTTTGATGAACTCACACAAATGGATTCTGAGCAACACAACTTAGGACCCGAATTCAACCGTCTTAACTCTCCGGACTCTTCGGCTGAACCATTGCCACTCAACCGCAAAGAATTGGAAACCTTGTTTGCTCCACTGTTTGATGATACAATTGAATACCGTCCTACTGAGGTGTCACCTAATTCCGCTGCTCAACCTGATAATAGTCCAGTACCTGACTCACCTCAACAAACAACAACAACTGTTGAGAAAGACGGTCCTCCAATTGCATCACCATTTATAGCAGAACAAACTGTTTCTAACTCCCGACAATCAGCTGAAGATCCTACACCACAATCAGTTCCACAACCCGCAGAGCATGATCCTGATGCGTTCTTTAACCCGTTTGCACCGGCTCCTACCTTTCCTGATATAGCTGAGTCGTCTACACGCAATTTGGATCCTGCTAACATGCGAGATACTTATCAACTACACCCTTCGACACACAAATGGACTCGAGACCATCCACTAGTTCATATTATTGGCCATCCAGATGCACCTGTAATGACAAGACAACGACTTCACACTGATGGAGAAACTTGTATCTATGCACTCACAGTTTGTCATGAAGAACCTAAGAACATCAAAGAAGCAATAACTTATGACAACTGGATTGAATCTATGCAAGAGGAATTTTAGCAGTTCATACGATTAGAAGTCTGGGAATTAGTTGAAAGACCTGACGGAGTCTTTGTCATCGGGTTAAAGTGGATTTGGAAAAATAAGCTAGATGCTGAAGGCACTGTTATACGTAACAAATCACGCCTGGTAGCGAAAGGATACTCCCAACTAGAAGGACTTGATTTTGCTGAATCCTTTGCTCCAGTGGCTAGACATGAAGCTGTTCGGATCTTTTTGGCCTATGTTGCACACAGGAACATGGTTGTTTACCAAATGGATGTGAAAACAGCATTTCTTAATGGAGAACTCCGTGAAGAAGTTTATGTAAGCCAACTAGACGGCTTCGTTGATCCTGAGCGTCCTAATCACGTTTACCGACTCAAAAAGGCACTCTACGGACTTAAGCAAGCCCCACGGGTGTGGTATGACAAACTGTCCACTTTCTTGCTGGCCAATAAATTTTCTAAAGGTTCGGTGGATCCAACACTATTTACAAAAACCTACGGGGAGGACTTACTTGTTGTTCAAATATATTTCGATGACATTATTTTTGCCTCAACAAAAAGAAGTTACTCTAATGATTTTGCAAAATTAATGAAAGATAATTTTGAAATGTCCATGATGGGTGAACTTTCGTTCTTTCTAGGACTACAAGTTCATCAATCACCCCGTGGAATTTTTATAAATCAGTCCAAATATGCTCTAGAAATTTTAAAGAAACATGGAATGATGACTTGTGATACTTATAATACACCAATGGGCTATACCACAAAACTAGATGCTGACTTACATGGGACACCTGTTGACCCTACCAAATACCACAGTATGATTGGGTCACTCATATATCTCATAGCTAGTAGACCTGATATAGTATTTGCTGTCTACATGTGCTCTCGCTATCAGTCCAAACCAACTGAAAAACACCTCAGTGAGGTTAAAAGAATCCTTCGATACATAAAGGGAACCATTAACTTGGGAATCTGGTATCTGAAGGATTCTTGTTTTGAACTAATTACTTTTTCAGATGCTGATCATGCAGGATGTTTAGACACACGCAAAAGTACATCTGGTGGATTACAGTTTCTCGGAGACAAACTTGTGTCATGGCAATCAAAGAAGCAGGATTGCACATCACTGTCGTCAACAGAATCTGAATATGTAGCCATGTCTGCTTGTTGTGCTCAAGTCATCTGGATGAGATCACAACTTAAGGATTATGGCTACCTATTCAACAAGATTCCAATCTACTGTGATTCCAAAAGTGCCATTGCAATCTCCTGCAACACAGTTCATCACTGCAAATCCAAACACATTGATCTCCGTTATCACTTCATCAAAGAGCATGTTGAAAAGGGTACCGTTGAACTGTATTTTGTTGGGACTGAGTACCAATTAGCGGACTTACTTACCAAATCTTTAGCACCATCAAGGTTTGCTAGTCTAGTTCACCAAATTGTTATGCGATGTTTGACTCTAGATGATTTGGAAAAGTTTTTAAAACACAATTGATTGTCAAACATCAAAACTATCTTTGTAAATATCTTTTCAAAAACAAAATACAAAAATATAAAACCAAACAAAAAACACAAAAAGATTTTTGTTCTTTTTCTTGCAATTAAGGAAAAAAAAAATCCAAGTATATACCACCTCTTTCAACACTATTTTATAAAATGTCTTCAATTATTAAAAACAAGTGTTGAGGGGGAGGAAAAGTAATTTTAAAATTTCTCAAAATATTTACTTTATACTTGCATTTTACCAAAATATATTACGTTTGTTATCAAAAGTGATGCTTCAAAAGTTTTTTCGGGATACTCACCTTGACCATTATAATAAATTTTTAAGTTTTGAAAAGACTTTGGTCTAAGGTCGAGGGGGAGTAAAATTCCACAAGTTGTTCTCGTCATAAACTTGGTGTAGTTAACATAAGTTAAATATGAGAGTTAATATGGGCATTAGGTTTGTATGTAACATAAGGTTAAAGGGCCAAATGTGTCAAAATATGAAACTTGTTTTACCACTAGTCAAAACACAATTTGACCGGTCATTCAATACACTGTTAACCACATTTACTACTCACACCAACCATCATCAACGATCCAAAATCATACTATTAATCCGATCATCAATCTTCAAATCTGTAAGTACCATAACGTTTTGATCATGATTCTATACAAGGGTTTTAAATTTTATCTTAATCCAACGGCTAAATTTGTCTTAATCGTTAAAATTGATCTTGGGTTTTGCGTAAACTTAAACCCAGAAAATTGTTGTGTTCAGGGCTAAATTTGTTGATGGGAAATGTTCTTAGGATGATAATAAACATGTCACTAAACTCCAATTGTGCCCAGATTCATTAATTGTTGAAAAACAAATTTAGGGTTCTTCGTATGATTTGGGTGTTTTCGTGTAACAATGTTTCGATACAATTAATTGGTTAGGATATTGTTAGAAAGTGTTTAGGATCATGTTATTGTGATTCAATTGTTTCAGAAACAAGTATTGTTCATGAATCGTGGATTTAGGGTTCGAACACACTAGCAGCTTTGATCTTTTGATTCCATGGATAATAATTGTTATGATTTGGTCCACTTGATCCTTAGGGTGTATGTTACACTTTCCCTAATCCAATATTAACCCAGAATCATGTTTGATTATGATTGTGATTATGTGTTCATACTATCCTACGCGTAAGATAGGATTAAAGCATGATTACGCGTAAAATTGTGTGTATTAAGAGTGTTGGTATGAATATTGATCAGTGGTTGTGTTTCACACTTTCAGGAATCAAAAGACACAATTTTTCAAAAGGTGATTTACGTCTAAAAACGTTTCTACTCATAATATGTTCATCCTACGCGTAAGATTGAATCTTACGCGTAAGATTCGACTCAGTTGAAAAAACCTGTCTTGGATAAGACAGTGTTTTACGCAAAAGATAAACTTACGCATAAGTCTTGATCTTACGCATAAGTCAAAACCTACGCACAAGTTATATCTTACGCATAAGGTTCAATCCTTTGCATAAGCTCTAATCTTACGCATAAGATATAATCCTACGCGTAAAATTAAGCCTACGCAAAAGATTGAACTTACGCGTAACATATAAAGTTATGCGTAGACTTTGCACCTACGCCTAATATCATTTCTTACGCATAAGTCATGTTATGCGTAGGATTTCCAACTTACGCGTAACATTGTCAAAATTCATGAAATTGTCTAAGTGTTGTAATATTTCAAATGTGTAATCTCTTGTAATGATAAACTCATGTTGTAACTAGATTGTTATAAGTTTCTACCAAGTGTTAACTTCTAAAAACACAAGTTTGTCTTATAACAAAAGTTTTTACACACAAACACCCACTGATCAATTCAAAAAATGTGCACAATAATATAATTGAATGTCTGAGCTAACAAAGTAAATCATTGCTGTGTTTATGTTTGTTTATGATCAATTCAGATGGCAGAACACAATGACATTCCTTATGGACCAGAACCTGAACCAAAACTCTCATGGGAAGAAACCTTTCCCGAAGATTACACCAGAAAGATAGGCAAGAACAACCTAAGAATCAACTTCAACAAAATCACATGCAATGAATCTTCATGCATTGTGGTTGTGGATGCTCTTCTCTATCACCCTAACAAGATCCTGTTCACTAAGTCAGCATCAGTAGCCTGCTTCTACATACACCAATTCTGGCACACACTTCAGCTAGACCTTGGGGAAGAATCCTTCACTTGCATGCTTCACAACAGACAAGTTACTGTGGACATAGATACACTTAGGAATGTCCTTGGGTTACCCGAACTTGGTCCAGATGAAGAATATGATCAAGTACCTAACGAGGAAGAGCTGATAGAGTGGTTACGGGATATTGGCTACGATGAATCAGAAGAAGTAGTGACAAGACACTCTAGGGTCAACATCAGATTTCTTCCACAACCATGGAGAACCCTGTACATTCTGATTGCCAAGACCTTATCTGGCAGAGACACAGGTCATGAACACCCCAAGCTCCAACACCTCAAACTCTTCTGGGCCGTGGCAAACGTCAAGAAAGTGGACTATGCCAGCATTATTTGGGAAGACCTTGTGTGGCACATACAACACAAGACCACCAACATTCCATTTGTTCGTTTCACCAAATTACTCATCGAAAGCTTCCTTCGTGAGTATGACGATATTCCACAAAGACTTGATGATGAAGCCAAGCACACTTTCAGAAATGAGGACACTCTCAGACAGATCAAGAGACTTGACACCAGCACACGTAAGCAATGAAAGAAATTTCCCGATTGTCTCTTGAATGCTAAAGTGAAGCTTTGCAAGAATTACAAGTACTACCTTCAAGCTCTCGATGAAGACAAAGTTGGTTTCTTAGACGAAGTTGTTCTACCATCGTTCATGCAGAAGAAGGGGAAGAAAGGTAGCAAGTCTGGGAGCTCCGACAGTTCTACCAAGTCTAAACAAAAGAAGAAAGGTACACTCAAGCAAAGAATTCCTGTCAAGAAACCTGCATCCATTCCTGAACCCACACCACCAACTTCTCCAAAACCGCCTGACTCTGAAATCGAATCCGACGAAGGTCCAGTTTACAGGGAAGCCTATGCTAACATCGACAAGGAGGTTAGTCTTGAAGATATTGATGATAAAGACTTGACGTTCGAAGATTGGGAGAAAAACACTGATGAATTTGCTGATAATGCTAAATACCCAGCAGATCTCAATCAAAGACCGTTCATTGAAGAAGAGACAAAATTGGAAGAAGAAAGGATCAGGAAAGAGAAGCTGAAGGAACCAATGACTGCTGAACAAGAGTCTGCTCACTCAAACATAGGTCTTTCAGTAGAAGAAGAAAATGAAAGAACTCTTAAGATGGGTCTCCTCCACAGCAAGATAGATGCATTCCAAGCTGATCAACCTCCACCTCCATTGTTCTCTCATACTACAGAAGCTGGTGGATCTAGCAGCATTCCTGATTCTACTACAGGAACCAATGTTGATATGGTCGTCTACGACAATCCTTCAGTATCACCCACAGACATAGAAATGTTCAATGCTTCAGCTACAGGAGAAGAGGAAGAGGAAGATCACATGGATACTGATGCTCCATATCTGTTGATTGTGGAAGAAATGGAGCTCAGAGAAAGGGCTCAAGAAGCAGAGTTAAAGAAAAAGCAAGAAGCTGAAGAGGCTAGGCTTGAGGAGCTTGCACAAGCCAAATTGGAAGAAACAATCCTTATGGAGGAAAGCAGAAAGGCTGAAGAGGCAGCCAAGCTGGTAGAAGATAAGTTACGAAAAGAAGAAGAAGCCAAGCTTGCAGAAGATCTGAGGCTTAAGGCAGAAGCGGCCAAATTAGCCGAAGAACAAAAGCTTAAGGCCGAGGCTGACAGACTGGCTGAAGAACAAAGATTGGAAGAGGAAGCATCCAAAGTAAAGAATGTTGAACAACCCGAATCACAAAGAGGAGATGATAAGGACGTTAGCACCAACATTGAATCTTCACAATCATCTCCTCCAGCATCCGAATCTACTCATGACGAATCAATCAAGAAACCCGCAAGTACCAAAGCCTCTGCTGTCACAACTCGTAAAATTCTGGTCATTTCTCAAAGTTTTCAAAATCACTATTCATCAAAACACTATTCATCATTTTACTATTCATCATTTTCGAGGTCAATTTGATATTCTGAGAAGCATTCAAAAATTTTACTATTCACCAAACACTATTCATTTCCAGAAAGAAAATACTATTCACATGCATTGCTTATTTCATCGTAAATTTTGTTTACGAGTACTTAAATCCGCGTAACCGTATTGGTTCAGGTGCGAATTCATACATTATCATTAGGAACACTTCATACGGACTAGAAATAGTCTACATATCATCATAATAGCATGTGCATACTATACCACTCGTAGAATATTCATATTATTATTTTTAGTACGTTTAACGTTTTACGTTTATTTCTTTTAATTAAACGTTAACCCACGATAAATAAATATAACCAACATATCTAAATATTCCCACAATGGTCCCGACATATTTTTATATCCATTTTATCATCATAAAAGTTATAATATTCATTTACCCAGTATTTTGGAAATTTATTTTATTTATAACGTAAGTTTATAAATATTACGACGGTTTTCATGAAAACTAAACAATAATCACCCGAACACTCAGTAATTGTACCCAACATATTTTTAACATTTTTACAACTTTATTTTATCCCGAATAACTTTGCTAACATTTATTTCTATCAAACCCGGTACCCAATTTTTAACTAATAACACAAATATATCTTAAATCTTACACTAAAATCCTAATTAAATTAAAACTACCCCAACCGCCCCCCCCCCCCCCCCCTCATCCACCAAGGCCGGCCCCTAAAGTCCTCACCAAGGCTAAATTTATACACTTTTCTTAACCTCATGCATTTATGTATCAATATTAAACCATAAACCTCTAAAACTTATACCAAAACCAATAACCAAAATCATATCATAACTTTTCAAGATCCAAAAGTTTTCTTCCTTTCCTTCTTCCTCTCAAAACCCACAACCCAAATTCATACCAAGACCATAATCCATTATTCTTCAAAGATCAAAGCATAAAAGTTGTTCATTTTATCATCCTAATCAAGATTCTTGCAACATAAACACAAGTAACACAATATTTCTCATCATCTAATCACCTATTATTTCAAAGTGAGTTATCAAATTTATTTTCATGATTTCATCAAATTAATACTTGTATCTTATGGTTTTCATGCTTAATTTCATGTACAAGTTAGCTATACCACATTATTTTTGTTAACTTTTTGAACATACAAACCCTAGATTTTGATTTTGGTGTTCCTTTGTTAAATTAACATGATTAGTAGTGATTAGGAACCCATGGCACCCTAAGAAGGTGTATGGTAGGATTAGTATAGCTTTGTGGTGTTTGCAAGAGATTTGGTTTAAGTAGAAACTAGTTTTGAACATGAAAAATGGATTTGTAACAAGTATTTATACATTCTGTCCTATTTTTGTAAATCCAGGAAAATCAGTAAACATAAAGTAAACTTTGGCAAAATTTTTAGAAAATACTTTCAAAAACGAATCCGTAGGCGAAAGAACGGATTAAAAAGAGTTTATAACGAAGAAGTTATGATTTTTGCAAGTTTATTGACGAAAAGTATATTTTCTGAAAATTGTTTCTGTTGGACGTTTTTCGTCGGACAAAAAGAGGCTTTAGACGTAACCCGGAGGAGCCAAGCTTTCCAAAATATGTTACTACATACTAAGACGTAACCGTGGATGTAAAGAACAAGAAAAACGGACTTATAACGACAAAGATATTCACGTTTCAATATCGACAAAAACTCACTATAATTGGCAGCTTTTAATAGAAATAATAATAATACTACTTCTACGTACTAAATTCTAGATTTTCTAGAAATACTACTAAATTGCCGATATTTATAACTAAAGAAGTACTTATGCTTATGAGCTTATTTTTGCGACCATTAGATGTTACTTCAAGGTTTTCAAGACGAAGTATATAACACTAACTTTCTATACATATATATTACGACAAGTTTACACAAAACTAGTTAAGACTTATTATTTTTCTCAAGTATGGAATGTATTTTCATAAGCCTATAACTAGTATATTTTCAAGTTATGAGTGGTATAGTTAGCATGTGCATGCATATTCTCTACATCATTTCATGATCTAAATTAGATCATATTCATTCATCATAGGTTGCGGTTGATTCAGTCCTTGTTGTCCTTATCATTCCATTGCATTGTACTATCACTTCGAGGTGAGTCATAGTCCCTACTCTTTTATACTTGTTTTAACGCTTTAGGGGAGATACATGCTAAAGTACTTACTTACTTGTGCAAATACTCAAAACATCTATACTTGATTACATTGGTTTTTTTTTACAACACTTATACTTGATTTCATACATACATGATTGTGTTATACTTAACTGCGTTATACTAAATTGTGATACTTCCAGTGGCCTCAAATTAAGTTGTTGGGTGACCATTGAGACTGCCAGTGGCTCTAAATTAAGTTGTTGGATGACCAATGAGACTATCTTGTGGCTCCAAATTAAGTTGTTGGATGTCCATTAGCTTTGATACATCATACACGTGAGGTCTTCGGAGATGAAGTGTAGACTCATGACTAATTGCTTAACTGTTTTAAACAAACTCTATGAACTCACCAACCTTTGTGTTGACACTTTTAAGCATGTTTATCTCAGGTTTGTAAGGCGATAGCAGGTATATGGAGCTGAGAGTCTTAGGGCATGCTTTTGGAGACTTTCGCTTTTATCGTTTACCATTCGATACACTTTAAAAACTTATGTATTATTCTACTTTGGGATCTTTGTTTTGTAAACTATGACTTTTATCTATTCGAATGGTAACTTTTCAAAACGTCTCATTTAGAGGTCGTTTTCTATATCTTGTACTTTGTGCCTTGAAGTAGCATCCCAATGACATTATCGTTCCGCTGCGATATTTTGGGGGTGTTACATCTGCTGCATCCAAGTTGATAAAGAAAGCGTTTAGAAGAGTTCATGATAAGAAGAAAAACAAACTGGAAGATCAGGTTGCATCACTAGCAAGCCAAGTTGCTGAACTGACGAAGCTTAATACGAATGTCCAGGAGCTGCAAGAAAAGGTTGACACCTTCTTAGCTAAGGATGTGCAAGAGAACTTTGAAGCAACATTAGCTGCTCAAGCACATCAGTATATGGAACAACACTTAGTGGCTGAGTTGAAAGAATTGCTGGCACCTATGAGAGACGAACTCACCAAGTTTGCAGAATAAGCAGTCAAGAAAGTAATCAGATCTACCTCATTTACTCTTCGTGCTGACAAATCAACTTTACCACAACCGGGGTTATCTATGGACGAATTAGAAGCCCAGCTCTTAGACAAATTGGCAAGTAAGTTCACATTGTCACCTGAAGAAGCTAAAGTCCTGGAAGCTTTGAAAGCCAAGATGTCAAAAGAGACTTGCAGCACTGAGGCCGATAAACTGAAACGTCCAAGAGATGATGAAGATCAGGATCCTAACTCTCAGGCAAAGAAATAAAAGTAAGCCGAAGGACCCTCATCTCTACCAAAAGAACCGGTCATTCCTCCAACTACAACAACATCTACACAACAACCTAAGGCATCTGGTTCCGGTCCCAAAGCACATGACCATTTTGAATATACAGGCGGAGACGAGATTCCTCATACCGATGAAGTACCAGAACCGTCATCTACAAAGAAGAAAGAAAGGAAACGACAACATCATCAGCACAAACCGGACACCTCGTCAAAAGGCTCAGAACCTAAGAAACCAAAACCCGTTCTCAAATGGCTAGACGAAGACGAAACTGCCGATTACTCCTTGTTTGACAAGATGATCAATTCGCAACCACCACTTGCATACAATCAAGAACCTCTCGATGGTCGAACAGTGGAATACGCTCAGTTGATTCAACAAAAGTTTCATATGAAAAAGATGAACAAGAAAGAGCTACGAAGAATCAAAAATGATGCGTTCAATCTTCTTAAAGATCGGTCTGCTAACTCCATCGAACTTGAGTACCATCTAGAAAATATTGCTCGAGCTATGTCAAGCAATATTGACTGGATCAATCCCGAATCTTACGTCGATCCGGTCACAAGGAAAACCGCACCATACATAACTGACTGG
Organism: Artemisia argyi; assembly: GCA_030686995.1. Classification (NCBI taxonomy): domain Eukaryota; kingdom Viridiplantae; phylum Streptophyta; class Magnoliopsida; order Asterales; family Asteraceae; genus Artemisia; species Artemisia argyi. Next base: position 61,051,686 of record CM060692.1, on the reverse strand, counting down.
TCCAAACCACTGCCTATGATTGGGAAGCCAAAGGAACCAAAGATCCCTTACAAGTTCTTCTTCAACAACGACTTGGAATTTCTACAACACGGAAGCAAGATTGAGAAGAAGTACGCTACATCACTTACCTTCCTACCTGCAGCCAGATACCTCAACAATGCCATCGAAGAAGAAGCCTCTAACTTGTTCATCGATAAAGTTATTGACTATGACCGGAACGCACTCTATGGCATACATCATTGACCAGATAACCGGGCACAGTATTATCGAAGCAGCAGACTCAATCCGACGATGGGAAATGTGACAAGTGAGTTGAAGATAGTCTCGATTCAGTTCATTTCAACTGTCTCTCACTTTGGGTACCCCTTCCTCAGCAAAATAGTACTCAAAAGACTTGATGAAAAAGAGTACGAGATTTCCGAGTCGGACTTTCCACGATTACTCCTCAACGACATAGAAGATATGTACCTACTCAAAGTTCAAGGAAAGCTCTGCAACCTGCCCAAACCTATGCAGCTTGCCTTTATCACAGCTCTCCTAATATTCATCAGGCAGATAGTAATCAGAGAAAGAGTAGAAGATCTTCAACTGGGAGTGGAAAGTTATCAGAAGAAGCTGAATCTCACCGAACCTAATATGTTCGACATCCCCAACCTTCAACATCTATCTCAATACTCCTTGATCAGGCATCCGGCATTTGGGTTTACATACCGTAGTGTAAACGGTCGTAACTGCTTCATGGCCTATGAAGAACTCCATAAGTTCTGTGATGAAACCCTAAAGTTCGTCAGAGATGGAATCAAAAGCAGATTAGATGACATTGCACTGGGTAAATCCAAAAGGTGGAATACCAATGAGGCCAGGGATGCTCGCAGATTCATTAATAGGATTGAGAATCGGTTGAAGCGCAGGGATCAGTTTCGGAGATTGGAAAGCTATGTTGGAGGCAGACCTGGATTTCCGGTGTTGACATTTCAGAGACCTGAATGGTAGCAAAGTTGTAAGAACTTGATTTGATTTGTCATATTACTATACTTCATAATGGCTTGTGCACACATTACAGTGCACAACCCGAACATGTAAAGAAAGGACCCTGAGGTACGCATCAGTGCCTCAATCCTAATATAAGGAGCGAAGGCTTCTTACTTTTGAGTAGAATTAATCAAATGTTTATGAATTTTTCATAATTCTGCTCAAAAGGACAAGTATTTCACCTCAATAAGACCTAATCACTTGTTGAGGGGGAGCACTTGTCAAAAACAAAATATTTTGTTCTAAATCAAAAGTTCTTGGTAAATCTCCCCATAAGACTCAAAAAGGCATATTTTAATCTAAAAGATTGTCAAAAACATCATGTCATATGCTATTTTTGAGGGGGAGAAAATGAAAAAGTGATTAAAATATAAGTAGCCAAAAGGCTAAAAGTTGTATCATGTGCGAGCTAGACTCAGAAATGACCCAGGAATTGACGGACAATAAAAGTTAGTAATATCGAAAAGACTTATCCTTGACGGGTAATAACATCAAGTTAGTTACTAGAGCTAGTTGTCACCTAAAAGCTGACAATGTACCTCTTTAACTAACCACGTAAGCGTGTCTCGAAAAGGATTTATCTTAGTAGAAATGTACCGTCTCGAGAAACTTTCTGTGGACTTGACTAGGCCGGGTAATAACTTCAAGCTAGGTTAACTAGTGATGTAAGCGTGTCTCGAATCGGTCTTGTTCATGGAAAGTGGATCAATTCAAAATGCTTGCTCCTCCCGCATGTGCAAATTTATTAAATACTTATGAGCACATGTGAAGGGGGAGCCCTTCAAAAGTGTACACAAAACTCTCAAAGTATTAACCAAAATATTTGATTATCACAAACACTTTGAGAGATTTTCAATCAAAAGTTTCTTGGCTACTGTCGGAGTTATAAGGTGATTAAGATAGGAAAAACCGTCCTATGATCCGCCAGAGCCGGAGGGATCTACCCAAGGACATCTCCCATAGTTAGAATTAGAAGTCCTTAGGTATGATACGAAAATGGAGAAAAGAATGAAAGGGAAAGAAGGAGTTGAAGAATTAAAAAGAAAAGTAAAGAAAAGGGTGAAAAGAAATAGCCCTCCATATGTTCAACCTTAGGGCAGACACCGGGTTCAACTCATATGATACTGGGTGTTGCTAAGGCGACATCGGTATTGAAGATAAAGTCGTCATGGACCCAGTGACGCAATGCACTAAACCTTCTTAATCACTCAAATTCTCTTAAAAGAACTTGTTTCATTCTCACGGGGAACTAGTGTAACCTATCGACCTATCTCTTAGAGATGGTTGATATTGAAGTAGGAGACCCCTCCCTAGTCTCCGCATAGGAAACCTAAGTGTGCACTTATAGAGTCTAGAGCCTTGAGATACATCAAAGATCTCTTAGGAACACTTAGTATTTCTACAACTGGTGTTCTACATCAATGGACACCAGCTGTAAATTATCGAGTCCTTCGCAGATCTTAGCAATCTGCCGAGAACGTTTATGAGAGGATTACTTATGTATATCTCAATGATTGAACAGAAATCCTGCCAGGGTCAACATCAAACAGCCCTGACAGCAGGTCACTTCGGTAACCCCACAAGGGTTACGCTTAGTGTTTGCGGTGGTTCCATAACGGTCTACAGTCGTGGAGTGATCCCCAGCGACTCACCCAGTCATTGAGCTACTTAGTAGGTCTCGTAAGCTCCTTCGAGAGTATCTGATATGGGAACGGCCTTGATAAGGATTAGAAGGAATCTTCACACTATGCTGTTGACGAATTCTAATTCCTTATCTGTAAGTACCGGTTATTTATTGCTAACTGTTTACTTGCAGGTACCTCACTTCCATGATGGTAGATTCCAACATGCTCATACATACATCTTGAAGCAAATAATAGCTCCCCCAAAGATCTTAGCACCACAAAGTTCAAAGAAAGATTCTACGTCAATAAAGAAAAATCTACAAAGTATAAAGACTAAAAGATCTCAGAATATGAAAAGGAACTTCGTGTACGTGAAAGTCAAAGTCCAAAGATGTATGAGTATGTTGGAATGGCGGACAACCACCACAGACGCAGGAGTGACGAATGGCAGACTACTTCATAACACAATCACTACAGCATCACCAAAGAACAAAGACATAGAGCAAAGTGCATTGATTATACAACAAATTTTGAAGACGTCTAAAGTTTCACATGTCACAAGTCAACGACAAAGATGAAGACGTCATGCAACCGTGATGACCGACCCTTAGGGGGAGATTGTTGGGAACATACTTTTGTATTTTATTCAAGTCTCGGTCATTACCTTTTGTAATAGGTTGCTTAGTTATATAATTCATGATTTATGTTACAAGGCTTATGTATTTTAGGTCCAATGGGCTTGAGGCCCACGTTTACTAGATGAAAGAGGGAGGAAGGGAATGTTGCCCTACTCCTCCCTTATAAATACTAAGCTTATGTAAACATTATTCTTGTTGGTTATTTGAATACATTAAGGAAACTCTTGCAATTACTTTTCTCTCATTCTTATAATCAACCATCTCTCATTCTCATCTAATTTCTCATACTTGTGTTTACAAAATGGTGACCTAACAGGTTGGATGAAGATTCTTCGAGATCCTTGTTCGAGCTTTTAAGCTTTACAATGACGAAGACTTGGATATCTAGTTATTTTTGGGATTCTTCCTTCTATTACCACAAAATAACTATCATTTTAAGGACTTACGTTGTAGTGCTCAGTGTCACACGTAGTTGTGGATATTCAAGAGGTGATGTACGTCTTATACTTGATGGTTGGTTGGTTGAAGAGTATTAAGTACTTAGGGATTCGATGTTGCACGAACTCTCTACACCGCTCTTAGTCACACGTTAGTGCAAGCTTAAGTCACAAGTTCGGGTTATTTTACTTCAATCTCAAGTTCATCATATTGGGTTTTTCTCCAACAGTAGTCACAACATATAGCTGACAGAATGATAATGGGGTTGGTAATGAGTTAGCAGAGAGAAGAAGAAAAGAGAGAGATGACGTTTGAACACAACGGTTCAAGCCTCGTTCTTCAACATTATGGCGTCTATAGAAAACACTTCAGGCCCCATTCCTCAAAGAAAAGAAAGGTGTACGTGTCATTGTGCCTTATCTTTGGAAGAAGAGAAATCTTCTTATTTATGACCATTCTCATCAACAAGCTTCGTGCTTTTCCCATGTTCGTACAGTCATCAAGTGGATAAATGTGCATTGGATTATATTTTTGTGCTTCACTTATTCTATCAAAAATTGCAACAAGCATATGCAATTTTTGAGGGGGAGAATGGAAAGGATGAAGAAACTACATGTTGATGATGTTTGTAAAATGGTCATTCGGCTCTTGTATGCAGATAGTTACTCCATCTAAGGTTTAACACATTTCAACAAGTGGTTTAAGAATATTATAAGCTTAATTGAACTCTACATTTTCTAAGCCACTGATGAGGAGAACAAAGAGGGACTGCTTCAAGAGAGCTTTAATCATCATCTTCTTCGCAGTAGTTTTTGGGCCTACACACATATTTATGCTGCACCTGCTATATCTCAAACATCACGGAATCTCAACTATGGCAAAAATGTCATTGCGTGCCATTTTTGAGGGGGAGATAAAGAAGAAGATGGTTAACATCAAGACCCTCAAACGTGATCATGACTTTAATGTATTGAATCTATAAAAGGGGATGGTCAGTTTGAGGGGGAGCCGATTCAGAAACTTCACAAGTTCTTGAAGAAGCTCTTTACATATGATGGCCTAATTGGGGGGGAGCAAACTCAATTAGTCATCATCTCATGACTCCTGAATACTTCAATTCAGGACTCGTGAGGTTTATTGACATCTTTTCACGGGTTGATATTATTATTGATGACTGGCTTTCAGTTAATGCTTCATGTACACATCATTATGATGATTCCGATTAATCGTAACCATCAGGGGAGAGAAATGTGTACATCAAGGATGCACAACAGGTTCACATGATCGGGCTTAATCATTTATTCTGGAGTTGGTATCCACAGAGATGATCAGTGCTTCAACCTGTTACTTTGGTGTTAACGTTTTCATTTGTGTTGGGTACATGTGTGCATTATGGGCTGACTTGGGATATGTAATATAACTGGAATGCATTTAGTGAGATGAAGATGTTGATATTCTATTCCCAATGAACAACCTTGAAGAAGGTCGAGTCTACAGTCTGCTCTACATTTTCCGCTGTGTGTTAGAAGACTAAAGACGATATGCATTTAATTATCAAAAGACTTCTTCATATTCAAGGAACTCATCAGAAAGGTTGTCAGTCTGGGGGAGAGCACTAATTAGGGGAGAGTGAAAAGTCTGAGTTAATCCCTAATTAGATGTTCTCGTATTGCTCTTCAGCAAGTTGATTCTCACATGATATATTTGAGCTTATTTTGTTCCTCTCACAAGATTTCAAGTATATGGGCGTAATATGTGTTGCTGATTCTGAGGTGTCAAAACCAGCAAGGGGGAAGAGATGTGAGAAACAGTTTCTGATGACAAAAGATGTACACAATTGATTGTGTGTATACTTCGGGTTTCTGAGCTTCATATAATGAGACTGATTGCATCATTTCAACTACTTGGGGGGAAGTGGTCTCGGGATACTTTTTGGTACGCATTACTTCAGCCTTCAATAGGAAGAAAGTTGAGAAGAACTATTCAAGCGTGAGATGATACGTTGCTGATCTATCAAAGCTTCACAATGAGAAGGGTCAAGTTCAAACGACTATTCAGGAGCCTCGAAAGCTTTGGTGGAGAAGGTTTAAGAGATGTTGACTACTGACTTCTACAACATGCAGACCGATATCCTCTTTTCGGCATTGAGGTTAACATCTTCTTAAACTGCATAATATCCTTTGTGCATATTTTAAAACCAAAAAGAAAATAGAAAAATATAAAACCAACAAAAACCATAAAAGTTTGTAAAATATAAAAACTCAAAAAATATTCTTCTCGCGACATGTCTCTCATATAATCAATATTATGTACGTTTCTGGAAATGTCATTCAATAATGGCACGAATTCATACATATGCTTGAACGAGAGTTTTTTTTTTTTTTTTTTTTTTTTTTTTTTTTTTTTTTTTTTTCTATCTTTTTATAATAATGTTTTCTAAAAACATGTCGTTTCTTAAATAATTTCTTTCAAAATGGCTTGCAGTCATTTCAGGCTGTAACCCGCGCTTAAACTCATGGCTTACAGTTACTTCAGACTGTAACCCGGACGTCAAAAATATGGCTTGCTATTACTTCAGATAGCAACCCGGTTTTCAAAATGAGGAAAACACGTCGCCAAAAAGGCGGTTGTTCCTAGCAAAGGGTGCAGTTCATCCGAGCGTGAATTACTTTACATTCATGCACCCTCGATCTAATGTACGCTTCAGTGCATTATTTCTTGATAAAGAAGAGAAATCTTCTTTTTATCGCCAAATACTTTCCCTTCTATGATTTTTCCGGAAAGTATTTGTGCAAAACTTGGTGGTACCATGAGATTTTGATTGAAAATCAATTTGAACTCAAACTTTGATAAAGTTTTTCACTCAATCAATGACATTACTTATTTATGTTTTAAACATCCGTCATTGATTGAGGGGGAGGGTGATTTCTCAAAATTTTATGTATCATCAAAACTCCCCATACTTTGTACAAAACAAAAGAAACAAAACGATTTGTGATGGTTATGTGTCAGAGTGAGTACATTTTCAAAGAGTTTTCGTTAAAACTTTAAATCTTTTGTAAACTCTTCAAATCTGACACATAACAACCTCCCTCACAGATTGAGGGGGAGCATGAAAAAGTTCCTTTTAAATCAGAACATATTAAAACTTACCGCATTTCTCTCCCAAACGTTTTCTAAACTTATTTAAATCAATTGAGATCAAAAATCTCGAAAGATTTGAAATTTTTGATTGGGGGAGAGAATATGATTTAAATATGAAATATGATAATCAAATGTGATCTTTTTGACTCAATAATAGGCTCCCACATATGTGCTAAACACTTTCGATTATCGATGCACATATTGAGGGGGAGCGAAAGGCGTTTGTGGAAGTAATACCTAAGACCGACCATTTATCTTTATGCATGAAGTTATAAGGTTGGTTAAGGTTAGGTATGAGTTCCCATGATCCACCAGAACCGGAAGGATCTTCCCAGGGACAATCCTCTAGATAGATTAGAAGTCCTTAGGAATGATTGAAAAAAGGAGTAAAGTGAGAAAGGGAAGAGTGCGGACTGAGATAGAGCTAGGACTGGAACAAACCCAGCAAGGTTCTAGTGGTGAAGTCTCGGTAAGCACTGAAGGGGTTGAAGAATGAAAAAGAAATGTAATGAGAAAGGGTGAGAAGAAATAGCCCTCCATATATTCAACCTTAGGGCAGAAACCGGGTTCAATTCATAATCTACTGGCGGTTACTAAGGTAACACCGGTATTGAAGACAAGACGTCATGGACCCAGTGACGCACTGCACTAACTTCCCAACCACTCAAGTTCTCTTAAAAGAGCTTGTTTCATTCTCACGGGGAACCCTGTGCAATGTATCGGCCGCTCATTGCGAGCTATGTTGATACCTAAACAGGAGACACCTCCCCAGTCTCCAGGAGCGGATCAAAACGCACTATTGAGTCTAGAGCCATGAGATCATCCATAAATCTCGATAGGACACATTCCAAATATGCTTATTATTTCACACAATGTGGAAAATAAGATAAAATATTTAGAGTCCTACGCATTATCCTTGTGGTATTGCCAGAACATCCGAGTGATATGAAAATATTCACGATGAAGATGGAAATCCTTCTAGAGCGAACATCTTTCAAGCTCTTGGTAGGTGACATGTGAGATCCATCTTGGATTAATGATCAAGTGACAACTGGAAAGCAACGATGATGCGATTCAAATATTGAATCAAACTTGTTCCAGGATATGGATTGACGGATACTTTTGCTAAAACCTTTCAATGTGCTCACAAACTATCTTTTCGAGCACATTGATTGTGTAAAACCTTTCAAACAAAAGTATTTTTTTATGGAAATATGATTCAATGCTTAAAACTCTCATCGTGTCTCAAAAATGTTTATCATATGACACGCGAGTGATTTCTATAAATCAATTTCTCATCAATCCGTGAATATCAATTCACCGATTCACTCTATCGTGCTGTCTGCTTTGAGACGTTCCGGTATGAGAACATGCTTAGTATGAAGATTCCAAAGTGGATTCTTTGGAAAATTCATTACTACAAGCTGAAAATTCCTGTCAAGGAGAGTCTTCTTTAAAAGAGACTCTACCTGATCATAGGTCGGTTTTCACAAAACCAGAGGGTAGTATGTCCTCGCAGAACGAATGACAAAGCCATATTCGTTCTCTATCTTTATTGCTAACTGTTTTATTTCAGGGACACATATAAAGATGGCGTTGATGGCTCCTGTTTCCAGCTGAATCGGGTCAATCCATACCTCATGCTCGCACATCCTCATCACTATCAATGATGATGAGAGACTTGCTACAACAAATGTTGAGAGACTACCAACAACGTTTCCGCAACTCTGATGAAAAAGTCTCCTAATCCATAACTCTAAAGTAATGTCTCCTGATCTAGAAGGGTGTGAGCATGATGGTCCTTAAGTCACTATGTCACATGAAGGCGATACTTCTATGGACGAGCTTGGAGATTTACTATGGCTGATGATCACAAAGAAGCTCAAAGATCACATATCACAAAGGAATCCTAATCACAAGTTCACTTGCTTGAAGTACAAAGTGTTCTATAAAGTGAAGAATTAGAACCTACGAGCTATAAAGAAAAGAATGCTTGAAGATCAAAGAGCTTAATTTCCAAGGTGACCTCGCTTAGGGGGAGATTGTTAGGAATACGAATATTCCTATAAAAGACTCGGTCACCTAAATGATGTAATAGCATTATGATAGCTCGTAGTTAGTTTATTAGTTAGGTAGATATTAGTTTAGTTTAGGTAACATCGTGGAAGAAGGACGGGTCTTTACCCACTGTATACCTGATCCACAGCCCGCAGGAGGGCGTATACTTGTAAGTGTATATAAACCCTCTCCCACACAAGGGAAGGGTTGGTTGTTTTCTCATAATACACACACCTCAAAGGTGTTTCTCTCTCAAGAAAACCTCCCACTCTCTCTACTCTTTCTCTCTCTAACTCAACAATGATGAACATGTTCTTCCACCATACTAGACCTCCTGAATCACAATAATCAACCATAATAACGATCCTACACTCCAAAAACGTCCGAATTGCTTCCTTTTCCAGATTTCACTCCCAAAGTACCTAAAATCACAAAAGGAACGATTTAGGGTAATATTTGATCAAATAAATTCAATTCCGGGCTTAAATGACCCCCTAAAAGTGGTTCATTTTTCGCCTCATCATATACCCTTACACTTGAGATTTGCTTGTCCTCAAGCAAATGCGCTTTTATTCTAATCAAAATACAAGTTAGGGGTCATTTAACACTAATATAAAAGTAATTACAACAAATAATCGTTCCACTAAAGACCAAAGACAAGCACGGAGGTCATACGCTAGCACCTCACAAATAGTGTTTAGATACTCAAATCTCTCGGGTGTAATAAAGTATAAATTACAATATGGAAACGGAAGATATCTCTCACTACCTGTCATAGCAAAATAGATTACCATAGGCTTGGGAAAGGATCAAACCTTCACCACATGGCGTAAGCACCTAGGATAAACTATCAAAGAGGTCTTTTAAAAGGGTTGTAACGTTAGGTGTAGGGATATGAAATACACGGTTTTGTTGGATATAGGCAGTCTTTACTGGTGGCGAGTTAACAATCTTGGTCAATTACATGTACAATATGGCGTTGCTAAGCCAAGACTAGACTCGACTTAAGCTAATAAATCAAAAATAACAAAAACATAAAATAAACATAGAATGAAAACGGGATGGTAGTCCGTATGTTTTTTTTTTTTTTTAATTTTTTTATTATTATTTTTTAATTTTTTTATTTTGCATACACTCTTACCCTACCTTCCAAAATAATACATTATAGGGAATGTACATTCCCCTTACACTTGAATTTTTACATATTTTACAATAAACTAATCTAACGACTCGAATTAAGAAAATCAAAACATTTGGAGTACTTTTAAGATTAACGTACATATGGGGGTAGTAATATGATGTTCTTCCCAAATACTCTATAAAATAAGTACTTTACCCATGAGTCCCAATCGTCCCAAAACAATATGTACAAGGATATGACTCGACTTAGCAACCATGTAATCAATTAGATAATTAACTAAGGGTTTAAACAAATAACAATAATGCACTAAAGATGAGTGCATACACAGAAGGTTAAGGCGATTTGGGTGTACATTTAAGTGGGGTGTAACAAATTCTTCCTTTAAGTAAAATGTTTAAAGTTAGAAACGAAAAGATAGGCTCGGAGGGGTGTACTAGGGGTTTCGTGTACTAAAAATGAGTACAACGCTAAGGGTGTAGGAAAAATTAGTTGACTTAACTAGCCAAATAATACGACTTAAATGATCAAATAATTATGATACGGGTTTAAACACAAGGGTGATTCTAATGCCTCTTATCATGTAGTAAATCCTACTACACGAATATAGTCTCACTAGCGGTCTCGGGATGCATCACTAACGCAAGTTCTAGAATCTAAATGCTACCAGTACACTCATAAGCACTAATAGTAAATGCTTTTCCTATCAAATCTAAAGGCGAACCTCACATATTTGGGTGGAAAATTTTTCTGAATGATACGGTTTTGTGCTAGTCATACAATCTCCTATCCATGAGACGCTTGCTATGGCTAAAGTTTCACTCCTAACTGTTGTAAAAAATTTTAAATTTGGCGCTAAAATTACACTAACAAGTATTTCTCATAGTTTTATTACACACCTACCATCAAACAAACAAACTCAAGCGAAAGTGTATCTGTAAGGTATCATCATTTTACCCTCCCCTTACACTTAGGATGAACATTGTCCCCAATGTTCAAGTAAAGAATGTAAAAGTGAAATAAGTAAAACGAATGAAATCAAATACTCCCCTGATTTGCTCGGTATGGATAATAAGATGGCCAGGTTAGATCTTCCTCCAAGAAAATGAACAATCAAAGCTTCCCTTCCAGAATAATAATCATCTTCTTGTCATTCATAACCTGTAAATCCTGAGAAAACAGACAAGGCAACCTCGCATAAAATCGGCGGCAATCTACATAAGTTACTAAATCCTAGAAAACAAAATAAGATATAATGCTTGTGGAATGATGTTTGCAGATTTCCTGGAGATTATAAAACTAATAATTCAACAAAAACTTTAAGACTCCGTTACAAAAACAAAACTGGTAAAATTTCCATATTTTTACACGTGACGCCGTCAAGAGTAAACTCGTGACGCCGTCAGAAGTGACCTGCAGAAATTCTTATGTTAAGTTTCCGGAAAATTTCTGGAAAAACTTGGTTCTACTTCCTCGAAAATCCTGCAAAACTTCATTATGACTCGATACAAGCATTTGACTCTAACAAATACGAATATACATGTTCATTTAATATTGTGGAGAATCATGATCGGTTTGTTTCTTAAAAACATATTTGGGGTTTCCCCTTACACTTATCTTTTGCAAAAAATACCTTTGGATGATGTTAAGACTAGGCCAAACAACAAAATAAAGTATTTCCACTATTTAGTTTTGAAACATGGTCTACCAACAATAAAAATAAAGCATGCATATGAAAGCAAATAACAAACAAACAAACAAAATAAAAATCACACAAAACATGGGTTGCCTCTCAAGAAGCGCTTTTCTTTATTTACGAGTCTTGTAGCTAGACTCAAGGTCATGGGTTACTACGTGATACGGGTGAGTTCCTCATTGAGGGCATCCTTGGGATCAAACTTAGGTTTTAACTTCCTATCGGTTTTCTTAGTACGGTATGACCTTTCAAACTTCTCTCCATCCGGATCATACAAAGTCATCTTCATATGCCATGATCTGTCACCTTCTTTAGGTGACTTGTCCCACCTCCATTTACACTTATCTCCCTCTCTTTTTCGCTTATTCATCTCTATATTAATAGGCATTACGCTTAAGAACTCAATCATCTTCCTAAAGACTAAGGTGTCCTCAAAAGGATCTAGCTCTTCATCTCTAGCTATGAGTTGTTCCACCAAATGTGTCTTTTCAATGAAATCTTTTTCTAAATAGAATGGGCGTTGAGGTCCTATAAAGTTCCTTTCTATCCAAGGTCCATATCTAGATGGTCTCCTATTAATCTCTACCCAATGTGGTGTCGTTTCATCATCATAATCATAACTATGCTTCTTAACATCGTATACCGACCAAGTGTCGCCTTCACCTACCGCTATCTTAGACTCCTTACAATCTATCATCGCGCTAGCGGTTGCTAAAAATCCTCTTCCTACCAACAATGGGCATTTAGTGTCACTAACCATGTCTAGGACGTGAAAATCCGCTAAGATAGTAAACTTCCCTACGTGAACAACTACATCCTTAATCATTCCAACCGGGTGGGCAATACTCCCATCCGCTAGACCTATCAATACCTCCGTCTCCTCTAACTTTCCTAGCTTAAGAGTGGTGAATATGGATAAGGGAATCAAGTTGAGGCTTGACCCTAAATCGGCTAGTGTGTCGAAAGCTTTGGATCTTCCTATCTTACAAGGCAAAACAAATATACCCGGATCGTCAAGCTTTTTAGGCAACTTGTTTTGAACGAAGGCGGTCCCATTTTTACCTAGTTTAAACTTCTCATACTTTTCTAGGAGGGCACTATAGTAGGGAGCATGAGCTAAGACATCAATGACGGGACGTTTAAGGTGAAGCTCCTTGAATTCATCGTCAAGGTCTTGCGTAGAAGGTGTTTCAACTATGCTTTTGACCGATTTTATATCTGGTGTTTTACTTGATTGGTCCTTTTGAAGAATTTGGTTTTGTTTGAAACACGTGCTCGTTGATTTAACCGAGTAGTATTGCGGACAAGAAGTGGGTGACGAAACTGATGATATGGAATTAACGTTTAGTTTCGGATTCTTGACCGTATCGCTTGGGAGTGCTCCCATTTCTCGGTCATTGAGGACTTTCAACAATGTGTCAATTTTGGTGGTCATCTCGCTTTGCTTTTGTTTGAAATCGGCTTTAAACTTAGATATGAGAGCTTCTTGAGATTCCATGAACTTAGACATCAATCCTTCAAGATTGTTGGTACTACCATAGTTGTTAGAAGGATTGTTGTTGAAAGTACGGTTGGAGGGTGGACCGTTTGGTTGGTAACGATTAGGCGGATTGGAAGAATTAGCTTGATTTTGTTTCCACCTAAGGTTTGGGTGATTTTTCCAAGAGGGGTTGTATGAATCACCATAAGGGTTTGGCTCGGGTTTGAAAGTGTACCACTTATCTCCCACTTCGTCGGTACGCGAGGATGCGTAGTCCGCAAAACCTGTTTCGGGGAGTTCCATACAATCACGAGTATCATGGGGACCACTACATAATTCGCATGAAGAAGTGATTTTGTTCACTTGGCTTGAAGGCTTAGGAGCTTCGTAAGATTTCATGAGAAACTTGACTTGGTCCTCAAGTTCCATGATCCTACGGTCGGGAGTGCTAGAGTTGTTCGAAGGCAAAGATATTGCCTTGACCATTTTGTTCAAATCACGGGGATCATTCCAACTTTCGTTGTCATAGAGAGCAAGATCTTCTATGAGTTCCCATGATTGTTCCGCACTTAGATCACGTAGCTTACCACCGGCCGATTGGTCAATGGCTCGCCTCGTGGAGAGATCGATATGGTCATAGAAGATTTGGACTTGGAGCCAAAGATCTATGCCATGATGAGGGACTTTTTGGAGTAAGTCCTTGAAACGAGTCCATGCTTCATAGAGAGTTTCATTTTGACGTTGTTGGAACATCAAGATGTCATTTCTAAGCTTAGTAGTTCTCCTTGATGGGAAAAATTGAGCAAGGAAACGAGTGGTGAGATCATCCCATCTGGTAATGGATCCCGCGGGTAAACGCTCAAGCCATTGACTAGCTTGATCACGTAGAGAGAATTGGAATAGGCGTAATCGGGTTGTCTCTCTAGTTGCAACATCTAGGTCTATGGAATATACGATTTTAAGGAAGTCCTTGAGATGTTGATTTGGATCTTCGGAACGAAGTCCATGGAATGCACATCCGCTTTGCACCAACCGGATGGTGTCGGATCGCAAGGGGGTCACATTGGCTCCGGTGAGCTCAATGGTGTTTCGATAGCCTTGGTGGCTAGGTCGGGAATACTCTCCTAAGGTTCGGGGCCTAAGAGGTTCTAGTGGTGGGTCTTGTTGTGGTGGGATGACGGGTTCAAAGATGTTCCCATCGTCCATGATGTCGGGTGGTGAAGAGTTACGAACAAAAAACACGAAGAATTAAGATAGACTAAAGAGAACCTAAAAATAAAAATAAAATCTTACTAGAAAGGAATCTAGCAAGTAGACCAAATAAAAAGAGATTCTAACCTAGACAATAACTATTCCCCGGGCTGCGGCGCCAAAAACTTGATGCGTGGGGTTTGCACCAGGCTTTACCTCTCAAGGGATCTTGAGAAGCTTACAACCCCCACCAGGCAGTGTACCTGATCGATGTAGTATAGTATAATGACAAGTACCGGGGGATTGATCGTTCAGCTAGGAATAGTGTCGCTAGGATTAGAAAACCTAAAGACTAGGTCTAGAGATGAGGGATGATTCTTTTTGTATTTTTATATTTTTAGGAAAGCAAGTAAAAATCTCGGGTTTGAAGGATTTGGGCGGAATTAGTTGCTATTCAACTAACCCAATACTAAGATGCAATCAAAATAAAATACTAAAAATGAAAATAAACTAAATTAAACTAAGGTTGTGAGCAATATATAGGAGAAATGTGTTTACTTAGATTTCACTACTCCCTACATATCTTTTACACGTTAGTTACTTGTTATAGTTGCGTGGATGACGGATTGTATTCCTTAATACCATTCATGGGGTGGCGTACTTACTTCCCCAATCCTATGAGTGCCTACTTCACTCCTATGTCAAGCCGGCTAAGAAGCTCCTAACATGGGATCATTAGAATTTACTCATGCATTTAATACAACCAATAAAACCTAGTACACATCGGTTCATGTTTCCTAAGACGTTCAAGCATGTTACACAATGGAGATCTGCCAGTTTTCTTAAGCCTAACATTGAAATCATTCATCCAATACAACCATAAACAAGTAATCAACACATCATTAACATCTAGGTTTCATTAGATCTAAGCAAACACAAGATAAATCTAGCCTAGCATGTTGAAATTAAGACAAGCACAAGATATAGACAACCAACACATAGACATATTGATTGAATTAAAGAGAAGACTTATCTTAATAGCACATGAAAGGATTCAAGGGGTGAAAACCCTTGAATTTACTGTAAAATACGAGCTAGGGTTCACAAAGTTCGGCCCTAGGGTTTCTCCACATAAGTTCCTTCTAATGAATGAAAATTAGAAAACTATATATAGATTTTAGAAGGTGACGGCGTCAAGAACAAATGTCTGACGCCGTCATCTCGCCGCCAAAAAGTTCCTCGGACTGCCTAGATCTGGATCTGACGCTGTCATGTGTACACCTTATGCAGGTCGTCATGAAATTAACTCTTGACGCTCTTCTTGTGACGCCTTCAGGTTTCTTCTGGGTCGTCATGGACTTTACTCTTGACGCCGTCAGGAATTCCCTCTTGACACCGGCATACACTGTTCTCAGCTTGGAAAATTAAGTCTTTGGCGTTTTCTTCACTTTTATGCTCCAAAAACGCCTGAATTGCTTCCTTTTCCAGATTTCACTCCCAAAGTACCTAAAATCACAAAAGGAACAATTTAGGGTAATATTTGATCAAATAAATTCAATTCCGGGCTTAAATGACCCCCTAAAAGTGGTTCATTTTTCGCCTCATCATGCATAAAATTCATCAAACCCATCTAACTTTACACCCATATCCTATTGTATATATCTAAGATCACTTAAAAATTCATTGGAACAACAGGAGGTAAATCGATCCGAGTAAACTAATTGTTCCTCTATAGTTAATGATCTAAATGGAATTTCATCCGCCATGGAGACAAATGAAAATAGTTTTACAAACAAAGGGCACAAAGAAAAAGATAGACTACAAGAAAGCTAATAAAAAGAAAATAAAAATCTCGCTAAAAAGGAATCTAATGAGTAGACCTAATAAAAATCAAATTCAACCTAATCAATAACTATTTCCGGGGCTGCGGCGCCAAAAACTTGATGCGTAGGAATTACACCAGGCTTTACCTCTCGAGGGATCTCGAGAAGCTTAAAACCCCTACCAGGCAGTGTACCTGATCGATGCAGTATAGTATAATGACAAGTACCGGGGGACTGATCGTTCAGCTAGGAATAGAGTCGCTAGGATTAGAAAACCTAAAGACTAGGTCTAGAGATGAGGGATGATTCTTTTTGTATTTTTTTGGTTTTTATTAAAGTAATTAAAAATCTCGGTTTTGAAGGAGTTGGGCGGAATTAGTTTCTAGTCAACTAACCCAATTACTAAGTTGCAATCAAAATAAAATACAAAAAATGAAATTAAACTAAATTAAACTAGTGGTGTGAGCAATATATGGGAGAATTGTGTTTATTTAGATTTCACTACTCCTTAGATATCTTTTACATGTTAATTACTTGTTACAGTTGCGTGGATGACGGGTTGTATTCCTTAATACCATTCATTGGGTGGCATACTTACTTCTCCAATCCTATAAGCGCCTACTTCACTCCTATGTCGAGCCGGCTAAGAAGCTCCTAACATGGGATCATTAGAATTTGCTCATGCATTAAATACAACCAATAAAACCTAGTACACATCGGTTCATGTTTCCTAAGACGTTCAAGCATGTTACACAATGGAGATCTGCCAGTTTTCTTAAGCCTAACATTGAAATCATTCATCCAATACAACTATAAATAAGTAATCAACACATAATTAACATCTAGGTTTCATTACATCTAAGCAAACACATGATAGATCTAGCCTAGCATGTTGAAATCAAGACAAGTATAAGATATATTCAAACAACACATAGACATATTGATTGAATTGAAAGAAGACTTATCTTAATTGAACATGAAAGGATTCAAGGGGTGAAAACCCTTGAAAATACTGTAAAATACGAACTAGGGTTTACAAAGTTCGGCCCTAGTATTCTCCACACAAGTTCCTCCTTTATGAATGAAAAATAGAAAACTATATATAGATTCTGATAGGTGACGGCGTCAAGAAGAAATTTCTGACGCTGTCATCTCGCCGCCAAATAGTTTCTCGGACTGCTTAGATCTGGGTTTGACGCTGTCATGTGTAATCCAATTGTAGGCCGTCACAACATTAACTCTTGACGCCCTTCTTGTGACGCCTTCAGGTTTTCACTGGGTCGTCACGGATTTTACTCTTGACGCCGTCAGGTACTGTTCTCAGCATGGAAAAATGCCTTCTTTTCCAGAATTCACTCCCAAAGTACCTAAAATCACAAAAGGAAAGATTTAAGGCAATATTTAATCAAATAAATTCAATTCCGGGCTTAAATGACCCCCCCAAAAACGGTTCATTTTTCGCCTCATCATATACCTTTACACTTGAGATTTGCTTGTCCTCAAGCAAATGCGCTTTTATTCTAATCAAAATACAAGTTAGGGGTCATTTAACACTAATATAAAAGTAATTACAACAAAATAATCGTTCCACTAAAGACCAAAGACAAGCACTGAGGTCATACACTAGCACCTCACAAATAGTGTTTAGATACTCACATCTCTCGGGTGTAATAAAGTAATATCACAATATGGAAATGGAAAACATCTCTCACTACCTGTTGATGCATGGGAATCGCACCTTGCTTTACCTCTCGAGGGATCTCGAGAAGCTTACAACCCCCACCAGGCAGTGTACCTGATCGTTGTAGTATAGTATAGTGACAAGTACCGGGGGATTGATCGTTCAGCTTAGGAATAGTGTCGCTAGGATTAGAAAACCTAATTAATAGTTCTAGAGGTGAGGGATGATTATTTTTGTGTTTTTATATTTTTATGAAAGCAAGTAAAATCTCGGGTTTTGGAAGAGTGGGCGGAATTAGTTGCTAATAAACTAACCCAAAA
This sequence comes from Artemisia argyi, assembly GCA_030686995.1. Lineage (NCBI taxonomy): Eukaryota > Viridiplantae > Streptophyta > Magnoliopsida > Asterales > Asteraceae > Artemisia > Artemisia argyi. Next base: position 61,033,422 of record CM060692.1, on the reverse strand, counting down.
CTAAGATGCAATCAAAATAAAATAATAAAAATGAAAATAAACTAATTATACTAAAGTTGTGAGCAGTAATTGGAGAAATTGTGTTTACTTAGACTTCATTACTCCCTAGATATCTTTTACATGTTAATTACTTGTTACACTTGTATGGATGACGGATTGTATTCCTTAATACCATTCGTGGGGTGGCATACATAACTCCCCAACTCTATGAGCTCTTATCTCCTCCTACACCATGACCCAACACAACTATAGGGATTGTAAACAGTGGCTCATGCATTAAATACAACCAATAAAGACCTAGTACGCCTCGGTTCATGTTTCTTAAGACGTTCAAGCATGTTACCATTTGGAGATCTGCCAGTTTTCTTAAGCCTAACATATAATATCATTCATCCAAAACAAGAATAGACAAGTAATCAACACATAATCAACATCTAGGTTTCATTAGATCTAAGCAAACACAAGAGAGATCTAGCCTAGCATAGTAGAATTGAGACAAGAACAAGAGATAAACAACCAACACATAGACATATTGATTGAATTAGAAGAACACTTATCTCAATTACAATGCAAGGTCTCAAGGGTTTGGAACCCTTGAAAAACCTGTAAAAGAGGCACCAAAATCGTCTTTAGGGTTTTACCAAAACTTCTCTCCTTTAATGAAAAAACTAGAAAACTATATATAGGAAAAACAGGCTGACGGCGTCAAGAGTTACTTGTGACGCCGTCACCTCGCCGCCATATACTTCCTCGGACGGCATTGATCCACTTATGACGGCCTATGTGACGCCGTCACCACCCACGGTATTTTATTCTTGCCACTTTGACGCCGTCATGAATCCATCTGACGCAGTCACCTCCTACGATGTTTAATTCCTCATGTCTGACGCCGTCAAGATGGTGGTCTTGACGCCGTCACCTTGTATCTTCAGCATGGAAATTTAGTACTTTGCCGTTTTCTTCACTTTTATGCTCCAAAAACGTCCAAAATGGCTTCTTTTCCAGAATTCACTCTTCAAACACCTAAAATCACAAAAGGAACGATTTAGGGCAATATTTGATCAAATAAAGTCGGATTCGGGCTTAAATGCCCCCCTAAAAACGGATCATTTTTCGCCTCATCATATACCCTTACACTTGAGATTTGCTTGTCCTCAAGCAAATGAGCTTTTATTCTACTCAAAAGACAAGTTAGGGGTCATTTAACACTAATATAAAAGTAATTACAACAAATAATCGTTCCACTAAAGACCAATAGACAAGCACGGAGGTCATATACTAGCACCTCACAAATAGTGTTTAGATACTCACATATCTCGGGTGTAATAAAGTAATATAACATTATGGAAATGGAAGATATCTCTCACTACCTGTCATAGCAAAATAGATTACCATAGGCTTGGGAAAGGATCAAACCTCCACCACATGGTGTAAGCACCTAGGATAAACTATCAAAGAGGTCTTTTAAAGGGTTGTAACATTAGGTATAAGGATATGAAATACACGGTTTTGTTGGATAAAGGAAGTTTTACTGGTGGCGAGTTAACAATCTTGGTTAATTACATGTACAAGATGGCGTTGCTAAGCCAAGACTAGACTCGACTTAAGCTAATAAATGAAAAATAACAAAAACATAAAATGAACATAGAATGAAAACGGGATGGTAGTCCGTATGTTTTTTTTTTTTTTTTTCTTTTTCCTTTTTCTATTTTTTTTTTCTTTTTCTTGATTTTTCGATATTTTTTTTTTTTTTTTTTTTTTTTTTTTTGCATACACTCTTACCCTACCATCCGAAATAATACATCATAGGGGTTTGAGCAATCCCCTTACACTTGAATCTTTACATACTTTACATTAAACTAAACTAATGACTCGAATCAAGAAAATCAAAACACTTGGAGCACTTTTAAGATTAACGCACGTATGGGGGTAATAATATTATGTTCTTCCCCATTACTCCATAAAATAAGTACTTACCCATGAGTCCCAATCGTCCCAAAACAATATGTACAAGGATATGACTCGACTTAGCAACCATGTAATCAATTAGATAGTTAACTTAGGGTTTAACAAATAACAATAATGCACTAAAGATGAGCGCATACACGGAAGGCTAAGGCGATTTGGGTGTACATTTAAGTGGGGTGTAACAAATTCTTCCTTTAAGTAAAATGCTTAAAGTTAGAAACGAAAAGATAGGCTTGGAGGGGTGTACTAGGGGTTTCGTGTACTAAAAATGAGTACAACGCTAAGGGTGTGGGAAAAATTAGTTGACTTAACTAGCCAAGTAATATGACTTAAAGGGTCAAGTAATTATAATACGGGTTTAACACAAGGGTGATCCTAATGCCTCTTATCATGTAGTAAATCCTACCACACGAATGTAGTCTCACTAGCGGTCTCGGGATGCATCACTAACGCAAGTTCTAGAATCTAAATGCTACCGGTACACTCATAAGCACCAATAATAAATGCTTTTCCTATGAAAACTAAAGGCGAACCTCACATTTTTGGGTGGAAAATTTTTCTGAATATACGGTTATGTGCTAGTCATACAACCTCCTATCCATGAGACGCTTGCTATGGCTAAAGTTTCACTCCTAAATGTTGTAAAAAAATTTAAATTTGGCGCTAAAATTACACTAACAAGTATTTCTCATAGTTTTATTACTCATCTACTATCAAACAAAACAAACTCAAGCGAAAGTGCATATGTAAGGTATCATCTTTTTACCCTCCCCTTACACTTAAGATGAACATTGTCCCCAATGTTCAAGTAAAGAATGTAAAAGTGAAAAAGTAAAGAGAATGAAATCAAATACTCCCCTGATTCGCTCGGTATGGATTTTAGGTTGGACAGGTTAGATCTTCCTCCAAGAAAATGAACAATCAAAGCTTCCCTTCCAGAATATAAATCATCTTCTTGTCACAAATAACCTGTAAATCCTGACAACAATAGACAAGGCAACCTCGCGTAAAATCGGCGGCATCCTATATAAGTTACTAAATCCTAGAAAACAAAGTAAGATATAATGCTTGTGGAATGAAGTTTGCAGATTTCCTGGAGATTATAAAACTTAATAATTCACAAAAACCATAAGACTCCGTTAGAAAAACAAAACCGGTAAAATTTCCAGATTTTAACTCCTGACGCCGTCAGGAGCAATACCCTGACGCCGTCAGAATGGACCTGCAGAAATTCTTATGTTAAGTTTCCGGAAAATTTCTGGAAAAACTTTGTCCTACTTCCTGGAAAATCCTGCAAAACTTCATTATGACTCAATACAAGCATTTGACTCTAACAAATACGAATATACATGTTCATTAAATATTGTGGAGAATCATGATCGGTTTGTTTCTTAAAAACATATTTGGGGTTTCCCCTTACACTTATCTTTTGCAAAAATACCTTTAGGTTGAAGTTAAGACTAGGCCAAACAACATAATAAAGTATTTCCACATTTTAGTAGAGAAACATGATCAACCAACAATAAAAATAAAACATGCATACGGAAGCAAATAACAATCAAACAAATAAAATCACACAAAACATGGGTTGCCTCCCAAGAAGCGCTTTTCTTTATTTACGAGTCTTGTAGCTAGACTCAAAGTCATGGGTTACTACATGATCTCATCATTGGTTCCACTCTCTAGGTCGTCTTCTAAACCAGTTTTGTATTCCGGACCTAGTTGCAAGCATTCTTTGTAGAAACCAAGCATCCTATTTCTAACATACTCTACTCCTCTACGTCTATCCTCCTCATTCCTATAATAAGCCGCTTGCTTACGTTCCTTTTCGAAATTAGAGAGAAGGCGGTATTGTTCGATCTTGTAGGGCATTTGATAAGCAACCTCATCATTGTCTTTCTTGAACCTAACTATCCCTAAAGTCGGATCATAACTCATCCTAGTGGCCTCAACAAAAGGCTTCCCGAATATAATTTGGCTTAGGCAAGCATCTATCACGGGACGAGTGTCTTCCACTATCATAAAATCAATCTCATAGGTGAGATTCCCTATAATCACATGTACTCCCTTAACCCTTCCTGCAAAATTACTTATCCAATTTTTACCGGGCATCATCCTAAAATTGAGTTGCTTCTTCATCACCCAATTGTAATAGGTCCTAGTCATGATGTTTACGGGGGATCTAAGGTCGATGTAAGCTTTCCATATATGCATGTGCCCTATATTACATGGGATGTTAATGTTGGAGGGATCTCCCATTTTGATCAGGGGGTCGCCAAAGATATATGTTTTCTCGGGACTATCGAATAAATCCTTATGGTATTCCCGTTCCTCCTCGGTTGGCAACTTATCAAAGTATTTCTCTATAGGTTCTATCTCCTCCAATTTCTCATCCTTTTTAACCTCAACTTCCCTACTCTCATCCTCACTATTGGCTTCTACCTTAGCTTCATCCTTGTCACTCTCCTCTATCTCTCTATCTATCGGCTTAATGGTGACAACATTGACAAAGTGGACATGTTTGGATGATGAGGGGTCCTTAATTTGAATTCCACTATTGGTGTCCCTAGTGTCCTTCCTAGGTGTGACTAATGTTTGGTTGTTGAGGGCTTTCAACAAGTTGTCGATCTTGTTGGTCATCTCCGTTTGTTGTTGGTTGAATTCGGTTTCAAACCTAGCTATGCGAGCTTCTTGAGATGCCATGAATTTAGACATCAATCCTTCAAGATTGTTGGTACTACCATAGTTGTTAGAAGGATTGTTGTTGAAAGTACGATTGGATGGTGGACCGTTTAATTGGTAACGATTAGGCGGATTGGAAGAATTGGGCTGATTTTGTTTCCACCTAAGGTTTGGGTGATTTTTCCATGAGGGGTTGTATGAATCACCGTATGTGTTTGGCTCGGGCTTGAAAGTGTACCACCTATCTCCCGCTTCGTCGGTACGCGTGGATGCGTAGTCCGCAAAAGCTGTTCCGGGGAGTTCCACACAATCACGAGTGTCATGGGGACCACTACATAATTCACATGAAGAAGTGATTTTGTTCACTTGGCTTGAATGCTTCGGAGCTTCGTAAGATTTCATGAGAAACTTGACTTGGTCCTCAAGTTCCATGATCCTACGGTCGGGAGTGCTTGAATTATTCGAAGGCAAAGATATTGCCTTGACCGTTTTGTTCAAATCACGGGGATCATTCCAACTTTCGTTGTCATAGAGAGCAAGATCTTCTATGAGTTCCCATGATTGTTCCGCACTAAGATCACGTAGCTTACCACCGGCCGATTGGTCAATGGTTCGCCTCGTGGAGATGTCGATATGGTCATAGAAGATTTGGACTTGGAGCCAAAGATCTATGCCATGATGAGGGACTTTTTGGAGTAAGTCCTTGAAACGAGTCCATGCTTCATAAAGAGATTCATTTTGACGTTGTTGGAACATCAAGATGTCATTCCTAAGCTTAGTAGTTCTCCCCGGTGGGAAAAATTGAGCAAGGAAACGAGTGGTGAGATCATCCCATGTGGTGATGGATCCCGCGGGTAAACGTTCAAGCCATTGACTAGCTTGATCTCGCAGAGAGAATGGGAATAGGCGTAATCGGGTTGTCTCTCTAGTCTCAACACCTGGGTCTATGGAATCTACGATTTGAGGAAATCCTTAAGGTGTTGGTTTGGATCTTCGGAACGAAGTCCATGGAATGCACATCCGCTTTGCACCAACCGGATGGTGTCGGATCGCAAGGGGGTCACATTGGCTCCGGTGAGCTCAATGGTGTTTCGGTAGCCTTGGTGGCTAGGTCGGGAATACTCTCCTAAGGTTCGGGGCCTAAGGGGTTCTAATGGTGGGTTTTGTTGTGGTGGGATGATGGGTTCAAAGATGTTACCACCTTCCATGATGTCGGATGGTAAAGAGTTACGAACAAAGGCACGAAGAAATAAGATAGACTAAAGAAGACCTAAAAATAAAAATAAAAATCTTACTAGAAAGGATTCTAGCAAGTAGACCTAATAAAAAGAAATCCTAACCTAGACAATAACTATTCCCTGGCAGCGGCGCCAAAAACTTGATGCGTGGGAATCGCACCTTGCTTTACCTCTCGAGGGATCTCGAGAAGCTTACAACCCCCACCAGGCAGTGTACCTGATCGTTGTAGTATAGTATAGTGACAAGTACCGGGGGATTGATCGTTCAGCTTAGGAATAGTGTCGCTAGGATTAGAAAACCTAATTAATAGTTCTAGAGGTGAGGGATGATTATTTTTGTGTTTTTATATTTTTATGAAAGCAAGTAAAATCTCGGGTTTTGGAAGAGTGGGCGGAATTAGTTGCTAATCAACTAACCCAAAACTAAGATGCAATCAAAATAAAATAATAAAAATGAAAATAAACTAATTATACTAAAGTTGTGAGCAGTAATTGGAGAAATTGTGTTTACTTAGACTTCATTACTCCCTAGATATCTTTTACATGTTAATTACTTGTTACACTTGTATGGATGACGGATTGTATTCCTTAATACCATTCGTGGGGTGGCATACATAACTCCCCAACTCTATGAGCTCTTATCTCCTCCTACACCATGACCCAGCACAACTATAAGGATTGTAAACAGTGGCTCATGCATTAAACACAACCAATAAAGACCTAGTACGCCTCGGTTCATGTTTCTTAAGACGTTCAAGCATGTTACCATTTGGAGATCTGCCAGTTTTCTTAAGCCTAACATATAATATCATTCATCCAAAACAAGAATAGACAAGTAATCAACACATAATCAACATCTAGGTTTCATTAGATCTAAGCAAACACAAGAGAGATCTAGCCTAGCATAATAGAATTGAGACAAGAACAAGAGATAAACAACCAACACATAGACATATTGATTGAATTAGAAGAACACTTATCTCAATTACAATGCAAGGTCTCAAGGGTTTGGAACCCTTGAAAAACCTGTAAAAGAGGCACCAAAATCGTCTTTAGGGTTTTACCAAAACTTCTCTCCTTTAATGAAAAAACTAGAAAACTATATATAGGAAAAACAGGCTGACGGCGTCAAGAGTTACTTGTGACGCCGTCACCTCGCCGCCATATACTTCCTCGGACGGCCTTGATCCACTTATGACGGCCTATGTGACGCCGTCACCACCCACGGTATTTTATTCTTGCCACTTTGACGCCGTCATGAATCTATCTGACGCCGTCACCTCCTACGATGTTTAATTCCTCATATCTGACGCCGTCAAGATGGTGGTCTTGACGCCGTCACCTTGTATCTTCAGCATGGAAATTTAGTACTTTGTCGTTTTCTTCACTTTTATGCTCCAAAAACATCCAAAATAGCTTCTTTTCCAGAATTCACTCTTCAAACACCTAAAATCACAAAAGGAACGATTTAGGGCAATATTTGATCAAATAAAGTCGGATTCGGGCTTAAATGACCCCCTAAAAACGGATCATTTTTCGCCTCATCACCTGTCATAGCCAAATAGATTATCATAGGCTTGGGAAAGGATCAAACCTCCACCACATGGCGTAAGCACCTAGGATAAACTATCAAAGAGGTCTTTTAAAGGGTTGTAATGTTAGGTGTAGGGATATGGAATACACGGTTTTGTTGGATATAGGCAGTCTTTACTGGTGGCGAGTTAATCATCTTGGTTAATTACTTGTACAAAAACCTAATAAATGAAAATAACAAAAACCTAAAATAAACATAGAATGAAACGGGATGGTAGTCCGTATGTTTTTTCCTCTTTTTCTTTTTCTATATATATATATATATATTTTTTTTATTTTTTTATTTTCTTGATTTTTCCATTTTTTTTTTTTGCATACCCTTTTACCCTACCATCCAAAATAATACATCATAGGGATTGAACATTCCCCTTACACTTGAATTTTTACATACTTTACAATAAACTAATCTAATGACTCGAATCAAGATAATCAAAACACTTGGAGTACTTTTAAGATTAACGCACATATGGGGGTAATAATATGATGTTCTTCCCCATTACTCCATAACACAAGTACTTTACCCATGAGTCCCAATCGTCCCAAAACAATATGTACAAGGATATGACTCGACTTAGCAACCATGTAATCAAATTAGATAATTAACTAAGGGTTTAAACAAATAACAATAATGCACTAAAGATGAGTGCATACACGGAAGGATAGGCTCAGAGGGGTGTACTAGGGGTTTCGTGTACTAAAAATGAGTACAACTGTAAAGGTGCGGGAAAAATTAATTGACTTTACTAGCCAAGTAATATGACTTAAATGGTCAAGAAATTATGATACGGGTTTAACACAAGGGTGATCCTAATGCCTCTTATCATGTAGTAAATCCTACTACACGAATGTAGTCTCACTAGCGGTCTTGGGATGCATCACTAACGCAAGTTCTAGAATCTAAATGCTACCGGTACACTCATAAGCACTAATAATGAATGCTTTTCCTATCAAATCTAAAGGCGAACCTCACATATTTGGGTGAAAAATTTTTCTGAATAGTACAGTTTTGTGCTAGTCATACAATCTCCTATCCATGAGACGCTTGCTACGGCTAAAGTTTCACTCCTAAATGTTGTAAAAAATTTTAAATTTGGCGCTAAAATTACACTAACAAGTATTTCTCATAGTTTTATTACACACCTACCATCAAACAAACAAACTCAAGTGCAAGTGTATCCTATAAGGTATCATCATTTACCCTCCCCTTACACTTAGGATGAACATTGTCCCCAATGTTCAATTAAAGAATGTAAAAGTAAATAGGCAAAAGAATGAAATCAAATACTCCTCTGATTCGTTCGGTGTGGATAGTGTGGTAACAAGGTTAGATCTTCCTCCAAGAAAATGAACAATCAAAGCTTCCCTTCCAGAAATATAAATCATCTTCTTGTCATACATAACCTGTTAAACCTGAGAAAACAAACAAGGCAACCTCGCGTAAAATCAGCGGCAATCTATATATACTAATAAATCCTAGAAAACAATGTAAGATATAATGCTTGTGGGATGAATGTTTGCTGATTTCCTGGAGTTTATAAAACTAAAGAATTAACAAAAACTTTAAGACTCCCTTAGAAAAACAAAACTAGCAAAATTTCCAGAATTTTTGTACCTGACGCCGTCAGATTATAACTCCTGACGCCGTCAGAATGTTCCTGCAAAAATCTCATGTTAAGTTTCCGGAAAATTTCTGGAAAAACTTATGCCTTACTTCCTAGAAAATCCTGTAAAACATCATTTTGACTCGATACAAGCATTTGACTCAAACAATTACTAATATACATGTTCATTTAATATTGTTGTGGTTCATGCTCAATTTCGTTCTTATAAACAAATTTGGATCTCCTTTACACTTATCTTTTGCAAAATACCTTTATATGCAATTAAGACGAAGTTAAAAAAAAAATAAAGCATTTTCACAATTTACTTTGAAACATGAGCCACAAACAACAAAAATAAAACATGAATACGGAAACAAATAAAATCAAATAAACAAACAAGCAAACAAATAAATAAATAAAGCTTGGGTTGCGTCCCAATAAGCGCTTATTTTTTTTCGAGTCACGAGCCTGACTCTACCCTTATTTAACGGAAATAAGGGAGGTTTTCCGTACACTTTGAATTAAGTGCGGGTGGAAGTAGCGATACACACCCTTAGGGTGGAAATATGCCATGTGAGGTGAAGGGGGTGAGTGAATCGCTTCCTTCATCCGAAAACTACCCGGATAATATTGGTTGATGGGTGGGTCGGTTCCTCTTTTGTCTCCTAGAAATATATCTAAGGATGAAAAGGTGTGTAAAGATTGAGGTTCTGGTTCATCAACACTAGGAAATTCCATAGAACTAGGAGTAAGGTTATCACTACAAGTATTCAAACTTATATCCTCAAGTGGTGCCTGGTCCAAAGGTTCTACCTCCATCGGAATTCCTAAAGTTTCTTCTACTTCTTCCGGGTAAGTCACTGGCGGTGTGTGTGCCTCAAATGATGGTTGAGTATTTTGTGGGCTTATGTTATTGACCTCATCATTCCATGTGTCAAGATCACCTATATCCTCATCATGTGTTTTGGTAGAATCTATCCTAAGCATTCTCCTAAGTATCTCGCGTGCTTCTCTAGGCATCTCAACTTCTATGTCCGAATCATATGGATCATCCTCAATAATCTTATATTCAATTTGCCTGAAGGATTCATCATGTGTTCCTTGAGATTCAAAGTCATTGGTCATAAAACCTAGGTCTTTTTGATCAATGTAGTCATGCTCGGCTAAATCCTCCTTAATTGTTTTCTTAGGTAGTGATAATAGCAAACCTAGTGCTTCCTCTAACTTATGGTTTGTTGCAACGGCTCTCTCCATAATTCCTTGGCAAACTAGGTCGCATTTCCTATTGGCCTCACTAAAACGAGATCTTAAACATGGTGGTTGTTCATAAAAATCTAACCTAGGTGAAGGCTCATATGATTCATAGGTGTCTCTAAATGAGGTATTTTGAACTCTTTGGTGTCTTAGCCACTCAACCTTATCTTGCAATCTTAGAAGTCTAAGTGTAAAGTCCATTTGAAGCAAATTACAAACAAAATCACAAAGATGAGATAGACTACGAGAAAGCTACAAAATAAAAAGAAAAAATCTCACTTGATAGGAATCTAATGAGTAAACCTAATCAAAATAAATTTCAACCTAAACAATAACTATTCCCCGGGCTGCGGCACCAAAAACTTGATGTGTGGGAATTGCACCAGGCTTTACCTCTCGAGGGATCTCGAGAAGCTTACAACCCCCACCAGGCAGTGTACCTGATCGTTGTAGTATAGTATAGTGACAAGTACCGGGGGATTGATCGTTCAACTTAGGAATAGTGTCGCTAGGATTAGAAAACCTAAAGACTAGGTCTAGAGATGAGGGATGATTCTTTTTGTATTTTTTATGTTTTATAAAAGCAATTAAAAATCTCGGTTTTAAGAGGAGTTGGGCGGAATTAGTTGCTAGTCAACTAACCCAATTACTAAGATGCAATCACAATAAAATACTAAAAATGAAAATAAACTAAATATACTAGTGGTGTGAGCAATATATGGGAGAATTGTGTTTACTTAGGTTTCACTACTCCCTAGATATCTTTTATAGGTTAATTACTTGTTACGGTTGCGTGAATGACGGATTGTATTCCTTAATACCATTCATGGGGTGGCGTACTTACTTCCCCAATCCTATAAGCTCCTACTTCACTCCTATGTCGAGCCGGCTAAGAAGCTCCTAACATGGGATCACTAGAATTCGCTCATGCATTAAATACAATCATAAAAACCTAGTACACATTGGTTCATGTTTCTTAAGACGTTCAAGCAAGTTACACAATGGAGATCTGCCAGTTTTCTTAAGCCTAACATTGAAATCATTCATCCAATACAACTATAAACAAGCAATCAACCTATAATCAACATCTAGGTTTCATTACATCTAAGCAAACACATGAAAGATCTAGCCTAGCATGTTGAAATCAATACAAGCATAAGATATATTCAAACAACACATAGACATTGATTGAATTGAAAGAGGACTTATCTTATTTGAACTTGAAAGGTTTCAAGGGGTAAAAACCCTTGAAAATACTGTTACAAACGACCTAGGGTTTATTAGGTTCGACCCTAGTATTCTCCACACAAGTTCCTCCCTAATGAATGAAAAATAGAAAAGTATATATTGATTTTGTGAGGTGATGGCGTCAAGAGTAAATGTCTGACGCCGTCATCTCGCCGCCAATAAACTCCTCGGACTGCCTAGATCTAGATTTGGCGCCGTCACGTGTAATCCATCTTTAGGCCGTCACCAATTTAACTCTTGACGCCCTTCTCTTGACGCCTTCAGGTTTTCACTGGGTCGTCATGGATTTTACTCCTGACGCCGTCACAATTTCCTTCTTGACGCCATCATGTACTGTTCTCAGCATGGAAAATTAAGTCTTTGCCGTTTTCTTCACTTTTATGCTCCAAAAAGTCCAAAATGCTTCCTTTTCCAGAATTCACTCCCAAAGTACCTAAAATCACAAAAGGAACGATTTAGGCAATATTTGATCAAATAAATTCAATTCCGAGCTTAAATGACCCCCCAAAAACGGTTCATTTTTCGCCTCATCATATATAATTTTTGATAAAAATTATACCAAATGAAAATACATTTAAAACTCATCCGTTCATATATTTTGTATCAAATATTATGTAATATAAACAAACATACTTAAGGTCAAAATTGAAAAGTGAAGACCAAAAAAGTCAATAGGGGACAATAATTTTGGGACGGATGTAGTACTAGATTTAGAATGTAAATTGTCCCTTGAACTTTAAGTTCATTTTCATTAATGTGAGGATCAATCATTTTTATATCATAATTCATTTTATATTTGTCGTTGCTCATCCTCTCCCCCTAAATGAATTATCCATTTCAACATCCCATTATTGTGCGTTGTGGTGGATTTACAAGAAACATATGCCGCACATTTACAAAATTCTTATATGGGAAACATATGGTTCGTGACCAAAACCATTCTAATGGGGAGGATTCATTATAAATGTTGGCAAGATGCAAATTCATATTTTATAACATGCCCCATAAACTAATAGTTTTGTTCTCATAATTATTGGCTTTGCAATCAACTGAAGACGTTTAATAAATGTTTCAACAAAAGCAATTCGCGTATGAACATGGGCTACTTTTATGTTCAACACTTATTCCAATAATCGCCCAATACTTGGAAGTATTCACCACACTTCTCAATGATTTAATTTGGAAAATCATGCTCGCATTTTATAAGTCGAGCTACTAACCACGCTAACCTTAAGTTGCGTATTTGTTGATCATTTTGACGATGCATCAATTTTAAAAACTCAAAATGATCCACATGGCGGATGTATAGGCCTGAATACATCCCCTTTATATTTTTTCTAAAACTTTATAGGACAAAGTCCTTACTTTAATATGGTGGTGACAGATGAACAATTAACTTCCAATGAGAACAATCAAATCTATCTTTGAAGAAACTTATAGTTCTTTCACACATTTCGCATCATCATTGACCTGGGATGGTCCAACCGGTCATGCCAATTAATACAACAATCTTGGCTTATAAACTTATAGTTTATGACCACACGTGCTTCTATTACTCTTGACTTTATGTAAAAGTCGAATTATATGGAGAACTTAGCACATCATCATATTTAAACTTATATTTCCCCAATCACATTTATATAAGCTCTGTGTGGCTTCTCACAATTATATTATGCAAATTAGCCTATTGCATATCAAATAATAAAGCATGTTTTATACAAGTGAAGTTGCATTATTTATGAAATACTTACATGAACATTAATCAATTAACTGTCTCATGCAGGCAAATAAAACAACATGATACATAAATCACACATATATGACAATATCATAATTAAAGCCGACATTTACCCAAATAATTTTCATATTCTCATATTTAGATATTTTCATTGCTCTTATGCGACATTGTTACACCAAAATGATTCTCATACTTATAACTATAATTTAATGACGCATTTGTCTCATTTATCGTGTCAGACAGCAGGGAATGAAACTCGTTAATTTATGCGACCATAAACAATTAAAGTCTTATTGATGTAAAACACAAACATACTTTTTACTGTTGAGTGGTATTACTTTGAAATATTTTCACATAATATTAACCAATAGACAAAAGCTTTATTTCTTTTCACATCTATATATGTCGGTATTTGTTTATAGCCAATTGTATATATATACTCCAAGTTTGGTTTTCCTTAACCGATATACAATTCTACTGCATACGGTACAATTAAAATGCAACTAGGTGGCCTGATTCACTAATTAAATGTTACGACCACAAGTGATATCATCTTGGACGAGCTTTAAGGACTAAAATAATCGTTAGAGACATATATTTACCTTACATTATATCAAGACTAATCAAATAATGTATTATGATGGTAATAGTCATGATGATGAACTCTATTACGCGCTTAGTGTCATGCCTCATGTATTAATTAATCATGCACTAACATACTTATACATGCAAACCTGCCGTTGATCATATATATATATATATATATATATATATATATATATATATATATATATATATATATATATATATATATATATATATATATATATATATATTACAGAGCGAACTTGTAATCACATATTTTGAAAAAGAAATTTAGTTGCCAATAAAGAACTTTATTTCGCTATATTTGAATCAACAAAGTATAAAACTATCTTGCCATTTGATAGTAACATGATAATTAAGATGATAATAGTGATCACATAATTATTTTTTACCTTTAGTTTACTTGATTAGTGTATAGTATTATAGCCTTGATTATCAAAATATTAGCGGACAAGACTATCCAACTAAATACGACCATTCATAACGTACATTTTTCATATAACCATTTTCTTATACTTTATCATAACCTTAACACAATACAAATCAATTTAGAAATAATTACATGGCTGATGTCATTCACCAAGTAAGTACGTAGTATAAGAAACTGATATTATTATGACCGAGCTTTAGGGAGTCACAAAATATATAACCAACATCAAAATAATCAAAGTATACTATACTAGCAAATCACTCATGTTTGAGGGATATGAATATCAAAGTTATAATGGGGCCATGTTACAAGTGCATATATCATCAAAATATACTATACTAGCATTTTAAAATGAGTTATATGCCGCTTAACATTGACAAAATCAAAATAAAATTAAATGTCAAATTTTAGCGAGCTAATGATCAAATCGTATACATATAATCTTTGTGCCATGTTTGCATATGAATCTATTAGAGCGTGCTGATAACGTATTGTGAACAAGAATTGAGGGAATGAAAATATTCTTCTATTAATCATTAACTAGGAGATTTACAACGAATATATATAGACAAACATTAGTGTTAGAATATTAGTATCATGACAATCATATAAATAGGTAAACACATATGCGGAAGCGTAGGAACATCTATAACATATAAAAGATTAACATAAATTAATTAGTAACGTACCTTTAGTGATTCTAGCAAAACAAGAATCAATAAATTAATCTTGAACATGTGATGAACCCTAATTAGGGTTTATATGGATCAATGATTAACCCCTTACCGTTTTGTTAATCGATCCCTTGATAACAACAAAAGTATGTTGTTACCTCGTTCTTGTACACACAAACTACTAACGAATTAAAGGTGATGCTAGTAACATAAAACACAAGGATTTTCAATAATGAAAATCGATCCACAATCCTTAGGGATGTTAGGTCGATTGGTTTGAGCAAGGGAAAAGGAAAAGAAAACCAAGTTAGGGTTTTGTGTACAAGAGATGAAAAACAATGACCCTTGGTTTTCTATTTATACTAAATGTAAAACTTTGGGAACAAGTTAGGGCAAGGGAAACCCTTCTCTTTGTTGAGTTCGACCGGCCACAAGGACCATTAGGTCCTTCCGGATCTTTCTTGTCTCCAAATTCCATTCTAGTCCTTTATGTTTGCTTTTAACGATAGTTAGTCCATACGTTTAATAACCAACGATCATTAATCCTTTTACTTGTGTTTAATTAATAAATATACATAACATTTAATATTTATTAAACTTTAATTCTCATTTGTAATGTGTGCAATCCCGAGGTCTCGAGTTCGATTCTAGACATACGTTTATTAATATATATCCATAAACTCCAACAGCTCCCACTTGGATATCTATTAATAACATAATGACATTGGTAAGCGTCTAGCAACACGCCAATGCCCCTAGATCAACTCGAGGAAGGTTTTCTGGAAAAACCGATAATGATTCATCATTATTATTATTATCATCCTTTTGTTTCTAATACCACGTTAATAAAGATATGGATCTTAGTCATTCTTTAATTAACAATTCTGTTTCTCGTTGTTTATGATTGAGCAAGATTACCAAAATATCTGAACGTATTTCAGATAGACTTTGGGCTTGTGCACGCATACATCTTGTCAACCCTACGAGGGGCCTAGCAGTATTAAGCTTCAAAACGAATTTGAAGGAACAAATTCTTTCTTGACTACAAGAATAACTCATGGACTTTGCAACAGTTCTGAAAGCAACCCTTATAACTCCGTGTTACGGTGAGCGGTAGATAGCTTCACAAAATGCACTACATCCATGACACTTATCTGGTATCTCAAGTCTGAGGATAATAAATTCATGATTTACTTACTGACAAGATCCATAAAGCAAAATCATGTAATTGGGATAAGTTCTATATTCAATTCATCGAATATCATGTGAAATTGGAATGTCAACGCATCAATATACTTTCAAGTATATTCTAACCAATACTCAGATTTGTCTTAGTTTAATGATATTCCCATATCAATAATTGACAACGGACAATTTAGAATAACATAAGTTATTCATGGATTTAAACATGCAAATATAGGACACAATTTATTATCAATGAAAACAAACGTACTAAGTACTTTAATTCATTATAGATAATAATTGCTTAATGTCCTTTATCCAAATACTAAATAGATCAATGCATGATTAATTCTAGTTAATGAATTTTGCCTCAAGTAATCACTTGTTGACAATTATGCCTCAAGTAATGACAATCACACTTGTTGACAAGGCATTATTCAACTAACTTTGATCTATCCGAATTTTGAGAATACTTATTTCAAGAATTTTAATAAGCAAAAATTCTTGTATGTGTATATCCAACTATCTTGATATAGTTACACGAAATATTCATAAATTGTGTGACATCCTCAGTCACTAATTTATGACAATCAAACTTTCAAACATTTTAAAGTGTTGATATAAATAATGTATAAAAACGTTATTAATATTTTTCGATATCCCTAAGTTTTGACGATCACAAAATATAAAAACATTAAACGCAAAGTTAATACGTAAACAAGTTTTAAGCAAGTTTATATCATCTCATCCAACATAATCACTTAAGGTATGAATAAACAAGTGACTAATACATTTTATGATCAAAGGGATGTTTATTTAAATAATACAAAGTTTATAAAATTAAATAAACTTATTATATATTTTTTGAAAAACATTTTTGGTAATAAAGGAAAATGTTTTATTCATAATAAATATATGAATTCAAAATTTTAACCAAAATCAGTTAGTTTTTCACCAAATAAACTTTCCCCAGAAAAAGACAAGAAAACTGCAGTTTTCGTCTGGGCGGCCCCCTTAATTATAAGGGCGGCTCCCTTAATTTTAAAGGGGCCGGCACACAATTAAGGGGACCGACCACGCTCCCCTGTAAGATTTTGTCAGAAATTTTTCCCTATAAATACCACCTTAAATCTAAAATTTTTCCCACCTCTTGCACGAAAATTTTCAGATCCAAATCTCTCTAAACATCCTCCTAAAAACCCTTTGATCATATAATTGTTAATCCTTGTTTCAAGTGATTCATTCCCTCAACTCTCATCTCTCAAAGTGCAAGAGAAGAATACTTCTTCAACATCAAGTTGTGAAGTATTGTAGATTTATGTATATAATTAGTTGTTGTGTACATTCATTGTAAAGGTGTGATAGTAGTGTAACTAGATAGATCTAGGAGTAGAAGTTGTGAATAGAAGTAGTGAGATATAAGTAGTGGTGTGAGGAAGATTGTTGGGAGGTAGATAGTTGTGAAGAAGATTGTCGTGAAGTAGATAGTTGTGAAGATAGATAGTTGTGAAGAAGTATAGTTATGATTAAGTAGTGACTAGGTGTGAAGAAGTTGTGTAGAAGGTGTGAATAAGTTGTGGTGTGTATATTGGTGTGTAAGGTTTTCTCCGCCATAAGGGAGCTTGTTGACATAGTGAAGAAAACTCTCGAGTAGGTGACTCGAGGAGTGGAGTAGGGCAAGGAAGGTGTCCATGTAGCCGAACCACTATAAATCCTTTGTCTCGCGGTTAGATCTTTCCATATCTTACTTATCATCTTGCTTATATCGCTATTACTTTTGTAGACGTATATATATATAGTTGCTCATATAGTGCTAGTATTGATTTTACCTAAAGATCAAACAAAAGTTTCATTCACAAAACAAAGTTTTTTACAATCAAACTAAAAAGGCAACATACATATAATTGATCATTTCGATCAAGTATAGTTTTCATACAAAATATAACTAAGGATTATAAAATAAACGTTTACTTACTTATCTCTCGTATATAGCTATAATTGTTTATATTATGCATGTGTTGATTTCACATACTTAGTTTACATTATTATTATTGTTGATACTTAGATATAGTTGTTCATATTGTTCAAGATTTGAGTTCACATAAGATCGAATCGAAGTTTTTAAAACAAACTTGTTTTTATAAAGTTTAAAACGGACGTAAAACTATTCAACCCCCCTTCTAGTTTTCCACAATTGGTATCAGGAGCCAGGTCTAGCAAGATTTTTAAAATAAATTGTATTTTAAAACTTGTAACGATCTATGGAATCTGAAAAATATTTAGAATGGCAATCTATGCAAAGACCACCATTATTTGAAAGTAATGGATTTTTATATTGGAAAAATCGATTCGAAACTTATGTGAAATCAAAGGATTTAGATCTTTGGCATGTTATTACTAATGGTGATTTTTTACCTACTCAAAATAATCCCGAAACAAATAAAGATGAAATAGTACCTTTTGAAAAACAAAATGATGATTTAAAAAGAAGACTTTCTAAAAACAATGAAGCAAAAATGGTTATTTACAATGCGTTACCACGTAAAGAATATGAAAGAATTTTTATGTGTAAAACCGCAAAAGAAATTTGGGATTCTTTACTAATCACTCACCAAGGTAATAGTCAAGTTAAAGATAACAAAATAGATCTTCTTGTTCAACAATATGAACAATTTACGATTCCGGAGGAGGAATCAATAGATAATGCTTTTGCTAGATTTAACACTATTATCACAAGTTTAAAAGCACTTGATGAGAATTCATCTAGTAAGAATTTTGTTAAGAAATTTCTTAGGGCTGTTCATCCAAAATGGCGAGCTAAAGTCACGGCTATTGAAGAATCAAGGAATCTGTCAACTCTACAACTTGACGAATTGATCGGCAACTTAATGGTCTACGAAGAAATAATAAAGAAAGACTCCGAGATGGTCAAAGAAAAAAGGGAGCAAAGCAAATCAATTGTGTTGAGAGCTAAAAAAGACTCTAGTGACGAAGAATGCTCAACCTCCAAAAGTGACGATGAAGAGTATGCTATGGCCGTACGAGACTTCAAGAAATTCTTCAAAAGACGAGGAAGATATGTTAGGCAACCATATAATGAAAGGAAGTGTTTTAAATGTGGCAATACAAATCATCTCATCGGAAAGTGTCCAATGATGTCAAGGGATCAAAATCAAAAGGCGTTTATCGGAAGTGCTTGGAGTGATAGCGATGAGGACAAGAAAGAAACCACAAATGAAGAAAAGTGTCTTATGGCTAAGACATCAAGCAAGGTACATTCCGAAACCGAATACTTTAGTGACGAAAATTTATCATTAGACGAAAAAGACCTAGATAGTGAATATAATAGGTTATGCATATTAGGTAAAAAGGTTATAGCTAAAAATAAGTCACTAAAACATATTAATAATCTATTAGAAAATGAAGTACTTGAATTAAAAATTAAACTACAACATTTGGAAAAAGGAAAAGAAGTTTTTATAAAATGTAAAACATGCTTAGAAGTTAAAAATGAAAACGAAAAACTTAAAAATGAAATTTTCAAACTTGACAAGTTTAAAAATTGTAGTAACTCACTTAAGAAAATAATAAGTGCTCAAGAAACTTCGGGAGATAAAACCGGTCTAGGATTAACTTCAACTAATGTTTCAACTAGTGAAAATAAAAGTATAAAGTTTGAATGTGAATCTAGTAAACAAAAATCATTAGAATCAAATCCTAAGTATATACTTACAAAAGATAGAAAAATACCCATTGCGAATGATGAAAAAGTAAAAACTTTTTATAAACCATCCTTAAAGACCGAAGTAGGATCCTCTAAACCTAAATTAAGATCTACAACTCCATCACCAAGAAAACCTAACAATCATCATCCAAGATCTAAAACACCTCAACCTAGAAGAAATCAAAATAGACAATATTACAATAACACTAGAAATCAAATGTGGAATTATCAACCAAGTTATAATCCTTGGGAAATATTTCCACCATACATGCATTCTAGCCAGATGTTAAATATGTTTGGACCAATAAGACAATGGGAAATATTACCACCATACATGCATCCTAGCCAAATGTTAAATATGTTTGGACCAAACAACTTTGGACCAATGAGACAATGGGGACCAAGTGGCTAAGTTGTCAATCTTGAAAGAAGTTGGAATATCATCTACAAATGACTTCTATAAGTCAACATGGTCACTTGAAGTGCTTGAAGATATTCCATTGAAGACTAAAAGGTACGCGTTTCTTTTAAGTTCATCACTACAATTTGCATGCTTAGATAAATGATTAGTTAGATTAATGCTTAGTTATATAGCTAGTTATACCTACTTACTCACACATTATGAACCCCTCTTAGTTGGCTTTCCTAGGATTATAATAAAACTGTTCGTTGTCGAACAACATAGAAAATGGAAATCTTCTATGTCCACTAGTAGAAAACTCATGGTGATGAAGTGAAATGAGTCAAGTGGATTAATTATTAACATAGAAGTAAGATTAGATTTCTCGTGTTAGAAAAATATGGATGAAACAAGCTCTCGTAGACTATGGCATTAAGTTAGATAAGTGTGCGACAACAAAGGAGCTATAGAAGTTAGGATATACCCTATTCAATACTCATATAGAACAACTTCATCAATCACTTATGATCATAGGTTATGTAGAAAAGGTAGTTTTGGAAGATAACATTGCCAATATGTTTACCAAACCCCTTAAGCATGAACTATTTAATTACTTGCGTTTAGGATTAGGAATGATGGAGCAAATTGATTAAATTCTTGGAATACTTAAAATCTTCTGAAAAGTCAAAGTTCTGAAAGTTTCTTTTCTGTCAGATGGGCGGACCCCTTAAATCTATAAGGGCGGCCCCCTTAAAATTAAGGGGACCGGCCTCACTTTAAGGGGGCCGGCCATCTGAGCATAAAAATATTTAATTTTCTTTTCTTTCCTCTCAAATCTGAGTCTAGGATTCTGTTTTGCACAAAAATCAGGAATTGAGATATTTTGTTTTTGCGTATATACTCTCAAAAGAAAACCTCAATTCATTTTGAAATCATTCTCACGATTAGGAAAACTCATTGTTGAATAATGATAAAAACATTTTTCTATCAAACCATGCACAATAGTCTCACTCTCGTTGTCTATATATATAATCCAATATATACATATACATGACACTTAGAAGTGAGCAAAGCTAAATCAAGGAGATCAAGGATCGTTTCTTAGGAAAATTTGTTTAGGAGTCAAAACGATCTTAACTCCGTATTTGTTTCATATAGGCATACACTAGAACAAAATCAAGAATTACACTATCACATTTGTTCCATCACTAGTGTCTCACTCATTAGTTGCTTTTGCCCTTGCACTAAGTTAGTCATGTTAGGAAGAATGCCTTAATTGCTTGATTTATTACTTTATTAAGTTTGTATGCATGCGTAGTTGTAATTATATTACATGTTTATTTGTCTATATATTTTTCATACATATTCCATTAAGATAATACATGCATAGTTTCCTAAAGAGTTGGAATTGCCCAAAACCAAACCTCATAATCTTTACACACTTAAATCTCATAACCTTTACTCACCCATACCCTTCTACCTTACACTCAAACCTCATAACCTTTACACACTCAAACCACCAAAAGTGATATGAAAAACCAAGGCATCCCTTCCGTGAACATCGCCATTTCACTCTCACCAATCACATCACTTGATACTCATCTCCCATCCACACCAATAACTCCATCTAGTCATCCTCACAAAAAGATTTAACCATGAAACCATTCCCTACACTCTACAAAATGTATCATCACCATTACAACTTAACCCCATGAAGGCCAAACCATACTTCATGATACACAAACCTCAAGATCACTCAAAAGAACCCTCTCTCAATCCTCATAATGGTCAAGCATCTACCTATGCTCCCAACTACATACCTACATCTCATCTATCTCCTCCAAACAATCCTTTCATTGAAAAATCTCAACATCCAAACAATAATCAATATTACACCTCACTCTCTTTTCCACCAACATTACAAAATTCCTTCATCATCATCTTCCTTGTAAACCTTGATGTTTCGTGAAGTACTTGACTAACTCCATGATCTTCGTGATCTCAATACTATGCACCTTGCACAACGCAATTTGCATCACACACCTTCCTCACCATACTCAAATTACTTACCTCACTCATCCTCACACAATTACTCTATCCACATTCGTTTCCATCCTTACTCCCAAAAATATACTTTCATCTCACCCATAAAATTCATATGAAGAGCATACTCCATCTCAAAACAACAATCCTAATCTCACTCCCAACACCTCACATTTTGGTCAAACTATAAATCCACTCATGAAACATCCCATTCTTCCATACATTCATCCTCATCCATTCATGATTACCCAAATGAAACCTCTCTTGTGTCTCAACAAGACAATCTCACAATCACCCTCACTAATGATATTCCACATTCACCCAATTCATTTCGTCCAAATGACCCTCTTGAGGAACATACTCAATCTTTAAACAACAACCATCAAAACTCATCCATACATGAAACCTATGTTCCATGTTCATTCCATAATCAATAATCAATATTCAACTCCACCATCATCACCATCTTCCGAACATAAAAAGTTCGTTGAAGAACTTAAAGAAGCACACGAGCTTAGTGCTCTTCTTGCTTTACATCTTGCTTAAAGCAATTTGGATCAACAACCTTCATCCACCAACTCATCACCACCCAACAACTTGATCCATCTTGAGAATCATGTCAACAATTGTTCTTGTTGCATTTCTCTCCAAAAACAAAACATGGCCATAAATGAACACCTCACTTGGATTGAGTATCTCCTCACTAGGTCTTCTCCAACGTCATCCATAACACAAAACACCAACCCTCAAGCAAATCCTTCTGCTCCAAAATCCACCACCAAACTCTCCAAACTCTACAAACACCATTCCCACAAAAGTCTACCTTTCCTAAATACCATGTTTCCCATCTCCAAAATTAAAATCATTTCAAACCTTTTGTGTTCCAAGCAAGTCCAAGAGACCTCAACTTGGCAACTTAGTATTATCTAGTGTACTTTGCTAGAAAAGCATACATCTATATGCTTATGTACTAATGATTATGTTTTCAACATAATTACTAATGAATGTTTCTATTGTTTTATTACCATGCATTCTTATTAGTTACTTCATATCTATTGCATGCATATATATCTATGTTCCTTGTGCTCTAAATATTTTTGCAAGCATTCCATATCTCGATCTCTTATGACCTCAAAACGAGGGGGAGTATACTTCAAGGGGGAGCTATACGTTCATCGGGATAACCTTTTTGATGCTTACAAAAAGGGGGAGAAGTGATATAAACTCACACTAAAAACTTGCATATATATTAAGTTTTAGTTTAATGAATTTAGATTTTGTAATCATCAAAAAGGGGGAGATTGTTGATATAAATAATGTATAAAAACGTTATTAATATTTTTCGATATCCCTAAGTTTTGACGATCACAAAATATAAAAACATTAAACGCAAAGTTAATACGTAAGCAAGTTTATATCATCTCATCCAACATAATCTCTTAAGGTATGAATAAACAAGTGACTAATATATTTTATGATCAAAGGAATGTTTATTTAAATAATACAAAGTTTATAAAATTAAATAAACTTATTATATATTTTTTGAAAAACATTTTTGGTAATAAAGGAAAATGTTTTATTCATAATAAATATATGAATTCCAAATTTTAACCAAAATCAGTTAGTTTTTCACCAAATAAACTTTCCCCAGAAAAAGACAAGAAAACTGCAGTTTTCGTCTGGGCGGCCCCCTTAATTTTAAGGGGGCCGGCACACAATTAAGGGGACCGGCCACGCTCCCCTGTCAGATTTTGTCAGAAAATTTTCCCTATAAATACCACCTTAAATCTGGAATTTTTCCCACCTCTTGCACGAAAATTTTCAGATCCAAATCTCTCTAAACATCCTCCTAAAAACCCTTTGATCATATAATTGTTAATCCTTGTTTCAAGTGATTCATTCCCTCAACTCTCATCTCTCAAAGTGCAAGAGAAGAATACTTCTTCAACATCAAGTTGTGAAGTATTGTAGATTTATGCATATAATTTAGTTGTTGTGTACATTCATTGTAAAGGTGTGATAGTAGTGTAACTAGATAGATCTAGGAGTAGAAGTTGTGAATAGAAGTAGTGAGATATAAGTAGTTGTGTGAAGAAGATTGTTGGGAGGTAGATAGTTGTGAAGAAGATTGTCGTGAAGTAGATAGTTGTGAAGATAGATAGTTGTGAAGAAGTATAGTTGTGATTAAGTAGTGACTAGGTTTGAAGAAGTTGTGTAGAAGGTGTGAATAAGTTATGTAGAAGGTGTGAATAAGTTGTGGTGTGTATATTGGTGTGTAAGGTTTTCTCCGCCATAAGGGAGCTTGTTGACATAGTGAAGAAAACTCTCGAGTAGGTGACTCGAGGAGTGGAATAGGGCAAGGAAGGTGTCCTTGTAGCCGAACCACTATAAATCCTTTGTCTCGCGGTTAGATCTTTCCATATCTTACTTATCATCTTGCTTATATCGCTATTACTTTTGTAGACGTAGACGTATATATATATAGTTGCTCATATAGTGCTAGTATTGATTTTACCTAAAGATCAAACAAAAGTTTCATTCACAAAACAAAGTTTTTTACAATCAAACTAAAAAGGTAACATACATATAATTGATCATTTCGATCAAGTATAGTTTTCATACAAAATATAACTAAGGATTATAAAATAAACGTTTACTTACTTATCTCTCGTATATAGCTATAATTGTTTATATTATGCATGTGTTGATTTCACATACTTAGTTTACATTATTATTATTGTTCATACTTAGATATAGTTGTTCATATTGTTCAAGATTTGAGTTCACATAAGATCGAATCGAAGTTTTTAAAACAAACTTGTTTTTATAAAGTTTAAAATGGACGTAAAACTATTCAACCCCCCTTTTAGTTTTCCACATAAAGTTTAAAGTATTCTAATTCTTTAATGTATAATGCAACTATGCTCTTAATTGAGCACAACTAGTTCTTATGGCTATTAATAAGGATGAAATCCTTCCATGACTAGTTATTGAGTGTCGTCTCAATTTATTCCGTCATCATTGTATACAAACAACAATAAGCTATTGAAAATCCCGTAACCTAATATCCATTGTGTAATGTTTAGGAGCTGTTCCAGGTTTGAGGATCATTATTCTAAGTCAAACATATTTCTTTAGAATATTCATTACATAAGATATCAAATATTGTTAAATCATTAAGCATTTAAGCATGATGTAACAATAATACGATGCACATGAAAATCCTTCAGTCATACTTAGATTTATATTCATGTTCTGACTTTCCAAATATGTATATCCATTTACTAAATGATATATTATGTTCTATTAGAATTTATTTTACCGCACATGTTTATTAAATAATAAACTTTAATTCCAAAGTTGTATGTTTTATTTTCTAAATCTTTCACTTACAGTTTCATTCCAAACTAAGTCTTAACATTTTACTTATATGGAATGTAACTTCTTATATGTTATACAACATATATGATTTAGTAAATCAAACATAATACTCCCACTAGCTTTCAGAAATACTTAGAAATTACTTTATTTTTAATTATAAACCTAAACATCGATTTTATAATTTTAAACATAAGAGTAATCTCCTAGATGCATGCATTTATCCATTCATGGATTATTGCACTTTGTACACTTCCAAAGATTTTCTTGAATTCATAAACTCCTTTTGATTACTTATCGTCCTCGCTCAATTAATCATTCAGGAAAGAGTTTTGATATTCATTGTCAAATTTCATATTCTTATAAATATGACAATAACCATCTTTGTATCTTTAATGTATTTAATCATAGTTAATTGCTTAAGTATGATTAATAATCTTGTCATAAGATATGTGTACAATTTTTGTCCATATGATTTCAACACAAAGATTTAAACCATTAGGGTTACATTATCTTTGTATATACTCATCTTTATTCTCTAACAATTAAGAATTAAGATAGACCAAATTTAAATTTTAATATCTTTATGAACAGCATCTATAACATTCATAATATGAGTAATTTACCCAATTCATTATTTTGGTAATACTACATCATATAATCGTCAGTATATTCATTAAATATATGAGATATCCAAGTGGATCTATGAATGATAATTCCATCATCTTGAGGTTTATCATTTTCATGTTAAGCCTCATCATGATTTTAACTAGTGTGGTTTTAGAAGATTATGTATCTTGTAATTTTATCTTTTCAAGATAAAATTATCCCACTTGCCTTTAGCATTATATAGAATATAAGTACTTAGCGATTATAGCAACAATCCTATTTTCTCTTTTAGGACATTACAAATACACATTGATAGTTCCTGATATTCTTTTGTTAACAACCTTCTTATAAGTAGCTTAACAAATTCAGAACTTCAATTTAAGACTTAATGTGATTCATCACATTTCATAATCCAACAATGTCTTATTAATCTTCTAGGAGTCTAATTGAGTATATTCAATCCATACTCAATTTTCTAACCTTAAGTAATGTCTCTGATGAAAAAGTCTCCTGATCCATAACTCTAAAGTAATGTCTCCTGATCTAGAAGGGTGTGAGCATGATGGTCCTTAAGTCACTATGTCACATGAAGGCGATACTTCTATGGACGAGCTTGGAGATTTACTATGGCTGATGATCACAAAGAAGCTCAAAGATCACATATCACAAAGGAATCCTAATCACAAGTTCACTTGCTTGAAGTACAAAGTGTTCTATAAAGTGAAGAATTAGAACCTACGAGCTATAAAGAAAAGAATGCTTGAAGATCAAAGAGCTTAATTTCCAAGGTGACCTCGCTTAGGGGGAGATTGTTAGGAATACGAATATTCCTATAAAAGACTCGGTCACCTAAATGATGTAATAGCATTATGATAGCTCGTAGTTAGTTTATTAGTTAGGTAGATATTAGTTTAGTTTAGGTAACATCGTGGAAGAAGGACGGGTCTTTACCCACTGTATACCTGATCCACAGCCCGCAGGAGGGCGTATACTTGTAAGTGTATATAAACCCTCTCCCACACAAGGGAAGGGTTGGTTGTTTTCTCATAATACACACACCTCAAAGGTGTTTCTCTCTCAAGAAAACCTCCCACTCTCTCTACTCTTTCTCTCTCTAACTCAACAATGATGAACATGTTCTTCCACCATACTAGACCTCCTGAATCACAATAATCAACCATAATAACGATCCTACACTCCAAAAACGTCCGAATTGCTTCCTTTTCCAGATTTCACTCCCAAAGTACCTAAAATCACAAAAGGAACGATTTAGGGTAATATTTGATCAAATAAATTCAATTCCGGGCTTAAATGACCCCCTAAAAGTGGTTCATTTTTTGCCTCATCATATACCCTTACACTTGAGATTTGCTTGTCCTCAAGCAAATGCGCTTTTATTCTAATCAAAATACAAGTTAGGGGTCATTTAACACTAATATAAAAGTAATTACAACAAATAATCGTTCCACTAAAGACCAAAGACAAGCACGGAGGTCATACGCTAGCACCTCACAAATAGTGTTTAGATACTCAAATCTCTCGGGTGTAATAAAGTATAAATTACAATATGGAAACGGAAGATATCTCTCACTACCTGTCATAGCAAAATAGATTACCATAGGCTTGGGAAAGGATCAAACCTTCACCACATGGCGTAAGCACCTAGGATAAACTATCAAAGAGGTCTTTTAAAAGGGTTGTAACGTTAGGTGTAGGGATATGAAATACACGGTTTTGTTGGATATAGGCAGTCTTTACTGGTGGCGAGTTAACAATCTTGGTCAATTACATGTACAATATGGCGTTGCTAAGCCAAGACTAGACTCGACTTAAGCTAATAAATCAAAAATAACAAAAACATAAAATAAACATAGAATGAAAACGGGATGGTAGTCCGTATGTTTTTTTTTTTTTTTAATTTTTTTATTATTATTTTTTAATTTTTTTATTTTGCATACACTCTTACCCTACCTTCCAAAATAATACATTATAGGGAATGTACATTCCCCTTACACTTGAATTTTTACATATTTTACAATAAACTAATCTAACGACTCGAATTAAGAAAATCAAAACATTTGGAGTACTTTTAAGATTAACGTACATATGGGGGTAGTAATATGATGTTCTTCCCAAATACTCTATAAAATAAGTACTTTACCCATGAGTCCCAATCGTCCCAAAACAATATGTACAAGGATATGACTCGACTTAGCAACCATGTAATCAATTAGATAATTAACTAAGGGTTTAAACAAATAACAATAATGCACTAAAGATGAGTGCATACACAGAAGGTTAAGGCGATTTGGGTGTACATTTAAGTGGGGTGTAACAAATTCTTCCTTTAAGTAAAATGTTTAAAGTTAGAAACGAAAAGATAGGCTCGGAGGGGTGTACTAGGGGTTTCGTGTACTAAAAATGAGTACAACGCTAAGGGTGTAGGAAAAATTAGTTGACTTAACTAGCCAAATAATACGACTTAAATGATCAAATAATTATGATACGGGTTTAAACACAAGGGTGATTCTAATGCCTCTTATCATGTAGTAAATCCTACTACACGAATATAGTCTCACTAGCGGTCTCGGGATGCATCACTAACGCAAGTTCTAGAATCTAAATGCTACCAGTACACTCATAAGCACTAATAGTAAATGCTTTTCCTATCAAATCTAAAGGCGAACCTCACATATTTGGGTGGAAAATTTTTCTGAATGATACGGTTTTGTGCTAGTCATACAATCTCCTATCCATGAGACGCTTGCTATGGCTAAAGTTTCACTCCTAACTGTTGTAAAAAATTTTAAATTTGGCGCTAAAATTACACTAACAAGTATTTCTCATAGTTTTATTACACACCTACCATCAAACAAACAAACTCAAGCGAAAGTGTATCTGTAAGGTATCATCATTTTACCCTCCCCTTACACTTAGGATGAACATTGTCCCCAATGTTCAAGTAAAGAATGTAAAAGTGAAATAAGTAAAACGAATGAAATCAAATACTCCCCTGATTTGCTCGGTATGGATAATAAGATGGCCAGGTTAGATCTTCCTCCAAGAAAATGAACAATCAAAGCTTCCCTTCCAGAATAATAATCATCTTCTTGTCATTCATAACCTGTAAATCCTGAGAAAACAGACAAGGCAACCTCGCATAAAATCGGCGGCAATCTACATAAGTTACTAAATCCTAGAAAACAAAATAAGATATAATGCTTGTGGAATGATGTTTGCAGATTTCCTGGAGATTATAAAACTAATAATTCAACAAAAACTTTAAGACTCCGTTACAAAAACAAAACTGGTAAAATTTCCATATTTTTACACGTGACGCCGTCAAGAGTAAACTCGTGACGCCGTCAGAAGTGACCTGCAGAAATTCTTATGTTAAGTTTCCGGAAAATTTCTGGAAAAACTTGGTTCTACTTCCTCGAAAATCCTGCAAAACTTCATTATGACTCGATACAAGCATTTGACTCTAACAAATACGAATATACATGTTCATTTAATATTGTGGAGAATCATGATCGGTTTGTTTCTTAAAAACATATTTGGGGTTTCCCCTTACACTTATCTTTTGCAAAAAATACCTTTGGATGATGTTAAGACTAGGCCAAACAACAAAATAAAGTATTTCCACTATTTAGTTTTGAAACATGGTCTACCAACAATAAAAATAAAGCATGCATACGAAAGCAAATAACAAACAAACAAACAAAATAAAAATCACACAAAACATGGGTTGCCTCTCAAGAAGCGCTTTTCTTTATTTACGAGTCTTGTAGCTAGACTCAAGGTCATGGGTTACTACGTGATACGGGTGAGTTCCTCATTGAGGGCATCCTTGGGATCAAACTTAGGTTTTAACTTCCTATCGGTTTTCTTAGTACGGTATGACCTTTCAAACTTCTCTCCATCCGGATCATACAAAGTCATCTTCATATGCCATGATCTGTCACCTTCTTTAGGTGACTTGTCCCACCTCCATTTACACTTATCTCCCTCTCTTTTTCGCTTATTCATCTCTATATTAATAGGCATTACGCTTAAGAACTCAATCATCTTCCTAAAGACTAAGGTGTCCTCAAAAGGATCTAGCTCTTCATCTCTAGCTATGAGTTGTTCCACCAAATGTGTCTTTTCAATGAAATCTTTTTCTAAATAGAATGGGCGTTGAGGTCCTATAAAGTTCCTTTCTATCCAAGGTCCATATCTAGATGGTCTCCTATTAATCTCTACCCAATGTGGTGTCGTTTCATCATCATAATCATAACTATGCTTCTTAACATCGTATACCGACCAAGTGTCGCCTTCACCTACCGCTATCTTAGACTCCTTACAATCTATCATCGCGCTAGCGGTTGCTAAAAATCCTCTTCCTACCAACAATGGGCATTTAGTGTCACTAACCATGTCTAGGACGTGAAAATCCGCTAAGATAGTAAACTTCCCTACGTGAACAACTACATCCTTAATCATTCCAACCGGGTGGGCAATACTCCCATCCGCTAGACCTATCAATACCTCCGTCTCCTCTAACTTTCCTAGCTTAAGAGTGGTGAATATGGATAAGGGAATCAAGTTGAGGCTTGACCCTAAATCGGCTAGTGTGTCGAAAGCTTTGGATCTTCCTATCTTACAAGGCAAAACAAATATACCCGGATCGTCAAGCTTTTTAGGCAACTTGTTTTGAACGAAGGCGGTCCCATTTTTACCTAGTTTAAACTTCTCATACTTTTCTAGGAGGGCACTATAGTAGGGAGCATGAGCTAAGACATCAATGACGGGACGTTTAAGGTGAAGCTCCTTGAATTCATCGTCAAGGTCTTGCGTAGAAGGTGTTTCAACTATGCTTTTGACCGATTTTATATCTGGTGTTTTACTTGATTGGTCCTTTTGAAGAATTTGGTTTTGTTTGAAACACGTGCTCGTTGATTTAACCGAGTAGTATTGCGGACAAGAAGTGGGTGACGAAACTGATGATATGGAATTAACGTTTAGTTTCGGATTCTTGACCGTATCGCTTGGGAGTGCTCCCATTTCTCGGTCATTGAGGACTTTCAACAATGTGTCAATTTTGGTGGTCATCTCGCTTTGCTTTTGTTTGAAATCGGCTTTAAACTTAGATATGAGAGCTTCTTGAGATTCCATGAACTTAGACATCAATCCTTCAAGATTGTTGGTACTACCATAGTTGTTAGAAGGATTGTTGTTGAAAGTACGGTTGGAGGGTGGACCGTTTGGTTGGTAACGATTAGGCGGATTGGAAGAATTAGCTTGATTTTGTTTCCACCTAAGGTTTGGGTGATTTTTCCAAGAGGGGTTGTATGAATCACCATAAGGGTTTGGCTCGGGTTTGAAAGTGTACCACTTATCTCCCACTTCGTCGGTACGCGAGGATGCGTAGTCCGCAAAACCTGTTTCGGGGAGTTCCATACAATCACGAGTATCATGGGGACCACTACATAATTCGCATGAAGAAGTGATTTTGTTCACTTGGCTTGAAGGCTTAGGAGCTTCGTAAGATTTCATGAGAAACTTGACTTGGTCCTCAAGTTCCATGATCCTACGGT
This sequence comes from Artemisia argyi, assembly GCA_030686995.1. Taxonomy (NCBI): domain Eukaryota; kingdom Viridiplantae; phylum Streptophyta; class Magnoliopsida; order Asterales; family Asteraceae; genus Artemisia; species Artemisia argyi. The sequence continues at coordinate 61,001,475 of CM060692.1, read as the reverse complement.
CGGAAGTGCTAGAGTTGTTCGAAGGCAAAGATATTGCCTTGACCATTTTGTTCAAATCACGGGGATCATTCCAACTTTCGTTGTCATAGAGAGCAAGATCTTCTATGAGTTCCCATGATTGTTCCGCACTTAGATCACGTAGCTTACCACCGGCCGATTGGTCAATGGCTCGCCTCGTGGAGAGATCGATATGGTCATAGAAGATTTGGACTTGGAGCCAAAGATCTATGCCATGATGAGGGACTTTTTGGAGTAAGTCCTTGAAACGAGTCCATGCTTCATAGAGAGTTTCATTTTGACGTTGTTGGAACATCAAGATGTCATTTCTAAGCTTAGTAGTTCTCCTTGATGGGAAAAATTGAGCAAGGAAACGAGTGGTGAGATCATCCCATCTGGTAATGGATCCCGCGGGTAAACGCTCAAGCCATTGACTAGCTTGATCACGTAGAGAGAATTGGAATAGGCGTAATCGGGTTGTCTCTCTAGTTGCAACATCTAGGTCTATGGAATATACGATTTTAAGGAAGTCCTTGAGATGTTGATTTGGATCTTCGGAACGAAGTCCATGGAATGCACATCCGCTTTGCACCAACCGGATGGTGTCGGATCGCAAGGGGGTCACATTGGCTCCGGTGAGCTCAATGGTGTTTCGATAGCCTTGGTGGCTAGGTCGGGAATACTCTCCTAAGGTTCGGGGCCTAAGAGGTTCTAGTGGTGGGTCTTGTTGTGGTGGGATGACGGGTTCAAAGATGTTCCCATCGTCCATGATGTCGGGTGGTGAAGAGTTACGAACAAAAAACACGAAGAATTAAGATAGACTAAAGAGAACCTAAAAATAAAAATAAAATCTTACTAGAAAGGAATCTAGCAAGTAGACCAAATAAAAAGAGATTCTAACCTAGACAATAACTATTCCCCGGGCTGCGGCGCCAAAAACTTGATGCGTGGGGTTTGCACCAGGCTTTACCTCTCAAGGGATCTTGAGAAGCTTACAACCCCCACCAGGCAGTGTACCTGATCGATGTAGTATAGTATAATGACAAGTACCGGGGGATTGATCGTTCAGCTAGGAATAGTGTCGCTAGGATTAGAAAACCTAAAGACTAGGTCTAGAGATGAGGGATGATTCTTTTTGTATTTTTATATTTTTAGGAAAGCAAGTAAAAATCTCGGGTTTGAAGGATTTGGGCGGAATTAGTTGCTATTCAACTAACCCAATACTAAGATGCAATCAAAATAAAATACTAAAAATGAAAATAAACTAAATTAAACTAAGGTTGTGAGCAATATATAGGAGAAATGTGTTTACTTAGATTTCACTACTCCCTACATATCTTTTACACGTTAGTTACTTGTTATAGTTGCGTGGATGACGGATTGTATTCCTTAATACCATTCATGGGGTGGCGTACTTACTTCCCCAATCCTATGAGTGCCTACTTCACTCCTATGTCAAGCCGGCTAAGAAGCTCCTAACATGGGATCATTAGAATTTACTCATGCATTTAATACAACCAATAAAACCTAGTACACATCGGTTCATGTTTCCTAAGACGTTCAAGCATGTTACACAATGGAGATCTGCCAGTTTTCTTAAGCCTAACATTGAAATCATTCATCCAATACAACCATAAACAAGTAATCAACACATCATTAACATCTAGGTTTCATTAGATCTAAGCAAACACAAGATAAATCTAGCCTAGCATGTTGAAATTAAGACAAGCACAAGATATAGACAACCAACACATAGACATATTGATTGAATTAAAGAGAAGACTTATCTTAATAGCACATGAAAGGATTCAAGGGGTGAAAACCCTTGAATTTACTGTAAAATACGAGCTAGGGTTCACAAAGTTCGGCCCTAGGGTTTCTCCACATAAGTTCCTTCTAATGAATGAAAATTAGAAAACTATATATAGATTTTAGAAGGTGACGGCGTCAAGAACAAATGTCTGACGCCGTCATCTCGCCGCCAAAAAGTTCCTCGGACTGCCTAGATCTGGATCTGACGCTGTCATGTGTACACCTTATGCAGGTCGTCATGAAATTAACTCTTGACGCTCTTCTTGTGACGCCTTCAGGTTTCTTCTGGGTCGTCATGGACTTTACTCTTGACGCCGTCAGGAATTCCCTCTTGACACCGGCATACACTGTTCTCAGCTTGGAAAATTAAGTCTTTGGCGTTTTCTTCACTTTTATGCTCCAAAAACGCCTGAATTGCTTCCTTTTCCAGATTTCACTCCCAAAGTACCTAAAATCACAAAAGGAACAATTTAGGGTAATATTTGATCAAATAAATTCAATTCCGGGCTTAAATGACCCCCTAAAAGTGGTTCATTTTTCGCCTCATCATGCATAAAATTCATCAAACCCATCTAACTTTACACCCATATCCTATTGTATATATCTAAGATCACTTAAAAATTCATTGGAACAACAGGAGGTAAATCGATCCGAGTAAACTAATTGTTCCTCTATAGTTAATGATCTAAATGGAATTTCATCCGCCATGGAGACAAATGAAAATAGTTTTACAAACAAAGGGCACAAAGAAAAAGATAGACTACAAGAAAGCTAATAAAAAGAAAATAAAAATCTCGCTAAAAAGGAATCTAATGAGTAGACCTAATAAAAATCAAATTCAACCTAATCAATAACTATTTCCGGGGCTGCGGCGCCAAAAACTTGATGCGTAGGAATTACACCAGGCTTTACCTCTCGAGGGATCTCGAGAAGCTTAAAACCCCTACCAGGCAGTGTACCTGATCGATGCAGTATAGTATAATGACAAGTACCGGGGGACTGATCGTTCAGCTAGGAATAGAGTCGCTAGGATTAGAAAACCTAAAGACTAGGTCTAGAGATGAGGGATGATTCTTTTTGTATTTTTTTGGTTTTTATTAAAGTAATTAAAAATCTCGGTTTTGAAGGAGTTGGGCGGAATTAGTTTCTAGTCAACTAACCCAATTACTAAGTTGCAATCAAAATAAAATACAAAAAATGAAATTAAACTAAATTAAACTAGTGGTGTGAGCAATATATGGGAGAATTGTGTTTATTTAGATTTCACTACTCCTTAGATATCTTTTACATGTTAATTACTTGTTACAGTTGCGTGGATGACGGGTTGTATTCCTTAATACCATTCATTGGGTGGCATACTTACTTCTCCAATCCTATAAGCGCCTACTTCACTCCTATGTCGAGCCGGCTAAGAAGCTCCTAACATGGGATCATTAGAATTTGCTCATGCATTAAATACAACCAATAAAACCTAGTACACATCGGTTCATGTTTCCTAAGACGTTCAAGCATGTTACACAATGGAGATCTGCCAGTTTTCTTAAGCCTAACATTGAAATCATTCATCCAATACAACTATAAATAAGTAATCAACACATAATTAACATCTAGGTTTCATTACATCTAAGCAAACACATGATAGATCTAGCCTAGCATGTTGAAATCAAGACAAGTATAAGATATATTCAAACAACACATAGACATATTGATTGAATTGAAAGAAGACTTATCTTAATTGAACATGAAAGGATTCAAGGGGTGAAAACCCTTGAAAATACTGTAAAATACGAACTAGGGTTTACAAAGTTCGGCCCTAGTATTCTCCACACAAGTTCCTCCTTTATGAATGAAAAATAGAAAACTATATATAGATTCTGATAGGTGACGGCGTCAAGAAGAAATTTCTGACGCTGTCATCTCGCCGCCAAATAGTTTCTCGGACTGCTTAGATCTGGGTTTGACGCTGTCATGTGTAATCCAATTGTAGGCCGTCACAACATTAACTCTTGACGCCCTTCTTGTGACGCCTTCAGGTTTTCACTGGGTCGTCACGGATTTTACTCTTGACGCCGTCAGGTACTGTTCTCAGCATGGAAAAATGCCTTCTTTTCCAGAATTCACTCCCAAAGTACCTAAAATCACAAAAGGAAAGATTTAAGGCAATATTTAATCAAATAAATTCAATTCCGGGCTTAAATGACCCCCCCAAAAACGGTTCATTTTTCGCCTCATCATATACCTTTACACTTGAGATTTGCTTGTCCTCAAGCAAATGCGCTTTTATTCTAATCAAAATACAAGTTAGGGGTCATTTAACACTAATATAAAAGTAATTACAACAAAATAATCGTTCCACTAAAGACCAAAGACAAGCACTGAGGTCATACACTAGCACCTCACAAATAGTGTTTAGATACTCACATCTCTCGGGTGTAATAAAGTAATATCACAATATGGAAATGGAAAACATCTCTCACTACCTGTTGATGCATGGGAATCGCACCTTGCTTTACCTCTCGAGGGATCTCGAGAAGCTTACAACCCCCACCAGGCAGTGTACCTGATCGTTGTAGTATAGTATAGTGACAAGTACCGGGGGATTGATCGTTCAGCTTAGGAATAGTGTCGCTAGGATTAGAAAACCTAATTAATAGTTCTAGAGGTGAGGGATGATTATTTTTGTGTTTTTATATTTTTATGAAAGCAAGTAAAATCTCGGGTTTTGGAAGAGTGGGCGGAATTAGTTGCTAATAAACTAACCCAAAACTAAGTTGCAATCAAAATAAAATAATAAAAATGAAAATAAACTAATTATACTAAAGTTGTGAGCAGTAATTGGAGAAATTGTGTTTACTTAGACTTCATTACTCCCTAGATATCTTTTACATGTTAATTACTTGTTACACTTGTATGGATGACGGATTGTATTCCTTAATACCATTCGTGGGGTGGCATACATAACTCCCCAACTCTATGAGCTCTTATCTCCTCCTACACCATGACCCAACACAACTATAGGGATTGTAAACAGTGGCTCATGCATTAAATACAACCAATAAAGACCTAGTACGCCTCGGTTCATGTTTCTTAAGACGTTCAAGCATGTTACCATTTGGAGATCTGCCAGTTTTCTTAAGCCTAACATATAATATCATTCATCCAAAACAAGAATAGACAAGTAATCAACACATAATCAACATCTAGGTTTCATTAGATCTAAGCAAACACAAGAGAGATCTAGCCTAGCATAGTAGAATTGAGACAAGAACAAGAGATAAACAACCAACACATAGACATATTGATTGAATTAGAAGAACACTTATCTCAATTACAATGCAAGGTCTCAAGGGTTTGGAACCCTTGAAAAACCTGTAAAAGAGGCACCAAAATCGTCTTTAGGGTTTTACCAAAACTTCTCTCCTTTAATGAAAAAACTAGAAAACTATATATAGGAAAAACAGGCTGACGGCGTCAAGAGTTACTTGTGACGCCGTCACCTCGCCGCCATATACTTCCTCGGACGGCATTGATCCACTTATGACGGCCTATGTGACGCCGTCACCACCCACGGTATTTTATTCTTGCCACTTTGACGCCGTCATGAATCCATCTGACGCAGTCACCTCCTACGATGTTTAATTCCTCATGTCTGACGCCGTCAAGATGGTGGTCTTGACGCCGTCACCTTGTATCTTCAGCATGGAAATTTAGTACTTTGCCGTTTTCTTCACTTTTATGCTCCAAAAACGTCCAAAATGGCTTCTTTTCCAGAATTCACTCTTCAAACACCTAAAATCACAAAAGGAACGATTTAGGGCAATATTTGATCAAATAAAGTCGGATTCGGGCTTAAATGCCCCCCTAAAAACGGATCATTTTTCGCCTCATCATATACCCTTACACTTGAGATTTGCTTGTCCTCAAGCAAATGAGCTTTTATTCTACTCAAAAGACAAGTTAGGGGTCATTTAACACTAATATAAAAGTAATTACAACAAATAATCGTTCCACTAAAGACCAATAGACAAGCACGGAGGTCATATACTAGCACCTCACAAATAGTGTTTAGATACTCACATCTCTCGGGTGTAATAAAGTAATATAACATTATGGAAATGGAAGATATCTCTCACTACCTGTCATAGCAAAATAGATTACCATAGGCTTGGGAAAGGATCAAACCTCCACCACATGGTGTAAGCACCTAGGATAAACTATCAAAGAGGTCTTTTAAAGGGTTGTAACGTTAGGTATAAGGATATGAAATACACGGTTTTGTTGGATAAAGGAAGTTTTACTGGTGGCGAGTTAACAATCTTGGTTAATTACATGTACAAGATGGCGTTGCTAAGCCAAGACTAGACTCGACTTAAGCTAATAAATGAAAAATAACAAAAACATAAAATGAACATAGAATGAAAACGGGATGGTAGTCCGTATGTTTTTTTTTTTTTTTTTTCTTTTTCCTTTTTCTATTTTTTTTTCTTTTTCTTGATTTTTCGATATATTTTTTTTTTTTTTTTTTTTTTTTTTTGCATACACTCTTACCCTACCATCCGAAATAATACATCATAGGGGTTTGAGCAATCCCCTTACACTTGAATCTTTACATACTTTACATTAAACTAAACTAATGACTCGAATCAAGAAAATCAAAACACTTGGAGCACTTTTAAGATTAACGCACGTATGGGGGTAATAATATTATGTTCTTCCCCATTACTCCATAAAATAAGTACTTACCCATGAGTCCCAATCGTCCCAAAACAATATGTACAAGGATATGACTCGACTTAGCAACCATGTAATCAATTAGATAGTTAACTTAGGGTTTAACAAATAACAATAATGCACTAAAGATGAGCGCATACACGGAAGGCTAAGGCGATTTGGGTGTACATTTAAGTGGGGTGTAACAAATTCTTCCTTTAAGTAAAATGCTTAAAGTTAGAAACGAAAAGATAGGCTTGGAGGGGTGTACTAGGGGTTTCGTGTACTAAAAATGAGTACAACACTAAGGGTGTGGGAAAAATTAGTTGACTTAACTAGCCAAGTAATATGACTTAAAGGGTCAAGTAATTATAATACGGGTTTAACACAAGGGTGATCCTAATGCCTCTTATCATGTAGTAAATCCTACCACACGAATGTAGTCTCACTAGCGGTCTCGGGATGCATCACTAACGCAAGTTCTAGAATCTAAATGCTACCGGTACACTCATAAGCACCAATAATAAATGCTTTTCCTATGAAAACTAAAGGCGAACCTCACATTTTTGGGTGGAAAATTTTTCTGAATATACGGTTATGTGCTAGTCATACAACCTCCTATCCATGAGACGCTTGCTATGGCTAAAGTTTCACTCCTAAATGTTGTAAAAAAATTTAAATTTGGCGCTAAAATTACACTAACAAGTATTTCTCATAGTTTTATTACTCATCTACTATCAAACAAAACAAACTCAAGCGAAAGTGCATATGTAAGGTATCATCTTTTTACCCTCCCCTTACACTTAAGATGAACATTGTCCCCAATGTTCAAGTAAAGAATGTAAAAGTGAAAAAGTAAAGAGAATGAAATCAAATACTCCCCTGATTCGCTCGGTATGGATTTTAGGTTGGACAGGTTAGATCTTCCTCCAAGAAAATGAACAATCAAAGCTTCCCTTCCAGAATATAAATCATCTTCTTGTCACAAATAACCTGTAAATCCTGACAACAATAGACAAGGCAACCTCGCGTAAAATCGGCGGCATCCTATATAAGTTACTAAATCCTAGAAAACAAAGTAAGATATAATGCTTGTGGAATGAAGTTTGCAGATTTCCTGGAGATTATAAAACTTAATAATTCACAAAAACCATAAGACTCCGTTAGAAAAACAAAACCGGTAAAATTTCCAAATTTTAACTCCTGACGCCGTCAGGAGCAATACCCTGACGCCGTCAGAATGGACCTGCAGAAATTCTTATGTTAAGTTTCCGGAAAATTTCTGGAAAAACTTTGTCCTACTTCCTGGAAAATCCTGCAAAACTTCATTATGACTCAATACAAGCATTTGACTCTAACAAATACGAATATACATGTTCATTAAATATTGTGGAGAATCATGATCGGTTTGTTTCTTAAAAACATATTTGGGGTTTCCCCTTACACTTATCTTTTGCAAAAATACCTTTAGGTTGAAGTTAAGACTAGGCCAAACAACATAATAAAGTATTTCCACATTTTAGTAGAGAAACATGATCAACCAACAATAAAAATAAAACATGCATACGGAAGCAAATAACAATCAAACAAATAAAATCACACAAAACATGGGTTGCCTCCCAAGAAGCGCTTTTCTTTATTTACGAGTCTTGTAGCTAGACTCAAAGTCATGGGTTACTACATGATCTCATCATTGGTTCCACTCTCTAGGTCGTCTTCTAAACCAGTTTTGTATTCCGGACCTAGTTGCAAGCATTCTTTGTAGAAACCAAGCATCCTATTTCTAACATACTCTACTCCTCTACGTCTATCCTCCTCATTCCTATAATAAGCCGCTTGCTTACGTTCCTTTTCGAAATTAGAGAGAAGGCGGTATTGTTCGATCTTGTAGGGCATTTGATAAGCAACCTCATCATTGTCTTTCTTGAACCTAACTATCCCTAAAGTCGGATCATAACTCATCCTAGTGGCCTCAACAAAAGGCTTCCCGAATATAATTTGGCTTAGGCAAGCATCTATCACGGGACGAGTGTCTTCCACTATCATAAAATCAATCTCATAGGTGAGATTCCCTATAATCACATGTACTCCCTTAACCCTTCCTGCAAAATTACTTATCCAATTTTTACCGGGCATCATCCTAAAATTGAGTTGCTTCTTCATCACCCAATTGTAATAGGTCCTAGTCATGATGTTTACGGGGGATCTAAGGTCGATGTAAGCTTTCCATATATGCATGTGCCCTATATTACATGGGATGTTAATGTTGGAGGGATCTCCCATTTTGATCAGGGGGTCGCCAAAGATATATGTTTTCTCGGGACTATCGAATAAATCCTTATGGTATTCCCGTTCCTCCTCGGTTGGCAACTTATCAAAGTATTTCTCTATAGGTTCTATCTCCTCCAATTTCTCATCCTTTTTAACCTCAACTTCCCTACTCTCATCCTCACTATTGGCTTCTACCTTAGCTTCATCCTTGTCACTCTCCTCTATCTCTCTATCTATCGGCTTAATGGTGACAACATTGACAAAGTGGACATGTTTGGATGATGAGGGGTCCTTAATTTGAATTCCACTATTGGTGTCCCTAGTGTCCTTCCTAGGTGTGACTAATGTTTGGTTGTTGAGGGCTTTCAACAAGTTGTCGATCTTGTTGGTCATCTCCGTTTGTTGTTGGTTGAATTCGGTTTCAAACCTAGCTATGCGAGCTTCTTGAGATGCCATGAATTTAGACATCAATCCTTCAAGATTGTTGGTACTACCATAGTTGTTAGAAGGATTGTTGTTGAAAGTACGATTGGATGGTGGACCGTTTAATTGGTAACGATTAGGCGGATTGGAAGAATTGGGTTGATTTTGTTTCCACCTAAGGTTTGGGTGATTTTTCCATGAGGGGTTGTATGAATCACCGTATGTGTTTGGCTCGGGCTTGAAAGTGTACCACCTATCTCCCGCTTCGTCGGTACGCGTGGATGCGTAGTCCGCAAAAGCTGTTCCGGGGAGTTCCACACAATCACGAGTGTCATGGGGACCACTACATAATTCACATGAAGAAGTGATTTTGTTCACTTGGCTTGAATGCTTCGGAGCTTCGTAAGATTTCATGAGAAACTTGACTTGGTCCTCAAGTTCCATGATCCTACGGTCGGGAGTGCTTGAATTATTCGAAGGCAAAGATATTGCCTTGACCGTTTTGTTCAAATCACGGGGATCATTCCAACTTTCGTTGTCATAGAGAGCAAGATCTTCTATGAGTTCCCATGATTGTTCCGCACTAAGATCACGTAGCTTACCACCGGCCGATTGGTCAATGGTTCGCCTCGTGGAGATGTCGATATGGTCATAGAAGATTTGGACTTGGAGCCAAAGATCTATGCCATGATGAGGGACTTTTTGGAGTAAGTCCTTGAAACGAGTCCATGCTTCATAAAGAGATTCATTTTGACGTTGTTGGAACATCAAGATGTCATTCCTAAGCTTAGTAGTTCTCCCCGGTGGGAAAAATTGAGCAAGGAAACGAGTGGTGAGATCATCCCATGTGGTGATGGATCCCGCGGGTAAACGTTCAAGCCATTGACTAGCTTGATCTCGCAGAGAGAATGGGAATAGGCGTAATCGGGTTGTCTCTCTAGTCTCAACACCTGGGTCTATGGAATCTACGATTTGAGGAAATCCTTAAGGTGTTGGTTTGGATCTTCGGAACGAAGTCCATGGAATGCACATCCGCTTTGCACCAACCGGATGGTGTCGGATCGCAAGGGGGTCACATTGGCTCCGGTGAGCTCAATGGTGTTTCGGTAGCCTTGGTGGCTAGGTCGGGAATACTCTCCTAAGGTTCGGGGCCTAAGGGGTTCTAATGGTGGGTTTTGTTGTGGTGGGATGATGGGTTCAAAGATGTTACCACCTTCCATGATGTCGGATGGTAAAGAGTTACGAACAAAGGCACGAAGAAATAAGATAGACTAAAGAAGACCTAAAAATAAAAATAAAAATCTTACTAGAAAGGATTCTAGCAAGTAGACCTAATAAAAAGAAATCCTAACCTAGACAATAACTATTCCCCGGCAGCGGCGCCAAAAACTTGATGCGTGGGAATCGCACCTTGCTTTACCTCTCGAGGGATCTCGAGAAGCTTACAACCCCCACCAGGCAGTGTACCTGATCGTTGTAGTATAGTATAGTGACAAGTACCGGGGGATTGATCGTTCAGCTTAGGAATAGTGTCGCTAGGATTAGAAAACCTAATTAATAGTTCTAGAGGTGAGGGATGATTATTTTTGTGTTTTTATATTTTTATGAAAGCAAGTAAAATCTCGGGTTTTGGAAGAGTGGGCGGAATTAGTTGCTAATCAACTAACCCAAAACTAAGATGCAATCAAAATAAAATAATAAAAATGAAAATAAACTAATTATACTAAAGTTGTGAGCAGTAATTGGAGAAATTGTGTTTACTTAGACTTCATTACTCCCTAGATATCTTTTACATGTTAATTACTTGTTACACTTGTATGGATGACGGATTGTATTCCTTAATACCATTCGTGGGGTGGCATACATAACTCCCCAACTCTATGAGCTCTTATCTCCTCCTACACCATGACCCAGCACAACTATAAGGATTGTAAACAGTGGCTCATGCATTAAACACAACCAATAAAGACCTAGTACGCCTCGGTTCATGTTTCTTAAGACGTTCAAGCATGTTACCATTTGGAGATCTGCCAGTTTTCTTAAGCCTAACATATAATATCATTCATCCAAAACAAGAATAGACAAGTAATCAACACATAATCAACATCTAGGTTTCATTAGATCTAAGCAAACACAAGAGAGATCTAGCCTAGCATAATAGAATTGAGACAAGAACAAGAGATAAACAACCAACACATAGACATATTGATTGAATTAGAAGAACACTTATCTCAATTACAATGCAAGGTCTCAAGGGTTTGGAACCCTTGAAAAACCTGTAAAAGAGGCACCAAAATCGTCTTTAGGGTTTTACCAAAACTTCTCTCCTTTAATGAAAAAACTAGAAAACTATATATAGGAAAAACAGGCTGACGGCGTCAAGAGTTACTTGTGACGCCGTCACCTCGCCGCCATATACTTCCTCGGACGGCCTTGATCCACTTATGACGGCCTATGTGACGCCGTCACCACCCACGGTATTTTATTCTTGCCACTTTGACGCCGTCATGAATCTATCTGACGCCGTCACCTCCTACGATGTTTAATTCCTCATATCTGACGCCGTCAAGATGGTGGTCTTGACGCCGTCACCTTGTATCTTCAGCATGGAAATTTAGTACTTTGTCGTTTTCTTCACTTTTATGCTCCAAAAACATCCAAAATAGCTTCTTTTCCAGAATTCACTCTTCAAACACCTAAAATCACAAAAGGAACGATTTAGGGCAATATTTGATCAAATAAAGTCGGATTCGGGCTTAAATGACCCCCTAAAAACGGATCATTTTTCGCCTCATCACCTGTCATAGCCAAATAGATTATCATAGGCTTGGGAAAGGATCAAACCTCCACCACATGGCGTAAGCACCTAGGATAAACTATCAAAGAGGTCTTTTAAAGGGTTGTAATGTTAGGTGTAGGGATATGGAATACACGGTTTTGTTGGATATAGGCAGTCTTTACTGGTGGCGAGTTAATCATCTTGGTTAATTACTTGTACAAAAACCTAATAAATGAAAATAACAAAAACCTAAAATAAACATAGAATGAAACGGGATGGTAGTCCGTATGTTTTTTCCTCTTTTTCTTTTTCTATATATATATATATATATATATATATTTTTTTTTTTTTTTCTTGATTTTTCCATTTTTTTTTTTTGCATACCCTTTTACCCTACCATCCAAAATAATACATCATAGGGATTGAACATTCCCCTTACACTTGAATTTTTACATACTTTACAATAAACTAATCTAATGACTCGAATCAAGATAATCAAAACACTTGGAGTACTTTTAAGATTAACGCACATATGGGGGTAATAATATGATGTTCTTCCCCATTACTCCATAACACAAGTACTTTACCCATGAGTCCCAATCGTCCCAAAACAATATGTACAAGGATATGACTCGACTTAGCAACCATGTAATCAAATTAGATAATTAACTAAGGGTTTAAACAAATAACAATAATGCACTAAAGATGAGTGCATACACGGAAGGATAGGCTCAGAGGGGTGTACTAGGGGTTTCGTGTACTAAAAATGAGTACAACTGTAAAGGTGCGGGAAAAATTAATTGACTTTACTAGCCAAGTAATATGACTTAAATGGTCAAGAAATTATGATACGGGTTTAACACAAGGGTGATCCTAATGCCTCTTATCATGTAGTAAATCCTACTACACGAATGTAGTCTCACTAGCGGTCTTGGGATGCATCACTAACGCAAGTTCTAGAATCTAAATGCTACCGGTACACTCATAAGCACTAATAATGAATGCTTTTCCTATCAAATCTAAAGGCGAACCTCACATATTTGGGTGAAAAATTTTTCTGAATAGTACAGTTTTGTGCTAGTCATACAATCTCCTATCCATGAGACGCTTGCTACGGCTAAAGTTTCACTCCTAAATGTTGTAAAAAATTTTAAATTTGGCGCTAAAATTACACTAACAAGTATTTCTCATAGTTTTATTACACACCTACCATCAAACAAACAAACTCAAGTGCAAGTGTATCCTATAAGGTATCATCATTTACCCTCCCCTTACACTTAGGATGAACATTGTCCCCAATGTTCAATTAAAGAATGTAAAAGTAAATAGGCAAAAGAATGAAATCAAATACTCCTCTGATTCGTTCGGTGTGGATAGTGTGGTAACAAGGTTAGATCTTCCTCCAAGAAAATGAACAATCAAAGCTTCCCTTCCAGAAATATAAATCATCTTCTTGTCATACATAACCTGTTAAACCTGAGAAAACAAACAAGGCAACCTCGCGTAAAATCAGCGGCAATCTATATATACTAATAAATCCTAGAAAACAATGTAAGATATAATGCTTGTGGGATGAATGTTTGCTGATTTCCTGGAGTTTATAAAACTAAAGAATTAACAAAAACTTTAAGACTCCCTTAGAAAAACAAAACTAGCAAAATTTCCAGAATTTTTGTACCTGACGCCGTCAGATTATAACTCCTGACGCCGTCAGAATGTTCCTGCAAAAATCTCATGTTAAGTTTCCGGAAAATTTCTGGAAAAACTTATGCCTTACTTCCTAGAAAATCCTGTAAAACATCATTTTGACTCGATACAAGCATTTGACTCAAACAATTACTAATATACATGTTCATTTAATATTGTTGTGGTTCATGCTCAATTTCGTTCTTATAAACAAATTTGGATCTCCTTTACACTTATCTTTTGCAAAATACCTTTATATGCAATTAAGACGAAGTTAAAAAAAAAATAAAGCATTTTCACAATTTACTTTGAAACATGAGCCACAAACAACAAAAATAAAACATGAATACGGAAACAAATAAAATCAAATAAACAAACAAGCAAACAAATAAATAAATAAAGCTTGGGTTGCGTCCCAATAAGCGCTTATTTTTTTTCGAGTCACGAGCCTGACTCTACCCTTATTTAACGGAAATAAGGGAGGTTTTCCGTACACTTTGAATTAAGTGCGGGTGGAAGTAGCGATACACACCCTTAGGGTGGAAATATGCCATGTGAGGTGAAGGGGGTGAGTGAATCGCTTCCTTCATCCGAAAACTACCCGGATAATATTGGTTGATGGGTGGGTCGGTTCCTCTTTTGTCTCCTAGAAATATATCTAAGGATGAAAAGGTGTGTAAAGATTGAGGTTCTGGTTCATCAACACTAGGAAATTCCCTAGAACTAGGAGTAAGGTTATCACTACAAGTATTCAAACTTATATCCTCAAGTGGTGCCTGGTCCAAAGGTTCTACCTCCATCGGAATTCCTAAAGTTTCTTCTACTTCTTCCGGGTAAGTCACTGGCGGTGTGTGTGCCTCAAATGATGGTTGAGTATTTTGTGGGCTTATGTTATTGACCTCATCATTCCATGTGTCAAGATCACCTATATCCTCATCATGTGTTTTGGTAGAATCTATCCTAAGCATTCTCCTAAGTATCTCGCGTGCTTCTCTAGGCATCTCAACTTCTATGTCCGAATCATATGGATCATCCTCAATAATCTTATATTCAATTTGCCTGAAGGATTCATCATGTGTTCCTTGAGATTCAAAGTCATTGGTCATAAAACCTAGGTCTTTTTGATCAATGTAGTCATGCTCGGCTAAATCCTCCTTAATTGTTTTCTTAGGTAGTGATAATAGCAAACCTAGTGCTTCCTCTAACTTATGGTTTGTTGCAACGGCTCTCTCCATAATTCCTTGGCAAACTAGGTCGCATTTCCTATTGGCCTCACTAAAACGAGATCTTAAACATGGTGGTTGTTCATAAAAATCTAACCTAGGTGAAGGCTCATATGATTCATAGGTGTCTCTAAATGAGGTATTTTGAACTCTTTGGTGTCTTAGCCACTCAACCTTATCTTGCAATCTTAGAAGTCTAAGTGTAAAGTCCATTTGAAGCAAATTACAAACAAAATCACAAAGATGATATAGACTACGAGAAAGCTACAAAATAAAAAGAAAAAATCTCACTTGATAGGAATCTAATGAGTAAACCTAATCAAAATAAATTTCAACCTAAACAATAACTATTCCCCGGGCTGCGGCACCAAAAACTTGATGTGTGGGAATTGCACCAGGCTTTACCTCTCGAGGGATCTCGAGAAGCTTACAACCCCCACCAGGCAGTGTACCTGATCGTTGTAGTATAGTATAGTGACAAGTACCGGGGGATTGATCGTTCAACTTAGGAATAGTGTCGCTAGGATTAGAAAACCTAAAGACTAGGTCTAGAGATGAGGGATGATTCTTTTTGTATTTTTTATGTTTTATAAAAGCAATTAAAAATCTCGGTTTTAAGAGGAGTTGGGCGGAATTAGTTGCTAGTCAACTAACCCAATTACTAAGATGCAATCACAATAAAATACTAAAAATGAAAATAAACTAAATATACTAGTGGTGTGAGCAATATATGGGAGAATTGTGTTTACTTAGGTTTCACTACTCCCTAGATATCTTTTATAGGTTAATTACTTGTTACGGTTGCGTGAATGACGGATTGTATTCCTTAATACCATTCATGGGGTGGCGTACTTACTTCCCCAATCCTATAAGCTCCTACTTCACTCCTATGTCGAGCCGGCTAAGAAGCTCCTAACATGGGATCACTAGAATTCGCTCATGCATTAAATACAATCATAAAAACCTAGTACACATTGGTTCATGTTTCTTAAGACGTTCAAGCAAGTTACACAATGGAGATCTGCCAGTTTTCTTAAGCCTAACATTGAAATCATTCATCCAATACAACTATAAACAAGCAATCAACCTATAATCAACATCTAGGTTTCATTACATCTAAGCAAACACATGAAAGATCTAGCCTAGCATGTTGAAATCAATACAAGCATAAGATATATTCAAACAACACATAGACATTGATTGAATTGAAAGAGGACTTATCTTATTTGAACTTGAAAGGTTTCAAGGGGTAAAAACCCTTGAAAATACTGTTACAAACGACCTAGGGTTTATTAGGTTCGACCCTAGTATTCTCCACACAAGTTCCTCCCTAATGAATGAAAAATAGAAAAGTATATATTGATTTTGTGAGGTGATGGCGTCAAGAGTAAATGTCTGACGCCGTCATCTCGCCGCCAATAAACTCCTCGGACTGCCTAGATCTAGATTTGGCGCCGTCACGTGTAATCCATCTTTAGGCCGTCACCAATTTAACTCTTGACGCCCTTCTCTTGACGCCTTCAGGTTTTCACTGGGTCGTCATGGATTTTACTCCTGACGCCGTCACAATTTCCTTCTTGACGCCATCATGTACTGTTCTCAGCATGGAAAATTAAGTCTTTGCCGTTTTCTTCACTTTTATGCTCCAAAAACGTCCAAAATGCTTCCTTTTCCAGAATTCACTCCCAAAGTACCTAAAATCACAAAAGGAACGATTTAGGCAATATTTGATCAAATAAATTCAATTCCGAGCTTAAATGACCCCCCAAAAACGGTTCATTTTTCGCCTCATCATATATAATTTTTGATAAAAATTATACCAAATGAAAATACATTTAAAACTCATCCGTTCATATATTTTGTATCAAATATTATGTAATATAAACAAACATACTTAAGGTCAAAATTGAAAAGTGAAGACCAAAAAAGTCAATAGGGGACAATAATTTTGGGACGGATGTAGTACTAGATTTAGAATGTAAATTGTCCCTTGAACTTTAAGTTCATTTTCATTAATGTGAGGATCAATCATTTTTATATCATAATTCATTTTATATTTGTCGTTGCTCATCCTCTCCCCCTAAATGAATTATCCATTTCAACATCCCATTATTGTGCGTTGTGGTGGATTTACAAGAAACATATGCCGCACATTTACAAAATTCTTATATGGGAAACATATGGTTCGTGACCAAAACCATTCTAATGGGGAGGATTCATTATAAATGTTGGCAAGATGCAAATTCATATTTTATAACATGCCCCATAAACTAATAGTTTTGTTCTCATAATTATTGGCTATGCAATCAACTGAAGACGTTTAATAAATGTTTCAACAAAAGCAATTCGCGTATGAACATGGGCTACTTTTATGTTCAACACTTATTCCAATAATCGCCCAATACTTGGAAGTATTCACCACACTTCTCAATGATTTAATTTGGAAAATCATGCTCGCATTTTATAAGTCGAGCTACTAACCACGCTAACCTTAAGTTGCGTATTTGTTGATCATTTTGACGATGCATCAATTTTAAAAACTCAAAATGATCCACATGGCGGATGTATAGGCCTGAATACATCCCCTTTATATTTTTTCCAAAACTTTATAGGACAAAGTCCTTACTTTAATATGGTGGTGACAGATGAACAATTAACTTCCAATGAGAACAATCAAATCTATCTTTGAAGAAACTTATAGTTCTTTCACACATTTCGCATCATCATTGACCTGGGATGGTCCAACCGGTCATGCCAATTAATACAACAATCTTGGCTTATAAACTTATAGTTTATGACCACACGTGCTTCTATTACTCTTGACTTTATGTAAAAGTCGAATTATATGGAGAACTTAGCACATCATCATATTTAAACTTATATTTCTCCAATCACATTTATATAAGCTCTGTGTGGCTTCTCACAATTATATTATGCAAATTAGCCTATTGCATATCAAATAATAAAGCATGTTTTATACAAGTGAAGTTGCATTATTTATGAAATACTTACATGAACATTAATCAATTAACTGTCTCATGCAGGCAAATAAAACAACATGATACATAAATCACACATATATGACAATATCATAATTAAAGCCGACATTTACCCAAATAATTTTCATATTCTCATATTTAGATATTTTCATTGCTCTTATGCGACATTGTTACACCAAAATGATTCTCATACTTATAACTATAATTTAATGACGCATTTGTCTCATTTATCGTGTCAGACAGCAGGGAATGAAACTCGTTAATTTATGCGACCATAAACAATTAAAGTCTTATTGATGTAAAACACAAACATACTTTTTACTGTTGAGTGGTATTACTTTGAAATATTTTCACATAATATTAACCAATAGACAAAAGCTTTATTTCTTTTCACATCTATATATGTCGGTATTTGTTTATAGCCAATTGTATATATATACTCCAAGTTTGGTTTTCCTTAACCGATATACAATTCTACTGCATACGGTACAATTAAAATGCAACTAGGTGGCCTGATTCACTAATTAAATGTTACGACCACAAGTGATATCATCTTGGACGAGCTTTAAGGACTAAAATAATCGTTAGAGACATATATTTACCTTACATTATATCAAGACTAATCAAATAATGTATTATGATGGTAATAGTCATGATGATGAACTCTATTACGCGCTTAGTGTCATGCCTCATGTATTAATTAATCATGCACTAACATACTTATACATGCAAACCTGCCGTTGATCATATATATATATATATATATATATATATATATATATATATATATATATATATATATATATATATATATATATATATATATATATATATATATATATATATATATATATATTACAGAGCGAACTTGTAATCACATATTTTGAAAAAGAAATTTAGTTGCCAATAAAGAACTTTATTTCGCTATATTTGAATCAACAAAGTATAAAACTATCTTGCCATTTGATAGTAACATGATAATTAAGATGATAATAGTGATCACATAATTATTTTTTACCTTTAGTTTACTTGATTAGTGTATAGTATTATAGCCTTGATTATCAAAATATTAGCGGACAAGACTATCCAACTAAATACGACCATTCATAACGTACATTTTTCATATAACCATTTTCTTATACTTTATCATAACCTTAACACAATACAAATCAATTTAGAAATAATTACATGGCTGATGTCATTCACCAAGTAAGTACGTAGTATAAGAAACTGATATTATTATGACCGAGCTTTAGGGAGTCACAAAATATATAACCAACATCAAAATAATCAAAGTATACTATACTAGCAAATCACTCATGTTTGAGGGATATGAATATCAAAGTTATAATGGGGCCATGTTACAAGTGCATATATCATCAAAATATACTATACTAGCATTTTAAAATGAGTTATATGCCGCTTAACATTGACAAAATCAAAATAAAATTAAATGTCAAATTTTAGCGAGCTAATGATCAAATCGTATACATATAATCTTTGTGCCATGTTTGCATATGAATCTATTAGAGCGTGCTGATAACGTATTGTGAACAAGAATTGAGGGAATGAAAATATTCTTCTATTAATCATTAACTAGGAGATTTACAACGAATATATATAGACAAACATTAGTGTTAGAATATTAGTATCATGACAATCATATAAATAGGTAAACACATATGCGGAAGCGTAGGAACATCTATAACATATAAAAGATTAACATAAATTAATTAGTAACGTACCTTTAGTGATTCTAGCAAAACAAGAATCAATAAATTAATCTTGAACATGTGATGAACCCTAATTAGGGTTTATATGGATCAATGATTAACCCCTTACCGTTTTGTTAATCGATCCCTTGATAACAACAAAAGTATGTTGTTACCTCGTTCTTGTACACACAAACTACTAACGAATTAAAGGTGATGCTAGTAACATAAAACACAAGGATTTTCAATAATGAAAATCGATCCACAATCCTTAGGGATGTTAGGTCGATTGGTTTGAGCAAGGGAAAAGGAAAAGAAAACCAAGTTAGGGTTTTGTGTACAAGAGATGAAAAACAATGACCCTTGGTTTTCTATTTATACTAAATGTAAAACTTTGGGAACAAGTTAGGGCAAGGGAAACCCTTCTCTTTGTTGAGTTCGACCGGCCACAAGGACCATTAGGTCCTTCCGGATCTTTCTTGTCTCCAAATTCCATTCTAGTCCTTTATGTTTGCTTTTAACGATAGTTAGTCCATACGTTTAATAACCAACGATCATTAATCCTTTTACTTGTGTTTAATTAATAAATATACATAACATTTAATATTTATTAAACTTTAATTCTCATTTGTAATGTGTGCAATCCCGAGGTCTCGAGTTCGATTCTAGACATACGTTTATTAATATATATCCATAAACTCCAACAGCTCCCACTTGGATATCTATTAATAACATAATGACATTGGTAAGCGTCTAGCAACACGCCAATGCCCCTAGATCAACTCGAGGAAGGTTTTCTGGAAAAACCGATAATGATTCATCATTATTATTATTATCATCCTTTTGTTTCTAATACCACGTTAATAAAGATATGGATCTTAGTCATTCTTTAATTAACAATTCTGTTTCTCGTTGTTTATGATTGAGCAAGATTACCAAAATATCTGAACGTATTTCAGATAGACTTTGGGCTTGTGCACGCATACATCTTGTCAACCCTACGAGGGGCCTAGCAGTATTAAGCTTCAAAACGAATTTGAAGGAACAAATTCTTTCTTGACTACAAGAATAACTCATGGACTTTGCAACAGTTCTGAAAGCAACCCTTATAACTCCGTGTTACGGTGAGCGGTAGATAGCTTCACAAAATGCACTACATCCATGACACTTATCTGGTATCTCAAGTCTGAGGATAATAAATTCATGATTTACTTACTGACAAGATCCATAAAGCAAAATCATGTAATTGGGATAAGTTCTATATTCAATTCATCGAATATCATGTGAAATTGGAATGTCAACGCATCAATATACTTTCAAGTATATTCTAACCAATACTCAGATTTGTCTTAGTTTAATGATATTCCCATATCAATAATTGACAACGGACAATTTAGAATAACATAAGTTATTCATGGATTTAAACATGCAAATATAGGACACAATTTATTATCAATGAAAACAAACGTACTAAGTACTTTAATTCATTATAGATAATAATTGCTTAATGTCCTTTATCCAAATACTAAATAGATCAATGCATGATTAATTCTAGTTAATGAATTTTGCCTCAAGTAATCACTTGTTGACAATTATGCCTCAAGTAATGACAATCACACTTGTTGACAAGGCATTATTCAACTAACTTTGATCTATCCGAATTTTGAGAATACTTATTTCAAGAATTTTAATAAGCAAAAATTCTTGTATGTGTATATCCAACTATCTTGATATAGTTACACGAAATATTCATAAATGGTGTGACATCCTCAGTCACTAATTTATGACAATCAAACTTTCAAACATTTTAAAGTGTTGATATAAATAATGTATAAAAACGTTATTAATATTTTTCGATATCCCTAAGTTTTGACGATCACAAAATATAAAAACATTAAACGCAAAGTTAATACGTAAACAAGTTTTAAGCAAGTTTATATCATCTCATCCAACATAATCACTTAAGGTATGAATAAACAAGTGACTAATACATTTTATGATCAAAGGGATGTTTATTTAAATAATACAAAGTTTATAAAATTAAATAAACTTATTATATATTTTTTGAAAAACATTTTTGGTAATAAAGGAAAATGTTTTATTCATAATAAATATATGAATTCAAAATTTTAACCAAAATCAGTTAGTTTTTCACCAAATAAACTTTCCCCAGAAAAAGACAAGAAAACTGCAGTTTTCGTCTGGGCGGCCCCCTTAATTATAAGGGCGGCTCCCTTAATTTTAAAGGGGCCGGCACACAATTAAGGGGACCGACCACGCTCCCCTGTAAGATTTTGTCAGAAATTTTTCCCTATAAATACCACCTTAAATCTAAAATTTTTCCCACCTCTTGCACGAAAATTTTCAGATCCAAATCTCTCTAAACATCCTCCTAAAAACCCTTTGATCATATAATTGTTAATCCTTGTTTCAAGTGATTCATTCCCTCAACTCTCATCTCTCAAAGTGCAAGAGAAGAATACTTCTTCAACATCAAGTTGTGAAGTATTGTAGATTTATGTATATAATTAGTTGTTGTGTACATTCATTGTAAAGGTGTGATAGTAGTGTAACTAGATAGATCTAGGAGTAGAAGTTGTGAATAGAAGTAGTGAGATATAAGTAGTGGTGTGAGGAAGATTGTTGGGAGGTAGATAGTTGTGAAGAAGATTGTCGTGAAGTAGATAGTTGTGAAGATAGATAGTTGTGAAGAAGTATAGTTATGATTAAGTAGTGACTAGGTGTGAAGAAGTTGTGTAGAAGGTGTGAATAAGTTGTGGTGTGTATATTGGTGTGTAAGGTTTTCTCCGCCATAAGGGAGCTTGTTGACATAGTGAAGAAAACTCTCGAGTAGGTGACTCGAGGAGTGGAGTAGGGCAAGGAAGGTGTCCATGTAGCCGAACCACTATAAATCCTTTGTCTCGCGGTTAGATCTTTCCATATCTTACTTATCATCTTGCTTATATCGCTATTACTTTTGTAGACGTATATATATATAGTTGCTCATATAGTGCTAGTATTGATTTTACCTAAAGATCAAACAAAAGTTTCATTCACAAAACAAAGTTTTTTACAATCAAACTAAAAAGGCAACATACATATAATTGATCATTTCGATCAAGTATAGTTTTCATACAAAATATAACTAAGGATTATAAAATAAACGTTTACTTACTTATCTCTCGTATATAGCTATAATTGTTTATATTATGCATGTGTTGATTTCACATACTTAGTTTACATTATTATTATTGTTGATACTTAGATATAGTTGTTCATATTGTTCAAGATTTGAGTTCACATAAGATCGAATCGAAGTTTTTAAAACAAACTTGTTTTTATAAAGTTTAAAACGGACGTAAAACTATTCAACCCCCCTTCTAGTTTTCCACAATTGGTATCAGGAGCCAGGTCTAGCAAGATTTTTAAAATAAATTGTATTTTAAAACTTGTAACGATCTATGGAATCTGAAAAATATTTAGAATGGCAATCTATGCAAAGACCACCATTATTTGAAAGTAATGGATTTTTATATTGGAAAAATCGATTCGAAACTTATGTGAAATCAAAGGATTTAGATCTTTGGCATGTTATTACTAATGGTGATTTTTTACCTACTCAAAATAATCCCGAAACAAATAAAGATGAAATAGTACCTTTTGAAAAACAAAATGATGATTTAAAAAGAAGACTTTCTAAAAACAATGAAGCAAAAATGGTTATTTACAATGCGTTACCACGTAAAGAATATGAAAGAATTTTTATGTGTAAAACCGCAAAAGAAATTTGGGATTCTTTACTAATCACTCACCAAGGTAATAGTCAAGTTAAAGATAACAAAATAGATCTTCTTGTTCAACAATATGAACAATTTACGATTCCGGAGGAGGAATCAATAGATAATGCTTTTGCTAGATTTAACACTATTATCACAAGTTTAAAAGCACTTGATGAGAATTCATCTAGTAAGAATTTTGTTAAGAAATTTCTTAGGGCTGTTCATCCAAAATGGCGAGCTAAAGTCACGGCTATTGAAGAATCAAGGAATCTGTCAACTCTACAACTTGACGAATTGATCGGCAACTTAATGGTCTACGAAGAAATAATAAAGAAAGACTCCGAGATGGTCAAAGAAAAAAGGGAGCAAAGCAAATCAATTGTGTTGAGAGCTAAAAAAGACTCTAGTGACGAAGAATGCTCAACCTCCAAAAGTGACGATGAAGAGTATGCTATGGCCGTACGAGACTTCAAGAAATTCTTCAAAAGACGAGGAAGATATGTTAGGCAACCATATAATGAAAGGAAGTGTTTTAAATGTGGCAATACAAATCATCTCATCGGAAAGTGTCCAATGATGTCAAGGGATCAAAATCAAAAGGCGTTTATCGGATGTGCTTGGAGTGATAGCGATGAGGACAAGAAAGAAACCACAAATGAAGAAAAGTGTCTTATGGCTAAGACATCAAGCAAGGTACATTCCGAAACCGAATACTTTAGTGACGAAAATTTATCATTAGACGAAAAAGACCTAGATAGTGAATATAATAGGTTATGCATATTAGGTAAAAAGGTTATAGCTAAAAATAAGTCACTAAAACATATTAATAATCTATTAGAAAATGAAGTACTTGAATTAAAAATTAAACTACAACATTTGGAAAAAGGAAAAGAAGTTTTTATAAAATGTAAAACATGCTTAGAAGTTAAAAATGAAAACGAAAAACTTAAAAATGAAATTTTCAAACTTGACAAGTTTAAAAATTGTAGTAACCCACTTAAGAAAATAATAAGTGCTCAAGAAACTTCGGGAGATAAAACCGGTCTAGGATTAACTTCAACTAATGTTTCAACTAGTGAAAATAAAAGTATAAAGTTTGAATGTGAATCTAGTAAACAAAAATCATTAGAATCAAATCCTAAGTATATACTTACAAAAGATAGAAAAATACCCATTGCGAATGATGAAAAAGTAAAAACTTTTTATAAACCATCCTTAAAGACCGAAGTAGGATCCTCTAAACCTAAATTAAGATCTACAACTCCATCACCAAGAAAACCTAACAATCATCATCCAAGATCTAAAACACCTCAACCTAGAAGAAATCAAAATAGACAATATTACAATAACACTAGAAATCAAATGTGGAATTATCAACCAAGTTATAATCCTTGGGAAATATTTCCACCATACATGCATTCTAGCCAGATGTTAAATATGTTTGGACCAATAAGACAATGGGAAATATTACCACCATACATGCATCCTAGCCAAATGTTAAATATGTTTGGACCAAACAACTTTGGACCAATGAGACAATGGGGACCAAGTGGCTAAGTTGTCAATCTTGAAAGAAGTTGGAATATCATCTACAAATGACTTCTATAAGTCAACATGGTCACTTGAAGTGCTTGAAGATATTCCATTGAAGACTAAAAGGTACGCGTTTCTTTTAAGTTCATCACTACAATTTGCATGCTTAGATAAATGATTAGTTAGATTAATGCTTAGTTATATAGCTAGTTATACCTACTTACTCACACATTATGAACCCCTCTTAGTTGGCTTTCCTAGGATTATAATAAAACTGTTCGTTGTCGAACAACATAGAAAATGGAAATCTTCTATGTCCACTAGTAGAAAACTCATGGTGATGAAGTGAAATGAGTCAAGTGGATTAATTATTAACATAGAAGTAAGATTAGATTTCTCGTGTTAGAAAAATATGGATGAAACAAGCTCTCGTAGACTATGGCATTAAGTTAGATAAGTGTGCGACAACAAAGGAGCTATAGAAGTTAGGATATACCCTATTCAATACTCATATAGAACAACTTCATCAATCACTTATGATCATAGGTTATGTAGAAAAGGTAGTTTTGGAAGATAACATTGCCAATATGTTTACCAAACCCCTTAAGCATGAACTATTTAATTACTTGCGTTTAGGATTAGGAATGATGGAGCAAATTGATTAAATTCTTGGAATACTTAAAATCTTCTGAAAAGTCAAAGTTCTGAAAGTTTCTTTTCTGTCAGATGGGCGGACCCCTTAAATCTATAAGGGCGGCCCCCTTAAAATTAAGGGGACCGGCCTCACTTTAAGGGGGCCGGCCATCTGAGCATAAAAATATTTAATTTTCTTTTCTTTCCTCTCAAATCTGAGTCTAGGATTCTGTTTTGCACAAAAATCAGGAATTGAGATATTTTGTTTTTGCGTATATACTCTCAAAAGAAAACCTCAATTCATTTTGAAATCATTCTCACGATTAGGAAAACTCATTGTTGAATAATGATAAAAACATTTTTCTATCAAACCATGCACAATAGTCTCACTCTCGTTGTCTATATATATAATCCAATATATACATATACATGACACTTAGAAGTGAGCAAAGCTAAATCAAGGAGATCAAGGATCGTTTCTTAGGAAAATTTGTTTAGGAGTCAAAACGATCTTAACTCCGTATTTGTTTCATATAGGCATACACTAGAACAAAATCAAGAATTACACTATCACATTTGTTCCATCACTAGTGTCTCACTCATTAGTTGCTTTTGCCCTTGCACTAAGTTAGTCATGTTAGGAAGAATGCCTTAATTGCTTGATTTATTACTTTATTAAGTTTGTATGCATGCGTAGTTGTAATTATATTACATGTTTATTTGTCTATATATTTTTCATACATATTCCATTAAGATAATACATGCATAGTTTCCTAAAGAGTTGGAATTGCCCAAAACCAAACCTCATAATCTTTACACACTTAAATCTCATAACCTTTACTCACCCATACCCTTCTACCTTACACTCAAACCTCATAACCTTTACACACTCAAACCACCAAAAGTGATATGAAAAACCAAGGCATCCCTTCCGTGAACATCGCCATTTCACTCTCACCAATCACATCACTTGATACTCATCTCCCATCCACACCAATAACTCCATCTAGTCATCCTCACAAAAAGATTTAACCATGAAACCATTCCCTACACTCTACAAAATGTATCATCACCATTACAACTTAACCCCATGAAGGCCAAACCATACTTCATGATACACAAACCTCAAGATCACTCAAAAGAACCCTCTCTCAATCCTCATAATGGTCAAGCATCTACCTATGCTCCCAACTACATACCTACATCTCATCTATCTCCTCCAAACAATCCTTTCATTGAAAAATCTCAACATCCAAACAATAATCAATATTACACCTCACTCTCTTTTCCACCAACATTACAAAATTCCTTCATCATCATCTTCCTTGTAAACCTTGATGTTTCGTGAAGTACTTGACTAACTCCATGATCTTCGTGATCTCAATACTATGCACCTTGCACAACGCAATTTGCATCACACACCTTCCTCACCATACTCAAATTACTTACCTCACTCATCCTCACACAATTACTCTATCCACATTCGTTTCCATCCTTACTCCCAAAAATATACTTTCATCTCACCCATAAAATTCATATGAAGAGCATACTCCATCTCAAAACAACAATCCTAATCTCACTCCCAACACCTCACATTTTGGTCAAACTATAAATCCACTCATGAAACATCCCATTCTTCCATACATTCATCCTCATCCATTCATGATTACCCAAATGAAACCTCTCTTGTGTCTCAACAAGACAATCTCACAATCACCCTCACTAATGATATTCCACATTCACCCAATTCATTTCGTCCAAATGACCCTCTTGAGGAACATACTCAATCTTTAAACAACAACCATCAAAACTCATCCATACATGAAACCTATGTTCCATGTTCATTCCATAATCAATAATCAATATTCAACTCCACCATCATCACCATCTTCCGAACATAAAAAGTTCGTTGAAGAACTTAAAGAAGCACACGAGCTTAGTGCTCTTCTTGCTTTACATCTTGCTTAAAGAAATTTGGATCAACAACCTTCATCCACCAACTCATCACCACCCAACAACTTGATCCATCTTGAGAATCATGTCAACAATTGTTCTTGTTGCATTTCTCTCCAAAAACAAAACATGGCCATAAATGAACACCTCACTTGGATTGAGTATCTCCTCACTAGGTCTTCTCCAACGTCATCCATAACACAAAACACCAACCCTCAAGCAAATCCTTCTGCTCCAAAATCCACCACCAAACTCTCCAAACTCTACAAACACCATTCCCACAAAAGTCTACCTTTCCTAAATACCATGTTTCCCATCTCCAAAATTAAAATCATTTCAAACCTTTTGTGTTCCAAGCAAGTCCAAGAGACCTCAACTTGGCAACTTAGTATTATCTAGTGTACTTTGCTAGAAAAGCATACATCTATATGCTTATGTACTAATGATTATGTTTTCAACATAATTACTAATGAATGTTTCTATTGTTTTATTACCATGCATTCTTATTAGTTACTTCATATCTATTGCATGCATATATATCTATGTTCCTTGTGCTCTAAATATTTTTGCAAGCATTCCATATCTCGATCTCTTATGACCTCAAAACGAGGGGGAGTATACTTCAAGGGGGAGCTATACGTTCATCGGGATAACCTTTTTGATGCTTACAAAAAGGGGGAGAAGTGATATAAACTCACACTAAAAACTTGCATATATATTAAGTTTTAGTTTAATGAATTTAGATTTTGTAATCATCAAAAAGGGGGAGATTGTTGATATAAATAATGTATAAAAACGTTATTAATATTTTTCGATATCCCTAAGTTTTGACGATCACAAAATATAAAAACATTAAACGCAAAGTTAATACGTAAGCAAGTTTATATCATCTCATCCAACATAATCTCTTAAGGTATGAATAAACAAGTGACTAATATATTTTATGATCAAAGGAATGTTTATTTAAATAATACAAAGTTTATAAAATTAAATAAACTTATTATATATTTTTTGAAAAACATTTTTGGTAATAAAGGAAAATGTTTTATTCATAATAAATATATGAATTCCAAATTTTAACCAAAATCAGTTAGTTTTTCACCAAATAAACTTTCCCCAGAAAAAGACAAGAAAACTGCAGTTTTCGTCTGGGCGGCCCCCTTAATTTTAAGGGGGCCGGCACACAATTAAGGGGACCGGCCACGCTCCCCTGTCAGATTTTGTCAGAAAATTTTCCCTATAAATACCACCTTAAATCTGGAATTTTTCCCACCTCTTGCACGAAAATTTTCAGATCCAAATCTCTCTAAACATCCTCCTAAAAACCCTTTGATCATATAATTGTTAATCCTTGTTTCAAGTGATTCATTCCCTCAACTCTCATCTCTCAAAGTGCAAGAGAAGAATACTTCTTCAACATCAAGTTGTGAAGTATTGTAGATTTATGCATATAATTTAGTTGTTGTGTACATTCATTGTAAAGGTGTGATAGTAGTGTAACTAGATAGATCTAGGAGTAGAAGTTGTGAATAGAAGTAGTGAGATATAAGTAGTTGTGTGAAGAAGATTGTTGGGAGGTAGATAGTTGTGAAGAAGATTGTCGTGAAGTAGATAGTTGTGAAGATAGATAGTTGTGAAGAAGTATAGTTGTGATTAAGTAGTGACTAGGTTTGAAGAAGTTGTGTAGAAGGTGTGAATAAGTTATGTAGAAGGTGTGAATAAGTTGTGGTGTGTATATTGGTGTGTAAGGTTTTCTCCGCCATAAGGGAGCTTGTTGACATAGTGAAGAAAACTCTCGAGTAGGTGACTCGAGGAGTGGAATAGGGCAAGGAAGGTGTCCTTGTAGCCGAACCACTATAAATCCTTTGTCTCGCGGTTAGATCTTTCCATATCTTACTTATCATCTTGCTTATATCGCTATTACTTTTGTAGACGTAGACGTATATATATATAGTTGCTCATATAGTGCTAGTATTGATTTTACCTAAAGATCAAACAAAAGTTTCATTCACAAAACAAAGTTTTTTACAATCAAACTAAAAAGGTAACATACATATAATTGATCATTTCGATCAAGTATAGTTTTCATACAAAATATAACTAAGGATTATAAAATAAACGTTTACTTACTTATCTCTCGTATATAGCTATAATTGTTTATATTATGCATGTGTTGATTTCACATACTTAGTTTACATTATTATTATTGTTCATACTTAGATATAGTTGTTCATATTGTTCAAGATTTGAGTTCACATAAGATCGAATCGAAGTTTTTAAAACAAACTTGTTTTTATAAAGTTTAAAATGGACGTAAAACTATTCAACCCCCCTTTTAGTTTTCCACATAAAGTTTAAAGTATTCTAATTCTTTAATGTATAATGCAACTATGCTCTTAATTGAGCACAACTAGTTCTTATGGCTATTAATAAGGATGAAATCCTTCCATGACTAGTTATTGAGTGTCGTCTCAATTTATTCCGTCATCATTGTATACAAACAACAATAAGCTATTGAAAATCCCGTAACCTAATATCCATTGTGTAATGTTTAGGAGCTGTTCCAGGTTTGAGGATCATTATTCTAAGTCAAACATATTTCTTTAGAATATTCATTACATAAGATATCAAATATTGTTAAATCATTAAGCATTTAAGCATGATGTAACAATAATACGATGCACATGAAAATCCTTCAGTCATACTTAGATTTATATTCATGTTCTGACTTTCCAAATATGTATATCCATTTACTAAATGATATATTATGTTCTATTAGAATTTATTTTACCGCACATGTTTATTAAATAATAAACTTTAATTCCAAAGTTGTATGTTTTATTTTCTAAATCTTTCACTTACAGTTTCATTCCAAACTAAGTCTTAACATTTTACTTATATGGAATGTAACTTCTTATATGTTATACAACATATATGATTTAGTAAATCAAACATAATACTCCCACTAGCTTTCAGAAATACTTAGAAATTACTTTATTTTTAATTATAAACCTAAACATCGATTTTATAATTTTAAACATAAGAGTAATCTCCTAGATGCATGCATTTATCCATTCATGGATTATTGCACTTTGTACACTTCCAAAGATTTTCTTGAATTCATAAACTCCTTTTGATTACTTATCGTCCTCGCTCAATTAATCATTCAGGAAAGAGTTTTGATATTCATTGTCAAATTTCATATTCTTATAAATATGACAATAACCATCTTTGTATCTTTAATGTATTTAATCATAGTTAATTGCTTAAGTATGATTAATAATCTTGTCATAAGATATGTGTACAATTTTTGTCCATATGATTTCAACACAAAGATTTAAACCATTAGGGTTACATTATCTTTGTATATACTCATCTTCATTCTCTAACAATTAAGAATTAAGATAGACCAAATTTAAATTTTAATATCTTTATGAACAGCATCTATAACATTCATAATATGAGTAATTTACCCAATTCATTATTTTGGTAATACTACATCATATAATCGTCAGTATATTCATTAAATATATGAGATATCCAAGTGGATCTATGAATGATAATTCCATCATCTTGAGGTTTATCATTTTCATGTTAAGCCTCATCATGATTTTAACTAGTGTGGTTTTAGAAGATTATGTATCTTGTAATTTTATCTTTTCAAGATAAAATTATCCCACTTGCCTTTAGCATTATATAGAATATAAGTACTTAGCGATTATAGCAACAATCCTATTTTCTCTTTTAGGACATTACAAATACACATTGATAGTTCCTGATATTCTTTTGTTAACAACCTTCTTATAAGTAGCTTAACAAATTCAGAACTTCAATTTAAGACTTAATGTGATTCATCACATTTCATAATCCAACAATGTCTTATTAATCTTCTAGGAGTCTAATTGAGTATATTCAATCCATACTCAATTTTCTAACCTTGATAACTTTCGGAAGAAAAGAAGTCATAGTTATCTTTAATCAAACAATCTAACAAGAGTTTGATTTCCTAACTGAACATACTATAATCTAGTATTTCATTAGAACTCATATTGTAAGACAATCTAACAATATGTAAGATAACCATATATCTTTTAGCCTGTCTATTTACCAACTAAATCAACTTAATGGTATAATAGTATTTTCAAGCCAATTGCATGCTTTATAACCCAAATACTTATTAATCAAGTCACTTCATGTTCATATCTTATAAAGAAGACATAAACTGTTATAATCCCACTAAACGTTATAAATCATTGATCAACTCAATGACTTCTTGTATATGTCTTAATTAAAAGACCATAACAAGCTAACGTCTTACTTTATTATAAGTCTTGTAATACTTAAAAGACTTCATGTTTATAACTATACAATAAAGTATAAACATGTATTATTAAAGTAATTATGAACACCATCATTTGGTTTCAATAATATTTCCAAGTTAACACACTACTTTATTTATTTATGTCATTCTAAGAATACATAATTATTGAAGTAGTATTATATTACTTCACGCATTTATGTCATTCCAATAATACATAAATATTATAGTTGAAGTTGTCTTGTTATCATATTGACACATGTTCTAATAGATGTCTAATTTAGAAACTGTAAATTATCCATGTTGGTCTCACGCATACATGAAAAATCACCTTGTTGTTAATATTTAGTCTGCGTCCCACGTTTACTAAATTTTAACACCAAGTGTTTCTCAGATTAGATTTATATTAATCATATTAGAACTTTAGTCTCTTACTTTGCAGTTAAGAGAATCCACTAAATCATATTCTTATGTGTTGTACATGGCACACAATGTAGATTTCTCCCACTTGTGCATGGAACAACATCATGTACCATATAAACAACATGCACCGTTTGTTAATGTGAACAATATGATTTGTGTCATTAACATAACTTAGTAGATATAGAGTTTACTCAATCAATCAAGGAAACGTACATGACTATCCTTGAAAATATTAGTGTCTATATTTGGAAAGTAATTACCTTGAGATATTCAAAAGATAATCTAAGTTTCAATCAAGACAATAAGTCTTGTAACTCCCACTGAATTAGAGAACTATAATAATCCCTTACTCAGCTATAAGAACACAATACTCCCACTGAATTTGACAACATTGTAAATGTTTCATTAATCAGTGAAAGGTAATAGTGTACTATTTACTTTCCTACATCTTTTAAGAAAACCCATTCCAACAATTATATATAGGTTCTAAAAGAATGTATTCTACTATGTAAATGTGATTCATCACATTCCATGCTATTAACTTGAAAAACTGGGCATGCAATTTCTTCCTGTATAGATCTACCATTCCAACAATTGTATGTAGTATCTGTAAAGGTCAAATCAAAACAACTAGATAAAATAATCTAATTCGTCTTTTACCATTGTGCAATAATTAGTCTAGCTTCTAATTTAATAACTCATAAAATGCAAATAATCTTACTATTAAATTTTGCTATGAGTTATGTATTTAGAATTTAGACAATTCTAATCATCCTATTATACCTTTCTCATTCATGAAAAGGATTAGGATTAAGTCTCACACTTCTCCTAATGGAAAGAAGACTAGATTTATTCTTTTAGTAAAATTGACTCTAACCAAAAACCCCAACGGGTGTAGATCAATTAAAGAATATACATTACGTTTACGGTTTTAGTGTTGCATTAATACATTTAAAGAATTTACAAAATTCAATTCTAGTATTTTCGATAATTTATATTTCCAAGAAAATATAATACCCAAGGATATATTCATATAACCAACATATTTTCTTGAAAATCTAGGATCCAACTTTACATAGATTCCACCACATCAGTTGATCTGCTAGTGGTGAAAGTATAAAAGATGGTAATCTGTCGAACAATAATTGGCAAACAATTTTCCAATTCCTAGATCATTATAGGATTTACATCAAACTGATTCATCAATTTGTCATGTAAGCATGTTTCATCCCATCTCATGCCTTAAGTTCTAGGTCTCACGCATCAACTTAATTAAGTCGTCTAACTTAGAAACTGCAAATTCTCCATGTGTGGTCTCACGCACACTCGGAAATTTACCTTGTCATTAAAATTTAGCATGCGTCTCACGTTTACTAAATAATAACTTCAAGTGTTTCTTATAGTTAGATGGCATGTAACTTAAATTTTTAAGGGTATTCTTATTACTGATATGTTAATCAAAATATGTATAAAGATGCATGCACTCATCTTTATAGCATAAGTTTTCAAAAAAACTTTTAATTTACCAATTCGTGAAATTAATACACAAAGTTTTACTTGAGGTTTAATAAACCCTAAGATGACTTTCTACAATTATGATTTTAAAAGTAATTCATTTAAGACATATTCATGATTGTGATAACCAAGGCAGATTCTAAGGCTCTTTTCTAAGCCTTCATATCACGGTTATGAATCAAGTCTTAAAAGAGTTAATTTTTAAAAACATATTTGCACAAAACATCAATCAAGTAAAAGTTTATGGATTCAATCTCAAAATCATGCAATAAAGTATGAATCTTGCTAGTCTCTCCTAGGAGCGAATTACCGTGCGAAGTGAACTGTTGTTGGTATCTAAGACTCCGCAAGATTCAATCTTTATCACTTAGGGTTTCACCATTATTAGTCCGTATTATTTTCTTTATGAAAAATTACCCTTTTATTGCTTACAAACGTGTCCAACAATAAAACAAGTAATAAAGACAAATCAAAACAACTAATAACATAACAATTATAAGGTAAAACAATTAGCCACATGCAATCATTTTAGAAAAAATCCTAACAAAATCAATTCTAGGTTTTTATATGTATATAATTAACTAGGGCCTTCACCTCTTAATGGAAGTGAGCCACATACATTGACAAGTCAATTGCGTAGGCCAAAGCTAATCAAATACCACATAGCACATAATTGATTTTAATAATTATGGGGTCTTCCCCAATATTAGATCTATCTAAACATGTGAAAAAGCTTAACAATTAATAAACAATTAATAACCCATGACTAACATGCATGTTTCACCACGGATCAAAGCATAACAATTACCAATTAGGTCAAGGATACGCCCAAAATAACACATAAACATGTAGGCAACCTAGGGTTTCTAATCCAATTAATTAATAAAACCACAAACCCTAATTAGGGTTCATGGAATAAATCGACCCCCCCCCCCCCCAAAATTAGGGTTAGGGTTTCGAAAAAATTAAAAAAAAAAACAAAACCCTAGATCCAAAACATGTATCTAAAACAATCAAAATTCGTTTTTTATGTGTTTTATGTAATCAATTACATATTATAGCAAGCTCGTGATACCACTGTTAGAATATTAGTATCATGACAATCATATAAATAGGTAAACACATATGCGGAAGCGTAGGAACATCTATAACATATAAAAGATTAACATAAATTAATTAGTAACGTACCTTTAGTGATTCTAGCAAAAAAAGAATCAATAAATTAATCTTGAACATGTGATGAACCCTAATTAGGGTTTATATGGATCAATGATTAACCCCTTACCGTTTTGTTAATCGATCCCTTGATAACAACAAAAGTATGTTGTTACCTCGTTCTTGTACACACAAACTACTAACGAATTAAAGGTGATGCTAGTAACATAAAACACAAGGATTTTCAATAATGAAAATCGATCCACAATCCTTAGGGATGTTAGGTCGATTGGTTTGAGCAAAGGAAAAGGAAAAGAAAACCAAGTTAGGGTTTTGTGTACAAGAGATGAAAAACAATGACCCTTGGTTTTCTATTTATACTAAATGTAAAACTTTGGGAACAAGTTAGGGCAAGGGAAACCCTTCTCTTTGTTGAGTTCGACCGGCCACAAGGACCATTAGGTCCTTCCGGATCTTTCTTGTCTCCAAATTCCATTCTAGTCCTTTACGTTTGCTTTTAACGATAGTTAGTCCATACGTTTAATAACCAACGATCATTAATCCTTTTACTTGTGTTTAATTAATAAATATACATAACATTTAATATTTATTAAACTTTAATTCTCGTTTGTAATGTGTGCAATCCCGAGGTCTCGAGTTCGATTCTAGACATATGTTTATTAATATATATCCATATACTCCAACAATTAGGACAAAACCCTAATAGCTAACATGGGTTGTGGGCCTACTCTGTGCTATACGGACATCCACTAATAATTATTCATAACAGAGATTACTTAATTTGTTATTTAATATTTTTAGTCATTTTTCTTTATTAAGTTACAAACAAACAGTTTTCATATGACTTAATCAATTCAGTTTTTTATATTAAGTCAGTTAAGTCGAAATCAAACACCCCTAAGTGCACTTGGTATGATAATGTCGGGGGCGTTATGTTTACCTCGCTTGGCATTATGCCGCGTTATGATATCGGGTATCACAATGTTGCAACGGCGTTGGTGCCCAAATGACTCTACTAACGTGTGTGGTAACGTGTTTCTTTTTCTTCAGACCATAGTTGCAGGTTTTGTCCTTAACTCTTAATAATTACACCAATCATCCTTGTGGCTGTCTATTTTGCGTTGACCCGTCCTTTGACCGGACGAGCATTACTTTGGATCTTTAACTCGGGTCATGTGAGGGGCAAAACGATCCATTTTCGCTGTGAAACCACAAGGACAATTCTTGTAACAATATTAGCTACGTTTTTTTTTGCTGCGTTTTTTCAGTTGCGTTATACCCAACCCGTAACGTAAATAAACACAAACCAACCATTCCCCCCCCCCCCCCCCCCCCAAAAAAAACACAAGATTAAAATAACCCAACCCAACCCTAATTTTCATAAAACGTTCCACACATCCAAACCAAACCAATCACTATGGCAAAAAATGATAAGGGAAAGGCTTTAGTTACTAGGATGGTCGAAAGTTGTGTAGAATGAAGAAGTCTTTGAAGAAGTTCTTGCTACATTTGGCGATGAAGTCATTGCTAGATATGGTTCATATGAGAACACAGGGAACAAGATGATAGATGATATTCTTGAATGGCTGTAGAAAAAAACTTGTAATGAAGAGCCTATGGGTGTTAGTGGTGCGGTGCCTATGGATGGTAGTGGTGCGGTGCCTATGAGTGGTATTGGTGCGATTGGCGTAGTTGTACAGATAAAAAGAGGGAGGGGATTGGGGAAGGCCTAGAAAATACGGTCCAATACCTTATCCGGTTAAAATAGAGTCCAGTAACTTAGGGTGCCTTTCCAAAGCCAATTTTTAGATATCTTTCAATAAATTCATAGTACTACCATTTTTATTACACGTTCTCGCTGTCAAAGACCCAGTGCTTAAGTACACCGTTTCCCATGACTTTAGCAGAATACCGAGTTTATTAATTCTCCATTATAATACCGGTTGACATATTATTTATCTATAAAAGCATGCATACTTAGACTTAAATAAAACACATAATCGACACAACCAAGCCATAATCTAATGTTGATCCGGAGAGCCACTTTGGGAATCAACTTGGCTTTATTCTAAGGGTTATAATATGACACAAGGCAAGAAGGATTTTCGGCTTCCGTGTTTTCATTTGCACTTGGTGGATCTTCTTTCCTCTCATTGGATCTCATCGTACTCCAAATTTTCTTCTACCTCGTCTGGGCTTCCTCGTGTCACGCCCATCTTGTTTTACATTTAACTTAAAAGCTACTCTACTTTATATTATTAAAATACAAGAGGGAACACCAATGACATGCCTTTCTTAAACCCAAAACAATAAAATATAAACATTTAAATAGCTACATCACAACCCACGCAATTTATATTTTGGTTTACGGCTTAGGCGCATGTCCTGCATGATTTTAAATAAAGCAGAAAGTACTAATAATAATACAAAAGTAAAAATACTTAAGATATGGCTTGCTAGTAGAGGTGTAAACGAGCCGAGTACTGTCACGCACGAACTCGACCAGAATACTAAAACTCGAGCTCAAAACTCGACTCGAGCTAGGTCGAGCTTTGGATTTCAAGCTCAAGCTTGACTTGTCATCTAGAAATCAAGCTCGAAACTCTACTCGAGCTTGATTATCTTAACATAATAAGCTCAAACTCGTTAAAAACTTATCAAGCTCGAATCGACATAATTTTTATGCGAATAAAGTAATAACAATTAACATGTATATAAAAGTGTAAAATTGTAATTTAATCAAACCTCGATAAGGCTCGCGAGCC
The DNA here is from genome assembly GCA_030686995.1 of Artemisia argyi. Lineage (NCBI taxonomy): Eukaryota > Viridiplantae > Streptophyta > Magnoliopsida > Asterales > Asteraceae > Artemisia > Artemisia argyi. The sequence goes on along the minus strand of CM060692.1, from coordinate 60,963,768 downwards.
TTACAAGCCAAGTGTTTGCGAGCTCGAGCTCGACTCGAAGTATACTCGAGTAGCTCAAGCTCGACTCGTTCAAATCAAATCGATCTCGAGTAGTTTACTAGTCGATCTCGAATACCCTTACTTGCTAGGACCTACTACACAAGCACATGCACCGTGTGTGTAGCCCATCCTAATAGTCCATGCAAGCCATGGGTTTCACACACATCGTTGCGTTGCATACTAATGCAACTTGTCATTCTCCAAGAATGACGGTTCTCACCCTATTGCTTCTCATTGTCAATTTAGGAGATTTTACCTATAAAATTTATAAACCCTAATTAATGTTCCCTCAAATATGAAATTTTATAAGTTTGTGATTTAGATAACAAGAAACATATTTGGAAAAATTCTATTATGGACTTATTAATAAATGTTTCATTTCCTAAATTACCCGGTTATATTTTAAAACCTTAGTTTCTATATTTAGGAATCCTATATTCCAAATTTGGTAAAACTTAACTTTCATCCGTTTATGTAAATTAATTGCTTGGTTACCACGATTCATGTCAGTTGAAATTTATGAACCCATCTAGATAGGATCACTAAAAATCGACCCACCTAGGGTTTAGGTAAACACTGATTAGTCTTTCTTGTTCCATAAGGTATCTTGTTTACCATATGATTTAATTTGGTAACCTAGGGTTTCAAAAAATAATTTTATCATATTTATAGCAAAGTTTTTCACCTTACCAAAAATAGTTAAAACCAAAATCATACATGGAAACAAAACTGCTCATATACAAGAAAAACAATCTAGGTAAACCTAGTTTTCGCGATTTACATGACAACACGAATAAGGTTTTCACATTTGATCCTGGAAGCCATTGTATCCTCATAAAGCAGACTCCTTTAGGGTTTAGGAAACCATAATGGATCGAAACTAAGTGATCTAAACATATAAACCTTAATTTGATAACAAAAGTGATTAAATGGTATGCGTGTTAACACATACTTTTATTTGACCAAATTAAGACCAAAACAACCAAAAACTAACCATAAATGCCAAAGATATTGTGTTTTTTGTGTTTGTAATCGTGCAGGAACGGATATTGCAAATATGGACATAAATCATGTTAAAAGACAAAAATGAGCACGAGATTTGGAAAAGTGTCAAAAGCCGAAGCCGGGGAAGCATATTTCAAGAATTAATCATCATTTAGCTTATATGTCAGAAATAGTCCTTGAAGAATCAATAAATGACAAGAAAGGCCCTTGGATTAAATTTATAAAGAATGGCAGATTTTACCCTTGAAATTTGAAAATTGTCAAAATTAATCCTAAGCTAAAACCTAAACTACAAATCTGGATTTAATAAAACAATCCAATCCAATCCAGAAACCCACCAAGCCCACTCCCTAATTAACTAAACCCAGCCTACCCGTATTCCCCACTTAACCCGAAAACCCACCCAGGTCAACCAACTAACACCATAGTCAAACCAAACAACCCTTCCCTCCCAATTACCCTCGTTTACTGTTCAATCACCATCCCCACAATTACCCTGCTCTCCCTAAGCTTTTACCCGTACTTAAAATACCTTCTAGAAACACCTGACACATGCGAATGACAAGCTGGCAATCCCACGGCTTGTGATTGGTGGATTGGACGTATAACACTAATCAAGGGCCAAGGATTAAGCTTATTAGTGAAGCAGTGATTGGATGGTTAAGATTGAAGTTCCAGACCCTTCTCAAAAACCCTAGGATGCATCCTCAAAGGCCTATAAATACTCTTTTATTTCACCATTTTCAGTGTGTAGTTTTTTAATAAGGATACTCTGTCATTTTGTTTTCCTAGTTAGTTAGCTTTGTAAACTTTTATTCTAATGTAATCAAGTTCTTAATATAATAGATTCTTAGTTAATTTCTGTTACTTGCTTTTAAATTTCATTTCATGTTTTTACTTACTTCTCCATTAATGTTTACTTAAGCTTGTAAAAGCTCTTTTGATAGTTGTTTTAGCTTTGTATAAGCTTCTAAAAGCTTTTTAACCAGTCTCATTTACTATTCCTGTTATAAAAAAAATCCAACATATATATATATATATATATATATATATATATATATATATATATATATATATATATATATATATATATATATACACTAAAAAAATACAAAAACATGGTTAAGTAGTTAAACTCAGCTTCAATAAGCTCTTTTTATAATTAGTTTAAGCTCATACTATCTTTTTATATCTTTTGTGAGCTTATTAGGTACTAAATCAAATCCAATCTCTTAATTTCCAAAAAAAGTCAACTAAAGTCAAACTACTTAAGAATTAAGCACTTGAGCTTATATAGTGATGATGATGACCCTTACTCCTTTCTAGCTTCTCTTTACAAGCTACTTCTTATTCTTCTTATTTTCAGCTTTAAATCTCTTGTAAGTTTCATTTACATCTCTTATTTTATGCAATTAGCTGGTTTCAGCTTATTTTGTTGCTTATTTGTATTAAGTTTAGCATGATCATTATTATTATAGCTTAAGTATCTTATTTGGTTCATTATAGTAGCTTATATCAGTTTAAACATCATAAAAAACATAAAAGTTTGATATTAAGGGTGTGTTTGGCATAAGAGGTTATTTGTAGTTGTTAATTGTTTTTTACCTTTGTGTCTATTTGATTTAGCTTGCTTTTGATATCCTGAGTAGATTACTAGTGTTTTCTAGCATTTTTCAGTAGAATAGCATCATTTGCATAAGACTTTTAAGATTTACATCATTAAACTGTTTTTACAATTGGTTATTGCATAATCTAGATTTCTTGCATTTTAGTTGTTTTTACTTACTCAAATTAGCTCATCTCATGCATATGTTTAGTTCTGCATAAGTAGTTTTTGCATACAAGTCATTTTTGACCATTTCCTTTTCACATCTGAATAAGTAATAATAATAATAAAAATAAAAAATAAAAAATAAAAAAAAACCAACAACAACAACAATAACAATAACAGTTTTCAACAAAGCTTCATATCAAATCATTTTTATAGCTTATAAGCTTTAAGAAATTCACAAAAAGTAATTTTTTTTTATATCATTAATAGCCTATCTTCAATTTTGAACTGCTTTTTCATAATTTGAATTTGGTTTACTAGCTTTTGCTAAGCTTGGGAAAGACTTGTTTGATCTGTGAGGTGCCCTGCACACTAGGATACCTGTTCCATAAGCCTTTACATCAGCTTCTCTCATAAGCTCATTTTAGATCTTTAGTGGCTAAAAAATTGCATACCTTATCTCTGGTAGCTTGTCTTTGTTAATCTGTGCTTATTTAGCTATTTTGAGCTTATTTGCTCAGCATAATCTTGTCTTCAAGAAGAGCCTATAGGCCTGTTTGGTACAAGCTTTCTGCAGCCTTTGTTGATTTAGTTTTAAGTTTTCTAACCTGCTTAAGTTTGTTTAATTGCATGTTTTAGCTTGTTAGAACTTGCCTTAAGTTGGTTTTAGCTTTTTGCCATTAGCTTTAGCTTATATAGCCTTTTAGGTAGCTTTTTAATTTTCTTTGGTAACTGTTGGACTTAGAAACTTGTTTTAAGCTGATCTTTTATTTTCAAAAGTTTTGTTTTCATTAAATATTCTTATCTTCAGTTTATATAAAGGTTTCAAAAAAAATAGTTTTGTAAAAAAGTGGCCAGTGGGACTCGAACCCCAGACCTAAAGCATACCACAGACACAACCACACACACTCAAACCATTGGCACCCTAGGGATTTCTCATCCTATTCTACACAATTAATTCCTATATAACCTTTCTACCTTATTAAGCCTAATAATTTGTTTAAGCTTTTCAACTGCTTATTTCAACTCCTTTTTCTAATTTCACATTTTTCCTAAGCTTTTAAAAATATAAAGTAATTTCTGATAAAGTCTCATAATTTTCCAACACATTTTGCTATTTTTCTCACATTTATTTCTTTTTCTTAGTAATAAATTCATAACAAATAGAAAAATCATCAAAAAAAATATAATTCTTTTTCCTGTAATTTTCTTTTGATAATTGGAACTTAGGAAAATTATAATTTCAGTATTAGGGTTAATTTTTTTATAAATTGCTTTTAAGGCTTGGGATTTTCCCGTCACTTTGCGTTTTTAGTTAACATTTCACTTTTTCTCAAATTTTCTTTTATCATTTAATTCATAATCTTATTAATTAGTTTTTGGTAATTTTTGAGAATTTTCCAATTAAGTTTACTATTTTTAATCACTTTTCTCTTAAATAGATTTTAATCCATAATAAATAAAAGACAATTAAAAAAAATACAAATCTTTTTCTTAAAATTCTTTTTGAGTATTTAGGTCTTTTAGAAATTAAGTTTGACTTTTCAGGTTCATTTTTCCTAGTTTTTAGGTTTTTGGTGCGTTTAATTCCCGTTAAGTTCGCATTTTTAAGTTTTCTTTATGTTTTAGCTTTCGTGTGCTTATTATAATTGTCATAATTGCTTATTTGCTTTATTTTGGCTTATATTTCATTGACTTTAGCATAAATATTCAAAAATCTCATTTTATCACTATTCACGACACGTTTCACAAATCGAAAAATCACGATTCCATTCACTCCTTATATGGGATAACAACTCGGGGATTCATATTTCCTTTGAATCTCTTGGAGAAAAATATATACTACTATTAACCTACATCATTAAACCATAGTTTTCAACAAAAAGCAAAAACCCTAAAAATCGTAACAAGCATAAATCGACCAAACAAACATAACCAAAAATCAAATTTCAATCTTTTTGACAACATAAGCAATTACTAAGAACTCTAGCTATGTTATATATGATTATGTTGGCTCCAATACCAATGTCAGGTATTAGTGGTCACACGTATGGCCTATAATACATGCACAGTGAAAAATAAACACATAAAGGCCATGCAGACCAAACCTATAAGTATCAAGATTCTAGGTATTCAGGAGGTCTAGGTTGATCAAAGTATGTAAAACTAGACATATTTTTAGAGAGAGATAGTAGATAAAGGGTGAATGAAATGCCCTGATGAGTGTCTAAATACTCATCATTTTATACCAATCTGAACTGCCAAAATATCCAAAAATACTCAAATATGCATCAAAATACTGAAATTATTCCAGAAGTGTGTTTTATATGTTTCAAATGCAAAATAATCAAAAACAGATAAAAAAAGAACAAAGTTTGCATAATTGGCAGTTTCAGTCCCTCAACTTTCAAAATTTGTCAAAACTAGTCCCTGAAGGTTTAAAATGAATAAAAAGTCAACTTTAGTCCATGGGAAGTCAAACATGTTCACAAATGATCCCTGGATAAAAGTTTACACATATTGGCAACTTTTACCCCTCAAGTATCAAAATTGGCAAAATTAGTCCCTGGGTATTCAAAAAGTGAAATTTAACAAATATTACCCTTGAACTATTCATAAATTACAAATTGGAACTTTTTGATGACTTTTGGGAAACTACAATTTCACCCCTCAAACTTTGGTGAAATTACATAAATGGTCCCCGGAGTGTTTTAAATGGAAAATATTGCATCTATAGTCCTTGTACTATTAATATGTAACAGGTTTGGTCCATATGATACTTTGGAAAAGTAACAAGTTCAGCCCCTCAAGTTTCATCAAGTTTACATATTTAGTCCTTGGCCCAAATATTACAACCGGATCCATTTATCCCTTAAATCCAAATCTTTAAATCCAAAATCAAACACAAACCCAAATCACTACAAGGCCCAACATCCAGCCCATTTTTGTTTATAAAATAAAATCGGGGTCAAACCCAATTACCCCGGTCAAACCCACTCACAAAACCACCCCATTCCCTCCTTTTTCACTTTCTTCCTCACACCACCACTGAAACCAAAACCACCATCCAGCTTAGTGGTTTCATCACCACTTGCCGCCCTACTACTCTCACCTTGTCCCCTCCACCTCCACATCAATCCAATCAACATTAATTGGCCAGAAAATCCTCACATGCTACCAAAAGACTTTTGGTGCCAAAAGCACATTCAAAGGCTAGGATCAATTTTGCTTCATCAATGGCTACAATTTAAAGTGGGATTTGACTGGAATCAAGTGGGGAACTCAAAAAGACTATAAAAGAGAAAGAAGGAAGAGAGGAAAGATTACTTTGGATTAGCCATTGTCACGTAGCTTAAATAAATTTTCTGCTTTCTTAATTTTAATGTCATTTATCGCTTTCAATGGTGTATTACTCTTTGACAAAGGTTAATATAACATTATTTACAGTTTAATTGCACTCTGTCTTTTAAATTCATGTTTTTACTTAAATTGTCATTTAAATTTCAAGTCTTTAAATTTCTTGTTTGATTATGGTTATTTAATGGACTCAGTAAGTCACTTAGGCTCCTGACAAAGCCTTAAGGCTTTTAGAAATCATTAACTCAGCTTTAGTCTTTTAAATACAAAATAAGATAAAAAAAATCAAGAAAAACAATGAAAATACAAAAATATGATGTTCTTGATGAATTTGCTTGGAGCAAGGGAGTTGTGGATTGTCTCTGGTTTAGAAGCTTCATGGGAGGCCTTAGGTAGTGAAATTGATCCATGGTTCTACTCTGGATTCATTTGGTAAGCCCTTTTTACCAATTTTGCAATTTATTGTTCTAGTCCTTTATATGCTTTGATTTGCATGTTTCTATGTTTATTTGTTGTTGTTTAATGTTATTATAGTTTAATATTTGTTGTTTGTTCATGAGATTTAAGTGTTGCTAAAAATTGAAATTTCACAGCTTAATATACATTTTTGACAAATCTGTGTTTATACTTGTGTTATTGAAAGTTTTATGTCAATTAGTCTTATTATATGTTAATATGAAGTTTGGAATGATTTTCATGGACTTAATCAGTATTATACATTGAAAATCCAAAAATTATTAAGTTTAAGGTGTGTTTGGAATTGTTGATTTCTTGGTGATTGACTGAGCTTAAATTGTTATTGTTGGGTGTTATAAGGTATACTGAGTTCTTTGAGGACTGACAATCCATCAAATCTATTGCATACTTGTATAAAAGTCAAAATGAGCAATTTGGATCTCTAATTTGATCACTGTTGAAATTTACACAACCATATTCACCATACTAGTGTTAAACTTGTTTACCTAACTTAATTTCATGTTTTCATAGCTTAACATTACATTTTCAGTCCTTAGATTAGGATCTAAATTCGTATTAGTCAACTTAAGTGTTCTTGTAAAAAGTCAAATATTCTATTTTTCTGTTTTTGATTAAAATGTTGAATTTTCCTATAGCTTTGTTTTTAAGTTTCTGTCTAAATCCTTTTAGGGTTTCATAGTTTAGTTGCTCATCTTGTTATGTTATTTTTGTCAATTTTTATTTGTCATGTTTAACTGCTTATTCCAGTGCTTATTCCTAGTAGTTTTTGCCCTGCACCCAGGATTAGCTGTCAAATCTATAAGCTTGCAGAAGCTTATGGAATTGACCCTAGCTTGAGTATTTGGCTTATTTGTGTTGCCCATGTGGCATTATGTTTATGTTTAAACTTGCTTTTCAGTTTATAGTTTAAATAGATAACTTAATCACCCCAACTTTTGTTACAAACAACTCACCACACAGAAGCAAACTGTGTGGTTGAGCCCATCTTCCTAAGCTCTCAAAAGCTCCTCATTGAGGCTGAGCTTGTGATTTTTGGCTTTATGTGAAGCCCATCAATCACACTCAAAGTCTCAGTGCTTGTTTAGTTTTTTCTAGCTTATTTGATAAGTCAAAATTGAGCTTGTTGTTTGCCCATTCACAACAGTTAACTGAGAACCCAGTTAACTTACACCATTACCAACAGCTCTAATAAGCTTATTTGTGATCAAAAGCTTGTGTGGTTTAGCTTTTCACAAAGCCAATCCACCCAACTTTTTGATCTTGTTCCTCATTTTCATGTTGCAGCCCTCCTAATAGGGTTGCAACAAGCTTTTACTTGTCCACACTTTTTCGAGTTTCTGGGAATCCAGTCAACTCACCATACTTCATAAGCTTGCAATAAGCTACCTAGTGGGTCCCACCTTATGTGGATTGGCTTTTTGAGAAGCCAATCCACCAAACTACAAGACCCAGCTTCTTAATTTCATTTTGCAGCTCATTTCCTAGGGCTGCAACTAGCTTGTTGATTGTCCCATGTTTCTGAGTGTGTTAAGAAATTAGCATACTCAGTGACTTGGTATCTTTTTCAATGGCTCCTCAAAAGCTCAGATGTGGACCCCACAGCTTAAGCTTTGGCTTTTTGGAAAGCCAACCACCCCAGCTTACTACTCAAACTTTTATTTTGGCCTTTGAAGCTTATTCACTAAGCTTAAATTGCCACTATAAGAGGTTGCAAGGGTGTTTGGATCTGAGTGTATTGGGAATTGCTTATTAGCTTATTACAAGCTTATAAGTGAATCTCGGTGCACAAGCTTGTCCATAATTGTTTATAATACTTGTACATATTATATTTTTACTTTTGTTTCCAGTGTGGAGCTTATACCAAGCTCATTTGAGCTTTCACTCAATCCAAGTTAAGCCATTAAGCTTAACTGACTAAACCATAAGCTCACACCTTTATGCACTGCCCAAGTGCATAACCTTGTCTATAATACATATACACACACACTTATACCTTTCTTTTCCCGTGTAAAGCCTTTTCAAGCTTGTTTAAAGCTTATGATTCAACTGTGAGCCTTAAAGCTCATCTGATGTGGTCATAAGCTTCTAAACAGCTTATTCCTTGGTTTGTAAAGTTCCATTTTCCTTAAACTTATATATATTCAGTGTATGTATAGTTCCATAAACAGAAAAGCCAAAAACAAACTTTGAAGATAAGTGATAGCTTCTATTTAGAAGCTTTAAGCTTATAAGCCATCTGTGGTGGAAATAAGCTCTCACACAGCTTATTTCCAAGTTTTGAAAAAGATGCTTTTATTAAAGTTTCCTATTTCAGCTTAATAAATAGTTTTGCAAAAAGAAAAACAAAAAAATAAAATAAATGAAAAAAAATGGGTGTGTGTGGATTCGAACCTGGGACCTCTTGGCTAGTATAACATGCATAAGTCACACACCCCTTCCAACTACTCTGGGGCACCAGTTCCGTTTATACTTGCAACAATAATATACTTAACATAGTTGTGGTATAGTAAGCTTATTGTGACTGTTTAGCTTATTCCAGCTTATTGGAATAAGCTGATGACCCCATTTTATTTTTCCTAGCCTCCTTATTAGTAAATAAACTTTATGTAATTTTTTCACATTTTTTACTGTTCATTTGATAGTTTTTAGATTTAATTTTAAATAAATTAGTTTAAATTTAAAAATCAAAAATAAATTAGTTCTAGTATTTAATTTTTATCTTAGATACTTTTTTATAATTTTTCTAACTTTTATAAGTTATTTAGCATATGTAAAAATTACTTTTGCAATTTTCACTTTTAATTTTCTAATTTTTAGAATTAAATTAGTATATTTAGCTTTTAAATAATAATTAAGTAATTAATTAAGAAATAGCTTAAAAATAATTTTATAATTTTTAGGATTCCTGTGATGGTTAATAAGATTTATAAAAATCTTCTTAATTATCTAAGTCCTTTTAGTATGTGTAATAATTTAAATCAGTTTAATTAGTTAATTAATAAGTAAATAGTTTTTAATTAATAGTAATAACATAAATACTTGTAAAAATCATTTTAATTCATAATTAATTTTCTTTTATTATTAGGATCACAAAAATATAAATTTCACATTTGTGGGGTTTGTATTGATCAGTTTTCAGTTTTATTTTGGTACGTAGACATTTAATTTAAATTAAACGTACATTTTTATTACTTTTCACATTTTTAGGTTTTGTTAAATAAGTTTGTAATTAATAAATGAATATTTTAAGTTTGTTTAATTTGCATTTAAGCCGCTAAGGCATGCAAATCCATCTTTTATTATAATTCCCCCTTTGTTTTTGTACGTTTACTTTTATTTGAACCTAAACGTACATTTGTAAATCCTTTTACATTTCTAGGGTTTCTGTAACACCCCCAAAATACCGCAGCGGAAGACTGTGTCACAGGGGTGCTACTTCATAATACAAAGTACAAGTTATAGAAAACGAACTCTAAATGAGACGTTTTTAAAAGTTACCATTCGATTAATGAATTCAAAGTTACAAACATGAGATTCCAAAGTATGATACATAAATGTATACAAAATGTTTTGAATGGTAAATGATAAAAAGCGTAAGTCTTCAGAATATGCAGCTTGACTCTAAGTTCCACGCACTAGCTATCGCCTTACTAACCTGAGATAAACATGCTAAAGTGTCAACACAATGGTTGGTGAGTTCATAGAGTTTGTCTTAAAACAGTTGAAAAACCTTAAAGAATGTTCACACAGCAAAGGCATCGTGAATCCACTCAGTTGCAAGTCCCGCCCATAACAACACTTACAACCTGTGTGTCCACAACCCACTGCTAAAAGATAGTTTACATAATACACCGGATTATATTCACCCAAGGCCAGGAATATATGGCAATGGTGGGGGCATCTCCCAAATAGTACTACGACATCCAAGGTCAAGCATAGACACAAGGGTAGGGGAATCTTCCCATGAGTACTACCAATACCTCTCCGACAGAATAGAGTATTATGTATGCACGTAAATACGAATCTTGTATTTAATTTAAGCAAGTATAGTGTATCAAGTATGTATAACGCAATCAAGTATAATGCCAATCAAGTATAACACAATCAAGTATAAATGTTTAAGAGTATTTGTACAAGTAAGCAAGTAGTTGAGCATGTATCTCCCCCAAAGAGTTAAAAACAAGTATAAAAAAGAGTAGGGGCTATGACTCACCTTAAGCTTATGTAACGAGAAATGAAAGTGGTAGTCGAATCGTGAAAGTCTCTAAGAGCAGCCTATAATAGAACGTTGCGACTTAGGTTTGGAGTAACGTCTAAGAATACGAAGAATTGCCAATATATGTCTTGCATAATGTTCATGATGTAGTACTTAGTATATAGTGTAAGTCGTTGAATATAAGTGATCTATGAAACATGTATAGGTTGTATATCACTTACTACCGTTCGGGCCGACATAATTCAGAAGTCATAGAGTAAACGTTCGAGGAGCCAGGACACTTTAATTCGTAAATCCACAACTCATCTCGACGGCTTACTTAATGAACTCCTCACATGAGGCTCCCTACTATTGTAGTATTTGATAACATATATATAAGTTTTGATCTTTAAAAGTTATATGGTCTTTAGCCGTGGCTTTGCCGTGACCTTGGTCATTCTTACCATGGTCTTGAGACTCAACCTTGGCTTTAGCCATGGTTGTGGTCTTGGCTTTAGGTCATTAGACCTCTTGGTCTTAGTAAATCATAACTATTATATAGCGACTTTGGTCTAAAAATGGGCTGTTAAGAATTTGAAGAAAATTATCACTCAGAAAGCGTTTTCAGGGCTCGAGCTTCTTTATGCCTGAACGAAAACGTCGTTCCGGACAACTTTTGTGTTTTAACTTTTTGATGAATCGGACCAGAAGGGTGACTTTCAAAATGGCAGAATGCAAACAGTAGGGTATTGGCAGTTTCGGCGTTTTGGTTTCGCTAACTTCTTTTGGCCGTATCTTTTGACTCGTGTACTCGTTTTGGGTGATTCAAATTGCTATATTTTCCTTTTGAAGTCCTTTATAACTGTAAGTAAGTGTCAAATATCATAGTTGTACTATTTTGGTCGTGGTTCTTCCATAAAAGTCACTAGTTTACTTGTTTAAATAACATAAGTTAACATATATATACCATAACTTGTTTTACTAGTTTTTATACATCATGAACATAATACAAAGACCATATATAGTATGAAAGAAACATAATAAGCATGAAAATGATATTGAGCAAGAAAGTGTAATAGGGTTTCTTACAACTTTTGGCTTTCTAAAGAAAAGAAGTCAAGTATGAAACTAGGACACTAAACCTATGCTTGCAAACCCTTCACCACAACTCTTGTAACCCTTGCTAGCCTTGATATAGACCTTTTGAAAACCATTTAACTTCAGCCCCTAATCACCTTGTGTAGTTCCTAATTCATCCATGGAATCACCAAATAAACTTAAGAACTAGGTAGAGAATACTAAGACCTTGAACTTTGTAGTGTAACTTGTAGTTTGAAGATCAAAGGATCATGGTTTTGTGATCTAAGTGTGGCGTTTGGAATGAAGAGAAAAGAATGGATTAAGCTTGTATTTATAGCATGAAGAGGAGGTTAGGAAGGTGCCTAGGAAGGTTCATTGAGGAGGTTAAGAGTTGTAAGGTTTTAGAAGTCATTTAGGTTAAGTAAACTTACACTTGTTAAGCTTCCTATGTAAGCTTCCTATCTTAGACTTAGTGACCAAGAAATGCCCCATGTGGTCTAAAATTTCGTTCATATGCTTATCTTGGATGACTAGGTGAAGTTTTGATGTTATCTTGCTTTTACAGAGTGAGTTTTGGTCCCGTTAATTGCTAATGGTAAGTCGTTAAGTCCTGAAACTTAAAATCGGGTATCTTAAAATTATGAAACTTGAAAGTATGGTTAAACATGTCAATATACTTCATAATAAAATATAAAATGAGTGGTAGGTTCTATTGGGGTGCTCAAACCCTGCTAAAACTGGAAACACGGGTCTAAAACGCGTAATACGTAAAACGTACGAAAGTTGCGTAAAATTGAGAAAAGTAAAATGTAACTTTTCTAATAGGATACTAATGACTTAAAATGACTTATAATGTCTAGGCTGGGCTCAGTCTAGTGTCGGTTGGTATTTAATGTCTTTAAACTTAAAACCGTAAGCCTAAAAGTCAAGGAATGATTTTTGGTCAAAGGAGGAGGGAAAAATATGTTGACTTATTCTAATAAGTTGAAAACTCAAATTTTCTTAGAAATGCGGTGCAGGTATAGGCTAAGGTTACGGCTAAGTAAAAGTGCTTAAAAACGAGAATTCCTGTTTCTCACGGCCGAGGCTTATTTTGGTCATGTTTTTCTTAGTCATGATTAATTCTCAAATTAATCATGAGAGTACTAAACATTTTTCTGATGCGGGGTCACTTAACGCGGTCGAGTTTCGTTGTGCGTAGAATTTTTGAATGACGTTTTACCCTAAAACGTGTAATTCCTTAATAACTTTTACGAAAATGATCTGATGAGTGTCAAACTTTTAATTTGCTATGGGAATGATTTATCACTCGAGGCCAAGAAACAAAAATCAAATTTCGGGAAAATTTCGGGAAAAATGAATAGTAAAAGTGAATAGTGAAATTTTCCGGGAATAGTAATTAACCTGAAATTGCGAATTGTTACAGTTTCTGATTGCACGTTTTTAATGAAATAGCTGTGACAAGAGCTATTTACTATTCACATTCAAAACATCATTTTTTCTGAAATAGAGTGTCTCAATACTCATCATTTTATACCAATCTGAACTGCCAAAACATCCAAAAACACTCAAATATGCATCAAAATACTGAAATTATTCCAGAAGTGTGTTTTATATGTTTCAAATGCAAAATAATTAAAAACAGATAAAAAACAAACAAAGTTTGCATAATTGGCAGTTTCAGTCCCTTAACTTTCAAAAATTGTCAAAACTAGTCCCTGAAGGTTTAAAATGAATAAAAAGTCAACTTTAGTCCATGGGAAGTCAAACATGTTCACAAATGATCCCTGGATAAAAGTTTACACATATTGGCAACTTTTACCCCTCAAGTATCAAAATTGGCAAAATTAGTCCCTGGGTATTCAAAAAGTGAAATTTAACAAATATTACCCTTGAACTATTCATAAATTACAAGTTGGAACTTTTTGATGACTTTTGGGAAATTACAATTTCACCCCTCAAACTTTGGTGAAATTACATAAATGGTCCCCGGAGTGTTTTAAATGGAAAATATTGCATCTATAGTCCTTGTATTATTAATATGTAACAGGTTTGGTCCTTATGATAGTTTGGAAAAGTAACAAGTTCAGCCCCTCAAGTTTCATCAAGTTTACATATTTAGTCCTTGGGCCAAATATTACAACCGGATCCATTTATCCTTTAAATCCAAAATCAAACACAAACCCAAATCACTACAAGGCCCAACATCCAGCCCATTTTGTTTATAAAATAAAACCGGGGTCAAACCCAATTACCCCGGTAAAGCCCACTCACAAAACCACCCCATTCCCTCCTTTTTCACTTTCTTCCTCACACCACCACTGAAACCAAAACCACCATCCAGCTTAGTGGTTTCATCACCACTTGCCACCCTACTACTCTCACCTTGTCCCCTCCACCTCCACATCAATCCAATCACCATTAATTAGCCAGAAAATCCTCACACGCTACCAAAAGACTTTTGGCGCCAAAAGCACATTCAAAGGCTAGGATCAACTGCTTCATCAATGGCTACAATTTAAAGTGGGATTTGACTGGAATCAAGTGGGGAACTCAAAAAGACTATAAAAGAGAAAGAAGGAAGAGAGGAAAGATTACTTTGGATTAGCCATTGTCACGTAGCTTAAATAAATTTTCTGCTTTCTTAATTTTAATGTCATTTATCGCTTTCAATGGTGTATTACTCTTTGACAAAGGTTAATATAACATTATTTACAGTTTAATTGCACTCTATCTTTTAAATTCATGTTTTTACTTAAATTGTCATTTAAATTTCAAGTCTTTAAATTTCTTGTTTGATTATGGTTATTTAATGGACTCAGTAAGTCACTTAGGCTCCTGACAAAGCCTTAAGGCTTTTAGAAATCATTAACTCAGCTTTAGTCTTTTAAATACAAAATAAGATAAAAAAAAATCAAGAAAAACAATGAAAATACAAAAATATGATGTTCTTGATGAATTTGCTTGGAGCAAGGGAGTTGTGGATTGTCTCTGGTTTAGAAGCTTCATGGGAGGCCTTAGGTAGTGAAATTGATCCATGGTTCTACTCTGGATTCATTTGGTAAGCCCTTTTTACCAATTTTGCAATTTATTGTTCTAGTCCTTTATATGCTTTGATTTGCATGTTTCTATGTTTATTTGTTGTTGTTTAATGTTATTATAGTTTAATATTTGTTGTTTGTTCATGAGATTTAAGTGTTGCTAAAAATTGAAATTTCACAGCTTAATATACATTTTTGACAAATCTGTGTTTATACTTGTGTTATTGAAAGTTTTATGCTCAATTAGTCTTATTATATGTTAATATGAAGTTTGGAATGATTTTCATGGACTTAATCAGTATTATACATTGTAAATCCAAAAATTATTAAGTTTAAGGTGTGTTTGGAATTGCTGATTTCTTGATGATTGATTGAGCTTAAATTGTTATTGTTGGGTGTTATAGGGTATACTGAGTTCTTTGAGGACTGACAATCCATCAAATCTATTTCATACTTGTATAAAAGTCAAAATGAGCAATTTGGATCTCTAATTTGATCACTGTTGAAATTTACACAACCATATTCACCATAATAGTGTTAAACTTGTTTACCTAACTTAATTTCATGTTTTCATAGCTTAACGTTACATTTTCAGTCCTTAGATTAGGATCTAAATTCGTATTAGTCAACTTAAGTGTTCTTGTAAAAAGTCAAATATTCTATTTTTCTGTTTTTGATTAAAATGTTGAATTTTCCTATAGCTTTGTTTTTAAGTTTCTGTCTAAATCCTTTTAGGGTTTCATAGTTTAGTTGCTCATCTTGTTATGTTATTTTTGTCAATTTTTATTTGTCATGTTTAACTGCTTATTCCAGTGCTTATTCCTAGTAGTTTTTGCCCTGCACCCAGGATTAGCTGTCAAATCTATAAGCTTGCAGAAGCTTATGGAATTGACCCTAGCCTGAGTATTTGGCTTATTTGTGTTGCCCATGTGGCATTATGTTTATGTTTAAACTTGATTTTCAGTTTATAGTTTAAATAGATAGCTTAATCACCCCAACTTTTGTTACAAACAACTCACCACACAGAAGCAAACTGTGTGGTTGAGCCCATCTTCCTAAGCTCTCCAAAGCTCCTAATTGAGGCTGAGCTTGTGATTTTTGGCTTTATGTGAAGCCCATCAATCACACTCAAAGTCTCAATGCTTGTGTAGTTTTTTCTAGCTTATTTGATAAGTCAAAATTGAGCTTGTTGTTTGCCCATTCACAACAATTAACTGAGAACTTAGTTAACTTACACCATTACCAACAGCTCTAATAAGCTCATTTGTGATCAAAAGCTTGTGTGGTTTAGCCTTTCACAAAGCCAATCCACCCAACTTTTTGATCTTGTGCCTCATTTTCATTTTACAGCCCTCTTAATAGGGCTGCAACAAGCTTTTACTTGTCTACACTTTTCTGAGTTTCTGGGAATCCAGTCAACTCACCATACTTCATAAGCTTTCAATAAGTTACCTAGTGGGTCCCACCTTATGTGGATTGGCTTTTTGAGAAGCCAATCCACCAAACTACAAGACCCAGCTTCTTAGTTTCATTTTGCAGCACATTTCCTAGGGCTGCAACTAGCTTGTTGATTGTCCCATGTTTCTGAGTGTGTTAAGAAATTAGCATACTCAGTGACTTGGTATCTTTTTCAATGGCTCCTCAAAAGCTCAGCTGTGGACCCCACAGCTTAAGCTTTGGCTTTTTGGAAATCCAGCCACCCCAGCTTACTACTCAAACTTTTATTTTGGCCTTTGAAGCTTATTCACTAAGCTTAAATTGCCACTATAAGAGGTTGCAAGGGTGTTTGGATCTGAGTGTATTGGGAATTGCTTATTAGCTTATTATAAGCTTAAAAGTGAATCCCGGTGCACAAGCTTGTCCATAATTGTTTATAATACTTGTACATATTATATTTTTACTTTTGTTTCCAGTGTGGAGCTTATACCAAGCTTATTTGAGCTTTCACTCAATCCAAGTTAAGCGATTAAGCTTAACTGACTAAACCATAAGCTCACACCTTTATGCACTGCCCAAGTGCATAACCTTGTCTATAATACATATACACACGCACACTCATACCTTTCTTTTCCTGTGTAAAGCCTTTTCAAGCTTGTTTAAAGCTTATGACTCAACTGTGAGCCTTAAAGCTCATCTGATGTGGTCATAAGCTTCTAAACAGCTTATTCCTTGGTTTGTAAAGTTCCATTTTCCTTAAACTTATATATATTCAGTGTATGTATAGTTCCAGAAACAGAAAAGCCAAAAACAAACTTTGAAGATTAGTGATAGCTTCTATTTAGAAGCTTTAAGCTTATAAGCCATCTGTGGTGGAAATAAGCTCTCACACAGCTTATTTCCAAGTTTTGAAAAAGATGCCTTTATTAAAGTTTCCTATTTCAGCTTAATAAATAGTTTTGCAGAAAGAAAAACAAAAAAATAAAATAAATGAAAAAAAATGGGTGTGTGTGGATTCGAACCTGGGACCTCTTGGCTAGTATAACATGCATAAGTCACGCACCCCTTCCAACTGCTCTGGGGCACCAGTTCCGTTTATACTTGCAACAATAATATACTTAACATAGTTGTTGTGTAATAAGCTTATTGTGACTGTTTAGCTTATTCCAGCTTATTGGAATAAGCCGATGACCCCATTTTATTTTTCCTAGCCTCCTTATTAGTAAATAAACTTTATGTAATTTTTTCACATTTTTTACTGTTCATTTGATAGTTTTTAGATTTAATTTTAATTAAATTAGTTTAAATTTAAAAATCAAAAATAAATTAGTTCTAGTATTTAATTTTTATCTTAGATAATTTTTTATAATTTTTCTAACTTTTATAAGTTATTTAGCATATGTAAAAATTACTTTTACAATTTTCACTTTTAATTTTTCTAATTTTTAGAATTAAATTAGTATATTTAGCTTTTAAATAATAATTAAGTAATTAATTAAGAAATAGCTTAAAAATAATTTAATAATTTTTAGGATTCCTGTGATGGTTAATAAGATTTTTAAAAATCTTCTTAATTATCTAAGTCTTTTTAGTATGTGTAATAATTTAAATCAATTTAATTAGTTAATTAATAAGTAAATAGTTTTTAATTAATAGTAATAACATAAATACTTGTAAAAATCATTTTAATTCATAATTAATTTTCTTTTATTATTAGGATCACAAAAATATAAATTTCACATTTGTGGGGTTTGTATTGATCAGTTTTCAGTTTTATTTTGGTACGTAGACGTTTGATTTAAATTAAACGTACATTTTTATTACTTTTCACATTTTTAGGTTTTGTTAAATAAGTTTGTAATTAATAAATGAATATTTTTAGTTTGTTTAATTTGCATTTAAGCCGCTAAGGCATGCAAATCCATCTTTTGTTATAATTCCCCCTTTGTTTTTGTACGTTTACTTTTATTTGAACCTAAACGTACATTTGTAAATCCTTTTACATTTCTAGGGTTTCTGATTGCACGTTTTTACTGAAATAGCTGTGACAAGAGCTATTTACTATTCACATTCCTAGTGTTAGTCAGTCAGATTCCTGTTTTTATATTTAACTTCACCAGATCACAGATTCGTTGTATTACAGAATTCACACCTCGTTGGGACATAACGACCTAGGAACATTCTATACTCCTCGTTCATAATTGCATTTCCTCCCGGGCTGTCTGGCTTTTAGTACTGACCATTCACAAGTGGTTAAGAAATAAAGTTGGTTGGTTTGGGAGGAATCATGCCCCTAACTAGATATTTTTTTAATACATAGTTGGTATTAGTCTAAAAATAGACATTTTTATTACCATACCCTAGTAAGGTTGGTATTAGTCTAAAAATAGAATCTTTTGCATCTAAAATAAACTCCTTTCGTGCATGACTAACAAAGAAGGTTTTAGTCTGAAACAAACTCATTTGTATCTAAAATGGAACCATTTTCTCCAATAACCATTTAGACCCATTTTCATGAATACCAAACTATCCAAAACTTTAACAATACATCCATATACTATGGGAAAACATTTCATAAACGTAAACATAGTTTTAGAGTTAATTGCATTTTTGGTCCATGTGGTATGGCCAAATTGCAGATTTGGTCCCTAAAATTTTGAAAGTGCATTGAACGTCCCCATTTTGAAGTTTCCGTTGCATGTTAGGTCCCCTAGGCCTAGACGACGTTAAAATTTTATGGACCAAATCTGCAATTTGGCCATACCATAGGGACCAAATTTGCAATTTGGCCATACCACAGGGACCAAAATGCAACAGAAACTTCAAAATGGGAACCTCTAGTGCACTTTCAAAGTTTTAGGGATCAAATCTGCAATTTGGCCATACCATAGGGACAAAAAGTGCAATTAACTCCATAGTTTTACAATACACTGAAGCGCAAATGCTAGTATTACGGGGTTTAACTCAAACGCCCCGTATTGACGCGTTACTAAATACTACTACCTTCGTCCCATAATAATTGTCCACTTTAACTTTTTGAGTCTTTCTTATTCAACTTTGACCATAAATATTTTTAGTTGTGTTATACAATACTTGATGATAAATATATAAATGGATTGAGTTTCAAAAATTTTTTCATTGGTATAATTTTTATCAAATATTATATAACAATGAAAATATTTATAGTCAAAGTTGAACAAGAAAGACTTAAAAAGTCAAAGTGGACAATTAATATGGGACGGAGGGAGTAGTATATAAAAACATACATTTTGATCAAAAATTTGACCATATATTGTTTAAGATACTAAAACATAATGACTACAACATTTTGGGGTGTAAACAAGCTAGTATAAGAGAGAGGCCGAGATGCTCGTCACATAGATTCCTCACGAGCATTACCGTTCCCATCTTAACCCATTCCTCAAAGGAGATCCCCATCGCTAGATCTTCAACCTACAAAAAGGAGTAACTAGCATCCATAATTCAAAAGACTTAGTGAGTGATAACGCTCAAATTTTGCATGTTTTTAGTAGCTTTATTCGTGTTTTTACATATGATATTTGGTTATTTTTATATGCTTTTATCATATAATCGTATTAAAGTATGTTTGCAAAGCACTTGTAGCCAAAAACGGGAAAAAGGAAGAAAAGTGATAGATTTAAGAAAGAAAAGAAGGATTTGCAAATTTCAAGTCGAGATACAATTCGTTCAAGCATTTCACAAATAAGAATCCAAGTTTTCATCACTCCAAAGTTCCAAGACAAGAAATAACCAAGTTTGGATAAAGAACGAAGAGCCAAGAGAAAAGTACAAGATTTCGCTGTCAGACCAATCAATCCGATCGGTCAAACATCCATCCGATCGGATGGATGAAAATGTTCAATCCATTCGATCGGACGTGCCCCATATCCGATCGGATGACAGCCTCGTATAATTTTTGCAAAACTCATTCTACTTCATTCTACCCGATTCTAGGCCATTCTTTCTGGTATTCTAGGTCTTTCTATTCACCTTGGAGGCCAAGTTGCTGCATTAATGATCCTAGGCTTGATGAGTAGTATAAATAGAGGCTTTGCAATCATTTGTCAACACACAACTCAAGTTACAACAACTAATCAATCATCTAATAGTTCTTTACTAGTCTCAAAGTTCTCAAATTCGTCCATAGTAGTTCAAGAAACATTGGAGGCCCAAAAAGTCAACATTTGGAGGTCAAATTATCAAGAAGTCAACACCAATACTTAGGGAATCATTTCCTACTCAATTGTAATCATATTCCAAACATTTGTAAGACTTTAATTATGATTTCTAATGTCCAATATTCTGAGTTTATGTTCATGTTTGCTATGAGTGGCTAGTAACTTTATGCATTTGCTTAGATGATGTTAAATACTTAATGATTAGCCTATGATTGTGATAACATATTTTAATTCAATTTCAAGTCAATTCTAAAATCCAATTAGACTAAAGTTTCATAGTGACATTTGTTGAATCAAGTTTAACTAGTTGCTTGTAATTTCATTGGCCAAAAGAGTTGTTATTATACAACTAGTTATAATCATTTGTCTATTAATGATTCTTTTTCACCATAATTATTCTTGATTAAACAAAGGAACTAAGGTATAATTGTAATGAGAATACTTTTTGTTAATCAAATCGGATTGGTTGTAAACGCTTAATTGGTCGAAAGTATAGTTGTTTATAATCAATTGTATCCTTTTTGTCTATGATCAGTTACCTTTTGTATTGACCATTTCTTAAGAGTATTTGATTAAACAAAATACTATTTTTGTGTTTAAGGTTGTTCAACCGACTTTATGAACCTTGAATTGATCTTGAATTGATTGGTCCAAACCTAATTCTTGTTTTTATAAACTAAAATCTTGACGAAGGTTTAACTTGTAGAAACGATAGATTAGATACACCATCTAATTCTTATAACCAACATGTTAAAGAAAGTTATCACAATCATGCTTATCTTATGAGTAGTTAACTAGTCTAAGCAAGTGTAGTTTTTAATCATTTGAATTATCTTATCATCATTATTGCTTGTGTTAGAGATTTACTTTTTAAACTTACGCTTAGATTCACTCACAAATCCCTGCGAACGATCCCGACTTACCATCCTCATCTTGCTATAACGGACGAGTCACTTGCTCGTATGTGTTATTTCTAGATCCGGTAATCGTGTTTATAAATTTAAAACTTGTACACGCCTAGAGCTCACATCAGTGAGTATACGGGAATAAACATACATAAGTATATTGACTACTAATGCTATGCGACTAATTTCTAATTAGACCCTTTTTAGACTACTACCACGCCATACAAGTTTGTTGCTAGCTAAAGAGCATGATATCTAAATTTATACTATTGCTATGTGATTTATAATCACATTTCTACTATTTCATTATATATATACTAAAAGGTAAGAGGTTACTGTAGCAAGCACTGTGCTTGCTACAGTAATTTTTTATTTTTTTTTTAGTATTAACGGTCGTTAGTTATTTAACGGCTGTTAACTAACGACCGTTATCTTTAACATTCAAAAGAGGTTACTGTAGCAAGCACAGTGCTTGCTACAGTAATTTTTTTTTTTTTTTAGTATTAATGGCTGTTAACTAACGACCGTTATCTTTAACATTTAAAAAAAAATTGTACACACTTTGTCCTTCATCTCAGTGGTTCATTGCAAATTTAGTCCTCAAATAATTTACATAAATGGTCCTTCACGTTATACATCAATTGCAAAATCAGTCCTAGGTAACTAACTTCAAGTTAAGTAGCTAACGGCAACAAAATAATTCCGCAGCAACGCGCGGGTACCAAACTCGTATATACTAAAAGAGGGGAGGATGATGGGTGCGACCACTGTAGCTGCTACAGTGGTTGCTACAGCAATTTTTTTTTTAGTACTAACGGTCGTTAGTTATTTAACGGCTGTTAATTAACGACCGTTACTTTAACATTTAAAAAAAATTACGCACTTTGTCCTTCATCTCAACGGTTCATTGGTTCATTGCAACTTTATCACATAATTTACATAAATGGTCCTTCATGTTATACATCAATTGCAAAGTTAGTCCTAGGTAACTAACTTCACGTTAAGTAACTAACGGCAACAAAAGAATTCCACAGCAACGCGCGGGTATCAACACTCGTTTAATAGAAATAGACACATGTTGAGGATCCAAATGAGGGATGTTTGGATGTGTGCTTTAAAAGTGATTATTTGGGATTAAATAACTAGAATTTGATAAGCAGGTGCAGTAAAATTGGTTGCAGAAAGTAGTGGTAGGATGTACTTTTGTTGTTTGAGGTTGTAATAATCAGAAGTTTGAGTGTACGACAGGGTTTGATATTTTAAGAACTTAATAGATAAAATCCAGATATTCGGTTATGATATTTTACAGATCAATAGATAAAATGATCAAGAGAACCGAACCTTGTCTATGAACATAGTGAAGAGGATTAGTAAAATTGATATAAAAGGCGCTTTAGTTAGGTTAAATGAAGGGTTAAATAACTTACTCTGTTCTATAAACCTAAGTCTAATTATATGACCCCTTGATAATCACATATTCTACTATTAAAAACTGATTGTCCCAATAACCGGATAATTAGTTCCACATGACAAATTCAAATACCCCATCAATATCATCATATCCTTACCAAATAGGCTATACTTTGTAACATTATTAAATAAGAAACCGTTGCATGTCTATGGGACACAGGGAGTCCGGGATTATGTATTATTGTATCATTTTGCTCTTTCAAGAACATTCTATCTCAATATTAGTTCTTGATCTTCTTGTAGGGCGAAGAAATTATTGTCGTAATTCCATGGGATGAATGGTGGGAATTGGCTCTTAGAGATGATTCTAACCCGCAAATAGCTTTGCTACCGTTACATCCTGAGATACGTGCAAAGTGGAACAACACCGCAGCGTGGGAATATGCTCTGAGCATGTCAGGGAAGCCTTATGGTTATCATAACATGATTTTTAGCTGGATTGACACCATTGGTGAAAATTATCCACCACCCATTGATGCTCACTTGGTATGTTTATTCATTCTTTAGCTAATATAGTGGTATATCTACTTCTATTCTAGCCTCCATCACTGTTGTTCAAGAAGTGAAATTTGTTGCACATGTAATTTCTGTCATGTCTATGTGGGCTAGAATGCAGCCAGCATACGCTGCCAACATGTGGAACGAAGCCCTAAATATGCGTCTAGGGACTGAGGTAATTCTGCCATTCTTGAAGTTCATATTTTGCTCTGCTGTTGTTAAACTCTTATTGCTTTCAGAATTCCGTCATATGAGTCAATCTTTGTTCTACTATATCTCAAATTGGCAAATTAAGAAAAATAGCTAAAAGAGGAAAGGATTTTGATCCGTATTACAAAATGCTTGTTTTAACTAAACTAGTGATGTCTAACCATCATACTAACATATAGTGATATCTAATCACATTCTACATACTAGACGATATCTAATCGTCATATTATTTCTTGTGATATCTAATCACATTACTAATGCTAGACGATATCTAATCGCCATGCTATATCTCTTGATATCTAATCACATTACTAATGCAAGACGATATCTAATCGTTATGCTACCAATGAGGAAATTCTTAACTGATGAGTGCTCTTCTAATGGCTTATAGATCTATTATACGTGTTTTTTCTGACTTGGGTCGTCCACTTAGGACGTAAGTGCTTTTCAAGCACAAGTCATCCACTTAGGATGTCATGTATGCGTGCAAGACTCATCCACGTAAGATGCTATGGTCATCCACTTAGGATGCTACTATAAAAGCACGTGTCATCCAATTAGAATGCTACTATGGGAGTTCTTCGTTGTGCATCACTTAGGCACAATAATGGCGCGTCTCTTAGGCGCTTGTAACTTAACTAGTGGTGCATCTTCTAAGCACCTGTATCACTACTAACATCACAACATCATTTATATGTCATAGTATCATAAATGACGCTATGCTAGTGGCTAAAATAGTCACAATCGAAGTATGCAAAATAAACTGCTAAACTACTAGACTTACTACTAGTTCCGTAACTCACCTCGCGTATAGTTAAAGAACCCTTCTAGCTTTCACTTGCTTCCTTGATCACCTAAGCATCATAGGATCATTCTAAACATGATCAAAAACTACATGTCAATCATACATAACATCTAAGGCTTTATTCCATCATTAGTCAAACTTTAATACAAGTATCACTTATGCAAAATTTTGGACAGTCTGATGTACTTTTGCACATTCGACCTACTTAAACTTAAAATCAGGACCTGGGACCAATTTATGAAATGATATTATATAAGGCTATGAAATAGTTTAAGAGACCACTGTATAACTTAAAATGTCTGAGAAATAAGAGAGCCATTGTGCAACTCACAATGTCCTAGTAATGAATGAAATCATTGTATCAACTACAATGTCTTGGGAAAGTTTCATACATCACGAAAAAAAATGTGAGAGTAGGTATATGATTGGCACAATTTGGTTGTGCCATAATGCCCTGGAATAGGCATAAGCCGTCATATTTAGTCAAACGTTTATATAAAACAGTCTTTATATAAATAAAACAGTGATGTGTTAAAGAGTAAGCATGGCGCACGGAATGTGAAAGACAATAATGAGGAGAGTCTTAACATATAAAGCAATTATAGTCTAGGTACTAAATGCAGCCTAGTTCTCTATAACCAACGCTCTGATACCAATCTGTAACACCCCTATAATTATCGCAGCAGAAAATAGTGTCACTGGGGTATCACTTCATGGTTCACAATACAAGTTATAGAAAACGACTCTAAATGAGACATTTTTAAAATAAATTGTCATTCCATTAATAGAAAACATCAGAGTTTACAAAGAGGTCCCAAAAAGTTCTGGGTACATAGGTAGTACAACATAAACGTTTAAAAGTTTTATCGAATGATAATGATACATTGGCTTCAAAACATTTTCCGTGCGCCTTCACATGCCAGCTTATACCTTATGTACTGAAATGAAAAGTGATAGGTCATGACGATATAACGTGTATCAAGAAATCGTGAGCTTTAACAACGACAAGGAAAATGGATGAAAAATTACAAGAACAATAAGAACAATCAACTCCTAATCCTTCTAGTCTCTAACCCTTCTTCAAATTTCTAACCTAAGTCTTGATTTCAACCTTAAGTAAACCTTGTAATAGCCCTTCTATCTCAGCCCTAATTACCTTTATAATCTTCCCAATCACCCAAGGAACCACCAAATAAACCCAAGAACTATATAGAGATTACTAGTGCCTTCAACTTTAGTACATAATTTGTAGCTAGAAAATCGATGGATGATGGTGTTGGGTTGCTTATGTTGAACGACCACAAGAGAGTCAAAAGAGAGGATTTGGATGAGTTTGATCTTAGTTTGCATGTTAAAAATGATGATAAGTGTTATAAATATCGTCTAGTGTAAGACTTTAGTGCTAAGAAATACATGTGTTACCATCTAGTGTAAGATGTATTCTCACAAAGCCACACGGCTTGGTGAGTCATAGGAAATGCCACCTAGCATAGGTGGTGGCTTAGTAGCTAAGCTTTGCTAGATATTTGTTTTAAGGAGTATAGTTTAATCCCGGTAATTGTTACGTTAAATCCTTAAGCCACGAAACTTAAAACCGGGTAACGTAAAAATATAAAACTTATAAAAATTTTAAAACTTATCAATATACTCTATGTTAGTATATTAAATGAGTGATAAGTTTAACGGAGCGTGTAATGTTGTTAAAACCCAGAAACGTAGGTTTAAATACGCATAAACGTAAAACGTGCATGGTTTACGTGAAAATGGAAAAATAGCAATAGTTCATATAAAATATGACTAAAATGAAAAATAAAATATAAGGAACACCTAGACTGATCCTAGTCTAGTGTTGGTTACCGGTTAAGCTTACGCGATCAAACTTTCTTGATTATACGTGTGAGTAAGTTTACTTCAAAAATTAGAGTAATAATAAATAACGGTAAATAGTTAAATTTAATAACCTGAAATGTATGAGTTGCTACACTCTTGCTTAAGAAAATTGTAAATTTGGAGAAGGATGTTTTTGTTATCTTGTCGGTTCATCCAATGACATTATATGAATTTGTTCTTCTGATGCTGAACTATGTGGTTTTGGTACTAAATGTCACTATTATATTAAATACAAGATTTAGACAGTGTTTATGAAACTTTTCGTGATGCTTGTTCACCCATCAGTTTGACTTGAAAACTCAATAATGCATGTATCATGTAGAAGAACGGAGGAGTTGCACCATGTAACACTTTAATGAAACTGTTAAAACTGCCACGTGTCCCATTAAAAGTTAAGCATGGTCATTTGCAATGGGCATCAACAACTGCTATTGCAAAAATAGGAGAAGCTATGAAGGCATTCAGGCCAGGTATGATTAACGAGTTTGCTAAGGGTGTCATATCTCATCTTGATAATGCATACGACACTTGTGAGGCCGAAAAAGCTCATGTTAGTATACCCCCCAAAAGCTAATGTCTTGACATGCTTAATTTAGATCTCACCCCGACATCTGACCATTTCTTTTGTTGTGCATGTGGCGATTAATTTGTCATGTGTGATATTCTCCACATAAACAAAGTAAACAACCTTTACTTTTTACTCAGATCTTACCATTCACAGGTTTCTAGTTTCTTTAATTTGTTGGAATTGAAATATAGAACAGATTCAAAAATCAACATACCAACGGCGTAATATTTTTGAGATCGTGGACTAACAAAACAAAATTTTCCATTTTCAGATCTCGTATGAAATCTGGCATAACTTTAAGGACCAACGATGAAATTTACTCAAAAATGAATGTGTTCTAAATTAGAATTCCAACAAATTAGAGAAATTAGAAACCAGTGAATGGTAATATCTAACTAAAAGTAAAAGTTGCTTACTTTGTTTACATGGAGAATATCACACGTGCCAAATTAATCGCCGCATGCATAACAAAATAAATGGTCAGATTGTCGAGGTGAAATCTAAATTAAGCATGTTTACTAAACTGAGTTTTTCTGCCTTATAAGTGTCGTACGCATTATCAAGATCATATATAACACCCTTAGCAAACTCGTTAATCATACATGGCCGTAATTCCTTCAAAGCTTCTCCAATTTTTGCAATGTCAGATGCTGATGCATTTGCAAATGACCATACTTAACTTTCAATGGGACGCGTGCCAATTTTAACAGTTTCATTAAATTGTCACAAGATGTAACTCCTCCGTTCTCTTACATCATACATACATTATTGAGTTTAAAGTCAAACGGATTGGTGAACAAGCGTCACAAAAAGTTCCATAAACACTACACAAATCTGACATTTAATATAATAGTGACACTTACGACTAAAACCACACAGAAACTTACTTGATGTAAGCCATCTACAAGCTTTGCGACAACCACCATGACAACATGTTTGGCACGCCACTCTCAAGTTACCATTTTCTCTTCCATTTTCTTTTCAGCTGCTTTGAGAAAAGCATCAACAGAAATACCGGCAACAAATAAAATACATGAACCATGTTATATAAAAGTGTATGCAAAAGTATATAATTTTGACTACTTTATAGATAGTTTAAAAAGAGTGAATTTGAATTATATCAAGTTATGACCGAGTAGATGTGTGGTTTGGAGTATTAAATTCTAGTTTGAAAATGTTAGGTCTATCACAAGTATCAATTCAACTATTGGTGTATTTCACTATTTTAGTTAAAAAGAAATTAATACACTCATCCAATCAATTTAATACATCAACTACAGATGCAATCAATTTATGACTGAGTAGATGTGTGGTTTGGAGTATTAAATTCTAGTTTGAAAATGTTAGCTCTAGAGTGAGAGTGTTGAAAATGAGTTTTGAAAAGAAAATATATATTTACCCCCAACTCCCAAATCCCAACTATTGTGGTTATGTATCACCAATTACCGTCGTTCCATGAGAGTATTACACATGACCAGCGTACCAAATAAATGTAAGAGATAAACCTCACCATTTTTAGGATGTTCCAAAAGAAAATGTCTCATATGTAAAAAACTGACATTTATAAAGGGTAGTTGAGCTTTTTTTTATGGTGAAGAAAACATGTTTCAAATGGAACTCCTAGAGGATTAAACAACATTTTCAGTGAGTCGTAACGGGTTGAAATCAGAGGTATGAATGTGATGGCATGTAATTTGGTAAGAACTTATCCCACAGTACAGTCCTTTTGTTATATTATATTGGAACTGTTGCCACGCATTTACATCATCCTCAAATATATGCCATTATATTCATGAAGTGTTGCCATCATGGTCAGCATGATCTTATAAAACTAGCTGATATGAGCAAGAGTATTTCAATACCTCAAGCTCAACTTAAAACTCTACTTAAGCTGCTTACAGCTTAAGCTCGAGCTTAATTTAGTGAGTCAAAATCAATTTCAAGTATTCACGTGATAATCATGAATAGCTTGCAAGTTGTGTGTTCTCTCTTACACTCATACTTGTGTAACTAAAGACGCAGGTTATATCAAACAGAAACAAGTCTTTTAGCTAGCCTTGACGGCTTAGGCACAGGTCGAAACTAAAATAAAAGTTTGTGTTTTACCTTTTAACTTTTGGATATATATTTTATGACAAATTGGTTTCAATCTCTCATGCCGAATAAGAAACTGTAAACGAAATTTTTTTTGTCATTTTTGGCCCGCCAAAAGTAACAGCGTTCTTCATTACTTATTCCATCAGATAACGTGTAATACTTTTCGGATAGTCATTTAGCATCGTAAGATTATAGATCATAGATACATTACTTATTCCATCAGATTACGTGTAGAGAAGATATATTTCCAATCTCATCAACCAATATAATATCGACTCAAATCACATCAGAGAGGACAATGTGATAATATCATATGAAATAAATATTATTCAACACATTACACCAATGCAAGCATAACACAATGTTTGATCGTCGTTCTTTTTTTAATGGACGGTGAATATTCTTTGAAAATTACACTAACTTTATAAATTTTGTAATTTATTCCGAACAAAAAAAAAAAAAAAAAAAAAAAAAAAAAAAAAAAAAAAAAAAAAAAAAAAAGCCAGAATATAAAGATTATAGATGCAAAATCTACACAAGAACTAACACCCTATATATAAAGGAATGCCTCTTTACAGCACCTAATTTACCCTGCAAAAAGTAATATAGAAGATCCGTTTGTGCAAGCAGGGCCCTTTTGTACCACGAAATTCAGATTTATCTGGGATGGGTTTCTAAAACACTATGTTAATTCAAGCTGTACAGCGACAACAATCAAGATCCGTTTGTAGCACTAACTAAGCTAAAATTCTGCATTTTAATGTTATTCACTTTTTAAGGCTCCAGTAGTGGGTGAAAAACTTTCTTCCTAAGTCTTTCTTTCCCGTATGACGAGGAGTTGATTGCCATTTACTGGTCTTCGGGGGCGTTTGATTTCGACTTAACTGACTTAATATGAAAAAAACTGAATTAATTAAATCATAAGTCTCACCAACCGAACTACGAAGTGGACGTACCTGAAAACCCATTAAATTGATGTTTCTAACTAGTACTAACTTAACTAGTGATTATATTTCTTTCAATGGTACACAATTAGAGGTGGCTGAGTTATTTTTTTCAAAAGGGTAAAAAAAAATTATCTCCAAAGGGTCGGTCGGGACAAAAAGTCACCTACAGTGTTCTCAAATGCTTAAAATTATTCTACGGTGTTGCATTGAAGAATAGATTGTTATTTTAAAGATACACGAGCAGATTTTATAATCTTACTTGAATGAAGTATTAAGGGTTGACCCAACCAAACCTCACCTATTCCGTTTAGCCATATTGACCCGTTACCGAACCAGCCTATCTTGACCTCTAAAAAAGTTTCAAAAAGGAATATGGGTATACAAGCAAAGAAAAGAAGAAAGTTACCCACAAGCAAGGAGGGAGACCTTTCTCATATAACACAATGGATAATTCTGAGTAAAGCTGTAATAATCGTAAGATGTAAGCTAAAATAGTAATAAATAATTAACGCCACAGTATTCCAAGATAAATAAATTTTGAGGTATCTAGTTATGCCTTTTTATGCAAACGGGTGGTACCTCAGCATGATGTTTTCTCAAAATACAAGGTTCAGGGAAAAACATCTACGGAACAACAACAATAGCTGAATGTAATAACACAATCTGTAAAAAAATTATTCTTAAGAAACCAGTAGGACAGGAAAATACAGTTAAACAAAGCCAATGCTAATGTCAACCACAAATATTGTGGTCATCCCCTGGGCAAATCAGCTTTCTCTCTCAAATACTACACGGTCTACACCCAACCATAACTTGCTAGTTGTGACCACAATGACGACCGTAATTTTTATTTTTATTTTTAATTAAAATTTCATTCATAATTAAAACAACATTATAATAACAATTCAACTAAAATGAAAAACATTACGATAACAAAAGTAACTAAAAAAAAAATGATGAAGCCCGTGTAATGTATATTGTTGGAACTCTTGGCTTATGAAGCCCGTGTAATTTCTCTTCTAGCTTCTTGCTAGAGAGGTTGTTTTTATTGAATTCATCGTTCTAAAAAAAAAAAAAAAAAACATTACGCTAAAAACTAAAAATTTTAAACTAATAGTCTAAATTGTTGCGCTCCTTGATAGAATGAAGAAGAGAAATATGAAAAAATGATGAAGTAGGGTTTTATAGAATGAAAAAATGTTATTATTATTATTATTATTATTATTATTATTATTATTATTATTATTTTTGGTAATTAAATGTCCCAACGTTTAGAAAATTGGAGAGGTGTGTCAATATTCTCCTTTTTTTCTTTGTGTAATTACTGTCATCTGTTTTACATATCTGAATTATGCATGTACTTTTTTTGTGCCATTAATGTTGTTATAGTATCAAAAAGGGTTGTTGACTTTTTTTTCTTTTTGTTAATGCAGCAGTAGGTATCATACGTTAAGCAAAATAATCACATTTATTTATTTATACCATAAATGTTGCTGCAACATCACATTTATTTTATGAGTTTGACAATACAACACATTAATTTTATTGCTTTACGGGTATCTAATGTTCAAAATCACCACATATTTAAAAAAAAAATGCGCACACTTTTAAAGTCACCACTCACCACATTAATTAGGCTAATGCTAATGGTTCGGTTGCCACCCCCAACCGACCTCCCTCTTGACCACGTCACTTCTCACTAGCTCAACCGATCAAGACCGTATCTCACCCCAACCTTTTCATTCTTTCGATTTGCCTGCCAGCCGATTAAATGGGGATAACTCCTCCTATTTTTTTTTACCGTTGCATCATTTTAATACATTAAAAGAAAAAAAAAATCAAAACCGCGGCAGCAGTTCTATTCCATCTCACATATTCTACACGTACAAGACTCGAAAAAAAAACTATGGAAAAAGATCTCAACAGCAACAGCAGTTCTTCATCCGTGAAAGATAGTAGCAGCAGCAATAATTTGTGTGAAAGACTATTATTTTGTTGTAGTGTGTGAAGCTTTTTTTTTTTTTTTTTTTTTTTTTGAACAAAGTTTGAAAGACTATAAACATTATACACTGTTGGTCCCTGAACTTTCCCAAAAATATCGCGTGGGACCTTAAGCTTCTAAAATCGTCGCCATGCATTCAAACCTTGGGATTTTTAGGCCGAATGCATCCCTTGACCATTTTGGTCTCGGTCAACGCTCATTTTTTGGTATATTCCTAATGGTATAATAGGCAAAACACATTTATAACTACACTTTAGTTAATCAACCAAGAGTGATAGTTTAGGGACCAACTAAGAACTTTGCTTCGCAACTTGAGCCTATCTTCTCTGATACGCTAGTTATTATTCGCGTGATAACCAATTAACCCACTAACCAAACCCATTTACACACCATAATTACACAAACCCTTATCTAGACCATCACCGGTAAATCAAAAACCAAAACCAGACACCCATTTCCATAACTCAAAGACCAAACTAAAATTCCAACAATACAATGTCTTTTAGAGATAATGTGATCACTGATATGGCAGATTATATCAGCAACATGCCAGATAACGTGACCACTAATATTATGAATCGCTTGCCACTAAAAGATGCGGTGAGGACCTGTACTTTATCGAGAAGTTGGCGGTTTAAGTGTACCTTGCTGACCGATGTCATAGTTGATGAGGATTTGTTTTACTACTTTACAAATAACTTTGATGGGAGGCATATTACTGGTCTTGTACTACAGCTTAATGGTCCAATAAGAAGGTTTGTGTTATATGGTAATGGAAATGAAAAATTTGTTTTGATAAGTATAGAAAATTAATGGAAAAATGTTTAGTAGAAAAGTATAAAATGAAAAAATAAAATTACAATGATAGATTCATAAATGGGGAGATAGGTGACTTTCTATCTTATTCCACCCTCTACCCTCACATTCTACCTTATATTTTTTGTTTTATAGTCGTGATCAATAATATTAAATTACTAACGTGACAATGATACTCAAAACTATGTACACAAACCAAACAACGTTTTATATGCAGAGATAATTACTTTCATTCCAACTTATTTTCAAACCAATACCGATGGTGATTACTATTTGCCCGCCAAACGCACCCTGAACTCTTGGTGTGAACACTTGAATTATGAGGTTCGATTTTAGGGAAAAAAAATGGCCCATTAAGCAAGTATAACAAGTAGGGGTGTTCATCGGTTCGGTTATAGGATTATTCCGTTCGGTTAAAAAAAATTCTAGGTCAAACCGAAAACCGAACCGAACCGAATTCAAATTTGATTCAACCAAACCGAAAACCGAACCCCTATAACCAAAAACCGAACCGATAACCCGAATTACATAATTTTAAATATTTTTTATTTAATTATGTATATTTTTAGCACAAATTTTTTTCTCGAAGCTTAAATAATGTTATATTTATACTAAGAAAGAGTTTTAGAAATTTTTTCATACAAATACATAGAAAAATATATATTTATATGAATTCGGTTTTCGGTTTTCATTGTCAAAACCATATCCAAACTAATAATCAAATATTTAGTTCGAGTCGGTTCGGTTTTGACCAATTTGGTTCGGTTATGAATTCGGTTCAGTTTTTTCGATTCAGTTCGGTTTTCGGTTACTGTGGATAACCTGATCCGTGAACACCCCTAATAACGAGCCCATTAGTAATTGTTTTAAAATTCGGAAGGGTTTATTAGAGGCACTTTGGTAAACTTGGTAGATTATACACTTTTTAATATCTAATGGAAGAACCTAAGATGTTAAAATATTTTGACAAAAGAAGTAACTACCATTCTACCAAGAATATATTACAGTATCATAACATCATTTTGATGTATTATTTTAGTTCTAGACTTTATGTTTCAGTTTAATTTTTAAAAGAAAAATTAAATAAATATGATGGTTGCAGTCCTTGTCCCCCTTTTGTCCTCCACTTTTCCAGTACAGCACAGCTTTTTGTCAGTTTCTGTTTCGTATTTTTTACAGTTTTAAGCGTTTGGCATATTAAACTTTATATTTTTTGTTCCGCACTTTCAGGTTTATAGCTTTTTGATATAAACAAAATTATAAAAATAAAAAAATAAATAAAAAAAAAATAGTGAGGGTCCGGCTAAAAAATAAAGGAGGGTCCGGTCAACATGTAACTTGTTTATTTCTAATAATAAAAAACGGGTAGGAGTGTCAGCGAATGAATTGTCTTAACAGGCTTTCAGTAGTTTCATGAAAAAGGAATCACACTAGGCTTGCAGAGTTTCACTTGTATGTGGGCCACAAACTTAAGGGGTGTAAGTGAAAATTAAATACAAAATGGGTTTTATCCATTTTCTTACTTCTAGCTAGGGCCGGCAATTTTGACACGAAACCTGTTAACACGACACGACACGACCTGTTCTTAACAGGTTTCGTGTTTGACCTTAACAGGTTTCGTGTCTTAACAGGTCTGACCTGTTAAGACCTGTTAACATAACAGGTCTTAACAGGTCAAACCTGTTAAACCTGTTAGAACCTGTTAATATTAATATATATATATATATATATATAAGCCTTAAATTACAAACCCTACTCATTTATCCACTCACTTAAAAATCCGCCTCCCCCTTCCCTCTCATCTCTGGACTCTCATTGCAGAACTGCAGACCCACACCCCAGGTAAAATTATCTTCTATACATAATTACATATATCGATTCGTTAATCAGTAACTTCATTCAACAATCAACTGATTCGACCCCGATTCATTCAATACCGACTGATTCGACCCCGATTCGTTAATCACTTCATCTTTAATTACATTATATCGACTTATTCTCTTGAATATCTATACATATATATCGGTTTCTGAATGGTTATTGGTTCGGTAGCTTGAATGTTTGTTGTTAATTAGATTTTTTTTTTTTTTGATAATTGTTAAATCAGGTTTATTCGGAGGTGTTGTCATTGATTGAGCTGTGTAGAGTGCAGCTGAAAGTAGTTCAGTTGACGGGTGAACCGAGTTTTACTGAAATGGTTAGTTTCGTTTTATCTTTGGTTCTTTTGAGGGTGTTTCGGATTACTTATTTCTTGTTCGTGAAATAGTGTTTGGAGTTGTTGATGCTGTAAATAAATGGAATTAGACCCGAAGAATTGATAATTGGTTCAAAGTGGCAGTACAATCTGTTTTAGTAAAGTGGCAATGATTATATATTCATCTTAAATAAGTACTTCAAAATAAGCAGTCTTAACTTGCTTATTAAAAGCTATATAATGTGTTCCCCCCTTATATTGGTATATTGACTTGTTAATCACACAACTCTAATGAAATATTAGCAATATTGGGTACAAACTATTATCTTATTCAACGCAGCTGCACCTTCTTTTGGTTGCAGGCTATCTTCTCATTACTGTATAATATCCTATGGTGATCTTTTTTCTATTGTTGTATATAGATACAATGCAGTGATCGAGACAAACTTCTTTACATCCTCGCTCTATTAAAGTTGGATCCCGTACAAAAGAAAGTCTTGATATTTACAAATACAATCGACACGAGTTTTAGGCTAAAACTGTATCTTGAGCAGGTATTTTCACTCATTTCTAGCATCTTAGAATTCACGGTCTCTATTCTCTTTAATAGTTTAATTTATAATGAATGGACATGATATCATTTTTCTGTCTTATATCATCCCCTCTTAAGCTTAATGACGAGACTTGGTCTATTCTACTTGTTGACTAACACTAAAACATAACTTTTCTACGCAGTTTGGTATTAAATCTGTTGTGCTAAATGCTGAGTTCCCTGTAAATTCAAGGCTACATATCCTCGAGGTATTTTTTTTGCCAAACCTAATTGTTTCTATATGGTTTTTAATTAAATGTGTAAAGAAAACGATATTCTTCTTATTATTGGCATTTTCTCATGCTTCAGGGATTCAATGCTGGGCTCTTTGATTATTTGATTGCAACTGATGATAGTGACTCAAAAGACAAGGAACAGACTGATGGAGATAATTAAGAGTTTTATGATTGATATATATTTGTATTAATTAAGAGTTTTATGAACTTTTGTAATGTTAAGGATTATTATCATTATGTATTAGTTAAGACTTAAAATTTGTAATGTGATAATGTTAAGTGTTAACAGGTTCTTAACAGGTCTTAACATGTTAACCTGTTTATTTTCGTGTCGTGTTCGTGTTTGAGAAAAATGACACGATTAGCTAACAGGTCGTGTTCGTGTTTGACCTTAACAGGTTCGTGTCTTAACAGGTTCGTGTCTTAACAGGTTCGTGTGACCTGTTATGCCAGCTCTACTTCTAGCCAACCATGGCTGCTACTCCTTTTGTTGGTTATGAGCCACCACCACTTAATGATATTCTTGATGACACAGACCCACGAAGACTGCTGGAGCTACTGGATAAGTATAAGGATCGGCAACCACAGGAGAAGCACTTGTTTAAGCACAAATATTATATCAACTAGCTTTAAAGGTACCCAAGTAGACTATTATTTTATATGTGTAATATTATATCAGATGTAGCACCATTGCCCACATTTTTGTTTGAGCCAGTTGATTTTTTATTTAAGTCTCTAGAGAACACTAGAGGTGGGTGAGATAGCAATTCGCTTAGGCATCAGAAAGTATTTTGGATATTATAGACAAACAACCACTAGTTTTAAGGAATGTTACCGAACCGAAAAATGAACGCAATAAACATGAGGAATAAGCGAAGGATATAGTCGACTTCTATCTTCTAATGATCATGATATGTCTGTTTTAGCTCATAAAGCAACAATCCAACTTTTTAGATGTTTAGAAACGCAATACAGAAAGCCCTATAAGAAGTTGCTTCCTAAATTCAGATCAATTTGCACATGGCAAGACCCTCGTCCAAAATCTCAAAGATAAGTTGTTGGTGAAATTCAAAAACTTGTTGATAGAGATATGTTGATGCAACCAAGCTAATACAAACACTTGTCGATATGAATGATATTGGTTTTTTCATCACCAAGGGAAAACACTTACCAACTTCATAAAGTGTTATGCTTGACATTGGTGCGACTAAGCTATGCCGGCCATGTATAAGACACTCCATTCTTAGAATGACTGCAAACTTTTGTAAGCATCAAAATATTGATATGCCAGTGAGCCAGTCATGATGCAGAAATAAATCATGATACAAATCATTTAAAATCAACCGAAAACGTTTTGATACGCGAGTCACCGGACTTCAAATCTTGAGTCACTCTCTAGTGCACGGCTGTGAGGAAAGAATTAACCCCAATAGGACAAATTCATCGAGTAAGGATTTTGTTGTTGGATATTCAATGCCAGCGGCTCCCATATCTTCTCCCTGTTGTTGGTACCACCTTGGTGATTCTTTAACTTCAATCAACAAATTCATCATTATACCATAGATCCGTACGTCATATCAATATTTTAATGCTTGCAAAAGTTCAAGAACGGAGTGTCTCATACGGGCCAATATAGCTTAGCCGCACCAATGTTAAGCAAACACTTTATGAAGTTGGTCAAGTGTTTTCCCTCAATGATGAAAAAACCAGTATCATTCATATCCACAAGTTTTTGTGTTAGCTTGGGTGCATCAACATATCGATCAACAAGTTTTTGATTTTCACCAACTATAGATTTTTGAGCTTTTAGACCAGGTCATTTGCCATGTATTGCAATATTGATTCGAATTTAGGAAGTAACTTCTTATAGGGCTTTCTGTATTGGGTTTCTAAACAACCAACAAGCTGGATTTTTTGCTTTAAGAGCTAAAACAGACGATCACGATCACTAAAAGATAGAAGTTGACTAAATCCTTGGCTTATTTTCTCATGTTTATTGCGTTCTTTTTTTCAATTTGGTAGCATTCTTTAAAACTAGTGGTTATTTGGCTATAATATCCAAAGATACTTTCTAATGCCTAATTGAAGTGCTATCTCGCCTACCTACAGTGCTCTCTAGAGACTTAAATAAAAAGTCAACTACCTCAAACAAAACAGTGGGCAATGATGGTACATCTAATATAATATTATGCACATGGTTCTTTAAGAAGATACAAGGCTCGTCTTGTCGCCAATACTACAGTCAACACATTAGCATTGATTATGATGTCGAGCCCGATTGTTAAAACGGCTACTATGTGCACGGTTCTTAGTCTTCCTACTTCTCGGCATTGGCATGTTCATCAGTTCGATGTCAAGAATGCCTTTCTCCATGGTACCCTCTCCAAGACGGTCTATATGCATCAGTTTCCAGGATCCTCAGTGTCGTGATCACATTTGTCTCTTATGGCCATCATTATATGGTCTTAAGCAGGCACAAGGCGGTTTGCGAGTTATGCTACTCG
This sequence comes from Artemisia argyi, assembly GCA_030686995.1. Taxonomy (NCBI): domain Eukaryota; kingdom Viridiplantae; phylum Streptophyta; class Magnoliopsida; order Asterales; family Asteraceae; genus Artemisia; species Artemisia argyi. The sequence continues at coordinate 60,925,433 of CM060692.1, read as the reverse complement.
TCTTGGTTTTTGTCATAGCTATTGTGGTGCGTTTACACCATCCTCAAATGTATGCCATTCTTCAGATTCATGAAGTGTTGCCATCATGGCCAACATGATTGTATATAATGGTTTAGATACTCTTTTAAGTATTCTATATCGGTTACCCCTTCCAACCTTGATAGCCTAATAAACACCTTTAGGTGTCTCACACCAATATCATTGTCAAAACATGGCCAAGATGCAACTCTATCTTGATCAAAATCATTATGTCCTTAAAATGATGTTGGTCACATGAAAAAGTCATAGTAAATAACGGCTCATCCATGCATTGAACATCTCCAGTAACTCGCCCGCCAATGGCCTTCCATTACCATAAACATCTGCAGTTATCTTATTCAGGGTTTCATTGATTTTTTTAGACAAATTTTTATAGAACTCTCTCTTGGTATCAGGTAAGACTTCAATGAAATTGCACATAGCTGTAATACCTGATGCTTTCACATTGTGGTTTTCAACACTGAGAAGATAAGAGCACAATGAGTGATAATAACTTCAGTTTACCTACTTGGTCAGATTCTGATTGTAGCATTAAAAAGTTAAGCACACTGGGGAGTTCGCTCAAAGATGGATGTAACACCCCCAAAATATCGCAGCGGAAGACTGTGTTATTGGGGTGCTACTTCATAATACAAAGTACAAGTTATAGAAAACGACCTCTAAATGAGACGTTTTGAAAAGTTACCACTTGATTAATGAATTCAAAGTTACAAACATGAGATTCCAAAGTATGATACATAAATGTATACAAAATGTTTTGAATGGTAAATGATAAAAGCGTAAGTCTCCAGAATATGCAGCTTGACTCTAAGTTCCACGCACTAGCTATTGCCTTACTAACCTGAGATAAACATGCTAAAGTGTCAACACAATGGTTGGTGAGTTCATAGAGTTTGTCTTAAAACAGTTGAAAAAGTCTAAAAAGAATGTTTACACAGCAAAGGCATTGTGAATCCACTCAGTTGCAAGTCCCGCCATAAGAGACTTGCAACCTGTGTGTTCACAACCCACTGCTAAAAATATAGTATAATAAAGACATGTATAAGTTCATTAAAACAGTTAAGCAATTACTCGTGAGTCTACACTTCATCTCCGAAGACCTCACGTTTATGATGTATCCAACATTCGCAAATGTTAGGAGGTATCAAAGCCTCAATGGTCATCCAACAACTTAATTTGGAGCCACCGAAAGTCTCAATGGTCATCCAACAACTTAATTTGGAGCCACTAGAAGTCTCACAATCAAGTATAACGCAGTTAAGTATAACACAATCATGTATGTATGAAATCAAGTATAATGCAATCAAGTATAAGTCAATCAAGTATAAAACAATCAAGTATAAATGTTTTGAGTATTTGTACAAGTAAACAAGTAGTTGAGCATGTATCTCCCCCAAAGAGTTAAAACAAGTATGAAAAAGTAGGGGCTATGACTCACCTTAAGCTTATGTAATGAGAAATGATAGTGGTAGTCGAATCGCGAAAGTCTCTAAGAGCAGCCTATAATAGAACGTTGCGACTTAGGTTTGGAGTAACGTCTAAGAATACGAAGAATTGCCAATATATGTCTTGCATAATGTTCATGATGTAGTACTTAGTATATAGTGTAAGTCTTTGAATATAAATGGCTTATGAAACATGTATAGGTTGTGTATCTCTTACTACCGTTCAGGCCGACATAATTCAGAAGTCATGGAGTAAACGTTCGAGGAGCCAGGACACTTTAATTCGTAAATCCACAACTCATCTCGACGGCTTACTTAATGAACTCCTCACATGAGGCTCCCTACTATTGTAGTATTTGATAATATATATATATATATATATATATATATATATATATATATATATATATATATATATATATATATATATATATATATATATATATATATATATAAGTTTTTGATTCGAAATGTTACATGCTCTTTAGCCGTGGCTTTGCTGTGACCTTGGTCATTGTTACCATGGTCTTGAGACTCAACCTTGGCTTTAGCCATGGTTGTGGTCTTGGCTTTAGGTCATTAGACCTCTTGGTCTTAGTAAATCATAACTATTATATAGTGACTTTGGTCTAAAAATGGGCTGTTAAGAATTTGAAGAAAATATCACTCGGAAAGCATTTTCAGGGCTCGAGCTTCTTTGATCCTGAACGAAAACGGCGTTCCGGACAACTTTTGTGTTTTAACTTTTTGATGAATCGGACCCGAAGGGTGACTTTCAAAATGGCAGAATGCAAAACAGTAGGGTATAGGCAGTTTTGCCGTTTTGGTTTCGCTAACTTCTTATGGCCATAACTTTTGACTCGTGTACTCGTTTTAGGTGATTCAAATTGATATGTTTTCCTTGTTAAGTCCTCTTTAACAGTAAGTAAATGTAAAATATCATAGTTGTACTATTTTGGTCGTGGTTCTCCATAAAAGTCACTAGTTTACTTGTTTAAATATCATAAGTTAACATATATATACATAACTTGTTTTACTAGTTTTTATACATCATGAACACAATACAAAGACCATATATAGCATGAAAATGATATTGAGCAAGAGAGTGTAATAGGATTTGCTTACAACTTTTGGCTTTCACTTAAGAAATGAAATCAAGTATGGAACTAGGACACTAAACCTAAGCTTTCAACCAATCACCACAACACTTGCTAACCATTGATCTAACCCTTTTGAAAACCAATTAACTTCAGCTTGTGTAGCTCCTAATTCAACCATGGAATCACCAAACAAACTTAAGAACTAGGTAGAGAATACTAAGACCTTGAACTTTGTAGTGTAACTTGTAGTTTGAAGATCAAAGGATCATGGTGCTAGGGATTTATGTGTGGCGTTTTTATTATGAAGAAAGGAAGGAATGAGCTTTGTATTTATAGCATGAAGAGGAGGTTAGGAAGGTGTCTAGGAAGGTGCCTAAACTTGGTGACCAAGTTTAGGATATTTAGGAGGCTTACTTAGGAAGTTTAGACACTTGTTAATATCTTAAGGCTAAAGTCATGAGCTTAAGCCACATAGGCTGATTCCCCCCCCCCTAGAGGCGGTTCAAGATGGATAAGGGGGAGTGACTTGGTCTTGGTTGATATTATCCTACTTATGTGACTAGTTTTGGACCCGTAAAATGCTAACCGTAAGTTGTTAAGTCACGAAACGTAAAACCGGGTATCCTAAAAATATGAAACTTATAAATATGCTAGAACTTATCAATATACTCGATAATAAAATATAAAATGAGTGGTAGGTTCTATTGGGGTGCTCAAACCCTGCTAAAACTAGAAACACGGGTCTAAAACGCGTAATACGTAAAACGTACGAAAGTTGCGTAAAATTGAGAAAAGTAAAATGTAACTTTTCTAATAGAATACTAAATGACTTAAAATGACTTATAATGTCTAGGCTGGGCTCAGTCTAGTGTCGGTTGGTATTTAATGTCTTTAAACTTAAAATCGTAAGCCTAAAAATCAAGGAATGACTTGTAAAATCAAGGAATGATTTTTGGTCAAAGGAGGAGGGAAAAATATGTTGACTTTTTCTAATAAGTTGAAAACTCAAATCGTCTTAGAAACGCGGTGTAGGTATAGGCTAAGGTTACGGCTGAGTAAAAACGCTTAAAACTGAAAATTCCAGTTTTTCACAGCCGAGGCTTATTTTGGTCATGTTTTTCACAGTCATGATTAATTCTCAAATAAATCATGAGTGTGTCAAATATTTTTCTGATGCGGGGTCACTTAACGCGGTCGAGTTTCGTTGTGCGTAGAATTTTTGAATGACGTTTTACCCTAAAACGTGTAATTCCTTAATAACTTTTACGAAAATGATCTGATGAGTGTCAAACTTTTAATTTGCTATTGCAATGATTTATCACTCGAGGCCAAGAAACAAAAATCAAATTTCGGGAAAAATGAATAGTAAAAGTGAATAGTAAAATTTTCCGGAAATAGTAATTAACCTGAAATTGCGAATTATTACAGTCTCTACCCCTTAAGGAGAACTTCGTCCCAAAGTTCAGTTGATGTTAACTACTTACGGTGTGTCTAAAAGAATTCGGGATCTCTAATATAGTGGTGTTTACTCTGATTCGTCTAAGGTTCTGGTTAAGGAGTTGTATCGGATGTAAATAAGCCCACTTATTTATAACTCATTACTTACATAAAGAAGCGTCCAAATTTATGTAAGTAAGGGATCATAAACTCATGGTTTGGTGATTTACAATTTCTTTATTTAAATGAAGAGGCGTCCCAATCCATTTAAATAAGGAGATTCTAAATCATCCTACTTAAGAATTTCCGACACAAAATCCGCCTTCTGAGGCCGATAGTAAGATAATCAAGTCATCAAATCCCTAAAGCTAAGCAATAATATTATTTAACTCAAATCTTGTGTCTCATCAAACAAGAACTGTCACAAGATCAAGTTAAATAATTAGTTATTACTGAGCTCCATGTTTTTAATGACTCGGCTAATCTCTGGGGTTCCTTATAATACTAAAGTCACATCATCTAACAGCGTGGAAATAAACCAACAACTAACAAAAAGCGTATGCGTATGTAGTGTAAAGAGGAGAGTCTTAACGTATATAGTAGTTATAGTCTAGGCACTAAATGCAACCTAGTTCTCTATAACCAAGGCTCTGGTACCAATCTGTAACACCCCCAAAATATCGCAGCGGAAGACTGTGTCATTGAGGTGCTACTTCATAATACAAAGTACAAGTTATAGAAAACGACCTCTAAATGAGACGTTTTGAAAAGTTACCATTCGATTAATGAATTCAAAGTTACAAACATGAGATTCCAAAGTATGATACATAAATGTATACAAAATGTTTTGAATGGTAAATGATAAAAGTGTAAGTCTCCAGAATATGCAGCTTGACTCTAAGTTCCACGCACTAGCTATCGCCTTACTAACCTGAGATAAACATGCTAAAGTGTCAACACAATGGTTGGTGAGTTCATAGAGTTTGTCTTAAAACAGTTGAAAAAGTCTATAAAGAATGTTTACACAGCAAAGGCATTGTGAATCCACTCAGTTGCAAGTCCCGCCATAAGAGACTTGCAACCTGTGTGTTCACAACCCACTGCTAAAAATATAGTATAATAAAGACATGTATAAGTTCATTAAAACAGTTAAGCAATTACTCGTGAGTTTACACTTCATCTCCGAAGGCCTCACGTTTATGATGTATCCAACATTCGCAAATGTTAGGATGTATCTAAGCCTCAATGGTCATCCAACAACTTAATTTGGAGCCACCGGAAGTCTCAATGGTCATCCAACAACTTAATTTGGAGCCACTAGAAGTCTCACAATCAAGTATAACGCAGTTAAGTATAACACAATCATGTATGTATGAAATCAAGTATAATGCAATCAAGTATAAGACAATCAAGTATAAAACAATCAAGTATAAATGTTTTGAGTATTTGTACAAGTAAACAAGTAGTTGAGCATGTATCTCCCCCAAAGAGTTAAAATAAGTATGAAAAAGTAGGGGTTATGACTCACCTTAAGCTTATGTAATGAGAAATGATAGTGGTAGTCGAATCGCGAAAGTCTCTAAGAGCAGCCTATAATAGAACGTTGCGACTTAGGTTTGGAGTAACGTCTAAGAATACGAAGAATTGCCAATATATGTCTTGCATAATGTTCATGATGTAGTACTTAGTATATAGTGTAAGTCTTTGAATATAAATGGCTTATGAAACATGTATAGGTTGTATATCTCTTACTACCGTTCATGCCGACATAATTCAGAAGTCATGGAGTAAACGTTCGAGGAGCCAGGACACTTTAATTCGTAAATCCACAACTCATCTCGACGGCTTACTTAATGAACTCCTCACATGAGGCTCCATACTATTGTAGTATTTGATAATATATATATATAAGTTTTTTATTTGAAATGTTACATGCTCTTTAGCCGTGGCTTTGCCGTGAACTTGGTCATTGTTACCATGGTCTTGAGACTCAACCTTGGCTTTAGCCATGGTTGTGGTCTTGGCTTTAGGTCATTAGACCTCTTGGTCTTGGTAAATCATAACTATTATATAGTGACTTTGGTCTAAAAATGGGCTGTTAAGAATTTGAAGAAAATATCACTCGAAAAGCGTTTTCAGGGCTCGAGCTTCTTTGTTCCTGAACGAAAACGGCGTTCCGGACAACTTTCGTGTTTTAACTTTTTGATGAATCAGACCCGAAGGGTGACTTTCAAAATGGCAGAATGCAAAACAGTAGGGTATAGGCAGTTTTGCCGTTTTGGTTTCGCTAACTTCTTATGGCCATAACTTTTGACTCGTGTACTCGTTTTGGGTGATTCAAATTGCTATGTTTTCCTTGTTAAGTCCTCTTTAACAGTAAGTAAATGTCAAATATCATAGTTGTACTATTTTGGTCGTAGTTCTCCATAAAAGTCACTAGTTTACTTGTTTAAATATCATAAATTAACATATATATACATAACTTGTTTTACTAGTTTTTATACATCATGAACACAATACAAAGACCATATATAGCATGAAAGAAACATAATAAGCATGAAAATGATATTGAGCAAGAGAGTGTAATAGGATTTGCTTACAACTTTTGGCTTTCACTTAAGAAAGGAAATCAAGTATGGAACTAGGACACTAAACCTAAGCTTTCAACCAATCACCACAACACTTGCTAACCATTGATCTAACCCTTTTGAAAACCAATTAACTTCAGCTTGTGTAGCTCCTAATTCAACCATGGAATCACCAAACAAACTTAAGAACTAGGTAGAGAATACTAAGACCTTGAACTTTGTAGTGTAACTTGTAGTTTGAAGATCAAATGATCATGGTGCTAGGGATTTATGTGTGGCGTTTTTATTATGAAGAAAGGAAGGAATGAGCTTTGTATTTATAGCATGAAGAGGAGGTTAGGAAGGTGTCTAGGAAGGTGCCTAAACTTGGTGACCAAGTTTAGGATATTTAGGAGGCCTACTTAGGAAGTTTAGACACTTGTTAATATCTTAAGGCTAAAGTCATGAGCTTAAGCCACATGGGCTGATTCCCCCCCCCCCCCTAGAGGCGGTTCAAGATGGATAAGGGGGAGTGACTTGGTCTTGGTTGATATTATCCTACTTATGTGACTAGTTTTGGACCCGTAAAATGCTAACCGTAAGTTGTTAAGTCACGAAACGTAAAATCGGGTATCCTAAAAATATGAAACTTATAAATATGCTAGAACTTATCAATATACTCGATAATAAACTATAAAATGAGTGGTAGGTTCTATTGGGGTGCTCAAACCCTGCTAAAACTAGAAACACGGGTCTAAAACGCGTAACACGTAAAACGTACGAAAGTTGCGTAAAATTGAGAAAAATAAAATGTAACTTTTCTAATAGAATACTAAATGACTTAAAATGACTTATAATGTCTAGGCTGGGCTCAGTCTAGTGTCGGTTGGTATTTAATGTCTTTAAACTTAAAATCGTAAGCCTAAAAATCAAGGAATGACTTGTAAAATCAATGAATGATTTTTGGTCAAAGGAGGAGGGAAAAATATATTGACTTTTTCTAATAAGTTGAAAACTCAAATCGTCTTAGAAACGCGGTGTAGGTATAGGCTAAGGTTACGGCTGAGTAAAAACGCTTAAAACTGAAAATTCCAGTTTTTCACGGCCGAGGCTTATTTTGGTCATGTTTTTCACAGTCATTATTAATTCTTAAATAAATCATGAGTGTGTCAAACATTTTTCTGATGCGGGGTCACTTAACGCGGTTGAGTTTCGTTGTGCGTAGAATTTTTGAATGACGTTTTACCCTAAAACGTGTAATTCCTTAATAACTTTTACGAAAATGATCTAATGAGTGTCAAACTTTTAATTTGCTATTGAAATGATTTATCACTCGAGGCTAAGAAACAAAAATCAAATTTCGGGAAAATTTTAGAAAAAATAAATAGTAAAAGTGAATAGTAAAATTTTCCAAAAATAGTAATTAACCTGAAATTGCGAATTGTTACAATGGACAAGGCCGATACTTGAAGGCGTGGAGCAGAACGTATACACTGATACAAAAAGGACATTGGGTTATCCTATTTCTCGACATTGACAGCACTCCACCCCCCGCAAGATCCGATATCAGTTTACACAACATAACATTCCTTTCTTTGTTCATGCTTCAATCCAAGCAATAACATCCATCTAATCTTTTCCTTAGTTTCAAATCTCAATTACTAATCACTTTTGCTCTACCATGTGTTTCATCATAATAAAGGTTTTCCTCCTGATCCTTTTTATCAGTTACTAATCATTTTGCTCTATCATTTGTTTGGGTAAGTTCGCCCTATCTACGTGTTACTTTCTAGTTTCTTTGTCCTTTTAAACTTTATAAGAATTGAATTCTTTTTATTGTATAGTTTAGATTCTTCCACACAAGCTCGATAATATGAGCCAAAGTATTTCAATACTCAAGCTCGACATAAAACTCTACTTAAATAGCTTAAGCTCAAGCTTGATTTAGTCCGAGTCAAAATCAATTTCAACTATTCACGTAAGTCACGAATAGCTTGCAAGTTGTCTTCTCTTTTACACACATACTTATATAACTAAAGACGAAGGTTATTAGAAACAGGTCTTTTAGACTTTGACAGGTCAATAGCTACAGGTCGAAACTATAATAGAAGTTTTCTTTTTTACCTTTTAACTTTTGTATATATTTTTGATCGACAAATTGGTTTCCAATCGCTCATGCCGAACAGAAACTATAAACGATTTCGTCATTTGTGACCAGTCAAAAGTAAGAGTGTTCCTCTTAGCCATCTGGTGTCCATTGTATTATTATCAACGAGTGTAACTTCTTACATTTAGTTTTTTTTTTTTTTTTTTTTTTTTTTTTTTTGAACGGCGGGTTAGTTGTTAGATGTTAGTTGTTGGCTCGAGTTATTGTCGCATCCTCGGGCAGAGATACCAACCGCGAGCCTCTCCTTAGGGGATAACCCCCTCCTATTCTCGATTCGCCTGATATCATTAGAGCTTGTGGTTCCCAAGTGAGGACTTCCAGATCGGTCACCCAAACCGGTACTACACTCACTTGGGCTCGCTTAACTACTTAAGCCTTTACCACTAGACCACAAGCCCCATGATTCTTACATTCAGTTACACGTAGTACTTTTGGGACACTCATTTGATAAATACATTACAATTGATTCTTTGAGACACAAACTACATCTCCAATCTGATCAACCAATAAGTTATCGACTCAAATCTCATCAGACCGCAAAGGGATATCATCATATAAAGCAAATACGTAGTATTATTCAACACATTACACCAAAGCAAGCATAACGCAAAGTTTGAGCATTGTCTTTTCATTGGATATAATAGATTCTTGAAACTTACACTAGATTTATATAAATTTTGTTGTTTATTTCGAAGAAAGGAAACCAAAATCAGAATACGAAGATTATAGATGCAAAATCTACACAGGAACTAACACCCGATATATAATGGAATCCCTCTTTACAACGCCTAATTTTACCCTGCAAAAAATAATATAGAGGATTCGTTTGTGCAAGCAGGGCCCTTTTGTACCATGAAATTCAGATTTATCTGGGCCGGGTTTCTAAAACGCTATGTTAATGCAAGCTGCACAGTGATAACAATGAAGATCCGTTTGTAACACTAGCTAAGCCAAAATTCTGTGTTTTAATGTTTTCTTTTTAGGCTCCACTACAGTAGTGGGTGAAAAACTTTCTTCCTAAGTCTTTCTTTCCCGTATAAGGTGAGATGAGAAGTTGATTGTCATTTACTAGTCTTCGTCATCAGCTATTGCTGCAAACGAGAAAGGTTTGAACTTATAACCGTCCCCTCCATAAAACTTGTTTTGAAATTCCACCCAATGTAGACGTAATGCATGAAGGAAAGCACTTAGTGTCTCCATCATGAGTAGTATAAACGCTGTTGCAAAGGCAAATACTGCTAGTCCCACCAACCGAATTATGAAGTTGTCATACCTGAAAGCCCATTGGATAGATGACTTAAGCATTAGTTTTGGATGGATAAATAGATTGCAAAAAATGGTAACTTCTTGGCCCAACTGTTACTAACTTGAACTAGTGGTTGTGACACGTGGCTAACGAGATGTGTGTTTATTGTAATGTTAAATTAGACTGCCAACTTTGAACCCGTTTACTTAAATTGGGTGTATCTGAGTTATTTTTAATCTCCTACGGGTCAAATGGGTAAATTTTTAACTTGGCTAAAAGGAAACCGTCCAAAGGGTTGGTCATGTCAAAAGTCGCACAAAGTGTTCTCAAATACTTAAAACTTCCCAAACTCTTCTATAAAAAACAGATTACTATTTTAATGATATAGATTTTATAATCTTATTTATCATACTAATTGTTAAGGACAAACAAAGTGTTAAGGGTTGACCCAACCCGACCGTTCCATTTGGGGTTGGTATTAAAGAGTTAGCTATGTTGACCCGTTCTCCAACTCGCCCATATCGACCTCTAAAATAGTGCAAAAAAGAATTTGCCAGGAAAAAAAAAAGGATTAGACAAGCAAAAGAAAGAAGAAACTTACCCCCAAGCAAGGAGGAGAACTTTCTCATAGAATACAGTGGACAACTCTGAGTGAGCTAAGCTGTAATAACCATAGACTGTCAACTAAAATAATTAACGCAAAATAACTCTAAAGTAAGGTCTGTAAATTTTGTACCTCAAAGCCCATAGTCGAAGGTAAGAAGCAGTGTTGGAAACTGAACCAAGTACAAACTCTATGGAATGTATCATTTGATGCACAAATACCTCACTAAAATTGAATTCCTCCTCATGATGCCTTGCAGAACCGGGCTCAGAATCTGTATCCATCTCGGTGGACCTAAGAATCCCATATGTACGACCTTGAAATCTCTGTAAAGTGTCAAGGGATGAAATCATTAACAACTTGAAAGTATTGACAGACCAAAAAACTAAAAATTGATGACATTTAACATCGCTTGTAATTTATGAAGTACTGCGCAGCAACATAAACAAGGATAACTAAACATTGATGACAATTGTTTTAGGGGTAACCATAGTTTCCGACCTTTAACATCACTATAAAAGAGGACGGTCAAATTTAAAAAACAAGGATCATAAGATTCTAAGTATCTAGCTTATATGCCTGTATATGCAAATGGGAAGTACCACAGCATGACGTTTCCTCAAAATAAAAGGTTTGGGGAAAAGCATCCATGGAACAGCAACAAGAGCCGCAAGCAATAATAAGATCTGCAAAAATCTATTCTTAGGAAACCAGGTGGACAGGAAAATACAGTTAGATATGCCAATTTCGACCATTTAGAAGGGGATATATGAAATTGCCCCTTTATGGAAGAATTTCATATATCCCCCTCTTTTCATGATAAACTTCATATATTCCCAAAATACAACTATTGAATGCATCATGTACAATGCTTAAAAAGCATAATTTGGGTAAATATGATATTTTCAGGTTTTAGAAGGAAATATATGAAATCGCCACTTATTTATAATTGGATCGATTTGGATTGTGTTTTATTTCAAACGGGAAGCAGATCAAACAGGTTGAGGATTGCCTGAAGGCAGTTTTAAATGCTTACATCCAGCTTGATTGTTCACTATTACTGTTAAAATACTGTTTGTCTACTCATAATTGCTACATGGATTGTATATATGGAAATTAAAAGCGCGCCCCGAACTAAAGGAGAAAAGTTTTAGCCCGAACCTGTCCTGACTTATCCAAACTTTTGGACCCACCCATTTTGCCACAATAGAGAAACAATAAATCATACCTGAAGGGGCCTTTGTCCCCAAAACAGCTCATTCTCGCCAAGATCATCAAAAGGACTCAGGAACATATAGATCATCACATGGTAAAGGTCCGCTTGAGAACCGGTGCACCACTTTACGATAATGAGAAGTGAAAGATACCCAAAAAGGCTGTTTAAGAATATCATCTGTGGCACAAACTGATACCTGAAAAAGTTTCAGCAATGAATTTATGTCAGATATCTATTAGTATCAAGTAAGTACCATGAAACAAGATCATATGCTTACCTGATGTCTAATGAGTTGTTGAAGAAAATTGAATTGAAGTAGCTTAACATGATACCAAGATTCATCTGAGCAATACCAAACAAAATAGACATCTTCATTTTAAGAGAGTTTAAGAAAGGTAGCTCAGAACGACTCCCTCGCCAACTAGGATCTACACCAAATGGATAGGCATCACGATATTTGATTAAACCAATTGTATGCGCCTCACTGTCAATGAACACAGAAAATGTTTGTTAAGTAACATATGATTATGTTATGTAAAAAATCATGTATGTAAGATCAGTCATCAGTTGCAACTATAGCAATCCTTTTTCTTTCTCACTTTTAGTGGAGGAAATGAGTTTTGTTAACAAAAAAATAGAGTGGTTAACTTGATACATGAGCATGGAAGAAAAAGAGAATATGAAAGATATGTGTATACCTGCATGAAGTGTCACGGCATCTATAAGCAGATGCACCAAATATGTGATAAGGAACAGAAAAGAACTCGTTGTATATTAGACCACAATAGATTGAAAACAGTGACATCAATAGAAGTACATAACGGCCACCAAATAACATCTCCATGAAGCTCCCAAGTTTCTGCCAGAAACAATGAAAAGAAAAGATAAGCATATACTATATATTAAAACAGAATACACATAGAAACTATCATATGTCCAAAAAAGAATTATGAAGATAAAAAGAAAATTAGTTCAAAACAAAGAGAATGAAACAAAATCAGAATTAAAATAGAAAAAAACCTGTGAACTCAGCTTCCCTTCATGAGCTATTAGAACCAATGCACCAATCAATAAGCATATTCCATGTCCCCAATCCCCAAACATGACGGCAAAAAGAAACGGAAAAGTAATTACTGTATAAACTGCTGGATTTGCTTCCTGGTATTTAGCAACACTGCAGTGAATAAATTTAGACAGCATTAACTCCTACACACGTAAACAGATTCCAGTTCATAGAAAAATGGTTGTCATATCAAAACTGCAGCTATATAAATTAGTAATCATGATGCATGATCACAAAATGTGACACCCATAACAGGAGCCTATTACAAGCATTTTCACAGAACAGTTATATGGCATAAATAACTAAATATAATACTGTTTTGACTATGAAATAAGGTTAGCGCCAGAAATGCTGCTAAAACAACATAGATGTAAAAAGATAGGTTACCCATAGGCGTCAACAATTTCTTGATATGCATTTGTGAAAGCGTTGGTTCTAAAATATGTTGGAGGTGACTCCACAGCATCCATGAAATGAAATATAACACCAACTTGTGAGTTGCTATCAAATGTTGCACGCTGAAGTGCCTCCTGAATCTGAAGTCAATTATAACATGATACAACATATAAGAGCCAATAAATATGTTTCCAGAATAAAATCCAACATACATAGAAAGCAATGCATACAAGATGATTGGTTGGATGGGATGGGTGGCAAGAGTTGGACTCATTTCAAGCCCATGGTCCAAGAATCAAGATATAATGTATATAACATGTATCACGTAATAACCTTTTCAGCAATGTATAGGAAAATACCTGGGGTTTGGCAAATACGGGGCACCATCCCTCTCCAACTAGACATTTCTTTGTAACATCAAAGTTTAACATATTTAATGTATCAAAGACAGCTTTCTCCCTTTTAACCTACAATTTATCACATTATATACAGACACAAACAATATCAATATCAAATTTAATATATGCCATTCTCAAACAAAAAAAATATATATATACAGAAAATTATAGATAAGCACACCTTACCATATTCATCCATAGTGCTAAGTGAAACCCAATGGAGTGAAGAGCAGCATTCCTGTGACGAATCCCAACATCCAAAGTGGTTTCCAATTCAGAGAGCCGTGACAGAACCTGCAAGACCATAGATTCAGAAAGTGGTTTCCAAGTCAGAGTCTAATACATATGACCGAACATATCGATATTCCACATTTCGGCTATAATATAATACCCTGCATACATCCAATATCAGTTCACACAAGGATAGAGACATCTTTTAAAAGGCGAAAATATGAAGTTACTTTAGCTTATTTTTTTCCCTCCATTTAAAACACACCTCTTGAGTTATTTGACTCTGCTTTGTCAAGTCCTCTGGAACAGGATAGCAGTTAGCACCAAATGCTTCACAAATTTTGAGTATTTTAGTCCTTGCCTGCTCACCGGAGAAGAACACTACGAATACAATTTTCTCAACCTGCAAAAGAGCAACAACATTATGTTCATTTGATCTTTCAAGATGATCAATATACAGACACCAAATGATCAGACGTATGCTGAAGAGGAACTCTGCCATTAATACAAGAAACATCCAATAACTACACTAACATAGAGAGAGTATAGCTAGGTGTGGATCAGAAATTGAGGTAAGATGTGAGAAGATGGGTGGGTGGGTGGGTGGGTGGGTGGGTGGGTGTGTGGTGATGGTGGGGGGAATGATGTAATAGGTCAAAACAGGTCCAGGTTACAACATGCCATTGTTAACTATGTGTAGAGCTGAGCTGTGTTGATCTGCAAACACCTTTTTGCCAATTTTTTACGAAAAAGTTGATGCAATTATAAATATTACAAAAACAATATTATTACAATGAAAATCTAAATATTTGAACAGACTTAGAGGCCAGTGATCTTTTAACTCATATTTGAGTCATTGGAGATCAAACACAGCCCAGGTAGTAGACCCATTAATAAGCTAATTGCTAGTGTAAATAAAGACTAAGATGGCAATGGATTATGTACATGAACTTGTAACTATGTCCCATAGAGAGAGGAGAAGAGGTGTACAAACCATTTCAGATGATATAGGATCCAAGATCAAGTCATCTGCAGGCTCCTGATTGAAAAGCAAATTTCCCCTTGTTGCACGAAACAACATTCTCTCGAATAATAATACCTTTGATTTTGGGATAATGCCACTTATAAATCTTAGACCAGACGTATTTGCTGGTCCGGATTGTGTTGCCTGTTTAATAAACAAATTTTGAGTTTATACGTGATAGCACTCCAAAATACAAAAGCACGAAAGATTTTTACCTGCTCAAGTAAAGAGGCTGTATCTGGATAATCACTAGGGTACACATTTTCATCTAGTTCTCTCCCTTCTGCAGTCTCATAACTCTTACCTGAGACAAGGAAACCTCCTGCCTGAAGAAAGATAATGATAATCAGAATCTGAGTTTAGGAGACACTAATTGGTCTGGTAATTCGGAATACAAAATTAAAATACAATATAATAGGCAAATAGAGATGTTGACAATTTGTGAATACTGAATAATAACCCTATTGAACACTATGACCACAAGTACTCAGTACAACTTGACATGCAAACTGAAACATTCAAAACTCAGATAGTCAAACTAGATGTCACTGAAGTTTCATAGGTGGGGGTCGGGGACATACACAAGGTAAAAATGAATTTTGGTGCAATAAAACAAGCATAGACATAAGCTATAGACAGTATGTTACACACATACACACACACACACACAAAATTATGCACAATCTACCTTCTGCAGCACCATTTTGAACTCTAGCAGCTCATTATATGTCTGCTGTAGTTTCTCACTGTTAGCATTCATCTCAATAAGTTCATGTTCATGCTCAGCTAGTTGTACCTGTGATTACAAATCAAAATAAAACAATATTAGTGCTGAAGCAAGTTAAATTCCTCATAAGAAAGCTGATGTTTTCTTACTAAGCATATGTAATGGAAATTTATCCGTGGAAATCGCTAGATGCCTAGATACGAGTTTATAATTTCCTACATGAGCTTGAAAAGAGGAACAAACCTCTAATGCCTCCAAGTCTACATCTGGTTGCAGTGTAGGTACGCCAGACGATAGTAAACCGGCCTTCTGTATCTGATCTTTGAAAAAACGAAGCTTTCTTGACATTTCAGCACATCTTTTAACCTAACAATCATGGCACGACATATAAAGCAAATGGAATTTGAGAAACTAACCCACCTTTCCGTAAATTGGTAAAATAAACATAGACATTTACTGCTTCAACTTGCAGTTACAATTTGATCCATACATGATACTATGATAGTGTGGTTGCACCAATAAAACATTCTATGGAAATGGTAAAACAAGATCCAAAATGCATATACCATCTTCTAGAAAAGAATTGGGCTCAAAATAAAACATAATTAGTACAAAGCAACAGACTCATTTTATAGGATTACTATTATCAAACCAACAGCACAACCACACTATGGTCTCAACGTTGTTTTTAACTGGTAACAAATGTGTTCAACTTATGAATAAGGGAAAGAGCAAACGAAAAAAGAAAACATAAAATAGAGCAAAATAAAGATTCTGCACATTTAATCAATCTTCAATACTATTCAGTTTGCCAGAGTTTTAATAGTATCCAAGCCCACAAACTATTATAAAGCTAAACCTTCAAGAGATCTAAATTATAAATCAAAGCAACGTACAAATTCTGTTCATGGGGTAGAAACAAAGTGAATTTGCTATGTATCTGGGAACGGTTGCTCTCAACTCTCAAGAACAAAATACCTACTATGAGACATCAGGAACATACACTTTCATTTTTATTATTGGATTGTGATGATAAATAGAAATTGTTCACAGTTTTCTGAGTCAGTATCAGGTTTTGATGAGATATTTAAACTTCTTAGGTCCTTTCAGCTTTTATGCTGCGCATGTACCTTGAGTTGCCTCCCAGTTCAAACCTGAAATTCATGATTCCATCACACACACTCATTCTAAGATGCATCCAAAAGTTAAATTTTCTATCTAACCCGTTTATATCCTCTATTACCGCAGCTAGTGGCACAATATTAGCCAGTCCTCATAACCTAGATACAATCATTGCTTTTTTTTCGGAATAATTAAGTTCTACTTTGACATGCAACATATGAGCAAAGAAGTCTGCGGCTGTGTTTAACAAGCCACTACCAAAAACGAGAGAATTAACAAGTGAAGTGAGTTATGTATGATATAATAATTACCTGGTTAACAAAGGTTCTTTGAAATGGGCTTTTATCATCATTTAACTGCCAAAAAGAATAAAAAGGTTTACATTAGCAACTTATATGAATTATAAAATAAATAGAGACTAGGAATTAAAAAAAAAAAAAAAAATGATATTGGGAATTGTACTTGGATCTATAAACACAGACATTAACAGTCCTGGACAAAACTGCCAAGAAGAAGAGACTAGAAATAATTCGAGAGAACTAGCATTTAATAGACACAACTAGACTATTGTCCCCATTAGTCAGGAACATATTCACAAGTCATAGCATGGTTAAGATAATGCATCTCTAGATTCTGACTTTCAAAGGCAACACGGCAACATAAAAGTTCTTATGTGGTTTAATAAAATAGGAACAAACAGCACTTGTAACTTACATAGCCAAGTTACACAGCAGTACATTGAGATTATAAGCAGCTTTCAGTTCACTAACATATTCTATAAATGCATGTGTTAGGTGGTGTACATGACTGAAAGTATATGCCTAATATGCTTTTTAAGTCATTGTGTCAGATGTTGATTCGTAGGCAATGTCAGTGTGACAAGACTATACAAACGACTCATCAAGCAAGAAAAGTACAAGGATCTAGAATAACAAAAGGTCCATCACTTCTGAAATCGAGTAGAATATCTTGTTTTGCTCTGTTTTAAGAGATAATCAAAATAAATTGCATACTCTGATTAGTTTTCTTTCTACTGCGAAGATCCTTGTTTCCTTTTAATTACTACAACCCCAACCAACTTGTGAGCAATGACAAGAAGACAGCTGAAGGTCAGATAACATTGTACGTGTGAAACAAAGGAAAAAAGCCCTGTCGTCATTGTGGTTCTATGAATTATTCTAATACTTGTTAGAAACACTATTCTGTTTTTTGCCAAGGAAAAAACGTTTCACTTAATATATAATATGTAGATGCTAGCAGCTGATAACAGTAGTAGTTCGCCCGTCCATTGTATTAATCACATGACTGTATCATCATTGAAAATTTGTTTATACAAGCTTAAATCTTAGTTTGTTCGGTTCACATATAATCCGAAAAATTTATCATGATTTCAGATGTGCGTTAGCTAACTCAAGAGTCAAGACAAGATCGTTAACCATATCAAGCTTGTCTTTTACCATGTCTGAGGTGTTGGTCCACAGATCAGAGGGACCAATAATCTAACAGCATAAGCTATTTGCACATTTGTAAAATGTAGAATCCACCAAGCCATAATAGACAATTTCTATTTTAGTTTTACATTGACTGCTCACTTGAACAGAACCTCACACAAATTCAACATAATAAACAATAGCCGTTAGCTAGACGCTCTCAACCTACTCATAGGGATTACTTAGATGACCCTTCTCCATGAAAACGTACAAAGGCCATCATCACTTATTTATCCTACAGAACTTGTTCAACCAATTAAACCTTCTCCCACACATCAGAACTTGTTCTCAAACATTGTTCTACTCTAAACTTGAACAAACTACAGAGGATCGCAATCACTATAGCCTGCCTTTAATTTACGATGCCAAATTACATTCAGCTTTCAGGCACACCGCGCAGATTCAACCAGAATAGTTAACTAGCATCAAGTGCAATTAACAAACTATAACTTGCCGGAGGTATTTCTAGGTTTTACCTAAGGTAGGGGTATGATCTGTCTACATCCTACCTCCCCCATACCCCGCTCCGGCGGGATGGGGCATTGTTGTTCTTGTTGTTGTTGTTGTTGATCTAACAAATATACTCAATAACCTCATCAAATCTAACATTCATCACAACAGTTCAAATTTCAAAATCACCAATTCATTAACAACACACACATGCAAGTTCACATACATATAAATAACAATATCAAATCAGCACAAAAATAAGCTTAGATCACGAAACCAAAGTAAACCGAGTTGGCCAGATACAAAACCACACGCTGCGCAGATTCAACCATAATAACTAACTAGCATTAGATATTAGTAACAGTTAACTAATTCAATCTAACAAACTATATAGTACAAACTACTCCGAGATAAGAAACGGCACTACGCGTGGATTCAACCAGAATAACTAACTAGCGTAACGTATCAGACTATGAACAACTAACGATTCAAAACTAACAAACTACTCGTATATTACCTAATCACAACAGATTCATCAAAACCTAACATTCATCAAAACGGTCAAAACACATGTAGCCGAAATAAAGCAAGTTCGCCTAGATGATTAACGACACGCCGTGCAGATTCAACCAGAATAACTAACTAGCGTAAAGACCTAATCACAACAGATTCATCAAAACCTAACATTCATCAAAATGCTCAAAACCACATCTAGCCGAAATAAAGCAAGTTCGCCTAAATGATTATCGACACACCGCGCAGATTCAACCAGAACAATTAACAATCAACTAATTACATCAACTGATATAATGCGAGTTCGCCTAGATGATTAACGATACGCCACACATATTCAAACAGACTATTAACAATCAACTGATATAAAGCGAGTTCACCGCGATTAAACCGGAAGGATTAACTAACTAACATCAACTTAATAAATTCAGTAACAATAGAAATAAACACACACATTAACACATAAATGTATATAAATATATAAATAAAAAGAAGAATAAGAAGCATACATCGCGAAACTGAAGTAAACCGAGTTCACCGAGATAAGTAACGGCACGATGAGCAGATTCAACCGGAATTATTAACTGACAAAACGTCATCTTCTCCGACCTCATCAGATCCATTTCCGGTAAATTCCTCCACATGTTCATCATTTTTTACAGTTATCAAGCCCTAACTAACTATAAGTTTATATTTTTTATAAAAGAAAAAATAGTGTGTGTAAATGTGTAGATCTTTAGATCTGGTGTATGTGTAATTTCATAGTGTGTGTAGTTTGTTATGGATCTAAAATAAAATGTGTATTTGTGTGTGTGTGTGTTTTAGTGTGTGTGTGTGTTTTAATTAAATTGTAAACTGGAATTTGCGGGTTGGGAGTATTTTTTTTAATTGTGGAAAAAAGGAAAAGAAAAGGTGATTTGTAGATTCGGCAAACGGATGGAACGGTTTACTTTGCTATAAGGATAATCCTACTCCTTCTCCATTAACTTACTTTTTTATAACTGCTTTTTTATTCTTTTTTATGGTGATTTGGCTTCTTTTTTTTTTTAAGTTGATGGTTGAGTTTGACTTTGTGTTTTGGAAGTGATTATGAAGTTGTGTTAATTTGTAATAATGGGGTAATCGGCGATGCCATATTGATTAGTCTCGTGATTAGTGTGTAAAAACACGCGTTGCAACTTGTAAGTCGCTTGTTATAAGTGAAATGAGTATCTATAACGGCGCCAAACTGCATGATTACAGAGGCATGAAAACGAAATTTTTCATACATGTTCTCTATTATGGTCACAAGAATATGTAATTGTTGATTTTTCTAGCTCGTAAGACATGGCATATTGTATATAAAAGATCTTGCTTTAAATTAATATGGGCTTCAGATAGTCTCTTAAGCAATGATTTACAAGAAAATTACTTAAAAAAGTCTAGCGTCGCGCCTTACATAAACAAGTAACTCAGTTGAGTGGGGCATGTTTTGTAAAATGGCTTCGTCTAACTTTGTTTAGTACGTGAACCGGATGGAATATTATGACAAAGCACGCTTCTTGCATGTGCTCATCATTTACTAAAGTGTACATTGGAGCAAAAGTTATACTTCATTTAGTCGCCCATCCTTTTTGTTTGTGCAACATTACATCATATGGATCACCGATCACGTCTTAAGTTCCACATCTTATTCAACACAAGATATGCCATTTACAAAAATCCTTTTGTGACATCATGTTTCAAAGTATGATAATAACCATTGTGAAATGATTGATAACAAAGATGGTTTTTTTTTTTTTTTTTTTTTTTTTTTAAATAATAAGATGGTTTTATAGTCTCAATTAAATGAATTCACTTTAATTAATCTATCTTTTAATTTTCTTTATGTGCATATTATTTTAATATTTGATATAGGAATTTTACAAGTGTAAAACCTTGTACTTTTTATTCTTATTTTATTTTTGTTTAGTTGCAACTTGCGAAAAAGAAAGAAGAAGTAAACGATATTTTGAAGAGACGATATTGGAAGAGATGTATGATTATTTTAGCACTTAGACTCAAAGACCGTAAAATATGTTTATAATACTAGGTGGGGGTTGTTACTCCAAAGTATGGTTAATCACGGTTCAAAATCAGGACTGAACATAAAATCGAGTTGCCAAAACACCGAACTGAGGACCGAATAGAAATATGTTTGGTTGGTACGATCCGGTCCAACACAACATAGTGGTCGATGACACGAGCCGAACCGGGTCAATGGTCGAATATGAGGAAAAAGTGAACCGAGGACCGAACCGCGATATATTCGAGCTGGTTCGGACATGTTTATCTGTTCGGTTCGGTCCATGATTTGTTAATCCTACTCCAAAGTTGCACTTTCAATATCTCCAAATGAGAGGTTAATATGATAGGTTCAAAACAAGTTGAATGAAATGAACAATCCACTTCATCAAAAAATTGATAAATCGGTAAGTTGACGAAAATTTGATAGAAATTATAAGTTGACAACTGCATATTATATGAGACGGTTATTATATGAGAACAAGTTTCTGTCATATATATCACCTATACATACTTGTTAGTGTTGAAATTTGAGCAAAAGTTAAGTTTTGAGAACAAGTTTATGTCCAGAATATTACAAACGAAAATATGTCCACAACAAGTTTAAGTTGACGAAAATTTGATAGAAATGATAAGTTGACAACTGCATATTATATGAGACGGTTATTATATGAGAACAAATTTCTGTCATATATATCACCTATACATACTTGTTAGTGTTGAAATTTGAGCAAAAGTTAAGTTTTGAGAACAAGTTTATGTCCAGAATATTACAGACGTGTACATTGATATGAAAACCAATCTTTAACATTTTTCTGGATCTTGCCAATTTTTGCACACTTTTATTTATGTCTTAGGTAGTTCCTTGTAAAATTTTATAATTTTTGGAGTTGATTTACTATTTTTAATAAATGATATGTGATCATTACTCAAACCCACATGAATCTAAGTACCATTTGTAATTTGAGAAAACGACCACCTTAAGGCCTAAATGAGTAAATATGGTGTGAATAAATATTGTAGAGGACACTTATACATATCCACATCAATTTGATGGAGTCGCGACGATAAGTATCGAAGGAGATACGACCTCGACAAGTTAGGTTATAGATTCTGATTTCTAACAACTTTGACACACTGGTACATTTTTTACTTTATAAAATAATTGGCTAGGAACTGAGATAAGAGGCTTGCATTTTTGGAAAGTCGACTCAAAAACGATGAACCTATGCTTTTGAAACAAGTGATTTCATTAGACTATCAAAAAAAGGATCTGCTTCATTTTTTTAAACCGGAAAAATCGAGCTATCATCACAACCAGAAAAAACAAAAAAACAAAAAAACAAACAAAAAACATATAGCACTTATGAATGAATTTACGCTTTACGACTACATCTCACAGCAATATATTTTGTGGATTTGATCAAGCACGTCTGGTCCAACAAACATAAATATACGCACATAAATTCACCAACAACATAGAAACTAAAATAACCACAACTAGTAGCAAATTACGTAAAATCAAGAATTAAAATTACATGTCAGTTTTACCACAAAGCGTAACAACAAACAAATAACTGAACTAAACAACAATAGAATTGCTTTATCGAAAGAAATTCTTACACGTCGATTTTCAAGAAAATTTTCCAAATTAAAAACCATATAGAATCAACACCTAGGACCATCAAACCTGGTTGCACAAAAAATACTCATTATTTCAGCTAAAGTAAACACACAAACTTAGGGGCACAATAACATCTACTAAATACACTTCAACACATACTATAGTCAACATACTAATCAACAACTTATGTAAAACCCACATACCGAAAGAGCACAGTGTAAATCCAACACTTACGGCCACATATCAAACAATATAAAATTAACACATAATAAAAATTATCCAAACTAAATTATATCTAAAAATAAATACCTTGGGTTATGGTTCATAAACTTACAATTTCAAATAAAGATACATGCGATGAATAAAAAAGCCCTAATTTTCGAACAAATAAACCGACCACCAACGTAAGCTCATCGTCTGCACGCCTAATGTATAATAAAGTAATGTACAAACACTCGATGCATATCTAAATAAACTAAGCCCTTGTCGCCATGGATAGCAATTTTCTTATTTTTATCTACATACATTATTTTGAAATGTTTGAGTAGAATACAATTTTAGTAATAATTGTACATTAAATGTTATTGCTAGTTATACAAACGAAAAAGTTAGTCAAACATATTCCCACCATATCCCGTTGCAGGCACAGTCCATCAGCGTACAAAGACCTTTTGATCCTCTAAACTTTGCATGGGTAACTGGTTAATTCATTGTAGTCCCCGCCATCTTTGTTTTCCATTTCTAGTATGATTTTCTGGTATCGATGTGGTAACGTCCAGTTCATTACGAAATAACGTGTTGTCTATACATCTCGTATCTCATCACTCAACGTCATCGAGATTTCATCTTTATCTATATCTCTTTATATTTTTTGGCAAATGTTAAAATTATGTGTTTACATACAGTTTCTTTCTATACTTTCGAAAATAATTCATTATTTACGTACATCTTCTTTATGTATGCTATGCCCCAAAAACGACCCTGTAATTTTTTTCGAAAATACCCACATTTTAACTATTACAAACACACTAATTAGATTTGAAGACATACGATAGTATAAATGACATAAACAAACTCAAAAGCATTTATACGAACAGTATACCGAGGCTCAAAAATGAAAACTCGAAACACGAGAGAGATAAAAACATACTGTAAATAGAGGCCAATACGCCGGATTCATAAATAGAATACCCCATATCAGAAACATATGTCAATACGTCGTATCCATGAACTTGAATACGCCGTATAGACAATGCCCAATATTGACCAATATGCTAGTTACTTAACTAATACGCCGTATTCCTTTGTGGGAATATGCCGTATTGTCTATACACCATATATACAATATATACACCGTATTCATCAATACGTCGTATCCATATTTTGGATACGTCGTATTGATGCATCAGACTCAGTACTTTTGCAGAATTACTGCAGAAATCAACAAGACTCAACCAAGCACAAACTGACATAATATAACCTGTACAAACACTTCTTGTACAACTGAAAATATATCATACATACATTCGTCATAGTCTAACCCATACCAACGGGTCAAAATGGGTAAAATGGCACATAACTAAACACCCTTTCTAAACATACCATAACTAATTACTAACCAAATATCAACAGTCTTTAACATAACAATTCTAAAACATGATTTTAGACCTATGAGTACTTCAACCCGTGACCCACAACACAAAAAGACCCATAACTACGAAACGACTCGAATTGACACAAGTATACCAAAAACGAAGATGACTCTTCGGGGCTTCTAACTTCAATACTTTGTCCAAGATAGAGGTCTTCTACTTACCAATCCGAGAACACCAACCTACGGCGTCTTCTTACCTTGGCTAGACTCACCGGTACTTATAACAACATAATAAACTATAACCGTAAGCAAATGCTTAGTAAGTACATAACAAGAACAATAATTTCAACAACAAATTAGGAGCAAAACTATAGCACACAAACATACCTCATCATAAGCATATAATCATGCTATTATACATATAAATAAGCAATGGATCTAAAGCTAACTATAACATGCTCTATATCACTATAACAATACCAATCATTATAAAATCATAATTTTAACTAAAACAAGTTCATTACTATTGTACTTACCTTAATTCACCAACTTGGGTTCTACTTGAAAATTAGTACAAGTTCTCCTCTTGGTCATTTCTTGATTCCTATGAGGGTATTAACCCTAATTAGTATCCAATTTCATAATAACATAATACATTATCAATCTTTAATCCTATTACCAATTTCTACCTCAAGAACCCTAATTTTAAATTGGGAAAGTCACTTACTTGTGATATGTTAGTGGTTATACACCCTTAATAACTTGATTAGAGGAATCTTTCTTGGTCAAATTGGTTCCATATGAGAAATCTTTTTTCTCTTTATTTTCTTTTCTGTAAACCGACCTCTCACACACTTCTCTCCAATTCTTTGGAAACACGTTGCGTCAGGGCGTTGTTTCATGCCGCTGATTATTACACGGTATTTTTTTAAGTAGAAAATAGAACGGTTTTGTGCTTTTTATTTTGCAAGGCCGTTAGTGTTATCCGCATATATCAAAATCAACAACTATTACTACATAATATGAAGTAACAAGTTGCCAATATAAAAGTTACACCTCCCTTTTTTGCATAAGAGCACTCGGTAAGTTAACCGAGTACCCGAGTTAAGATATAACGCAGCCTAAAAAAGTGGTGCTTTAACTTACCAACACCCACGTTAAGAAGGTGCGTTAAAGGGCCGAGTCAAGAGGTTAACATGCGTTAACTTGATGCAAAGTAATATATATATATATATATATATATATATATATATATATATATATATATATATATATATATATATATATATATATATATATATATAAAATATATATATATATATATATATATATATATATATATATATATATATATATATATATATATATATATATATATATATACCAGCCCCTCCCAACGTCCATTTTACCGTTGGATTCAAAAAAAAAAATCACTTTAGACCCCTAATTTTTCTAACCGTTACAAACGGCTGTAAGTGTAAAAAAAAAATATTCAAACCCATTTTGTCACAACTATAAATACCCGTTCACCCACACAAATTTTTTTTCACAGTTCCGCTACTCTATATAATCTACAATACACTTCTATTAGCCAAAAAAAATGTCGGGCAGCAACAACAACGACAACGACTCGTTCACGAATCTTCTCGGTGGTGGGTGGAATCACCCATACTCGGGTTCTTCCTCAATCCGAATTGGAATAACCCAAACGAGGGCTCGTCGTCAAATCCGAATTGGGGTAACCCAAAAGAATTCGGTATGTCGAGTCAGCAAGTTTTCGCACAACATCAAGCTTTCCAATATTGGAAAGAAAGCCAACAAAACACCCTAAATTCCAATTCCAAAATCTTCAATTCACTTAACAATCACAACAATCCCAAACGGAAACATAGGAAGTTCCGAAAACACCTACTTCTCCTACAAAACCAAAAAGTTGTGGAAAACGTAAGGCAAAAAAATCCAAAGACCCTGTACCAGACGAGGAAGAAGATGCTGAAAAAGTGAGGAACTTGCGTTGGACTCCAGGGGAGTAAAATTACTTGCCGAGATGTTGGGTGGTATGTTCAGAGGATCCGAAGGTCGGGCGTTCCCAATCAAAGGATTTATGGCAACGGATAAGAGCCGAGTTCAATAGAATAAATTCAAAAGAACGCAACAAGGATATGCTACAATCTAAGTGGAAAATGTTGAATTGTGATTGCACTAAGTTCAACGCTGCTTTCAAACGGGCGCATCGCGAGCAAAAAAATGAGGCAAGTGAAGTGGATATCATAACACAGGCTAACCAACTGTATCGTCAAGACCACAGCAACGCGCCGTTCGCGAATGAAGAGGCTTGGAGCGTGTTGCGTAAACATAAAAAATGGAACGCTCTAGAGGCGGTTGATTTAACCGACGACGTCCCAAGCCAAACAAACAAGGCTTTGTTTGGTCATGATGAAGAACCATGGCCCATTGGAAAAAAGCGGGCTTCCAAGAAAGAAAAATCCGAGACAACGACAAGCACCGGAGGCACGGCTAGCACCGGAGGTTCCTTTTCTTTGTTCAATTTCGGGGAGATTATGCGCGAAGAGTATCGGCCAAAACGTGAAGAAACGGTTAGGGCGTATCAGGCGACCGAAGAAAACCAATCGACGCAACAGAGGTTGAAGGAGTTAGAATTTTTGATGCTCGAACTACCGGCAAGGATCCAACCTACGTGGCGTTGGTCAATATGGAAAAGGATCGAATCATCGCGAAATATGGGTTGCCTCCACGTCAAGAATTAATAAATGTGTTATGTTGTGTTTTTTTAGTTTTGTACTTTTTTTATTAAAGCGTTTTTTTTTTCATTCCGTATTGTAATATGTTTAAGAATTAATGTCATGGTTTTAAATAAATGAAGTATTTGTCAAAGTTTAGGGTTGAAATTGAAAATAATTGAGATGAAGGTGAGTTAAGGTGAGTTATAAGTGAAAATTCAAAACATAATATAAACCCATCTACAAACCAAACTTTTGTTAACTTTTCATCAATTGTGTGGGTCTCTTTTTCATATCAACCATACATCTTTTATCTTACTTTGATTTTCATAATATCAATATTTTTAAATTTATATATTATATTTATTTATAACATATCGAATATATTAATTCATTATATAAAATAAATAATACCATAATGTTGCAAAAATCGTGAATTGGTCCCGAGGCGGTCGGGGGCCGAGTTGCGATTTTTTCCCGATTAATCGGCCGCCTCGGCCGCCTCGGCTGATTAATCGGCCGATTACCTTGGAATTTCCTCCAAGTTCCAAGGCCGAGGCCGATTAATCGCCGATTAATCGGCCGCCTCAGCCGATTTTTGCAACATTACCATTAAATATTATTTTCTCTCTCATACATTAAATCCAAATACAAATCTTAATTTACAATTTTACATTCAAATCCAAAACCAAATCTAAACCCATCTACAAACCAAACAGACCCTAAATAATCACAAGCAAAATAAACGATATATATTATATCAGTTTCAATCTATAATTATCTATTAAATTAAATAATCGAAACCCAAACCGAAACGTACACGATCCGCTAGACACGTATCAATCACGAACAAAACCCTCCAGCGACTCGAAACCTTGTAATTCTACATCCTTCATTTACATCTACAAACTGGAACAATATGATCATTAAAAGATGATTTGAACGAGTGATTGAGATAAGAGTGGCGGTTAGGGTTGAGATGTGGAAGAAGATCGTGACTTTTATTAATTGATTTCAAAAAAGAGTATTAATTTAGTAATTTGTAACTGTTCCTCCTATTGTGACTTTTTTTTTTAACTGAAATCCCATAATTACCCTTTCAGCTTTGCAAATATTGTCATAATCTTTCAGTTAATTACACTAATGGCACAATCAATTTTAGCCATTGATCAAACAATCTAATGGTTCAAAGAGAGTTATCGCACTTAAAAAGGTTCTGAAAATAAAGTTGCAAAATATATATAGAGGGAATTGCAAAAATCGTCCCTAAACTTTGGCCAATTTGCATGTTTCTTCCCAGAACTGTTGAAACTGCAAAAATCGTCCCTGTGGCAAACTTTTGGGACAAATATCGTCCTTTTGGGGCATATATCGTCCCAAATTGGTCAAACCTTAGGGACGATACATGCACACGGACCAAACTTTAGGGACGATACATGCACACGGGCGAAACTTTAGGGACGATTTTTGCAATTTACTCATATATATATATATATATATATATATATATATATATATATATATATATATATATATATATATATATATATATTAGTATTCCATTTTAACTTTGGTCTATTTGCAGTTTTAGTCCTCCAAGTCTCATTTTTATACTTCTGGTTTATAACTTAACTATTTTCAAAAAAATACATTTTCAAATAATATAATACTAATACCTTTATATTCATGAGTAACAATTCTCCCACCCTTAAACATAATTCCATCTTTGGAATCTATTCTTGAAACAAATAAGGATACTTATTTCTTATCTTCTCTCGGGTTACCATCTTTTTCTTGATCCTTGTTCATTAGTTTTGAAATTTTGATCCGAAAATAACTTCACAAGAGGAACCGAAGGCAATATTAAGAAGGAAGACAAGACAGCTCCGAAATAAAGAAATACCAATGGTAAAGGTACAATGGATGCATAAGATTGAATCAAGTATAAGATGGGAACCCGAGAAGAAGAAGAGGAATAAGTATCCTCATTTATTCCAAGAATAGATTTCAAAGACGGAATTACGTTTAAGGGTGACAGAATTGTTACACCTGAATCCCATAAAGGTTATTATAATGTATAAGTAATAGTATTATATTATTTTAGAATATATTTTATGCGAAATTGGTTAAGTTATAAACTCGAAGTATAGAAGTTTTAGACTATAGAAAAAAAAAAAATATATATATATATATATATATATATATATATATATATATATATATAAAGATGAAATCTCGATGACGTTTGATTATTACAGTAGTTTTTAAGTCATTGGCATTTGTTTTAGATTGCTTTTGGAAATCAGTCGCTTGATTTGAAATTGGCTAGTGTCGCGAGCGTTTGGAACTTTAATTTGATTTGAAGCAGGCTGAGAAGTTCAAGTCACGGTGAAGATTGTTTGAAAAGTGACTTAAACTCTAAGGGGCATTCGGTAACTTTGGTATTTCGTTTTTAGTATGTTCCCTAGCTTGAGTCGGTTTAGAATTTGGCAATTAGGTCATTGATTCTTATAAATAGGGATCAATGTCATTAGTTTTCTTTGTACCTTCAAGTTTTGTTTTGCAATATAGAAAACGTTTTGCTAATCTGTCGATTATTGTTTTTTCTATTGTTTTTCATCTTTAATTATTGATTGTTGATTCTAACATCTGGTTTGCTTCGTTTGCCCACATCAGCATCTTTTGCGAGAACTTCAAACCGAGGCGGTTCTCGAGCGTTCCAACAATTTGCTCTTCTTACGGGCTAAGTTGAAGGAAGGGACAATCAGTGTCGCAATGCACATAGGTTCTCGGGCAAATAGGGCATACATTACTAGCTATTTCTACCAGATTAAGAAGCAAAAACATCTAGTAAGCACCATGTCAAACAAAATAAACTAAGAGATGACTAATTACTACTATCATGAAATGATCAATCTTAGAAAGCGATATGGATCTATTTTATAATATATATATATATATATATATATATATATATATATATATATATATATATATATATATTCTCTCACCCTTAAAATTGATCTATTTTATAATAATACCTTTACGGGATTCGGGTGTAACAATTCTCCCACCCTTAAAAGGGATTCTGTCCTCAGAATAAGTATCATCATTTATTCCAAGAATAGATTCCGAGGACAGAATCCCGTTTAAAGGTGGGAAAATTGTTAAACCCGAATCCCGTAAAGGTATTATTATAATGTATAAGTAATATTATTATAATATTTTAGAATGTATTTTATTTGAAAATTATTAACTTATAAACTGGAAATATAAAAAGTATTATAATTAGTCTTAGCATTAGTTTAATAGTCCAGGGGGTTTAATAAAAGTTTTAGCTTTAAGTTTAGTCAAATTTGGGAACGGGTGCATGTATAACCGACATTGTTTCGTTTCCTTTTTTCCTTTTACATCCGATTCTTCAATGTGTATTAGGAGTCGATTTATCCCCTGTATTTCCTTTTACAACCATATTTTTCACATCATAATATAACCTACTACTCAACGGGCTTGTTATTTGAGCTTACGTCATTCAAATGATGCCGCATAGTAATAATAGCAAAAAAAATTAAATGTTGTAATACCAGCACACAAAATATCATCCACAAAAGCTTACTACTCATATTAAAGCTCGATAAAACAACAACATATCCATCCGTCTTAGTGGATTCTGAGGACAGAATCCCGTTTAAGGGTGGGAGAATTGTTACACCTGATTTCATTTGAGCAGTGGCTGTTGAAACACTACCATTCATTTGCTTTAACTCTAGTCAAACCATCAAAACAGGTATGGAGACTTGTCCCAGGAATGAATAACTTTAAATTTATTTTAAAGTAGAAAGCTATATCATATGAAATTCCTTGTAGTATGATAACCAAATGCTTGTTGACACACTTTTAACAACTACTAATGAGGACACGATGTTTTACACTATGCATCACTTGTGGAAGCACGATAATAAACCGAATTTAGGAACTTAACATACGTTAGGAAAAAATTATACGAAAAAATACATCTGATCGAATAAAAATACATGATTAATTGATATGCATAAGAGACAAACTTAAAAATCACCTAAATAACTAAGATTCATAAACTTAAATAAACTATCATTCAACTAATTATAATCTACCTAAGTACCATTGTATTATCAAATTGATAGGGACAACGACCAGGAACAAGATGTGATGTGGGAAAGGTTCTTCCTCTACCTCCTGAAAGTTCTGATTAGCTTGATCATTCCAAAGAAATTTATATGATCTGGTTGATCATTCTTAAAGAAATTAACGGGTATGAAAAGTAAGCTTGCTCATTGATTTGATCCGGAAAAGCTCCAAAGGGCAGTTCTCCAACCTCAGCATCTACAAACGGCAGTTCTCCAACCTCAGCCAAAAATATTTCACTTTGCATTTCTATTTGAGCAACAACCAGCTCTTCACTCGCATGATCAAAGTCCAGTTGAATTCTACTAAGTTCTTTGCACAACCCGTAGATGGGATCCTCAACTCTCGCATCGTAGTCCCTTAGTTCATTCCTTACTAACTCATATCTCTGGTGTTAGAAAAGTGAATTAAACTCTAAGGGGCATAAGGTAAATTTGGTATTTAGTTTTTGGTATGTTTTCTAATTTGAGGCAGTTTAGAATTTGGCAATTAGGTGATTGTTTTCTTATAAATAGGGATCAATGTCATTAGTTTTTTTTTTGTGCATTCGAATTTTGTTTTGCAATATAGAAAAGCTTCCGCAAATATGTCGATTCTTGTTTCTTCTATTGTTCGTCATCTTTGATTATCGATTGTTGATTCTAACAACCGGTATCAGAGCTTGTTGATCATTGTGGGTAATTGGAGAAGCTTGAATCGTTTTTCGATTTAGGGTTTTGTCTGAATCTATTCGAACTTAGGGTTTCAGATTTTGGAATTGGATTTGAATTTTGGTTTTGACTTTGACCACGAAAAATTGTTTAGACTATTTGTGACTTTGTGTTTCTAAAGTGATCGGGTGTCCTTTGTTCGAAGTTTTGGTTTTCATCAGGTTGAGGTATAATTTGGTTATTGAGCTAGTTTTTGGATTTGGGCTTTAACTTTGTTTTTTGGGGAATGTTGGGACACCTTTGGTAAGTTTGTTTGGCATTTGGCATTGAAGTTAGGCTTTTGAATTGCTATCTGATTTGGTTGATACAAGGAAATCGTTAGGCATTTGGTTTTGAAGAATTTGAGTTGTTTGAATTTGAGTCGATTAGGGTATTTGAATTTAGAACGTAATCCTTATTATATAAGTGAGTCATTAGAATTGTTATCCGTATCATATTTAGGGCATTTGAATTGTAGAGCCAGTTCGTCAAGTTATTTATCAATTTGAATTTGTTTGATCCTTGGATAATAAGTTTGAAGTTGGACCGAAATACTTATTAAATAAGTGGGTCATTAGGATTTGAATTTGGTATTTGAAGATCGATTTGGTGTTTGAAGACCAAATCGCTGGAAATTTGTTAGTTTGGAAAATTTGGTATCTTATTTTGTCGGGCTTTTAAAGTTGGTTGCCCGAATTTGATTGTCTTTCTTGAAGATCTTTTGAGCTGATTTGTTTGTTTGGTTAGCTGTTTTGAATTTGCCGGTTAATGTTTGATTGTTCATTTTTTTTTTGCTTTGGATTGCTTTTGGTAATTGGTCGTTTGATTCTAGAGTTTGGAACTTTGATTTGATTTGAAGTAGGTAGAGGGTTTAAGTCACGGTGGAGATTGTTAGAAAAGTGACTTAAACTCTAATGGGCATTTGATAAATTTGGTATTTACTTTTTAGTATCTTCACTAATTTGAGTTGGTTAAGAATTTGATAATCAGGTCATTGTTTTCTTATAAATAGGGATCAATGTCATTAGTTTTCTTTGTACCTTTAGATTTTATTTTGCAATATAGAAACTTTTGCAAATCTGTCAATTCTTGTTTCTTCTATTGTTCTTCATCTTTGATTATCGATTATTGATTCAAACATCTTGTTTGCTTCGTTTGCCAGCATCAGCATCTTTCACAAGTACTTCAACCGAAGGGACAATCAGTGTCGCAATGCACATAGGTTCTCGGGCAAATAGGGACATTATCGGCCATTTCTACCAGATTAAGAAGCAAAAACATCCGGTATGCACTATGGCAAACAAAATAAACTAGTAGATGAATAATTACAAAAAACATTAAAATATCAAACTTAGAAAGGTAAAATAAAATGTTCATTATGAATATGTTACTAGTAGCAAGTATTTGAGAACAAGAAAGTTGGTTATAGTTACTCTGAAGATAATTACTTAAGTTGCTAAATTATGCATGATTTGTTACTCAAATATGTGATTTTCCCCTTAAGAAAAACACTAGGAACATTTTTATAGATAGTTATAAGATTTAAACAGGACATTCGTGGCATTACATGGCAAGATGAACGAGTATAAGAGCACTAGGTGTAGCTTACTGTTGTTGCTTGCCGTTCCTACGTGGAGGGGGCTTCGGCTCACCGCCACATCGTCCCACCCTCTTCGTGCCTCGCCGTTTCAAGCTTGCTCGTCTGCACGACGAGGGTAAACCTCGTACGGATCTGAAACATTGGCAGTCCAATTTGTTTAAATTTTACTTTTTTTTTTTTTCAATAAACAGGGGGTGATGAAGATGCAAAAAAGAAAAAAAGAATGGAGGAATGAAGGAGGCGCTGATGATGAAGATGAAACGGTTAAACGCTTTTTTTTTTTTTTTTCTTTTTTCTTTTTTTTTGTTGGGTTTTCTTTTTTGATTGTTTTGTGTGTTGGGTTTGTCTTTGTGGTGTGTTTGCAGGTATGATGTGTGTACGTCAGTGTGTGTGTATAGGCGAGAAGAAGAAGATGATTGGTTTATATATATATATATATATATATATATATATATATATATATATATATATATATATATATATTGGGCTGGAATAGGCTCAAGGATGAAAGTGGTAGGAATGGGCTCAAGGATAAAATACGATTGGTGGTTTTTTTTCTTTTTCTTTCTTTTGTTTTTTTTCCTAATTATTTTGTAACTTTTAAAAATAATAATAATTTTATTTGTATTATTTGAATTAAATAAATTTATTTTATTTAATAAAATGAATAAAGAAATAAAGTTGTAAGTGGTGGGCCCAAATAATGAAGTTGAGGTTAGTTGTTTGGTGATGAGGGGTTAGTTGTGAAGAGATGTTGGGTGATGTGGCACACGTGGGACCCGAATGAAGAGGAAGAACTCTTCATCTACACCTAGTGCTCTAAGAGACAACATGTGGTTTACATATAGAGTAGGAGAAGATGAAAAAATTCTTGAGTGATTTGACTTATAATGGGGTAAATATACAAATAGATGTAAATTAGGTTGTTGGATGGATTTCAATATTTGTGTACAAGAAAGGCGGAAAGTGTCAGTAATTTCTTGATTCTCCTAAAGTCCTAATGAATAACTTTGGCGCTAGTGTTGAAAAAAGAAAAAATGCGTGTAAGTTTACCAGAACTAACTTATTTTGCTACTAAGCTTAGGGCCCGTTTGCTTGGTGCTTTTTTTTTACTCAATCATGTTTAAAACGTTTGTTTGTTTAAAAATGTCCACGGTTTCAATTAAGATAAACTCAACAACGTCCACTACTTCGAATGTATAGGGGTGGGTGGGGTTTGCTATTTGTGTGGGCCTTATGTTAATTTCATTTGTCTTTTTATGTTAAAAAATGTTTATATTATT
Source organism: Artemisia argyi (assembly GCA_030686995.1). Classification (NCBI taxonomy): domain Eukaryota; kingdom Viridiplantae; phylum Streptophyta; class Magnoliopsida; order Asterales; family Asteraceae; genus Artemisia; species Artemisia argyi. The sequence goes on along the minus strand of CM060692.1, from coordinate 60,890,460 downwards.
TTTTTATAATTTTTAATTTACATATATTTTCTCACTCTCGGTTACTTTAACATTTTTTTCTCTTGTCACATCAAATCCAAATCCTAATATAAGGGCCCGTTTGGTATATGGGTATGAGTGGGTTCGGAGTGAAAGAAAAATCAAATCAAGTGTTTGGTACATATTTTTTTTAATAACACATGAAATAGAATGATAAAATTAATAGAAAACTAAATTGGTGTCTTTTGATGAACAACCAATGACAATTTTGAGTTTTATCTTATTAATTTTTTTTTCTTTCTCTCTCATATATGGCCACTTTTTTATGTGTCTATCTCTTTTCTTTTTTTTAATAATATACAATTTAAATATTAATTCAAAATATTAAAAATTAATATTTTATATATAATTAAATCTTTTTTTTTCCCCACCATCTTTCTCTCTCCTCATTTTTTTTCAATCTAAACTAAATCCAAATCATATTCTAAACCCATGAGTATACCAAACACACCCTAAATTTAAATCAAAATCAAAATCCTAATCCAAGACACATCTACGAACCAAACATGCCCTTATTTGTTTTTTATTGAATAAAATAATATATTAAAGGGCATTTGAGAATGAGTAGTGATTTGCACATTTCTAAAATTTGTAGAGACACTCTTATTTATGCTTTAACTAGTTGTACAAAATTCACACTGTTTTTTATTTGCTTGTATGGTGAGTGTGTAAATCAATTATTTAAGTGTGTCAATCACTTTCTTTGAGAATACAGACACAAAAATATCAATATCTAGTATATAGACCCGTGTTTCCATTATTTTAAATATAGACTTGTATGAGTGTGCGACTATTATAATTTTGACAAGTATTCATTTAAAGTAGGTAAATGTTTTTTCCGCGACTGAAAATATTTTTTGTGTGACTGATGTGATTTTATGTTTTATCATGAAAACTGACGATCATTGTTGACTTTTTATTTGCTAGATCTACCGTTGTACTTTTGTTCGACTTGCGACTTAGAGATTGTTTTTGTGTGAGCGATTTGTCTCTTTCAAAAAAGACAATCTCCTCCAAACACTAAAACAAATAAAAAAAAGTTAAAAATCAATAATTCTATAAATTAGTTTGCTATTACCCAATCAAATAAACTTTTTTCTTTTAAAAAAAACTATACTACCCGCAAGGTATATAGCGCGCAGCATATTTTTGCGCGTACTATAAGATGTGTACATGTTTGTTGGTTAACATGTGTTATAAAAAAAATAAAAAATGTAGCGCGCAAGGACTGGACGAGCAAAAACGTTTTGTGAGTAGTAATAAGAATTAAAAAAAATCAAGAAACCGTGTATATGGAAATAAATAAACATGGCCACGGGTCAAAATTTAAAACAAAGAAGGGTGAACAAAATCTTTTGCTCGCACTGCCACTTGTCACCTTTCTTTTTAACTGAGTTAAATAATGTAAAAAGAACGGTGAGCAAACACTTTTGCTCGCACTGCCACTTGTCACCTTCCTATTTAATCTTAGTTAAATAATGTAATCTCGCAAAGAAGGGTGAGCAAACACTTTTGCTCGCACCGTCACTTGTTACCACCCCTAAGTCAATCGAAATTAAATAAGGTGCATGTGCAAATAACGGGCGAGCAGACACTTTTGTACATTAACTATCTGGTAGAAATGTTTCTTTGATTGGACTATCACATATAGTCTTCCAATCAAAGCTTCTTGTTACTTTGAACTTCCATCCTAGATGGATTCATTAAATTTTACCAAGCCTAAAGGCTTTTCAAGCATTTCATTCACTTCACGAGTTCCTCTTATGGGAAACCCATAAAGTATGATAATTCCATTGATCAAACCAGATAAATTGTTGTCATAATTTGTAGATATATTTGGGATTCCTTTAAGATTCTTCAAAAACTTTTATATTTAAGATTTTAAAATATGAAAGATATCAGATATATTAAATTTCAGAATAAAAATGTTTAAAACCTAAAATATTAAATAAAATAAAAATGTCAAACTACAATTATACAAATCTTACATGAAACGATTAAGGAGGTTGTTCGCATAAGATCTAATTTCTTAAGTGGTTATCTGCTTTAGACATAAGAAGCTTATTTTCAGAGTGATCATTTTCTATTGAAACAATAACAACTGCTCAAGGGTGTTTGGGATTACCTATTTTAAAAGCGGAAAAGCATGTTTGAGTATTTGAATGAAACTGTGTATATGCTCGTTCTAGAGTAAAAATACGAGTTAAAGATAAACATGTTCCAACTTACTTATTTCTAAACAGATAAGCATGTCATTATCCACGTGACCCATACATAAATGATCGTTGTGTGTTACTTAGTCAACCAAATATCTAGAATCATTATCTTAGCTCAAGACTTTTATCAAACATCTAGTATGCAATATTACACCATCAAAAAAATAACCAATAAAGACGAAACCAAACTATAGCATACCGTTTGATGTTTTATTTATAAATTGTTGCATTCAGGGCAATAAGTCTCAACCACAAAGAAGCCAGTAATCACGAACCTGCAAAAAAATAATTATGTTTATTGAACATTAGCCTCTTCTTTAATATCTTTTTCTTTTAGACATTTTGTCAAACAATTTGTGAACCATTCATGATTCACCTATCATAAAAAGCATCATTAATCATATCAAGCACGAACTGAATAAAAAACTCATGATAAAAAAATCATGATTAATTGTCTAACAAACTTACCCATTAAATTGATTATGTCTGTCAATCATCTGCCATTAAAATCAATTGTTAAAAATGGGTTATATGATCAATCCATTCTATTATGGAGATGATGTTGATTACGTATTTTTAGGATAATGTGTTGCGGTTTTGAATTTTTGATTTTGATATAAACATAAATTTGTTATTTTAAGGTTATGAATTTGGACGGTTTTTTGAATAACGATTCAACAAAAATGGTATCCAATTGTGTAGGCTTTTTTTGTGGATTTTGAATGGAAGAGATCTGGTACTGGAATTCAGGGATATGATTTGGCGTTAAACAAAGTGGTTGTGATATGCGTATGTTATCAGCTTAGGTGGCGTTTCCACGTATTTTTTTTGGCTTAATTGGCTTTGCTGACTCATTCTTGGTTGCCAAGTGGCATTTGTGTCTTGTCAATATCATTATAAACAATAACATTTATCTGGAAATGAATGAACAGTACTCTTGGGTATATATAAAAAAAACCGCGCTTTTCTTGAAGCTTCCGGATATCACTGTCATCTTCATCTCTCTAAAAACTCACATACTCACTCATTTCACAGACCTGATTACCACTTATTTTTCCTCCCACTTTCTTCAAAACACACAGACCCACAAAGCACATGCACAAACACACAAAAACATACACAAACGCATATTCTAATTTTTGATTGGGAGTCCCAAAAACGCAGATCCGGTTATCTAATCCACCGAAAAACCTCACCGGAATCGGCATCATCATCGAAGGTATCTTCTTTATTTATTTCGTCTAAAGTCATTATTCCTTTTAATTTTGCTTCCGATTGAATTGAATTAGGGTTTATTTTTTATTTTTTATTTTAGTTTGGGATTTTTATTATATTTGTTATATGTGGTTCATGAGAATTAGGGTTTCGTGTTAATTTAGGGATTTTCCTAAAATGGTTCATAAGATTTAGGATTTCGATTAAATTTTAGGATTCTTATGAAATTAGGGGTGTTTGGTATTGGGAGTGAGATCAGAGTTCTTATGAAATTAATTTTTTAGGGTTTCAATTAAATTTTAGGGTTCTAATAATCTATAGAATTAAAGATGTTTGGAATTGCTTATTAGGACTGATTATTTGCTTCATTATATTTGAGTTTCACTTTTTATTGCGATTCATTTCCTTACCTCATTATCCTATTCGTCTAAAAACAGCATTCTGCCTTTTTCAGGTTGGGTGACAAAAAAAAAAGTTGCCTTACAGTTTTTTAAGGTTGTGTGACAAGACCGATACGGAAAAGAAGAATAGCAGGCCAAGGTTTGCCTGAATCTTTTTTTTCAGTTGACGGTTTATTGATTACTACATCTTCCTATTTTGATCGGCGATCTTTGTTTGTGTAGGGTCCAAACATTGAATCTGATGCAAAGATGGAAGCCATTGGAAAGAGGAGTCTTCATCAAACCGCGTGTTCCTATTCATTTCTATACTCTTTTTTGGGTTCATAATTCATATGCTAATTTTAGTGGAAAAAAAATAAAAAAAAATTTAATCCAGTTAACAAAGTGACTGCTTTTCTACTTATCTGCATTTTTTCTTTTGAGCTTTCAACATTTATCATTTCGTGGCATGTTTACAGGGGGCATTTGGCATTGTGTTTTGATAGTGATTACCACCAGTGATGAAGTATTATTGGAAGACAAACTACTCGATGTAATTTTCCTTTCCCTTATACAATGCTTCATAGTTAAGTTTTTGTTTTCATGTGAGTAATAGCAATTTTGGTCCGGTATCTTATGAATTGGACTCCTTTAATGATTTGGATTGTTCTAGCTAAATGACCAAACGGCCTAATGAATGGAATCTTAATCACATGATTAGACCCTTAGAGTGTGATTAATTAATGTGTTTAGAATCTTGCGATGAATTAAACTATAGCAATGAATCGATTTTTTTCCTGTTCAAACACAATATAGTATACGACAGTTTCACATCTATGTTGTTCTATCATAATGTAAACTCATTTGTTTGTTGTTTTGAAGGATATGAGGTTATGCGGGTCGCTCAGGATGAAAGCTTGGAAAAGAATTCTGCTGCCACATGTAACAACAATGGAAGGTTGACGGGGACAGATACATCGGAAGAATCAAAGAGGTGAGTGAAAGCTGGAGGGTATTTATTGTTTTGTTTTGATTTGCATGTGAAGCTTAATAAGGTTGAGGATGTGTATTTATTATTTTGATTAGCAGCGAAACCGAACGGGTGACTCAAAGCCGCAGGGTGTCGGCAAGTATTCTAAAGGGAAGGCTGGAATTTACTAGCTGGTACTACTATGTTTTATGTGATTATGCTAAAATTTTCTGTTTTTTGTGACAAATAAACAATGAAGAAATGGTTAATATAGTTTATTGTTGTTGACAGTCGGAATTGGTGTCCTGCGAGTCATTCAGAAAGGTTCGGTGGATGCCTTCGTCTGCGGAAATAATGAAACAGGGTTAGCAGCTATATGTTCTGCCGACACCCTGCGGCTTTGAGTCACCCGTTCAGTTTCGTTATATGTTCTGCTATGGGTCAGCGTCCCATTCACATTAGACAGGTAATAAAATATCTAAATCGGCAGGGTTGCGTGTTGTGCTGCCACATGGTGATGAAGATACTATCGCTTATGTGCACTTATTATTTTACAAATACGAAAAGTTATTATCTGCTAATTGCTTATTTGTTGCTTAAATAATGTGAGTGATGTCTTAGATAAGGAATTTTAAACACCCTGTTTGTTTGATGTTCAGAATTCAATAACCACTTAAATAAGTTGAATTACCTTACTCAAAATGCTTTTGTTGATCTTGGGCACCTCAGTCCTATTGATCTATGGAAGTTGAGAGCTTCATTGGTTTTAGGAGTTTTAGATACTCGAAGCATCGGAAAGTAACAAATTTGATGTCAAAAAATGAAAGTGTAAATGCTTTTTTTGGTGATTGATGGTTTAAAATGATGGTATTTGCACATTAGGTTTAGTATGCAGGTTCAATGTATCAGCATTTGCCTTTACATGATCCTATGTGCATACACTGAAGCCGCGACACTCCCCAGGATAGTGCTGTTGAACTGGAAAGGAACGCAAAATTAGTAGAATACAAAAACAAGTATGCTAGCAGATTCTCAAAGGATCAATGCAATGAATAGGAGTAACTGTAAAATGTGTAACATAGTTTGTTTCAGCTTTTTTCTATTAAAGCTGTTATCATGATTGAACAAATAGTTACCACGGTTGGGAGGTGGTTTTGCTGTTTTGGTTTGTTAAAAGTAGTTGATGATTATCATGGGAGGAGGCCATTGGGACAAAAAAGAACGATAGTTTAGTTGGGTTGGATACACGTAGGGATCCTAGGCTCATGGTCACATCAACAACATCAACCTATTCAACGTCTTATGCTTATCACACGGGATCAACACCTACCAATCAGGTTTGATATATTCCTGACTTTTGTTTCTGATGTGGTTGGTATAGTCTATATAAAAAAAATTTGCTACAAACAGATCCAATAAGATTGACTCAGCCTACTTTAAAAAAATTAGCCCCGTTGCACTTAGACTACTTATGAAAAATTTAGCCATGTTGCACTCAAAGATATATATAGAATCTGTGACTCAAAGATATTTCATTATTAGTCATGGTTAATTTGTGAGTAAGATCAATAATTGCTCTGTTAATTGTCATTTTAATGTTGATTCTTTAATAATATGTATCATGTGGATGTTGTTTCATTACTGTACAGTATGCCATTTTTTCCTTTTTGCATATATGTTCTTTCCGAAATTAAGGGTCAAATTTGTTGAACTCCGCAAGATATACACTTTGATTTGTTGTATGTTTTTATGGTGAAAAATGGCTACTCGGAATGACATTAACAAATGAAAATTTATGTTGAAAGGTCGTTGTGGATTTCAGTGCTTCATGGTGTGGCCCTTGCCGTGTAATTGCAACAGCCATATTTTAGATGAGTCTGTGGTTACCTAAAAGAAAGGAAAAAAACATGGTTATAATGAAGTTTTTAAGTGACAAATGATATTTTTGTTAGAATTGCACGTGAAAAAAAAGTGTGTAATTTTTGGTTTGTATGATGTTTGGGGTTAAAAAGAAGATAAAGTCGCTAACTAGATTGTAGTGGTTAGTTTTAATAGTTGTCTGGAATCTTTTTTACAGAATTACGTTGGTTCGATGAAGGTTTCAGGAATCAGTTGAGATGTTGCGCTTTAAGACTTGGACGTAGACAGCTAACTACTCACATGATCTATTTTCTGTTTGCAGCGAACTTGAAAGATACGTAACGCTTCAGGTATTAATTTCATTTCTGCTCTAAAATGATAATTTCTGTAATCTATCAATATTTAGCCGTCTAAAATAGTAGCAAAACCATGATAAAATTTGGGTCGCAACAAGGAGATAGAATTTAGGAATACGCTGAAACATTGGCCAGGAAATTTATTCAATATATAATGATGTAAAGGGGCCATGATATTGCTCATTTATTGGTAAAAAAATATTGTGGTAATTGTTACAATTGAGTTTTGTAGGCAAAACCTTATCTACAGAAAATACATAGGTAGTCTATTGATATACAAGTCATTATATAAACTTTCTTGATGTTTTTTGTTTCAACGAGTTGCGATATTTTTACTTGAGAATGGTTAACATATGTGACAGGTCCATGGTAAACCAACCGCGCCTGCAATAGCATTGAACAACATGAAAACTGAATCGAATCGGAGCTTTCCCATGTGTAACGGCTCTTTGTTTATGCTTGGTTCAAGTACCAGTTAAATATTTTGTTATGTAGATAATTGAAGACCTCCATATCCTTCTTCAAGACCAACCAAAGACAGGAATAAGCTTGAAGCTCAAGTGAAAAAGGAGGTATGGATTAACTCTCATATATTTTATGTCCAGTGACAGTTGAGACTTGAAGACACAATTCACGGTCTGGGTGGTGTGGCTAACCGCACCTGTTGCTATTATTTTTTTTCCAGGAAAAAGATGAAAAACTTGATGGCGATGCAGCTTTTAACAAAATTTTCCATGACATATACAAAAATGCGGACGAGGATACAAGAAGGGCTATTTCTTTTGGTCTGAAATGCAGGAAAACAAAAGCAGACACCTGAAGTAACGGAAAGTGTTTACTTGCCGGAATGATGGCACCAGCCATGTACTTTTCCCACAACTAATTCATTCGGACGAGACATATTCTAGAATGGCTATTTCTCGGAGTTGCAAACTCTGTTTGCCCTCGATGCTTGCAAATGATTCCTATTTCATCAAATAAATTATGTCTATACATTGTTTATATATAGTATACGATGTTTTATGTTATTATCATCTGATGTTAGTATCGTGTCGTATTTACGTTGGTTATTGATTCTTGGACATCAATACATTTACTAAAACATGATAACTTCATTATTTCTGTTAGCCTAACTACTATTTGAAGCAAATAACTTGCTGGAACTGATTGCCTTCAATATAAATCTTTTACATAAAAATCCAAGCAATACAGTAGATTAACTACTTCTTTAGTAAAACAGCCCGCCGCGAAGCGCGGGTTATCCACCTAGTCTATTATATATATGGGGAGATAAGTATATTTATATTGGTAATTTGATGGTGATAGCCTAAAATGGGATAACATTGTGTTCTCAACTTTTTTTTTTTTTTTTTTTTTTTTTTTTTTTTTTTTTTGTGTAAAGTAAAGAAAGTAGAGTAAAAAAATGTAAAAAAAAAAGTTGGGGGTCTAACTTTCATCTCAATATGAAGTGAAACATTTTAGAGAATTATTCCCTCTTATTTTTCTTTCATTCTAAAAAAAAAAAAAAAAGAAAAAAACGCCTTAAGAACACCACATAATTTTAGTTTCACTCACTTTCATATCATTTTTTTATTTATTATTATTATTTTTAGAACAAAGTGTTAATGGAGCAACAGTTTGGGACTACCTACTCTACATGGTTTGACCAATTTGTCGGTGATATCTTAACAATTTTGAAAGTGTAGATACAATCTCTGTTAAAAACTTTGGTGTGCATTTATCGTTCATGACAAAAACTATGAATATATACTTTCTCATTCGAAAGATGATACTTGCATACCAAACTTCTCATAAAAAAGGATTTGCGTCTTCATTTTCAAAGTTGCAAAAACTGCACCTAGATTTGACTATATTTACTCATTTCAAAATATGTTAACTGGAATCACGGTAGATTATCCTATATATATATATTTAGCGTGTAAAACGCCACCGTTTTTGCCCCTGTTTTCCCGCCAACTTCACGAATGGCCCATCCCATTAGCCTGTTTCTTGGACGCTGTTTGTTTATTTTGTGGCCTCATACATTAGACTTACTGTTCTTTTTTTTTTTACCTATGTTTTCATTATCCTATATATTTTTTTGTAAAAGATACGTGTCCAATATCTACAAGGTCAACATACTTTTTTTTACCTAAACATAAAACGTTTACGGTTAGGATTATGGTAGGTACATCTTTGCACGTGTATCATAGCTTCAAGTACACTGGAAGCTTCCTTCTTCAGGTAATCATAATCAGTAAAAATCAAGGTTTGTGCGAACGTACTTATGTTTTTTTTATACCATTGTCCTCTTCTATTGACCACTCTTTTTTACGCTTCTTGCGATTTTCAGGAAGTTAAATATTACTTTGGTCACTGAAAAAGGTATACTTAAACACATTCTTATGTGCATTGTATTGTGCCATATTGTTGATGTTCTTATGACTTATTGTTAAGCTTTCAAGCTTTGCTGATGTGCCGTTTCATGTATAAATGCTTTGTAATGGTGCATGTGCATGGTTAATAGTACCAACTCCATATTACCTTTGTATATTTGTATATGCCATGTCAAAATGCACCTGGATTGGTTTATGCTCATCAAACTGTGCCACTTTACCTCTGTCATTGTATAACAAACATTAGGTTTGCTGTCAAATATAGCACGTCCTTAGCATCCTATCCTCAGTATGAAAACTAAGAAAAAGGTAGTACGTAGGGTTAGTTCTGTAGCCATGAAACACCCAAAGTTGTTAGGTCATCCGGTCACTTATGACGTGCGGGAAAACCCTCTTGGTGATGCTCCACATTCTTCGCAATCTCTTGAGGCTCAGCCTTTAGATGGCAGCCTGCGAAAGATTTCTTCGGAAGCTATACTATCTTCTCTAGACCAGCAATCTATTGTCCCTTCTCAAGGACAAGGTTGTTCGGTTAATAGTTTCCATGCTGCATGTCCTATGGTCAATATTGCGATGAGTGCATCCGCAAATGAGGAAGGTTAGTGCCATGTTCCGATTCTACCTTATTTCCCTTTTTCTTATGCCTATTAAACCATGAAAAAAAAATATAACCATTGCATTTTAAATGTTTGCTTTCTGTTTCAGTGTCAGAATGCCATGTTTCAACTACTATAAAAGCTGCCAGTTCAGCAGACATAGGAAAACGGAAAATGCATGAAATTTCTAACAGCGAAACATGCAGCCATTTGTTAAACGCGAGGCCTGATCACGATGAATTACACCTACTATGTAATTTATAAATTGACCCTTTGTTTAGTTTGCAGTTACATAGGTCCTTTTGTTTTATTTGGTTCATATTCATAAACATTCTTGCAGGTTCAGAAGATGTTGCGATAATAGACCATGGTGAGGTATCTGCAAATGATGTTGTTGGTTCATCTAATCAAAGTTGCTCTTTCAATTTTTTGTTACCTTTCTTTTGCATTTAATATTTCATTGTATGTAATGATTACATGTTCCAAATACCATGTCCCGATTTCATATGCTATTTGTACAGTGCGGCAGCTGAATACTACGAATGTAGGCCCGTTCTCTTTTCAAGCACCATGCTCAATGTCAATGAGTAGCAACACTTTGCGTACCAGGCATACTAATTCACGGCGACGTCCACAAGGTTACAATACTTTTTTTTATAGCCACTGTCTTTTGCCTCTTACCCTGTTTGATTCTCCTTGACAACATATTTTTTCCTATTCTTTAGTTGCAATGCAACATTTGCAAAGAGATCAGCAGCGTCCGCGTGATGTGCCTACGAGGCTTAGAAGATCGCGCCAAGGTCTTTTGTTAATTGCCTTTTCTATTTTAGCTATATGCATTCAACAATGCATTGCAGTCTTTTACCTTTTCCTTGCTCACATTTTCATCTGCATTGTTCATGTTCAGGCCCTCCGGACACATATGTACATATGGGCCGCTGTGATCGCGTATGCCAACACTGCAAGGCCCTTTTCTGGTATGATGAGAGAGTTGCTGCCGGCAATAGAACCGTTCCAAAGTATCATAGGTGTTGTAACGGCGGGAAGGTGAAATTGGAAAGTCATCCTGGATATCCACCGTATATACAACAACTATTCACAGACCGGCAATTTTTAGAGAATATACGGGCGTATAATCAGATGTTTGCGATAACATCCTTAGGTGCAGAAATAGACAATTCTATCAACAATGGCCATGGTCCTTATGTGTTTAAAATTTCTGGCCAGATATACCACTGCATAGGAGCCATGTGTCCAGAAACAGGTGCACGTCCAAGATTCTTGCAGCTTTACATTTATGAAACAGAAATAGAAGTTGCAAATAGATTGGAAAAATTCCAAAGAATAAGGAACGGTCTACGGCCAGATATTGTACAGAATCTTATTGCCTTCTTGGACGAGCACAATAAGCTGGTGCAGTTGTTCAGAACAGCGCGTGATAAAGTGTCTGAGGCTGATATACCAGATTTTAAAATACAATTGTTTGGTGTCGTAGGCTCAAGACACCATGAACTTCCAGCTAGCGACTCTATTGGCGCAATCGTTTTCCAAGAGCAACCGGATGTGGTGACTGATTTCGATGTTATTATTGAAAAGCACAACCACCAAGCAAAAAGGGTTAACAAGCTACACGCTTCGTATATGTCTGCAATTTCCTTTGATTTTCATCTACGGTGAAGAAGGTTACCATTTAAACCGGTACCTGTTTGAGAGATCAGATTCAACATCTGACGCACCAAAAAGAATGACGATGAAGATGTACTATGCCTATCAACTTCACGATCGACGTAATCATTACAACCTTCTCACAAGGAGTGGGAGATTATTCCAGCAGTATGTTGTGACAACATACTGCAGTATCGAACAATCAAGGCTCGACTATATTAGAGAAAAGCAAAATGACATTCGCAAAGAGTTCCTTGCAGGCCTATACGATGCTATTTCACGAGGTGAACGTGAAGGTTCAGATGTTGGCACAAGGATAATACTTCCTGCATCATTTGTGGGAGGACCTCGATACATGTACAGTCACTACTTAGACGCTTTGGCTATCTGCCGTGTCTATGGAAATCCGTCGTTCTTTATCACATTTACATGCAACGTTAACTGGCCAGAAATCCAAGAGTATATGGAAGCCTTTCCGGGTATCCCTGTTTCTGACAGACCCGATGTTGTCGACCGTGTGTTTGAGAGAAAGATACACGACCTGGTCAAATTCTTAAGAGAATCTAGGCCATTTGGCTACGTTCAAGCAGGTACTAATTCAATTATATAAAACCATTCATTATATGAAATAGTATTCGTAAAATAGATATTTACCTTCGCTTTATGTTAATCCAGTTCTGTTTACAGTCGAATTCCAAAAACGGGGGTTGCCTCATTGCCATTTGCTGTTGTGGATAAAAGAAACCTCACGCATACAGTCCCACGAAGATGTTAATATATATGTGTCTGCAGAGTTACCAGACCCAAGGACTGATCCAGAAGGCCATAGGGTTGTTGCTGAATTCATGATGCATGGTCCATGTGGTCCGGTCAATAGATCGGCACCATGTATGCGCGAAAGTGATACTTGCAAGAAAAACTTTCCAAAGCCTTTTTGTCCAGCAACATTTATTGATGACAAAGGTTATGTGCACTATCGGCGAAGGGATACAGGTGTTACAGTGCTTAAGCAAGGCATAGAACTTGACAATGGGTACGTTGTTCCTCATAATCGTTCTTTATGTATGAGGTTCTACGCACACATCAATGTCGAGTACTGCGAGTGGTCAATGATGATAAAGTACCTATTTAAGTACATTGCGAAAGGCACTAACCGGATAGTTGCTCAAATTACAAGGACAATTGGAAATGCAAGTTCAACCAGGAACCATAAAACGTTGCGTTTTGATGAAATCCAGAATTTCCAAGACGCTAGGTATATTGGTCCACATGAAGCGTGTTGGAGAATTCTTGGGTTTAGCATACACAGCAGAGATCCAGCCGTTCAGCTTCTTGCAGTGCACCTTGAGAACATGCAACGGGTTACTTTTAGAAGGGATCACCAGCTTCAAGCGGTTGTAGATAACGAATATAATAAAAGAACAACGCTAACTGAATGGTTAAGCTACAACGAACACAACACAGACGGTCGCCATCTAACCTATCTAGACTTTCCAAAAGAATTCGCGTGGCATCTAGACGGGAAATATTGGCAACGTAGGAGTCGCACATCAACTGCAGCTGTCAGCAGGTTGGCATATGTACATCCTAGCTCCGGTGACGTTTTTTACCTAAAGCTTTTACTCTGTCATCAGAAAGGTAGAAGAACCTTTATTCATATCCACACCGTAGACGATGTTGTTTACCTAACAAATAGGTTGGCGTGTGAAGCAATGGGCCTGTTAGGAGGTGACTAGGAATGGAACATAGCTCTATAGGAAGCTTCTTTGTCAGCAACTCCATCCCAAATGAGAAATCTTTACTGCCAAATGCTCATCTTTTCTGAGGTTTCTAATCCAGTTACACTACTTCAGTCACATGTAGATTCAATGTCAGAAGATATTCCAGTCATACTCGCAGAGGTATTGCACATCCCTGACCTTCATGTTAATTCTGACGATCTATACGTTGGACTTATGTACGAGCTCGAAGGGATCCTGGCTTTCTACGAAAAATCTGTCAAAGATTTTGGGTTTGATTTGCCTCCACCACAATTGCTACAGATCTTGAATAACAGAGCAATAATGGAAGAAAGGTCTTACAATCGTGATTTGTTAAGAGCTGAGAGCGAAAGATTGGTTCCCCATTTAAATGATGATCAACGTATGGTCTTTGAAGAGGTTATCAATGCTGTGAATAACCGGCAACAGAAACTCTTATTTGTTTTATGGGCATGGAGGAACGGGTAAGACTTTTATCTGGAAGACAGTCATTTCTACATTGAGATCGAATGGGAAAATTGTTTTAGCAGTTGCTTCTTCGGGTATTGCATCACTGCTACTCCCAGTAGGAAGGACAGCTCATTCAAGATTCAAGGTCCCACTTGATTTAACAGACGAATCAGTTTGTAGCATCAGGAAAGGTACGCAGGTAGCAGAGTTGCTGAAACAAACAGACCTTATCGTATGGGACGAAGCTCCTATGAACGATCGGCGATGTTTTGAAGCACTTGACCGTACATTAAGAGACATAATGGATCTCCCAGACAATATGTTTAAGGGAAAAACAGTCGTTTTAGGTGGAGATTTTAGGCAAACACTCCCTGTAAAGAAAAATGCTTCACGCCAAGAAATAATCGGCTCCTCAGTCACACTATCATACCTATGGGCACATTTTCAAATCATATGCCTTAGGCAAAACATGAGACTACGACGGACAGGACTCTCAGCTGAACAATATACATCAACAGCAGAATTTTCAAGGTGGTTACTACAGGTCGGAAACGGTGACGTTGGAGAACCGGATGAAAATGATTCAGACAATGCATCTTGGATCCGTATACCAGATAGATATTGTATTCCCGAGAGCGAAACAGCTATGCAAGAGCTGATTGACTTTATTTATGATAAAGAAACATTACAAAGCCCGACTGCAGCATCTTTGCAAGAAAAAGCTATAGTTTGCCCGAAAAATAAAACGGCAGATGTAATAAATTCCATTGTCCTAGACATGCTAGATGGAGATACATACACTTTTGCAAGTGTCGATGAAGCTATACCAAAGACAAATGATGGAGGTGCAACCGAGCTACTATACCCTCAAGAATACCTAAACACCCTTTCTTTTTCAGGAATCCCACCGCACAAACTTACACTTAAAGTAGGTGCACCTGTGATGTTATTAAGAAATCTTAACCTAGCTGGCGGGCTGTGTAATGGTACACGGATGATTGTCACAAAAATATATACTAAGCATATTGAAGCAAAGATAATTACAGGCACAAGAATGTCCGAAAAAGTCTATCTACCTCGCATTGTGCTGGTCAACAAAGACGAAAATCTACCGTTCATATTTAAAAGGAAACAATTCCCTGTTAAGGTGTGCTACGCAATGACAATAAACAAGAGCCAAGGCCAATCACTAAACAGGATAGGTGTATACCTACCAGAACCTGTTTTTGGCCATGGACAATTGTATGTTGCATTGTCAAGGGCGACATCTCCTGAAGGGTTAAAAATTCTGATTAAACAGCAACCGAACAAAGATAGGAACACAACTAAGAATATTGTTTATAAGGATTTTTTGCACATGCTTACACTTGCACAGGTTCTTGACACTTGTGCCTAACTTTTACATGACAAATGGATAAATTGCTATACTTGCATTGTCTGCTTCTCGGCAGTACAGTATCTATCTGGATGAATTGCTATAAATATTGCATTTTTATATCGGATTGGATGAATTGCTATAGTATAAAGCATTTTTTTTGTTGATAAATTATAGCAAATGATGTTTGCATTTTTAGCTTTCCAAGTCTATTAGGCCTACAACATTACCCATATATCTTATTAACCATTTTAATTTAATATACAGGAAAATGGAACCAGGGTCTAGCGTTGTCAAGTCATGTGAATCTACAGGAAAACAGATCGTTACAAGTTCAGAGGATATTAGCCTCACTACCATCAAAGCAACGGACACAGACAAGGCTATATATGTCAGGGCATATCGAAAATGGACGCCTACAAACAAGCATGGAAAACCAGTCTTATTTTGCTGTCTCTTGATTGACCGACAGGTATAGTTTAATATTCCACTTTCCAAATGCATAATTCAATTTGCTAAACCTTCTAAAATTAAACCTATTATTTCTGATTTAACCTACAGGGAGGAGCTATCCAAGCTAATGTCAATATACGCGAAAAAAATAAATTCAATGCATTGCTCCAAATCGACAAAACTTACAAGATAACTGGATTTGGCTTTCAAGACGCCAAAACATGGATGCAAGTAGTCCCGCACTCTCTTTCGTTGGTCTTTGGAACATATACAGATATCAAGGAGATACCAGATGTGGGATTCCCGAGACATTATTTCAACTTCCGGCAGCATAGGGACCTATATTCGATAATTGATGCGAAAGAAGGACTTCTGACAGGTATACAAAAAAAAAAAAAAAAAATGCAAATACACTACTACTATAACTATCACACATTAAATCTGTGTTTACCTTTACAGATTATATTGGCAGCGTCCAATATGTAAGTGACATACAGCAACCGCTCAACCCAACACAAGATTCTTCTGTTTGGTTAGACATTGGTATCCAAAATCTAGAGTAAGTCTTATCACTTTACCTTTAAAACAAAATTCACCCATTTACTATACTAATTTCCTTACACTTATCACAGTGGCCACACGGTACGATTCACTTTATGGAATGAAGCTGCAAATACCTTTAACAGGCTAGAATATGATAATGCGACAAAACCAGCAATCATAGCGGTTAGCTCATGCTTGGTGAAACACTATGGAGGTATCATCATGATCCTACACTTAACATTTATAGCTTAGACTTTCAATGCTAATGTATACATACACAAATTCAGGCCTGCAACTTTCTGCCACATATGCCACACGCTACTATTTCAACCCCGACATACCAGAGTGTCACGAGATCCAAGCAGTGTAAGCAAAAAATTAAACATCCTAATATTACAGTAAAAAATATACTACTGCAAAAACTAAATTAGTTATTCATCCAGGTATGTTCAATTTATTGTGCCACCAACAATAACAAATGTCCAACGGCAAAAAATTTTGGATCCAGAACAAGAAAAGCAAAGAAACCGAGTTACATTAGCAGACTTAATTGCAGAAGAACAGCAGAACCAGCAGGTAAGTAGAAAGTACACTAAGAGCATAATTACCCAAAAACCTAATATGCGCATAAAATTTAAACTAAGTAGAATGTCCGATTTACCGTTGTCGCTACCATTGCAAAAATCGATACAAAAAGGCCATGGTTCTATAAGAAATACCCAGATTGTAAATCCAAAATCTCTGAACGCCATCCTCACACCATGTGCATTCCACCGACCCCTGAAAATGACATCAGTTACAAGTAACCTACTCTATTCTTATCATTTTAAACTAATACAAAGGTCTATTTTTTTTCCAAGTTAAATATCTATGCTGACAACGTTTAATACATGTAAATTCCTTTCAGCTACTATTTCAGACTACATTTGTCCGATGGCACTAGCAACATAACAATGACGTGTTTTAGCAACGAAGCCAACTCACTGGTCAAAGAGTGCAGTCACTTAGTACATAACATGCCTGACAAATCTCCATATGACTACCCGCCTGAACTGCTTGCTTTAGAAGGCCAACAAAAGATTTTCCAGTTGCATTTTGATCCAGAATGTACAAAGGCAAGGCAAAATTTCATTCTCGATACTTGCTGGGATGATGTAAAATTACTCTTGAAAGGCCCTCCTGAAGCAGCTACAGCCAGTGCAGAGCTTCCAGAAAAAAATGACACGAAAAAAACTTTCATGGCAACAATAGACATTGCTACTCCAGTGGGTAAACCAGAGACCAAGGATCTCCAACCTACACCCTTAACCATCAGTACACCTCCTGAGCTGATTCCAGAATTCGAAACCAAAAAACATGCACTTACATCAGCACATGAAGAAACCAGCTTGCCAGAAGCATCAAACGCAGAGAATGAAACAAAAAGAAAAACATTCGAAGGCCTCTTTTCGAGGAAAGCAAGGATGAAACCACACAAGGAACTTCAAAAAAAGCTAAAAAGGATAAATGAACAACAAACTTCCAAATTTTCTATGCACACTGCATAGGGAAACAGCTATGTATAATTATGTAGGACAGTACCTATCTACGCCTGTGTGCCTGCTACTTTCATATTTTGTAAAACGCTTAAATGCGCTACTGTGACTACTCTATTATATGAAATGTACGCTATGCTTGCTACTAAATAAATAGGTTAAGAATAAAACCCAGATAATTACTGCAAAAACAAATCAACGAAAGAAAGTCGTTTTATTCATAAGTACACAATCAGCACTGGCAACAACACCATTACCATAGTAACAGTACAAAAGCGTGATAACCTAGATCGACATCAACTCAAACAAACAAGAACATAAACGGAATTGGACACCTGCATTCTTACCCAGAAAAAAAAACCCAACAAAAACAAAAAATCCCAAATTTAACAAGACTTTAAATAACTAGGAACTTAAAGTTTTATTAATATTAACATCAAAGTACAACAAGTCCCAGCTACACTTACATACCCATCTAGCCACACTACACTACTACATTGCCTAAACTATACCTACACTACTACCAGCTCCTACACAGCTACAAGGTCCTTAACCATTTCATCCAACAAAAACTCATAACATAAAAGGACCTTTCAAAACATTTCAGTACACTAAAACCATAAACACCAACAACCTTACTCCAATTTCCTGAGCTTCCTCATAACAATAGACTTCTGGCCAGCACGTAGAGACGCTGCATACTTCATCTGAACCAAACGGGCAATTTCAGCCAAGTCTTCTTTCTCCTCATTTATCAGATCTTCCAATCCTTGATCAATAACAGCGTCCCGTTCAAACTTTTTTAGCTCAAAGATAAGACCATGACGATACTCAACCCTCGCTTCAATTTCCTCAATCCTTTCACTGTAACTCCTTTGATCACCTTCATATGCTTTATTCTCTCGGGAAAGAATCGAATAAAGCACCTTATGAATACGCCTATCACCGGTTTCATGCGCAGTCTTCAACAACTTTGGAAATTTGGGAGCCATCACTTTTGTATCTCAAACCCTAGATTTCGCTTTCCCCAAATAAACAGACAAAAATACACAATCTAGACAAAAGGACAACTGCTTTACCAAATATATGTACCCTCGACTAAAAAATAAAATAAAAAAGGAGCCTACAAGATTTTAACTACAAAAGCCCAATAACATTTAACATAAAGTAACTTTAAAAAAAAAAAAGATATATATATCTATACTACTATATAATGTATTTGGGACTATTCTATAATTAGAAAGGCTTAAAAATTCAGACTTTTACTTACTAATTATGGAAACAACAACCCCTAACAATCCCCCCAACAATTTATAACCACTTCAACAACCACCCCCAACAATTTATAACCACTTCAACAACCACCCCAACAACCACTTTCCACCACCCCACCGCCCTCCTCTTCACCCCAACAATCCGCCCCGCATCGCGCGGGCACCTTTCTAGTATATATATATAGCATTATAACATAAAAGGTAAACCTATAACGTAAAATCTAAAAGTTATGCCTATCAATCATATAACGTGCAAATTTAATCATTTTATAACTTAAATTCCTAAATATACCACATTAAACAACTTTTAAGAAAAATAACAAGAAAAAAAACAGCGGCGGGCCAAGCCAGTCTAGTTTGATTTAATTCGGGAGAAATAACAAGAAAAGCACATGGGCTTTAAATGAGACCTATTAACCAACACAAATACTTAGGCCCACTACTTATTTTATGGTAAAATATTTTCACCTACACCTTTCGAAAATCACACTTCCAAACACCGCTAGTACTACTCCGAAGGTACCTTCTGTTATTTCATGCCCTATTTATTTATCTTACTTAAAAATTGGAATTAGTTTCAGTATTTCTTGTTAATTATGTACGATTTATATGTTATATATATTATTGTTATTAGTATTAAGGTTAACTAATTCTGAGTAGAACTTGTATTTCGAACTAGGAGGTGTTTTAATAAGATTACCCAAACAACCCCTAATTAGTCCTTTCTGTTGAAATCATTGAAGTTATAGTTTACGCCGTGATCAAGATTTAAATCTTAGGAGTTTATTTGGCCTAGTCTATAGGTGTTTTCATAAATATCAAAAAATGGTGCAAATGCAATTCCCACCGGGAATATATCGTATTGCTGCTGAAATATTCTATGTAGTACTTCAAAGTTTTGCTCAAATCTAGAGGTTGGATATGCGGTTGTTGTAACTTGCAAGGTGTAAATTAGCACGAGTCACCTCAATATAACATCCGTGATGATCTAAGTTCATTAGGTCGCTAGTCTTCGTGAAATATGATATTTGGTTTGAACTGTACAATATTATGTTAGTATTATCTATGGAAAATCAATGAAAAAGTGTTCTTGAATGCCGCTCATTTGATGCTGGAATATATCATTATTTGAATAAGGTTTATTTGAAGGAAATATGCGGAATTGTAGTTGCGTCCTTAGTTTCATAGTAAGAGCATATGAAATGGAAAACAAGTAACAAGGATGTCGAAATCATGAAAGTGTTGCATATATTATTATGATAATTGGAAGTCTTAGTAGCATAAGATAACACACTTTATTGTTGACACTATACGTTTATATGTTCTTTTTTTTATTGTTGTTAGTATTGAGGACTTGAGGTGAACTATTTAAGAGGAGAAATTATATTTAGGAGGTGTTTGATACTGCTAATAAGCACTTTTGAGTTTTCGGTGCTTGTATATTTTATACAAAGCTGAAAGCCCCTTATTAGATATTGCTGTTGAAATCTTTTGGAGTTATAGTTTATGTCGTGCTTGAGATTAAAATCGTAGGAATTGATTTGACCTAATTAATAGTTGCTTTCGGAAATATCAAATAAACGGTTGTATGAGTGTTTTTTCTGAATCTGCACCATATGGGTGTAGCTCCTACCGAGGATATGTTGATCTAGTAAAATGTTGATCTGGTTGAATATGTTCCCTAAATTTATACTGGCTCACAGGCGGTGTAAAAGGGCCTAAACAGTCTTTGCATTTGTCAAATCCTTTGCATATTCTAACAACGAAACCTCATCTCGCAATGTGATACGATTGCAAGATGAAGACTTGTTTGCGGCATTTGTGAAAGTTCTTGTCAGATGCGAATATCTTTGGGCCATTTGCAACGACGATGAGCATGTATAATGATATTCCGGCAGATCTCAACTGAAACAACATTTTATTGATAATCCGGCATGAACTTCATCACATATTCTGGGTTTGGAGAAATTGCTCATATGCCCCCGGTTTGTTTGATATAATGGAAAACACCTACTGTATTATTTATGGTAACAACAAAACTATACTTTAACCACACATAGGGGTGACCTAGTGGTAAAAAGGCTTGTGACTATCATCATTAAATATGTGAGTGGTCTCAAATTCAATTCCTGCTAGGTGCAAATCACCCTGATGTGGCCACGCCAACCTTCCCAAATGTAAGCGTAGGGCTTCACGCTGTTTCTGTCTGTGTGGCGGTGGGCGCAAACCCCGTGGATTTTTCGGCCAAAAGGTCGTAAACCATGGTTACCCAACAAAAATCTATATATACAGTCATACACAAATATATTATTTAGCTACTGAAATCTTCTATGTAGTAATTCAAAGTTTTGCTGAAATCTGGAGGTTAGATAATATGTGGTTATTGTAACTTGTAAGGTGTAAACTAGTGTGAGTTACCTCAATTATATAGCACGTGATGATCTAAGTTCCTTCTGTACTTAGTCCCTTGAAATGTGATGTTTGATTAGAACTGTACACCATTATGAACTACGTATTATATATGGAAAGTTGATGAAAAAACGTTCTTGAATTCCACTCATTTGACGCTGAAATATATCACTATCTGCATAAGATTTATTTAAAGGAAATATGTATAATTGTGGCTGCGTCCGTAATATCTTTGTAAGAGCATATAAAGTGGAAAAAAGAGTAAAGAGGATGGGAAATACCGATTTGTCAAGTAACAACAAAACCATACTATAAGTTATATATCGTATTGCTGCTGAAATCTTCTATGTAGTACTTCAGAGTTTTGCTCAAATCTAGAGGTTAGATATGTGGTTGTTGTAACTTGCAAGGTGTAAATTAGTATGAGTCACCTCCAGTATATCATCCATGTTGATCTAAGTTCATTATGTCGCTAGTCCTCGTGAAATATGATATTTGGTTAGAACTGTACCATATTATGTTACTATTGTCCATGAAAAATCAATGGAAAAACGCTATTGAATGCCACTCATTTGATGCTTAAATATAACATATTGGAATATATTTGAAGGGAATATGTATAATTGTAGTTGCATCCTTAGTTTCTTAGTAAGAGCATATGAAATGGAAAACAAGTAAAGAACTAAAGACGATGAAGAAAGTGTTGCTTATATTATTACGATAATTGGAAGTCTTAGATGCATGTGATAATACAATGTAAAGGGTATGTGTAGGATGTGGGTGTAGTTGAAACCATCTGTAATCGACATAGAATAGGTATGACTAAAAGTCTTGTTTGTTGCTAGGATTAATCTGAAGCCTTTTAATGCTTCTGTGAATTTGACGCATTGCTGTTTTAAAGGTCTATTGGTGACCATACAAAAAGTGTGAAGTCGTGCAAACTTAAGGGGGACATGATAGTAGTTTACAATCGATAAGCATGTTCTATTACTGCCTCTACTCATCTTGAAACCTTTTGAGCTTTATGACTTATGTCTTACATGCACATATATGAATTTGTCTAAGCAAAAACATGATGAAGAAAATGCAGAATAAACACTAAAATCATAACAATAAACTTTTCTAGATAAATACAGGCTTGATTAAGCTAGATAAATACATCTCCACAGACATGTTCAACATATAGTCTAAAGTACTCGATATAATCAGACACCGAGTCATTGGTTCTTGTGCCAATGTGCTAGCTTTTCAGTGGTTGCATTGATCCTAGATAATACGTGACTGATGTTTTAACCGGTTTACGTGCAGTGAGGATCATGGTTAACTGTAAGACTGTTGCTAGTTTCTTTTAGATGTTTGTCAATTGTCTGCAGTTAGAAGTAAATTGCTACGGTAGTTTTCGAGCTGTGATATGTGAAACCTGGAGCTCTATGAATAAGATAAAGAAACTAGTTAAGGACTTAAGGCTGACAAGATGAAATACTCATGTTACGGATTTCTGATACGTTAGCTTTTGTATTCAGGGGTATCAAGTTTAACTTTTAACTCATTTATTTATAAATAGGTTGATATGGACTGTGCTTGTTTTATCTCAAAGGGGTCATATAATACAAGAATTTTAGCTAACGGGGGAACAGCTTAAATGGGTTGAAAGTTACCAGACTTTATTTTTTGATGCATACAACCATCTAGATCAAAAAAAATATTTTGATTATTATTAATTTATTATAATAGTATAGTTATTGTAACCATAATAAAGGCATTAATTGTTCATAAGAAATTGAACTCAAAAAGCTTTTCGAATTAACCTGACCGGTCCAGCTTTGAACTGTATCCAGTCTGAACTTGTTGTCACGCGTTAGTCGTTACCTAACCAGCCTGACCCCCTTGTCTTGCTACCTCTAGAAAAGATGGTTCAGGGACTTGGTTACTACTTACTACCATTGCTGTTGCTTTGTGCATTTCTCAGCTCACATCTCAAGATTTTATAATATAGAAGTTGCTATAACAGTTGAATGAAAGCATAAGAGAATAGCTGAACCTAATCCCCTGCATCATGTACAATCTTTCAAGCTGAAGTACAGATATCTATCACAATGGTGCACCCTGTGCTTCCACCAATCATAAGGGCCGATCTATGCACCCCATTAGCTATGGTTAAGCATATATGTTTAGTTATTATGATCTTCATTAATGTCGGTTTTTTAGCTTAGAGTATGTTATCATTTCAGGAGTAGCAAGTCGTGTTTGGATGTGCTTTTGGTAGTGATTATCTGTTATGAAAAAGTAGAGTAGATAATCAGCTGTAATATAGTAAGGTGCAGAGATTGTGTTTGGATGTGCCTCTATTGTTTGAAGCTGTAATAAACTAACAATCTCATAAACTTATATATCAAATGGCATTATAAAAAATAAGTATATCCGTGAAAATTAACCCCTTAAATTAGGTTTAAAGAAGGTGCAAATAGGTAATTTGGTATTACCCTTCAATCTACATTTTATTGCAGCTTGTATGAAATTTAAGGGCTGACCCCCTAAATTACTTCTGCAGATAATAAGAAGTAGAATATGTTTGATCTAAATCATATTAAAAGCCATACCCAAACACCCCAGAAGTAATACTTGAGTTCTGTACACCTATAATATTGGTAACTATTTGTATTTGTGGTATTATCCAAGATTTTCAACTTAAGGATGGAAATTTAGCTTTTAACTTTATCACCTGGTTTAACTCTAGGTAAACATTCACGCATGCTTGAGATTAACTTGTTATTTTAATTTATTAGGTGCCATACTAATATCTGCAACATGCCAAAGACAGCTGATGAGATCATTCTGAGTTACAATGATTGCGTGCTTAGACAATCAGATCTTGCAATTCTAAATGGTCCAATTTATCTAAATGATCGTATCATCGAGTTTTATTTCAGTTACCTTTCTTCATGCCACCCATCGGAACACATCCTACTCGTCCCGCCATCAATTGCTTACTGGACAATGAACTGTCCAGACACCGATAGCCTCAAAGAGTTTCTACAACCCTTAAACCTACCGTCAAAAAAACTGATAATCTTTCCGGTTAACGACAATGATGACGTGGCATCGGCTGGAGGTGGCAGTCACTGGAGCTTACTTGCATATGAGAAAACAACTAATGTTTTTGTTCATCACGACAGTATGGGCGGTTCTAATAAATACGATGCTAAACGCCTTTATGAGTCACTTATCCCGCATATGGGTGTTGATATTCCTAGACCAGGTTTTATAGAATCTGATTGTACCCCGCAACAAAGCAATGGTTATGATTGTGGGTTGTATGTTATAGCTATTGCGAAGGAGATATGTAAGTGGTTCGATAGCAATGAGAAGGTAAATGAACATTTATGGTTCTCTCATGTAAAGGAACAAGTTAATGCCTCAGCTGTTTCAGGACTACGTAGCGAGATTTTGGAGTTAATCAAGGATTTAAGAGAAAAGAAGTGATCTTGTATAGTTGAATGATATCGGATGTATGAAGAAAACAGATTCCAGAATACTTTGTTAGTTGTATTTTTCATTTTTAGTTGCTGTGTCAGACCCACAGTTTTGCATAATAGTAGTTGATATGTGTGTTTAAGATTGGGAATTATGATATGCCTTATATGCACCTATTGAATGACAAGAAAACGGACATTTGGGCCGGCCGGGAGACGGCAAGCTTTTGTTGGCCTGCTGGACAGCAAGAGATATCTAAAATCCTTGGGGCAAGCGGGTAATTCTATATGCATAATTATTCGGTCTTCGGTGAGGACTTTTACAAATGTGTCCTACAAAGTTCACGGGACTTTCACAGTTTATCATTTTGAATGTAATTTGACTTCTGGTGAGTACACATTGAATGGCTTTTAGAGTGCATCATTTGAGAAACTTTTTGTTGTATTTACTGTTGCACTTTCAGTTTATTACTAAATAGAATGGGAATGAATATCTTATCTTATTTTTTCCATGGGAGTCGGCTTTCGCCGTGGGTCTTTTCTACTAGTATCTGCGTTTGTGCGGGTCAAGTGAGGGATCTAGAAAAAAAAAAAAAAAACTAAAATGAAAAGAATTAAAATGAAAAGAATGAGACGTATTTTTAGCTATATATTTTAAATAAAAGAGATAATTTTAAGAGTTGATGCATCTACTTTTATAAATGCATCTGAAATGTGTAGTTATGGTTTCTTCTCACATTGTCATTTTTATTTATCTTCTCATTTAATCTTAACTTTATTTTGAAATCTAATATCCAAGCGGTGACCAGGAATCGCACCGCAAACCGCAAAACCCAAACCGCAAAAATTGATCCACAACCAAAACTGACGGTGCGATTTCTGAAAATAGAAAAACCGCATTTTGGGGTGCGGTTTTGATTTCCACCGAAAAACAGCATCGTAGTACTCCGTCATATTCAAATATTTTTCTATCTTTTTTAAATAAACATACTAAATTTCATAATTTTGGTATTATAAAATGCTTTTGTTTATACTTCATAATTGATTATTTCAAACACATTTTATTGGTTAATTATTGTCTAAGTTTTTAGCCATTTATCATCGAAATTTTTAAAATTCTTCATCTCATTTGACTTTTATTTCATACTAATACACAATATTTTGTATATATGTTTCAACCCATCATATATTTTTACCAAAAACCGCACCAACCCACACCATTCTCGCCACTATCCAAGCCATGCTATTAAACCAAACATCAATATTAACATATCATTATTACGATTCCACCTTATAACCATAACTTTACCGATACTGATTCCTTTTAACAAATCAAACATAAGGGTGTGTGTTTTTGTGAAAGAGAATGGTCAAGTATTTTTTTCAACAAAAATTCATATTAAAATTATTTGATACTAATATAGAATGATTTAAAAAAAAAAAAAAAAAAAAAAAAAAAAAAAAAAAAAAAAAAACTCGTACGTGCACGGATAATAATTATATAAATACAAAATATTTTACATAATTTTATATAAAAAAAAATCTTGTTTAACACCCATGTGTATGCACAAGGTTAAACGCTACTAATAAATTGTACAATATAATTTTTACACGTAACAAAGCAATAATATGTTACACTCACATAAAATGTACATGAAAATTTTCACATATACATATCAATTGTAGTGGTTTAATTATTGAGTCACTTTATTTTGCATACTCTAATTTTGATGCATACGAAGGGATAATTCTCCATCATCCATCTAGCTTGATATAATGATGGGATTAACATAAGATTAAATGGGGAAACATAAGTCCATGTTTTTTTCCTCCTTTTTTTTTTATCTTTTTTATTATTCATTTTTTTTTCTTGTCTTTTTTAACGCTTCATAGTTTTATTTGTTTGTTTGTTTGTTTGTTTTCTTTTTTCTTTTTTTTTGGTGTTTTTTTTCACGCATCTTTTTTTTCTTTTTCCTCCTTTTTTTTGTTCAAATTCACGTTTTTTTCATAATAAATGTTTTTTTTCGCTTTCATACATTTTCGTCTATTTTCATATGTTTTCGACCGTTTTCATATGTTTTTGTCTGTTTTAGCCCGTTTTCATATATTTTCGCCCGTTTTCGTCCTTTTTCATACGTTTTTGCCCATTTTCATACGTTTTCGTCCGCTTTCTTACGTTTTCGCCCGTTAACGTCTGTTGTCATACGTTTTCATATGTTTTCTTACATTTTCGTTCGTTTTCATACGTTTTCGTCTGTTTTCATACGTTTTCGTTAGTTTTAATACATTTCCATCCGTTTTCTTTCGTTTTCGTCCATTTTTCATACGTCTTCGTCCATTTTCAGACGTGCTTTTACGCTTTCATACGTTTTTGTCCATTTTCATACATATTCGTCCATTTTCTTATGTTTTCGTTCGTTTTCATACGTTTTCGTCCATTTTTCAAACGTTTTTGTCCTTTTCATACATGTTTTTACATTTTCATTCGTTTTCTTCCATTTTCATACATTTTAGTTCATTTTCTTACCTTTTCGTCCATTTTTTCATTCGTTTTAGTCCGTTTTTAAATGTTTTTGGAAATTTCATACGTTTTCATATGTTTCTAAATATCACAAGTGATATTCTGAATATCACAAGTTATATTCTGAATATCACAAGTGATATTCTGTGATATTCTAAATATCACAAGTTATACTCTGAATATCACAAGTGATATTCTGTGATATTCAGAATATCACAATTGATATTCTGTGATATTCAGAATATCACAAGTGATTTTCTGTGATATGTAGAATATCACAAGTGATACTATGAGTACCACAAATGATATTCTGGATATCATAAGTAATATTCTGTGATATTTAGAGTATCACAAGTGATATTCTGAATATTATAAGTGGTTTTCTGAATTTGACAAATGATATTCAACAAATGTTTTGTAACATGAAAATCACAAGTGATAGATATTAAAAAAATCACAATTGATATTTAGAATATCACCATTGATATTCAGAAAACACATGTAATATTCTGAATATCAATTGTGATATTCAGAAACATTTTCGTCCGTAATCTTTCGTTTTTGTCCATTTTCCATACGTTTTTTTCCGTTTTCATACGTGTTTTTACGCTTTCATACGTTTTTGTCTGTTTTCATACGTATTCGTCCATTTTTTTACGTTTCTGAATATCACAAGTGATTTATGAATATCACAAGTGATATTAAGTGATATCTAGAATATCGATATTAAGTGATATCTAGAATATCACTTGTGATTTTCCGAATAGCACTTGTGATTTTCTTATGTTTTCATCCGTTTTCATATGTATTAGTCCATTTTTATACGTTTCTGCATATCACAATTGATATTCAGAATATCACTTGTGTTTTTCTGAATATCCATGATGATATTCTAAATATCACTTGTGATTTTCTGAATATCTATCACTTGTGATTTTCTGAATATCACTTGTGATTTTCATGTTACAAAACATTTGTTGAAAATCACTTGTCAAATTCAGAAAATCACTTATGATATTCAGAATATCACTTGTGATACTTTGAATATCACAGAATATTACTTATACTATCCAGAATATCATTTGTGGTGCTCATAGTATCACTTGTGATATTCTGCATATCATAAAAAATCACTTGTGATATTCAGAATATCACTTGTGATATTCAGAATATAAATTGTGATATTCAGAATATAACTTGTGATATTTAGAATATCACAGAATATCACTTGTGATACTTTGAATTTCACAGAATATTACTTATACTATCCAGAATATCATTTGTGGTACTCATAGTATCACTTGTGATGTTCCGCATATCATAAAAAATCACTTGTAATATTCAGAATATCACTTGTGATATTCAGAATATAACTTGTGATATTTAGAATATCACAGAATATCACTTGTGATATTCAAAATATAATTTGTGATATTCAGAATATCACTTGTGATATTTAAAAACATATGAAAATGTCTGAAAATTGCTAAAAATATTTAAAAACGGTCGAAAACGAATGAAAAAACAGAAGAAAACGTAAGAAAACGAATGAAAATGTATGAAAACGGAAGAAAACTTATAAAGTGTAAAAACATGTATGAAAAGGAAAAAAACGCTTGAAAAATGGACGAAAACGATGAAAACATAAGAAAATGGACGAATATGTATGAAAACAGACGAAAACGTATAAAAGCGTAAAAACACGTCTGAAAACGGACGAAGACATATGAAAAACGGACGAAAACGAAAGAAAACAGATGAAAACATATTAAAACAAACGAAAACGTATGAAAACCGACGAAAACGTATGAAAACGAACGAAAATGTAAGAAAACATATGAAAACGTATCAAAAGAGACATTAACGGACGAAAACGTAAGAAAGCGGACGAAAACGTTTGAAAACGTACAAAACGTATGAAAACGGACGAAACGTAAGAATACGGGCGAAAATATATGAAAACGAGCTAAAACAAATAAAAGGTTGAAAACGAACGAAAACATATGAAAACAGATGAAAATGAATGAAAGCGAAAAAAAAAACGTTTAATAGGAAAAAAAACATGAATTAGAACAAAAAAAGGAATTAGAACAAAAAAAGAAAAAAATAAACGAAGACACAAAAAAAAATAAAAAAGAAAAGAACAGAAAAGAAATGAAAAAAATACCAATGAAGCGTGAAAAAAACACACAAAGAAAAAAAGAAAAGAAAAAGGAAGGAAGAAAAAAAAGGAAAGAAAGAAAGAAAAAAGATGAATAATAAAAAAGATAAAAAGACAAGAGAAGAAAAAAGATGAATAATAAAAAAGATAAAAAGACAAAGAAAAGGGGGAAAAACATGAATTTATGTTTTCTCATTTAATCTTAGGTTAATCCTCACCATTAAATCAAACTAGATTGATGGTGAGGATTTGTCTTTTAATATGAACCAAAATAAAAGTATGCATTTCAATTTTCCTCATCAATTATATTATATTTTAATTTTTTTTTTCTTACCTTTCACTTTAGTTGCAAATCATTGCATGGATATAATTTTGTAAATTCTTTTGTAGTTTTAAGATTGATCATTTTAGATTTACTAGTGTCAGGTCGACATCATTCGTTAATCACCTAATTTAGTACACAACTCATGAATTTTACAAATATCGGCACATTTCATGTGTTACACAACTCAATGGTGGTTAAAACTTAAAAAGTAAAAACTAAGAATATATGTTACAAGGTTCAAAGTGTCAAGTTTCAAAAGTTGTTAACTAACTAAAGTCGGTTAGAATGAGCACGTTATATAATCTTAACGTCAACCATCTTCAGAACTAAATTATCGACCATTCCATCACGCTTAATATTGCAAAAAAAATTTCGTATCCTTAGTCGACTATTCTATCTTCTTTCTATTCAGTTAGATTACATTCGATTCTTTCTTCGGTTTCATTGTGTGTTGGAGTCGCGTCTACATCGATCTACATAAACAGGTACGATTCTAACTCTTGTCATGTTTTCTAACGAGACTATTTTGCTAGAATTTATTTGAATCATTATTTGATTATTGTTTTTTTTGGTCAGTTTGATGAATGTTTGCCTTGAAAACACACGTTGGATCCTTTAGAGCTTTAATGATCAACTAATTAGGTTTACATCCACGTACATGAAATTTTTCTGTACATTACGATGTAGCTAAGCTGGCAGCGTAATTAGTGGTTCCGGGTAGTAGAGGACTTTGCAAGAACAATATATCTGAGCTTTAACTGTTCTAGATAAACTAAGACATAATCGATCTTCCTAGAGTTCAACATATGGTAATAATACTTGACTTTTAATTTGTGCACCATTAATATTGAAATCGAAAATTATGTAATATTGGTGATATCTAGGTTGGATTCTTTAACGAATAATGTAAATTTGATCAGAAACATTGATACATGCTCGACTCTAACTTGTTATTTTGATCTTTCAATATAAGCAGGTGCGCGCCTATTAACATTACATGGCGAAAACATCATCCGATGAGATCACCCTTAGGTATAATGATTCGGTGCTAAGACAATCAGATCTCGTGACTCTAAATGGACCAAAGTGGCTCAATGATCATATCATCGAGTTTTATTTCAGTTACCTTTCTTCATTCTACCCTTCACAACATATCCTACTTGTCCCACCAGCAATTACTTATTGGATAATGAACTGTCCCGACACCGATAGCCTCAAAGATTTCCTCAAACCCTTGAACCTACCGTCAAAGAAGCTTATTATATTCCCTGTTAACAACAATGATGATGTGTCAAGGGCTGATGGCGGCAATCATTGGAGCTTACTTGCATATGAAAAAACCGATAATTTGTTTGTTCATCATGACAGTTTGGGTGATATGAATAAGAGCCACGCAAAGTGTCTTTACAACACACTTGTTCCATATATTGGTACTTCATATCCTAAACCAAGTTATTTCGAATATGAATGTGGCCCGTTACAAGACAATGGTTATGACTGTGGTTTGTATGTTTTAGCTACCACTAAGGTAATATGTGACTGGTACGATAGCTATTTGAAGGAAATTGGGCATTTATGGTTTTCGCTTTTATGGGAACAAGTTAATACCTCGACTGTTTCAGGACTACGTAAAGAGATTTTGGAGGTAATAAAGAGTATGAAAGGCGAACGGATTGATGATTTTAGTGGTTGATTGCTAGAATGTACGTTGAATTTTTTTTGAAGATAATGAGTTATAGGTGGGGGTGGCTTGATCTTCTCGGAGGCCTGAAGCGAAGCTTAGGGCTTTTTTTTATCAAAGTTTTTTTTTTTTTTTTTTTTTTTTTTTTTTTTTTTTTTTTTTTTAATAGTATCGTACTATCGTGTTTCCATGTTATCTTGAGATTAGATTCAGATGTAGATGAGAAGCGCGGGCGATGATAAATGGTGGTCTTGTCGCAAGCAATATAGATTTTGAGGTTTTTTTCTTCTGTTCTATTTTTGCAAGTAATTAGTTTTGTCAAATATTGTACCAAACCATGTAAAAAGAAAAGATATGGGTTGGGCCTTGCCCAGAATTTTTTTTTTTTTTTTATTTTTTATTTTTTTTTTTTTACTCGTAAATAAAGAAAGGAAAATGATACAACCACATAAAGAGTTCCACAAAATGAGGCCACAAAATGATGTGTTGGATAGAAATTGGTGGAATGAGAAAGAGGAGAGAGAAACTCTAGTAAAACCAACCAACCATTGCTTGCCATATCATTTTGTGGATATTTTTTTGTGGGTGTATCACTACTCATAAAGAAAAGTGTCATTTACGAGTATAGGGGTGACTAATATCGTTTCCTCTTGTTCAAGTGAATAAGATCGATCTTGTAAGCTTTAATCTTTTTATTCTTTATGTTTCTTAAGCTTAGGTGATTATGCATGTCTTTGTGTTACTATAAGATGTTGTACATCCATTTATCACTGTGTCATCTTATTTGCTAATTTGTTATGGTTAAGCACTCTCTTTACCATCAGGTTTAATGGTAGGGTATGATTACATTCTGTCTCCCCATACCTCACTCAAGGCGGGATTGAGAATCGTAGTTGCTTTCATTTTTAAGGGGCAATGATATAAAAATGTAACTACTTGTCAAAAATTATAGTTGTATGTACCTTAATTACTAAAATGTTGACCATTGTGTACAATACTTTTTAATTTCAACCTTCGTGTGTATTATTTACTCCGTAATTTTTTTGACATAAACGAAGGGGTAAAATTGTCTTAAAATAAACACAAATATCAAAATTAATAAGTAAGGTAGATACAAAGGTTGAATTTTAGTAGGGTACATACTACCATAATTTTTGACAAGTTTGTTACATTTAAAAAAAAAAAAAAAAAAAAAAAAAAAAATCATGATCCCATTAATTGCCTCGGTAAATATTGTTAATAATTTGTTTTCAGTTTGAAGGTTGAGCCAGCTAACCTCCTACTCATATACCTGATATCCTGCATAGTTTTAATGAAAGTTTGATTTCGAATAAGCTACACTTTAATAGCTTTATATTGAAAAAATATCTCCAGTAAGAACTTTATTTCAACCATTTTGGCCAGTTGGGTTTTGACTTTTGAATGAGATGTATGTATGAGAAGTCTTGAGATAACAATGAAATTTGTGTGATTATCTTACAGGGAGTGAAAAGGCTAAAAGATGAGTCGGAGATGTAAGAAAGTAGATGATAGGCTTAGCAGCTTGCCTGAAGATGTTCATTCGGTAATACTTTCCCTTATGCCTACGAAATTCGCAGTGCAGACTAGCATTTTATCAAAAAGATGGAGATACACTTGGACGTTGACACATAAACTTGACTTTGGTGATACTCCGTTACACACATATTCACATGTGGATCGGGTACTTATGCTTTGCAAAACAACTCGTCTTAAGATATTCCGGTTGCACTTTTCCAAGACCCATGATCGAAATTCAACGACTGTCTCAAAGTGGATCAGTGAAGCAGTCAGGCTAAATGTTCGTGAGATTGACATACAGATGATTAGCAATATTGGGTTGCCTTTGAGCCTGTTCACCTGCAATACACTCTCAAAATTAAGTTTAAAGTTAACTAAACACTTTGATAAATTTTCATGGGAGTGCCCACCTTCCATCTATCTTCCTAATCACTGATAACTTCAAACGTTTTGACATCAATATTAACTCCATATCTTGTGACAATATATTCAAACTCATCCACGGTTGCCCATTACTTGAAGATTTATCTCTAAAAATATATCTGCCAAGTAATACAGAAGACTTCTATTTCACGGCACCTACTTTAAAGCGATTGAGACTTATACTCTTATATTACTCTTCAAAAGATATCCACAAAGTTGTTTTAAACGTCCCTAATCTTGAATACCTTCATATCGAAGAGACCTTCATAATGTGCTCGCTTTTTGTAATGGAGGATTTGTCATCTCTTGTTAAGGCAAAAGTTTCATGTTACCTATATTATGATCATCTGTGGGTTGAGCTTCTAAAAGGATTAAGTAAAGTTAGACACCTAACTTTAGATATCACGGTAAGTTTCCATTTGAAATATTCAGTGTATCGCTTTCTTTTTTATTTGAACCTATCAATTTGTTACACTAAAAACCTTATAATATCAGAAAACAAAAGGAGTAGATGCATTCAATTTGCATTTTCCAGAGTTTCCACATGTGAAGGAACTGGTTATAGTGGGCTGTGACCCTTTCAAACTGCGGAAACTGTCTCACATTCTTAAATGGTTTTGTCATCTGGAACACTTATGCATTAAAAAGGTACTTTGGTTAATTTTGAAGCTTTGAGATGTACTATTTTATGCTTTCTTACTTCTTGTTTCTCTATATAATGTTGGTTTTTTCTCTATCTTATTTGTGTTAAATCAAAAGGAACATGAAGGTTGGTGGAGTTCACCGGAGTCTTTTCCCGCTTTAACATTAACGAACATTGTAACGGTGGAATTTGCTGATACTTTGGGTGGGTTTGATACAGAATTCCTGAAGTTCATATTAGAAAATGCAGTGGATTTAAAGAAGCTAATAGTCAGGTATAATAGTGATCTGGTCTCTTATAGAGAGAGAGAGAGTGGTTAGATGCAGACTTGTCCGGGTTTTCATGGGGTTCGAGGCATTGTCAAATTCATTTAGCTTCTTATAATTAGTCACCATTTGAACCCGAGATACTTTTTCATGGGTAGATTGGCAGCCGTAAATGTCATGAGATTTACTTTTGTTTCATTGTTTTTATTTTCGTTTATACTTGAAGATTGTTTGGAGTTTGATGCAAAAATGTGAAACTTGTTCAATTCGAACAGACATTTACCTGTTTTATTTATTTATTTTACTTGGTTTGATTACTTTGCTCTCAACTTTAATTGAAGATTTGTTATGTTCCAAACGATTTGTTAATAGATCTTGAGTTACAGTATACAATTTTCATGAAAATGTAACACTTTTAATTATCTTTATCATATTTCTGTGCATGCATTACAGCTTACAAGAGACAATATTGTCTTTTGATAGAGTGAGATATGAAGGTTGTTGTTCCTTTGCATTCACAATAAGGGTTAACAATTGTATGAAACAAAAATCAATCAACTTTTAACCTTTTGGTTTTAGCAACTTTTTTATTTTCTTTGGCTGACCGGAAAACTTTTTGAAAGCAGTCTCCTTACTATGTCGTTTACCTTAGGTTAAGAGTATGACCAATCTACATTCCGCCTCTCTTATACCCGCTTCGGCAATATTGGGTATGTTGTTGTTGTTTCATTTTCTTCGGCTGACAATGTCCCTTAGTTTTTCTCTATCTATATAAATTTTAATCTTATGTTGTTTGAATGTTTGGTCAAGACAATAATAATGATTTTCGCTAGTAACATGTTCAGCTCTTTACACTAACGAAAAAGGGAAAACAAAGCCAAAAATAAACAATACAAACTAAGTTAATATTCTTTTAATATGTCATGAAAACTGCAACACATTTAGTTACTTTTAGCATGTTAAGTGTTGGCGTATGTACCCTTCGGATATATGCCATGCGGAACACGTACCCTCCGGGTCCACATCAAACGAAGGGCGGCCAAACGTGTTTAAGCAGAATAGACTAGTATCCGAAGGGTTGATGACATCCGCACGACCCCAGCCATCCGGAAGTCATAACCATTCGGATAAACCAGTAAGTACACAAACCAAAGTACAAGTAAGTACATCAAGTATATGATAATGGAGCATAAACTAGCAAGCATTAAGGGACTAAGTACAAACCAGTCTGGCACTCCATATGGAAAGTCTACAAATAGAGAAGAAATCTTCATTTAAGGTTAACTAATTCTTCTACTCTCTAAACATTACATATACTTTCTCTCTCTAAGAACATATACTTACTCTCACGCCGGAGGTTGGTCCTGGGATACATTCCCGGGGCGAGACTAACGGACGTATCTGTTTTGTAGGTATCCGAAGGAACACACTACAAGCAAAGATCTCCCTGAATCCGAAGGACAAGTATAGTCCGGGGATTCATCTCGCTTGTTCGAAGTAGAAACAAGATTTTACTTCAACAAATTGGCGCCATCCGTGGGACTCGTCATTCACTCTACCCGAACTAAGAGATGACAGGTCCTACTCCTACAACACCTGAAGGAAGTGGAAAAAATCCAGAGGTCAATACCAACCATGGCAGCATAGAGCAAATCCAGAATCAACTCACCACCCTAAAAACCCTAATCCAACAGTACAATGCCACAGGAGAAACACCAATCAAACCTATCCAGCTCGACTTCGAAGACAAAGAGCCCCAAGATGTCGAGGCTTAGAAAGCCGAAGAGGAAACGGCGGACGATCTTTCCAAACCTTTCAAAGCAGCATCCAAGAGTCCTTTCACCCGAAGGATCATTGACTTTTTCGGACCCAAAAACGCAAAATATCTGATGCCTTCCCACATAAAGTTGTACGACGGGTCCACAGATTCGGATGATCATGTCACAAGATTCGAAGGAGCTGCCAACCAGGGCGCTTGGCCTATGCCTATATGGTGCATGATGTTCCAACAAACTTTGGACGATGCAGCCAGAGGGTGGTTCGGTAGCCTCCCACGAGGAAGTATTGACAATTGGGACACCCTATGTGAGTAATTTGTGCAAAGATTCGCCCTTTGTAGAAAATGTGTCAGAGATCCCATGGAAATAACCAAGATCGTCCGGAGAGCTAATGAAGCCCTCTCAGAGTTCAAGGAACGATGGACAGACGAAACTAGTCGCATTTCAGGTGTGTCGGAGGTGATGCAAATATCCTCTTTCATGGACGGGTGTAAATGTCCGGAGCTAGCAAAGAGATTCTCTGAGAAAATTCCCCGAACAGTAACCGAAATGATGATAAGGGTTGATGACTTCATCCGTTCCGAAAGAGCATATCGGTTGACTAAAGTACCAAGGGGAGAAAGGACAGATAATTACCGAAGAGATTATCATTCTAACTCATACAGCCGAAACGATCAAAACATACAACGATCTTCCTTCAGGGGAAATCGCAGAAGAGATATCCACTGAGAAGAATTCAAGCCCCGACGAAATGACCACTTTACACCTTACGGCCCAACCAGAAACGAAAACACCAATAGGACAGACTACAGAATGGATTACCGCCGTAACGATGGAAATCGGAGGGATACCAGGCCTATAGACTTAAAAGTGCTCACCAAAGCTCCCAAAGAAATCCTTGCTGAACACCAACTTAGACTTCCGGCACTGCCCCCTTTGAGAGGAAGACCATCAAGGGAAAATATGGATAAGTATTGCGACTACCATGGAGAGAAAGGTCACCTCACCAACGATTGTCACAATCTGAAGGAACACCTTAAGAAAGCTATGGAGACGGGTAAACTGGACCACCTGATTAGGGATGTCCGGCAAAGGGACAGAGCACCTCCAAGAAATAATAATCAAACCAACCAAGGGTGAATCATCAACATGGTCCGATATCAGGAGAAGAGGCAGAAGCGCAAAATCATGGACCAGGAGGAAGAATGGATGAACGCCCCTATAAGTTTTCCTCCAATTCAACCTGGAGACACTTCTGATGAACCGCTCATAGTCGAAGCAGAAATCGAAGGGTACACTGTACGAAGGGTATATGTCGATCAGGGCGCTTCGGTAGAAGTAATGTACGAATATTGCTTCTTAAATCTGGATCCTTCCATTCGGTCTCGACTGACGAAAACAAACACACCGTTGGTTGGATTCGCAGGAGAAGCCATAAATCCGTTGGGGAAGATTGAACTAGAAGTATGTTTCGGAAGTGAAGGGTTATACCGCCGAACGATACAATAGTTAGATCCCCCTCCTCGTACAACGTAATACTCGGGCATTCCGGGATCAAAAAACTAAGAGCTATCCCCTCAAAAATACATTCTATGATGAAATTCTCGACACCAAGAGGCGTCGCCACTTTGGTCACTCGGTCGGTCATCGTTTCAGAATGCAGGAAGTTGGAAGAAAAATTCTTACTAGAAAAAGAAACCAAAATAGAAGCTCCCCCAGCACCCACAATTGAAGAAGGAATCACAGGAACCGAGGAAATATTGGTTCATCCGGCGTATCCGGAACAATTGGTAACGATAGGAAAAAATTTCTCAAAAGAAGGACGAAGACAGCTAGTAACACTACTTAAGAACAACCAGGATGTCTTCGCATGGGAACCATCGGATATCTGGCATCCCCCGATGGGTGGCTGAGCACAAACTTAACGTCAATATCCAAGACAAACCCGTTGCACAAAAAAAGAGATTCTTTTCGGAAGAAAAAAACCAAGCCATAAACAAGGACGTGGAAGAGTGGCTAAAAGGTGGAATAATCAGACCCGTCGGGTACCCAACCTGGATCTCTAACCC
Source organism: Artemisia argyi (assembly GCA_030686995.1). Classification (NCBI taxonomy): domain Eukaryota; kingdom Viridiplantae; phylum Streptophyta; class Magnoliopsida; order Asterales; family Asteraceae; genus Artemisia; species Artemisia argyi. The sequence goes on along the minus strand of CM060692.1, from coordinate 60,852,089 downwards.
TGTACTCGTAAAGAAACCGGACGATAGTTGGAGGATGTGTATTGATTTCAAAAACCTCAACTCATCGTGTCTCAAGGACTACTATCCGTTACCAGAAATAGATTGGAAGATTGAATCAGTAATGGGATTCTGTTACAAGTGTTTCCTCGATGCTTACAAAGGATACCACCAAGTGCAAATGGCAAAAGAAGACGAAGAGAAAACAGCCTTCTATACTGATCACGGAACATATTGCTATGTTAAGATGCCATTCGGACTAAAAAATGCCGGAGCAACCTATCAGAAGCTAGTAGACTCTACCTTCCGGACGCAAATTGGCCGAAACTTGGAGGCATATGTAGACAACATGTTTATCAAGAGCCAAACGGAAAAAGAACTGTTAGCCGATATAGCAGAAACATTCGACAATCTCCGAGGGATCAATATGAAACTAAATCATAAGAAATGCTCCTTCAGAGTGGAGGAGGGAAAGTTTCTTGGTTATATGGTGACTTCTGAAGGGATTAGGGCGAACCCTAAGAAAACTAGAGCAATTGCTGATATGCAATCACCAAAATCATTGAAGGAAATGCAAAGTCTAAGTGGTAAACTCGCAGCACTTAACCGTTTCTTGTCAAAATCTGCCGAAAGATCTCTACCTTTCTTTGAGACATTAAAGAACGTCACCAAGGATAATAAAGAAAAATACCAATGGACGGAGGCAGCCGAAAGGGCTTTTCAGGAAATGAAGAAAATGATTTTGGAGCTCCCATGCCTAACTACTCCAAAACCAAAAGAAGACATGTACCTATACCTATTGGCCGCGATGGAAGCGATAAGTGGGGTAATGTTGGTTGAAAGAGAAGGACGAAAAATTCCAGTTCATTATGTAAGTCGAACATTACACGAAGCCGAAAAGAGGTACACTCCGGTGGAGAAATTGGCTCTAGCCCTCCTACACCTGTCCAGAAGACTGAGGCGATATTTCGAAGCCCACCCCATCAAAGTCATAACGGACCATCCCATCAAGCAAATATTGAATAGAGCAGAGGCTTCCGGACGGTTAGCCAAATACACGGTAGAGCTGGGAGCTTACAACATTGCCTACGTACCAAAAAATGCTATCAAAGGACAAGTACTCGCTGACTTCATCAATGAGACACCCATCGGCACAACTTATCCAGATCCAAAAAGGAGGGGCAGGGAGATATGCAATATCTCTCAAACTGAATAATGGATCCTGTACACCGATGGAGCGTCTAGCAAAAAAGGTGTCGGCGCAGGGCTAGTATTGATCAGTCCGGAAAAAGAAGAATACACTTACGCTCTCAGACTAAACTTTGAAGCCACCAACAACGGAGCAGAATACGAAGCACTCCTGGCCGGATTAAGAATCGAAAGGAAGATGCACATAGAAGCACTAGACGTGCGAGTGGACTCAAACTTAGTGGCAAGCCAAATCAACGGAGAATTTACTGCATATACGGAGAGCATGACAAAATACCTCACAAAAGCCAAGGAATATATTGCTTGCTTCAAACACTTCAAGATAAAGAACATCCCGAGAGCCCAAAACCAGAAAGCAGACGTACTAAGCAAGTTGGCATCCGTAGCATTCGACCACTTGACAAAGGAAATCCTAGTGGAAGTGTTGGAGAAACCATCCACTGAAGAAGAAATAATTAATGCAATAGTAGAAGAAGAAGAAGAAAATTGGATGTCACCCATACTCCGGTGCTTAAAGGAAGGGATATGGCCGGAGGATCAAAACGAAGCTCGAGCCCTTCGTATGAAAATAAGCTATTATACACTGATTGATGATGTGCTATTCAAAAAGTCATACCTAGGACCAATACTGCGGTGCGTAGGACCTCTCCAAACCAATTACGTAATCCGAGAGGTGCATGAAGGAGCATGCGGTATGCATTCCGGACCACGGTCCGTAGTAGCTAAACGTATGAGACAAGGTTATTACTGGCCAACAATGCATCGAGATGCTAGAGAAGTTATCCAAAAATGTGATTCATGCCAAATACATGCTCCGGTTCCTAAATTACCAAAAACAATATTGACCTCCGTCATGGCACCATGGCCTTTCTTCCAATGGGCAATAGACATTTTGGGACCTTTACCCGAAGCTCCAGGGAAAGTTAAATACCTTACGAAATGGATGGAAGCAAAGCCGCTAGCCAAAACAACCGGAAAAGAAGTGAAAAAGTTTGTATGGGACAACATTGTTTGTAGGTTCGGATTACCCAAGATAATCGTCACGGATAACGGGAGTAACTTTGTTGGGGACCCATTCAAGAGTTGGTGCGAAAGGTTGAATATCACACAAATCAACACAGCCGTGACTCATCCTCAAGCCAACGGATTGGTAGAAAGGGCAAATAAAAGCTTAATGAAAGGATTCAAGTCGCGACTCGGAAGAGAAAGAGCCAGATGGGTGGACGAATTACCAAATATATTATGGGCATTCCGTACTACCTTGAAAACTAGCAATGGAGAAACGCCTTTTAGCCTGACCTACGGAAGCGAAGCGGTCATCCCAGCAGAAATTGGTATGCCTACCTTTCGGACCATGATGGCAAACACCGAAAGCAACGACGATGAAATCAACCTGAACCTAAACCTGTTGGAAGAACGACGTGAAATGGCGGCAATAAGAGAGGCCAAATACAAGAAGAAGATAGAGCAATATTACAACCGAAGGGTTAGACCCGAAGCTTTCAAAGTAGGAGATTTCGTGTATCGGAAGAATGAAGCCAGCAGGGTGGAAGATCAAGGAAAGTTAGGACTGAACTGGGAAGGCCCCTATCGGATAACAGAAGCTTATCAACACGGCACATACAAGCTCCAAACCATGAACGACATAGAAGTACCTCGGACCTGGCATGCAATTAATTTAAAAAAGTGTTTTATGTAATCGAAGAACTCCGAAAGACTTATTGTAAGGCTCGTGAGCCATTTCCTTATCCTCAATAAAAGGTTCCATGCAGTTACGCCGTGAAGATTTTTTTTTTTTTTTTTTTTTTTTTTTTTTTTTAATCTAATCAGAAGTTGTCTAGTAAAACAAAACCTCAAGTGGGTATTATATAAGGCCAAGAGCCGAAGGGCACAGGTTGCTTGAACAACAAAACCCCAAGTGGGTATTATATAAGGCCAAGAGCCGAATGACACAGGTTGCCCGAACAACAAAACCCCAAGTGGGTATTATATAAGGCCAAGAGCCGAAGGGCACAGGTTACCCGAACAACAAAACCCCAAGTGGGTATTATATAAGGCCAAGAGCCGAAGGGCACAGGTTGCCCGAACAACAAAACCCCAAGTGGGTATTATATAAGGCCAATAGCCGAAGGTCACAAATTGCCTGAACAACAAAACCCCAAGTGGGTATTATATAAGGCCAAGAGCCGAAGGGCACAAGTTGTCCGAACAGTAAAACCCCAAGTGGGTAATATCTAAGGCCAAGGTCCGAAGGACACAAGTTGTCCGACCAATAAAACCCCAAATGGGTAATATATATGGCCAAGTACTGAACACTACGATAACTGATCTGTATTCTCTGGCATATATACACACATATAACGTGATAGTAACGTAAAAGCAAATAAATGCAAAGGAAAAAGTAAAGCGATATATACATTCAAAATTCAAAAGTTATTACATTAATCGTTCTGAAAGATCTATTCTACAAAAGGACGGAACGCTAAATACATCAGTTGTTCACAATACCACTAAGACAAATCATGAGTACAAAGCTTCACGGGAAACCCGGAATACCTAAATCCATAGTCAAAATGGAGGTACCCAGACCCCAACATACATCAATCCAACGGAAGGAATATCATAAAAGCTTCACCAAAGGTCCGCGATACCTATACCCATAGTCAAAATGGAGATATGCGAACCTCTAAAAACAAACCACTTCAAACAAAAGCTGAGGCATTCGGATATGGGGAATCTTTACCGGACAGATTTTCAAGATGAGGCCCAAACACTGGTCCAGAGGCCGAACTCGAGGTATTGGTTCCTTCGAGCCCCGAAGCAGGAGCAGGTTCAGGAAAGATTTCCATCAACTCATCATATTTACGATAGATGGTTTTCTGGATCTTCTGCATGAAGGGGTATTCCTGGGAGAGTGCTTGATCATATAAAGTTTGATACTTATCATCGGCCTCCATATCTATGCCCTCCACTTCTCCTAGCAGTTTAGCCGCCTTCTCCGGCTCCTCAAACAGACCAGCTCCGTCTATCAAACCGGATTGGTAGTACAAGTTAAAGATCTCCGCAAGAGCCGTCCTGAACTCGTGACTACCCAAAAAGTGACGGATAGTCTCCTGAACAAATTCATTCACAATCCGGTTCCTGTCTACCTCGGCATTCCTGGCGGCTATGGCAATATCTTGTTTTTCCTGATAAAGCTCCTTATATGCCTTTTCCTCATCGCCCAGCTTCAGCTTTGTCTCGGATAACTGAGCCTCCAAGAGCTTAATCTTCTCTGCCTGGCTACCAGAAACCGTTCTCCACTCTTCCTGCTCCGTCTCCAATTGAGAGACCCTATCCTCCAGACTAGCATTTTCCGAACGCAGTTTCTGGATACCCTCCGGATTGATTTTAACACACTCAGCATGCTCATCTTTGACCTTCTTCAACTCCTCCGCCACTTCTCCAAATCTCTTCCAGTTGTCATCAAAGGTTTTGTCACAAACTTCGTGAGTAGCAGACAACTTTTGATAGTCACCAAGGAGGGACTCATAACGGAAGATGAGATCCGCTTGGGCAGTGACATTCTTCCCTAACAACAACCAAGGTCTCTGGATGGCATCGATATCATTATGAGTATCTAAATACCTCTCTTCCCCCGGAGTTTCCAAATTGATCATCATATCCCTGCAGAAGTTGGCATTATTCATCCGGGTGCCCCTCTTCACAGACCATCCGGGCACAAACTTGGCATCATCCTCGTCATCCCCCTCAATATCCACCTCAATATCATCCTCATCCACAAGAGTCTCCTTCCCCGGACGGGAAGAAGCACCTTTCGAACCTCCTGAAAAAAAAAAAAAAAAAAAAAAAAAAAAAAAAAAAAAAAAAAAAAACCTTTATTAATAAGTGATAATAAGGACACAACTAACCAATCAGCCAGAACAAGCAAGTAAGTACGAACGAAGAGGTTATTTACAACAACATACCAGTATCAGAGCCTCCGGCTTGACCAGCTGAGACATCTTTCGGATAAACCGATCTGATGGGCTCCGGATTGGCGACACCCTCAGCTGTCTCCAAATCAATGACGTTGTCATCAGCAGATGGTTTGCTCCTCTTATGAAGACGGGTGGAAACGTTCCCTCCAGATCTCTTGGTTGGAGGTTTCTTCAAACCCAGTTTAGCGGCCTGCTCCTTCTTCTTGTCTTTAGCAGCCAACACCTTAGCACTGGGAACTTCAACTTTCTTCAACTCCTCGCTCTTCTCCGGAACCTCAATATTGGACGCCAGAGGCTGAGTAACATGCATCTCACGGGCCTGGCCTTCCGGCAATTTATCCCCCTTCACTACCTCAACATTCTTGCGTAGAGATGGCTTCTTCAGATAGCTCGACATGGTTACACCTGCGAAAAAGCAAAACCCACTGTTACACAAAAGAAAAAATATATACAACTTAAAATTTTTTTACTTATAACAAAGGCTATACCTCTCCCCTGCTTGTCTCTCAAAGCCGAAAGATAACCGGGAAACTCCCAATGATCAGATAAACCCAAAGCATACAAGAACGCTTGTGGGACTTGCAACGGCTCAATAATCGTCGCGGCTAACGTCTCGGCGTGAATAGCATTATATTCAATTTTCTGCGGAACGGATCCGAAACGTCCGAATCTGGATGCCTCCAAGGCATAGCAAACGGAATAGCTCGCCTATCGATCAAGAAAAACTGGTACTTCCAACCCTTTAAAGAAGAGGGAAAGTCCCCAAAACAAACTTTCCTATCCGCATGAACACGCTTTTCAAAAGAAAACCAGCAACCCTGTTTACTAAGTTTGTAAAAAACGTGAAATAGAGGAGTAGTAGGAGGAATGTGCATGATAAGGCAATACACCTCAAAAAGAGTCACACGGTGCATACCAAGTGGAACCAGCTGAGAAAGATGAACCTTAAAATACCTAATAACTTCTAAAAGGAAAGTGGAGAAAGGGACAGCCCTTTACACTAACGAAAAAGGGAAAACAAAGCCAAAAATAAACAATACAAACTAAGTTAATATTCTTTTAAAATGTCATGAAAACTGCAACACATTTAGTTACTTTTAGCATGTTAAGTGTTGGCGTATGTACCCTTCGGATATATGCCATTCGGCCCTCCGGGTCCACATCAAACGAAGCGCGGCCAAACGTGTTTAAGCAGAATAGACTAGTATCTGAAGGGTTGATGACATCCGCATGACCCCAGCCATCCGAAAGTCATAACAATTCGAATAAACCAGTAAGTACACAAACCAAAGTACAAGTAAGTACATCAAGTATATGATAATGGAGCATAAACTAACAAGCATTAAGGGACTAAGTACAAACCAGCCTGGCACTCCATATGAAAAGTCTATAAATAGAGAAGAAATCTTCATTTATGGTTAACTAATTCTCCTACTCTCTAAACATTACATATACTTTCTCTCTCTAAGGACATATACTTACTCTCACGCCGGAGGTTGGTCCTGGGATACATTCCCGTGGCGAGACTAACGGACGTATCTGTTTTGTAGGTATCTGAAGGAACACACTACAAGCAAAGATCTCCCTGAATCCGAAGGACAAGTTTAGTCCGGAGGATTCATCTCACTTGTTCGAAGTAGAAACAAGATTTTACTTCAACATTAAGTGAATATTAATACATATTTAGTTACATTTAGTTACAATATACTATAAATTAGCTATCCATTTGAAATGACATATGGGTTCAAACATTTTAAGTGAATATCTTAAAATAGTCAATAAAAAATTCGAAAACTAGCATCAAAATACTGTTAAACCTCGTACATCATAGTTTCTAATATTTGTGCTTTTATTTACGTTTGTATTTTGGATTCCTTGTAGGTGAAGGATATTTACTTTTGAAACTACCAGGATTTTAGTTTGAATATCCCTGCTGTAGACATGTGTAGAAATGGATTGTTCTCTCAAGAGGGGAAACATTCCGTGATTGGTTTAGTTTGTTTTATAACCCAATGCATAAATTAAGGCACTCTCTACTTTTTTTTCCTTCCTAATGTATTTTTAACGCTTTTGAAGATGGAATTTTTTAATCAGTTTGACAATATATGTAAGATGCAATTTTTTTTGGCATAAAAATGATACCAACTTTACTAGTGGATAACTATTACAAGAAAGTTGCGCTTGCTATGCATCTAGACAAGAAACAACTTTTTCAAAAGCAAAGATTGATGTATTCCGATAATCTTACCAAACTAGGTTTCTGATAAGATGCATGTTCTTGAAGATGAGCAATTGCTGTAAATTATGTAATAATGGAACAAAGAAATAGATTGTTTGCCATGCTTATTTGGTTTGTTTAAGCAGATTTTGTGTTTATTCATACAAAGTGTGTACTAGATACAATTAGTGTGGGAAACGATGTACACTTTTATTGATATAATCAGATTACAAGAAGCAATAATAAATTAACAGAAATTAAATGATAGAAAATTAAATAACAGACATCAAGGAGTAGAAGCAGAAAACAGACACTATTAAACGATAAGTAAATAAAAGCAGTAAAGGTTGGTCGAGGCTCGTGTTTAACATCATTCCCTTAAAACAGATTCGCCGTCTGTTTCCTATGGTACAACGTCCAAAGCTGTTGTACAGCCGGATTAGACAAACTTGCCTGAAAGATTACTGAAACAATGCGTGTTTCTAATCGAGAAGACTGCTGGAAATCAATTGCACTGGAGCTGCGTTTTTTCTGTATACAAAACCAAATGAGACTAGGTTATATTTATATTGAAAACATATCTTGTTCGCCAAGATTGAATCACTGTTAAATATACACCAAGATATGCAAATCTGTTTCCTTCTAGAACCGAGTTCAATATCTTCCATTTATTTAAACAGATTTTATAAAACTTGTTCACAAAATCAGTTTCCTTTAATTGCTATCCTTAATGTCACCCAGTTGTTCACTTCTTCCATTCTTGCTTCAGCTCCTCGTTGTTTACTTGCTAGACGAACTAATATTATTACCAACAAATTAAGATATAATAAAATGTGTAGACCATATTCTGCCTTATACGAAAAATTGTTCGGAACGAATTTCAAACTTAAATTACCTCTGCCGTAATGCGTGATAGCCAAATTAATCATTATCTACTACAAGTAAAACACAACACTTGACAAAATCACTATCAAACACCCCTTTTATCTCCATGAGCTTTCACACGAGGTATTAGCTTCGATTCCCACTACACCATTCAACGCAAGTAGCGACAACGGAATGTTGTCGCTTAAAGTGCCAATGTTGTCGCTATAAGTATATTCGCGACAACATGTTGTCACAAAAAGCGTCGTCGTTATAACCACGTCGCTATAAGTTATTGTGACAACATTTTTTACCTATTGCGACAACAGGTTTGACCAAAAGTTTGACTTGTTGACTCAAGTCTTTTTTGTGACAACACTTGTAGCGACAACATGTTGCCGCTAAAAGTTTGACTTCTCATTGACCAAGTGTTTTTGCAACAACTTTTTAGTGACAAGTTGTCACTAAAAGCTTGACTTTCATTGACCAAGTTTTTTGCGACAACTTTTTAGTGACAACATATAGCCACTAAAGGGTTTGACTTATTTTGACCAAACCTATAGCGACAACAAGTTGTCATGAAAAAAAATGCGAATATTACTAATAGCGACAACATGTTGCGCTAAAAGCGGCATCTGCTACAAAACAACTAGGCTGTTTTGTCGCGTTTTCCCAGGTTTTCCGACCCTGTTTTCCAGATTTTTCCGCAACCAAATTTTCTAGAATTTCAAATCAACACAATCAATAACTAAAGCAAACTGCATTCCATAAAGTGTTCAAAGACTACATGGTTTAACGACTTAGTTCGACGACATAAATGTAAATTGTTCAACATCATAAATTAAAATTGTCCAAAATGACATAAATGTAAATTGTTCAACAACATAAATTGTTGATTTGCTCATTTGCGGACTCATCTGCATCCTCTTCTTCATCAACATCCATAAACAATGAGGAGTCAAGCTCAGGGGGTGGTGTAACACCCCCATTTTTAAAATATTTGCAGCGGAATAAAGATTGGGTGTTACTTCATAGCTCACAGTTTTTCAGCAGAAAATGATTATCAATTTATTCATTTTAAAATATTTATCATTCGAATATCAGAGTTTGCAAAATGAGGTCCCAGTGGTTTCAAAGTTTGTTAAATAAGTTTTCGAATGATAGTAAAATTTATAGCCTTTGTAAGAATTCGTGCTCCTCCGTACCATCCTTACTCATTATGGACCTGAGATAAACACATGCTAAAAGTGTCAACACAAAGGTTGGTGAGTTCATAGAGTTTTATGGAAAACCATTTATTTTGATAGATTTCAGGAATATTTGGGAATAATAAATACAAACAGTAATGGAACAAGTATTGAGTAATGTTGACTATAATCACAGATAAAATCATATAAATATTCAATCAAATTCAAATAAGGGATTAATAATCCTAACATGAGCTGGAAACTCATGATACTAATTTAATCAGATATACAATTCAAGTATGGTCAAATTCCTATACAGCTGTATCTAAATATATGTTGAAAACATACATTTCCTTATAGATATTGCCTCAAGCCTCATAACACACAAGGTTAACCAAAAGAGGTGTTTTATCAAGTCAATGATAAATTTTGCCCTCTTATAATAGGTGATTTGCCAATTCCTATTTGTCTACGAATATAGTGTATCACGACTAATACGACTAACCATTTGCAAATGACATTCCGTCAAGTATTAGTGGGACAGGAGGTCAATCCTTAACAGGTTTCGAAACTGTTCACTATATTCGCGCTCACATAACAGTGATTAATGGCTCATGATTGAGGGACTTTATGGCGATAAGGTAACTTAGGCAATATCAAGGTAATAATGGGGTCATTCAGGATAGCATCATATAATCAAGTATCATACCACAGTAATCAATTTGGGAATATCATCGTCTGAGTATCAGTAATTCAGTTTAAGTATTTCGCCAGTAACATATGTATATCACATACCACAATAATCGAATTGAAAACATTATCATATGAGTATCAGTATTTCAGTCAAATAATTCATCAGTAAAATATATGTATCACATACCACAATAATCAAATTGGAAACATTATCATATGAGTATCAGTATTTCAATTAAGTATTTCGTCAAGTATTGTATATATCACATCTTAAATCACAAACCATATTAAATAAATATCAATTAGGAAATTGATTTGAATCATGTATTTTATTCATATACTTATAAGTTTATTAAAGTATATGTAAGCATGTATCTCCCCCAATGAGTTAAAAACAAGTATTGGAAATGGGGGTATGACTCACATGGATTGATACGAAAATGATGAAAAGTAAAGTAGGATGAGATTTATGGGAACGATTATGGAAACGTCTTTGATACGGAACCTGATAAATAAATTTATCTGAGAATTTGACCGAATACTATTTGGTAAATATGAACGAATAACGAAGAATATTTATTCGTTATGACGAATAGATGATGTGCAGTGTAATTATTATGCCATGCATGATATGATAAAATGCTTTATTTAAATTATCCATCGAAGTTTTACCTTTTTAAATCGTAAGTAAAAATATTAACTTTTGAAATATCGTTATATATATTATTAACGTTACGTTAACTATTATATATATATATATATATATATATATATATATATATATATATATATATATATATATATATATATATATATATATATATATATATATAAACGAAAGTTTAAATGCAATACGGAATAAATTTACGAAAATAGAAAATAAATAAGAATGTCAAATAGATTATGTTTAGTCCTTGTCCTTTTCCCATTTTTACACTTTTTATACTAATGGCGTTAACGTTACACCGTTAGTCCTTTTCGTATCAAAATTTTCAATTATAGTCCACTACTTGTCCAAAATAACATTCTAAGCTTGGAATATTAAATAAAAAGTGGGAAAAATTATAGAAAAATTTCCGTAGCTTATTTAAGTTTATTAAAGCTTATTTCAACTGCTTATTTGATAAAAGATCTTATTTTCCAGCTTATGGGCCTTAACGAGCCAAACCAAAAGCCCATTTAGAAAATTTGGAGGCGAGGGCATGTAAATTGTTTTGGGCCTTAACTTGGGCTACTTTTGTGATTCCAAAAATGTTTCATATGGGCCCAGTGGGCTTATGGTTCGTTATTTCTTATTGGGCTTTAAATAAGCCCAATCGACATATTTAAGTTTTTAAATAAAGTTTGAATTTGAAAATCTTGTTAAATGTCGATTCAAAATGGACTAATTTAAGTGTCGAAACGTAAGTATTTTTACAAGTTATATAAATGAAAGTGATAGTTTTCTAGGTGGTCTATTGAGTCGTGTAAAAATATTGGGCGCTCGTTAAATAATATTTCAATTTATACGTGTGTTTCTTGGGCTACATGGAACGTTTATATATATGAGATAGTTAAAAATATTTCTAAGTGTTTATGTGAATTTTCATGCGATTTTGTATGGTTCGAAAATGATTTGATTGATGCATGTAAAGTGAAAATAAACGTGAAGTATGTGTGCTTCGTGACTCCTAGGCCTTCTGTAACACCTAAAATTTGAAAGCAAGTGAAATGACCAAAATGCCCTTACTTAATTAAAATTTGATTAGAAGCTTATTAAAGTATCAAATAAATCCCAAACTCCTAACAATGCATAAGTTATAATACCAAATATTTTTAACAATTACATTTAACATTTATACAAGTTGAAAAATTACCAAATTACCCCTAAAGGGCCGAATGTCATATTAATGATATTATTTTGATTTAAAAATGGTTTAAATCTTTTAAATATGGAAGATAATCACAAATTTTGTTCCTCAATCAATATGGCCGAAATTTTGGCTCAAACCCTCCCCTAGGATCGGCTCCCATCATTAAAAAGTCAATCCATGCACTCCTTCTCCAAAAACCCTAGCCGATCCAAGAAAACACACACAAAACAATTCCCTTAGCCTCCATTCGACCACCCCATAATTCCTAAGAAATTTTCTGTGATCTATCATCATCCTAAGAAGCCAAGAAAAATACCCTTTTGAATTTTTGAAGCTTGGTTCGATCGTGGCACAATTTTCCTTTTGTCGAGCCCTATAAACAAGGTAAATTCGTTTTGATTCATTCGACCTCCACAAAAATTATTTCTTATTTTTCTGGTGATTCATACATCATATACAACCCACGAAAATTGGTTTCAAGGTTTCTAGGCCTTTGGTGAAGTCGTGACGATTTTTGGAGTGTTTTGGCCAATCGAGTATACATCTGATCGAACTGCTGTTTCCACACGTTCCAGAATTGATTTGGTATTTTTCTCAGACCCTTTATACCTTATAAACATCAAATAAATTGTTGGATTCGACCCATGCATGCTCGACATCCCTTTCGTGATTTAAAACCCTAAAAACGAGTGTAATTGTGTAATATACCTTCCGATCCATAACAATTCCTAATAAAATTTATTTACACTTGTTATAATGTAATATGATCTGGAAAATTATTGGAAGAATTATCATGGCTTAAATCATGTGTTTCGAAATTATTCTTGTTTGTGTAAATCGTATATAAAAGAAAAAGAAAGAAATAATTCGAGGGCCTAGGGTTTTGGTTTAGGGCTGGAAATGGTGTTAATTAATGATATTAATGATGATGTGATGATTGAGAATTGATTAGAAGGATTAGGGTTTCTAAAATCTATGTTTTTGGTTTATACGATTTGATATAAAGGTTTTGGGTGAGTTTTGTAACTTTTAAAACTAAAGGGTTATTTTTGAAACTTATTCTGGGCTGTATACTGTTCGAATAAAATATATAATGAGGGTGCTAAGTGTAAGTTTTGCAATTAAATGGATTAAAATGTATTTTAAACCTAATTAGGGTTGTTTTGGAAATAATTAAAAGAGAGGGACTAAACGTGTAATTTTCAGAAACTTGGAGCTGTTTTGAGTAATTTAATATATTCAGGGGGCTATGTGTCATTTTGATAACTTAAGGACATAATATGTAATTATTGATAATTAAAAGTTGAAATTGTAAATTAAAGGGTTAAATATGTAACTTTAATAACTTGAGGGACTTAATGTGTAAATTATGAATACTTGAGTATCCATTCGTATAATATGATAAAATAAGTGCTCATTATGTAAAATGGATAAGTTAAGGGTTTAATGTGTAACTTTGAATACAAAAAGGTTTAAAGTGTAATTTTGGAAAGTAAAGGGTTAAAATGTAAAGTTATGAAACCCTAAGGACCAAATGTGTAAATATGTTAAAAGATACTTTGATTCCATTAATAATGATTCAACTTTCTAATTATGGAAACTTTCTAAAAGTGGAAACTTACTATTTATGGAAACCTGTTAAAAGTGGAAAGTCACTTTAAATGGAAAGTTACTAAAACTGGAAAGCCGACTAAAATGAGAAATCTGAATTGAATAAGTTATTAACAACAAGCCGACAATTAATTTGTGTAGATTCGCTGAAGAAGGAGTTTTGTTTCCGACCTTTATGTTTTCTGTCATGTTTGCACTTGCGGTTTAAGGTACAGATATTCTGACCTTTCTCAAAAGGTTTCTCATGATCTCTTTCATATTCTGATCCGTTAGTTCCCGAATTGATGCCATTGCTATGATCCCCTTTACTTGAACTTTCTCTGTTGATCCCACTTGATATGACCTCCGTTATGAAACCATGCTATGAAAACCTTTTAATTATGCCATGGAAATGTTTTGAGAAGAACCGATTTGAAAAGATGTTTATAAATGATGCTAAATTTCTTTTTAAAAGAAAGGTTATTTAACTTTCATGAACCCTATATTTTGAAAGACCATTTTTATGAAAACTGTTTTAAAAGATTATTTAAATTGGACTTTTAATAGAAACTTTTGCAACGGACTTTTGAACTGAACCATGAAATGGATTTTTGAATATGAACCTTGACCTGATAAACTCTGATTGGACCTTGAATACTATTTCTGATATGAACCCTTTGTTATGAACTGCTATAATGAACCTTTGATATGATTCTGAGATACACCTTTGCTATATGACCTTTTGTATGATATGAGACCTGACTCTTAGTTGATACCCGAGCCATTTCTGTTTTCCCTACCTATGGAGGTACCATAGGCGTGTCTGTGATGCACCACTGGCATGACTAGTGTGTGGCCCTAGTGATTTGGCTACACCGTCCCCTTTCTGTTATATGATATGCGCGCTTTATGATATGATTTGTTTTGGCCACTATGATTTCTGCGGGGGCGTATGGATGCATCCTAGATCTGTTCTGTTTAGTGGATTTAACTATGATTATGATTATGATATATGTCTGGTGACTGGTACTGTGTGCTATACATGCCTTTCACAATTTCTGGGAGTTCGCTACTCCACCTATTTGAAGAATGAGGACACCCCTCATATTATCTGATTATCTGAGAGGACTCCCCTCTATATGATTATGAAGAATTATGGTATTGACGGCTTATATGATATGATATGTTTCTGGGCTCGTGGTAGATGACTATCCTTTCTTCTTTCTATTCTATTACTCTTTTATCTATTCCTTATTCTATTTCCCCAATGCACTATATTTCAGTTCTGTTTCATTATCATTGCTTTGTATATGTATCTGTTCACTGGGCTTTTTAAGCTCAGCCGCATTTCCTTTTCCTGCGGCAGGTTTTAGTAGGAAGCTGGGTTATGGGAAGAGAGTGTGACTGGACTTAGAAGACTATGCTTTGGACTAGAGACGATTAGATGAAGTTTCACTTTATTAGACATAGTATTTATTGTTTTGTAACCTTGTAGTTTCAGATTTTCATTTGTAACCCTGAATTTCGTTGTATGTATGAATCATATGCTTGTGTTTGTTCTGATATGTCACTGTAATGTAATACTTCTACCCTTATCGGGTTGGGGTGTTACAATTATGGTATCAGAGCCCAGGTTGCGATTCGTAATACATTTACCCTTGACCTGTGAAGTTTGGACCCCTAAGTTTCCACTGTAGGCGCTCATAAGACAACCTTTGAAACTTTACATTAGGATTCCCCATAGGAACCTAAGTTATTACCAGTGAGGAATGGGTAGACTAAGACATTTATGTAAGTATCATTTGTTTCCGCATCACTCTGATCATGCCTTTGCTTTTGGATAAGCCTTATAAGGACCCTTATTTCAGAAGTTAGAAGTTTTGCAACTTAAGCTTAGTAACCAAGTAAGTTTGGAATACCTCGGAAAGCTACCTGGATACCATACACATTTAAGTTTCATTTCAGATTTTGATCTCCGCCTCCGATTTGTTTGATAAGCTGTTTGACACCTTTTCGACCACATCGTAGGTCATTCAACCACAATGTGTTCGACACATTCTGTAAATTCATTACTTATGCTGGGTATGAATGTATCATCCGATACTACTTAACTCTATATGATCCATTATTACTCCTATGAGAATTTTGGTAATTATGAACCACGAATATGAGAAGTTTTGTTTCCTCTCTTTGAATGATGAACCTTGTTCTGCCAACCGTTTCCTTTGGAAGGGTATGATGTAAATACTATCTCTATATGGATTTGTTAACTAAGCATGATGATGCTGATAACTGAGATTCTGTA
Organism: Artemisia argyi; assembly: GCA_030686995.1. NCBI lineage: Eukaryota > Viridiplantae > Streptophyta > Magnoliopsida > Asterales > Asteraceae > Artemisia > Artemisia argyi. The sequence goes on along the minus strand of CM060692.1, from coordinate 60,836,193 downwards.
CCTCTCACAATTGACGATTATACGATATTCGTATTACCAATGATACACATCCTACCTGCTACTTATGCTAAGAAGCTAAACGAAATTCCCACACATTGAACTGTTCGTTTATCCATCCCAACATTTTTGTTAAACCATGTACTTGACTCTGATATATGAACTATCTGTATGATTTGACGACTGTATTCACTCTATGAATCCTTTGACTTTGAGATGTCTGATTGTACGGTCTTTTGGACTGAATGGCTATTCGTGAAGATACCATAGACTACCATATCTGAAATGTGACCTTAAAAATCTGCTTCACCCTACTCCATTATGATGACTCTCTACATCTGCTAAAAATTTCTGTCACTATGGAAACACCTACCCCAAACTCATGTGATTACCAAGTTGTCCTGAAAACCATTATTATCAACCCTTGGAAAGTTCTGCTATTGGGAAATATTTTGTCATACGAAGATTTTCCGGTATTCTCTGATGAACCTTTTTGGTACTCCTTCCTGCTTAGGAAGTGGAGTGGGCATTGAACTGATCTCAGTTGCAGAAACCATGGTGCTATAGAAGTTGAGTGTTTGAAGAAGCCGATGGAATATGATTTTTGTTAACCTTGGTGATTCTCTTTAGATGCTCTTGTTTGTTTATGAAGAAGAACAAGAGAAGTATGTGATGACGTATCGACTATCGTGAACTTAAACGTACCACCATCAGCAATCATTATCTGTTTCCGCGTATCAATGATTAATTTGTTTTTCCTTTGAACCCCGCATTTGATTGCATCATTTTAGATTTGAAGGACTGAAGAAGCAACCACAAAAACTTCTAAGAAGGGGGTTAACTAACCAAGAGTAACCTTTGGGAAGTATTTCAGTTCCTGAAGAATAAAGAAGGCGATGTGAAAATTCCCTGAGATGATTTCTGAAGTTGCCTTTGCACTCGTTATAACATTTATGAACTTGAATGATGCCAATGGTGTTGGCTAGAATAATCATGTTTTTCGCGTGTTTTGGACAAATTGTCATAGTATGACATTGTGTTGTGTTCTAAAACGAAAGAAGAACATAGAGATTATTGGTGAGACGACCCTTTGTTCTGGAAGAAAATTTTGATTGACGTTCAGAAAGCATAATAGACAACACTACCCTGTATAATGTAAAGACAGAGCTTTCACAAGAAGGACCAAGATCGAAGATCGTTATCGGAGTTAGAAACTTGGTGGAAGAGTCGTAGAAGATGGTTGCGACAAGCATTACCATGGAAGAAGCATACAAGAAGAAGTGAGGAACTAGGATAGTGCTCAATCATGCATCACGCAACACGTGAAGATTTCAGTTTGGGCATCAAGACAACCAGACCAAAGAAGACGAACCATTCAACACACAACCTGGAGTCGACAACAACATCATGTACCTTAAAACCTGGAGCTATGTTAGAAGACCTGTCGAAGAAACGCAGTCTTGTTTCTCTATTCATTTTAGTTGTACTAAGATGAATTGGGAGCAGAAGCAGACCTGCGGATGGAGGGATGCACAGTGATCGTGTCAGAGGCGGCCGTTACGATGCCACACTACCAAGAGGAGCTGCTGAAGACCGGAGGAACCAGACTCGAATTTTAAGTTCTCTTAATCATGAGGTAAGACGGACAAGAATAAACCGACTACTCCAACTTGGAAGAAATTTTGAAATTTGTAAATGAGTGGACGGATTTGAAAGCGGACATTGTGTTTAGACGAGATGATGCTGTAAAGAATTGACGTTACTGATGACGTACCTTAATTTTGAATGACATTCTCGGATCTCCGTTACTCTTCGAGTAATTTCGTTCTCTTAGTTATGTTGTTTGATTTTGGTGACCTCTGAGACTATAGGTGGACTAGGTGGATTTAAATAAGTTTGAGTGTTCACGACTTGAGATAAAGTATGATCATCATGAGGGCATATGTATATGATGCCAGTATTATGACGCCTGGCCAACGTGATAATACTTACATCATATAACGTGCACTTATGGTGGGCATATGATATTTTAAGAAGTGCCTTAGAAGCTTTAGAATTCTGGCATCTGATCAAGATCATCTGAGTTTAGTGAGACTTTAGGTTCATTCTACCTATACGTTTGATATGCTGTCCTTGTTATACGATTCGATACGTTTGGACTCTCGACACGTGTTTTGCTGATCTTTGCAACTTCTGATAAGGATCTTAGGTTCCATTATGAAATTCTGCCGTTGATGATATCTAATGATATGCTTTCTGTCCGTATACGATTCGCATTCGTGAAGTTGTTCATTATGATCTGCTATGAGTAAAATATGTGATTGTGGACTTTGAGGAAATGAGACCTGTTTGTTTATGAGAATACCTTTGGAAGGTCATCTAAAAGCCGAGACTATCTGAGAAGCTGAAGAGTTAAACCGTATATCACCCCATGTTTGCTACAATTCAATGTATTCTCATCTGATTCGCCTAATCAATTCGATGAAAATCCTATGTATTTCTATACCTCTTCCTGGAGAATTCGATTATCATCCGTTATGTTTGGTACATTATCCTTTTGATTCAAATTCAATATGATATGCCCTTCTGAGAAATCTGGAACTGTTTTTGACAATAATTACGAGTCATGAGAAACCAGTTGGTCTGAATATCTTTTGGAAGAACCTCCCCGGACGTGAGGATGTTTGTGATGACCTTTTGCGATTTACTACGACTTCGTTTAACTTTGCGACTTCAAATTTCGAGGACGAAATTTTTCTTTTTAGAGGGGAAGAAGTTGTAACACCTAAAATTTGAAAGCAAGTGAAATGACCAAAATGCCCTTACTTAATTAAAATTTGATTAGAAGCTTATTAAAGTATCAAATAAATCCCAAACTCCTAACAATGCATAAGTTATAATACCAAATATTTTTAACAATTACATTTAACATTTATACAAGTTGCAAAATTACCAAATTACCCCTAAAGGGCCGAATGTCATATTAATGATATTATTTTGATTTAAAAATGGTTTAAATCTTTTAAATATGGAAGATAATCACAAATTTTGCTCCTCAATCAATATGGCCGAAATTTTGGCTCAAACCCTCCCCTAGGATCGGCTCCCATCATTAAAAAGTCAATCCATGCACTCCTTCTCCAAAAACCCTAGCCGATCCAAGAAAACACACACAAAACAATTCCCTTAGCCTCCATTCGACCACCCCATAATTCCTAAGCAATTTTTTGTGATCTATCATCATCCTAAGAAGCCAAAAAAAATACCCTTTTGAATTTTTGAAGCTTGGTTCGATCGTGGCACAATTTTCCTTTTGTCGAGCCCTATAAACAAGGTAAATTCGTTTTGATTCATTCGACCTCCACAAAAATTATTTCTTATTTTTATGGTGATTCTTACATCATATAAAACCCACGAAAATTGGTTTCAAGGTTTCTAGGCCTTTGGTGAAGTCGTGACGATTTTTGGAGTGTTTTGGCCAATCGAGTATACATCTGATCGAACTGCTGTTTCCACACGTTCCAGAATTGATTTGGTATTTTTCTCAGACCCTTTATACCTTATAAACATCAAATAAATTGTTGGATTCGACCCATGCATGCTTGACATCCCTTTCGTGATTTAAAACCCTAAAAACGAGTGTAATTGTGTAATATACCTTCCGATCCATAATAATTCCTAATAAAATTATTGGAAGAATTATCATGGCTTAAATCATGTGTTTCGAAATTATTCTTGTTTGTGTAAATCGTATATAAAAGAAAAAGAAAGAAATAATTTGAGGGCCTAGGGTTTTGGTTTAGGGCTGGAAATGGTGTTAATTAATGATATTAATGATGATGTGATGATTGAGAATTGATTAGAAGGATTAGGGTTTCTAAAATCTATGTTTTTGGTTTATACGATTTGATATAAAGGTTTTGGGTGAGTTTTGTAACTTTTAAAACTAAAGGGTTATTTTTGAAACTTATTCTGGGCTGTATACTGTTCGAATAAAATATATAATGAGGGTGCTAAGTGTAAGTTTTGCAATTAAATGGATTAAAATGTATTTTAAACCTAATTAGGGTTGTTTTGGAAATAATTAAAAGAGAGGGACTAAACGTGTAATTTTCAGAAACTTGGAGCTGTTTTGAGTAATTTAATATATTCAGGGGGCTATGTGTCATTTTGATAACTTAAGGACATAATATGTAATTATTGATAATTAAAAGTTGAAATTGTAAATTAAAGGGTTAAATATGTAACTTTAATAACTTGAGGGACTTAATGTGTAAATTATGAATACTTGAGTATCCATTCGTATAATATGATAAAATAAGTGCTCATTATGTAAAATGGATAAGTTAAGGGTTTAATGTGTAACTTTGAATACAAAAAGGTTTAAAGTGTAATTTTGGAAAGTAAAGGGTTAAAATGTAAAGTTATGAAACCCTAAGGACCAAATGTGTAAATATGTTAAAAGATACTTTGATTCCATTAATAATGATTCAACTTTCTAATTATGGAAACTTTCTAAAAGTGGAAACTTACTATTTATGGAAACCTGTTAAAAGTGGAAAGTCACTTTAAATGGAAAGTTACTAAAACTGGAAAGCCGACTAAAATGAGAAATCTGAATTGAATAAGTTATTAACAACAAGCCGACAATTAATTTGTGTAGATTCGCTGAAGAAGGAGTTTTGTTTCCGACCTTTATGTTTTCTGTCATGTTTGCACTTGCGGTTTAAGGTACAGATATTCTGACCTTTCTCAAAAGGTTTCTCATGATCTCTTTCATATTCTGATCCGTTAGTTCCCGAATTGATGCCATTGCTATGATCCCCTTTACTTGAACTTTCTCTGTTGATCCCACTTGATATGACCTCCGTTATGAAACCATGCTATGAAAACCTTTTAATTATGCCATGGAAATGTTTTGAGAAGAACCGATTTGAAAAGATGTTTATAAATGATGCTAAATTTCTTTTTAAAAGAAAGGTTATTTAACTTTCATGAACCCTATATTTTGAAAGACCATTTTTATGAAAACTGTTTTAAAAGATTATTTAAATTGGACTTTTAATAGAAACTTTTGCAACGGACTTTTGAACTGAACCATGAAATGGATTTTTGAATATGAACCTTGACCTGATAAACTCTGATTGGACCTTGAATACTATTTCTGATATGAACCCTTTGTTATGAACTGCTATAATGAACCTTTGATATGATTCTGAGATACACCTTTGCTATATGACCTTTTGTATGATATGAGACCTGACTCTTAGTTGATACCCGAGCCATTTCTGTTTTCCCTACCTATGGAGGTACCATAGGCGTGTCTGTGATGCACCACTGGCATGACTAGTGTGTGGCCCTAGTGATTTGGCTACACCGTCCCCTTTCTGTTATATGATATGCGCGCTTTATGATATGATTTGTTTTGGCCACTATGATTTCTGCGGGGGCGTATGGATGCATCCTAGATCTGTTCTATTTAGTGGATTTAACTATGATTATGATTATGATATATGTCTGGTGACTGGTACTGTGTGCTATACATGCCTTTCACAATTTCTGGGAGTTCGCTACTCCACCTATTTGAAGAATGAGGACACCCCTCATATTATCTGATTATCTGAGAGGACTCCCCTCTATATGATTATGAAGAATTATGGTATTGACGGCTTATATGATATGATATGTTTCTGGGCTCGTGGTAGATGACTATCCTTTCTTCTTTCTATTCTATTACTCTTTTATCTATTCCTTATTCTATTTCCCCAATGCACTATATTTCAGTTCTGTTTCATTATCATTGCTTTGTATATGTATCTGTTCACTGGGCTTTTTAAGCTCAGCCGCATTTCCTTTTCCCGCGGCAGGTTTTAGTAGGAAGCTGGGTTATGGGAAGAGAGTGTGACTGGACTTAGAAGACTATGCTTTGGACTAGAGACGATTAGATGAAGTTTCACTTTATTAGACATAGTATTTATTGTTTTGTAACCTTGTAGTTTCAGATTTTCATTTGTAACCCTGAATTTCGTTGTATGTATGAATCATATGCTTGTGTTTGTTCTGATATGTCACTGTAATGTAATACTTCTACCCTTATCGGGTTGGGGTGTTACACCTTCCAAGATAGAGGCTAGCCACGTTTGTGTACTACATACGAATATATATACGAAATGAATATGCATGCTTCGTTATTAACTTACATGGGTTTGTATAAGTTACGTGGTGATGTTTTTAAGTTCTTGAGTTTATTTTATATTTACACAACTGGTTATCTCAATAAATTTCATACGTATACATGTTTTGTGATACGTACGTTTGAACAAATACACGAAAAACATGCATGGTTAAATTGTAGTCGTGTACATAAAATGAAAGTAAGTTTGTGAGACTTACAAAAATAACGAGAATGAATAGGGATCGAAGGACATAAGCAGAAACAAGAAACTTGCTCAAAATACCACCCGTATCAACCAAAATGTCTTGTTCGACTTGGAGATCCTTAACTCGATTTCTTTTGATCTTCTGGACTTCAAAAGCTCCTCGTATCAATGTAAAAAGACTTGTGTTTGTTTGAGGGTATCTAAATAATGAAAATGAATTGAGAGAATATGGAAAGGAGATGGAGACGAGATGTGAAATGTGAGGATATGTTATACGTATAAGTTTACATGGACTTTCTTCCTTCTCAACTTGTTCTACTATTTAAATGTCAGTGAATGTTGGGATATTATTGTTAAAATAACTTTAAGAAGGTGTGAACGTGAGAAGAAACCAAATGGGATTTGAGTTGTTTTCATATATGTCGACTACTATTGTTTTTGGTACACGAATTGGTTTTTGGCATAGAACTTGGTTACAAACTGGGATGACTCGACTTTTATCATGAAATATGAATTGAAATGTCATTTGGAAATTATAGAAACAAACCGGGATTAAAATGGTTGAGTTTGGAATTTTTATATGTGTCGAATGGGTTGAATTTTGGCCAAACACTTTGCCTCTATTAAACATATCAAACATTCGTCTTAGAAGCTAAAATTTGGCGTCCTAATTCTTTGGTGGGTAGACAATTAGGAGGTATAAAAATATGGATACGTTATGTTTAGAAATCGAAAAATACAAAGGTGTTTTGGAGGGGATCTGCTCGACTGGAAATGAAAATAAAAGGGATGTTGGGCCCTTGGTGTTGGGCTGGTGAATAGTGACGAGAATAAGGAGTTGGGCTGGAATTTTATTAAGGGTCCATTTGGTTATATTTAGTTTTAATTAAGATTAGTAAACTTTTAATATTTTGTTAAACGTGTCGAGAACTTGTTTCGTCGTTTGGTGAATTGATACGTGGGAATCGCACCAGGCTTTACCTCTCAAGGGATCTTGAGAAGCTTACAACCCCCACCAGGCAGTGTACCTGATCGTTGTAGTATAGTATAGTGACAAGTACCGGGGGATTGATCGTTCAGCTAGGAATAGTGTCGCTAGGATTAGAAAACCTAAATACTAGTTCTAAAGATGAGAGATGATTATTTTTATATTTTTTATATTTTTTAGAAGGCAAGTAAAAATCTCGGGTTTGAAGGATTTGGGCGGAATTAGTTGCTAGTCAAGTAACCCAATACTAAAGATGCAATCAAAATAAAATACTAAAAATGAAAATAAACTAGATTAACTAAGGTTGTGAGCAATAAGTGGAGAAAATGTGTTTACTTAGATTACACTACTCCCTAGATGTCTTTTACACGTTAATTACTTGTTATAGTTGCGTGGATGACGGATTGTATTCCTTAATACCATTCATGGGGTGGCGCACTTAATTCCCCAATCCTATGAGTGCCTACTTCACTCCTATGTCGAGCAATAAAACCTAGTGCACGTCAGTTCATGTTTCCTAAGACGTTCAAGCATGTTACCAATTGGAGATCTGCCAGTTTTCTTAAGCCTAACATCGAAATCATTCATCCAATACAACCATAAACAAGTAATCAACACATAATTAACATCTAGGTTTCATTAGATCCAAGCAAACACAAGATAGATCTAGCCTAGCATGGTAGAATTAAGACAAGAACAAGATATAGACAACCAACACATAGACATATTGATTGAATTAAAAGAATACTTATCTCAATTACACATGAAAGGGATCAAGAGCTGAGAACCCTTGAAAAACCTGTAAAATTCGTGCTAAGTTCGTACTTAGGGTTTCTCCAAAACTTCTCTCTTTTAATGTGAAAATTAGAAAACTATATATAGGAAATAGGGTCTGACGGCGTCAAGAACAAATTTGTGACGCCGTCATCTTGCCGCCAAAATACTTCTCGGACTCCCTTGATCTACTTTTGACGCCGTCATGTGTTATGTGTTTCCAGGCCGTCATGCATTTTACTCTTGATGCCCTACCTTGTGACGCCGTCAATTCTGTACTGGGTCGTCATGGAAATTACTCTTGACGCCGTCAGAAATTCCTTCTTGACGCCGTCACCTACTGTTCCCAGCAAGGAAAATTAAGACTTTGGCGTTTTCTTCACTTTTATGCTCCAAAAACGTCCGAATTGCTTCCTTTTCCAGATTTCACTCCCAATGTGCCTAAAATCACAAAAGGAACGATTTAGGGCAATATTTGATCAAATAAATTCAATTTCGGGCTTAAATGACCCCCTAAAAGTGGTTCATTTTTCGCCTCATCATATACCATTACACTTGAGATTTGCTTGTCCTCAAGCAAATGCGCTTTTATTCTACTCAAAATACAAGTTAGGGGTCATTTAACATTAATATAAAAGTAATTATAACAAATAATCGTTCCATTAAAGACCAAAGACAAGCACGGAGGTCATATACTAGCACCTCACAAATAGTGTTTAGATACTCACATCTCTCGGGTGTAATAAAGTAATATCACAATATGGAAACGGAAAATATCTCTCACTACCTGTCATAGCAAAATAGATTACCATAGGCTTGGGAAAGGATCAAACCTCCACCACATGGCGTAAGCACCTAGGATAAACTATCAAAGAGGTCTTTTAAAGGGTTGTAACGTTAGGTGTAGGGATATGAAATACACGGTTTTGTTGGATAAAGGAAGTTTTACTGGTGGCGAGCTAACAATCTTGGTTAATTACATGTACAATATGGCGTTGCTAAGCCAAGACTAGACTCGACTTAAGCTAATAAATGAAAAATAACAAAAACATAAAATAAACATAAAATGAAAAGGGATGGTAGTCCGTATGTTTTTTCTCTTTTTCTTTTTCTATTTTCTTTTTCTTGATTTTCCGATTTTTTTTTTTTATTTATTTTTTATTTTTTTATTTTTTTGCATACACTCTTACCCTACCATCCAAAATAATACATCATAGGGGATGAACATTCCCCTTACACTTGAATCTTTACATACTTTACAATAACTAATCTAATCTAATGACTCGAATTAAGAAAATCAAAACACTTGGAGTACTTTTAAGATTAACGCACATACGGGGGTAATATATAATGTTCTTCCCCATTACTCTATAAAATAGTACTTTACCCATTAGTCCCAATCGTCCCAAAACAATATGTACAAGGATATTACTCGACTTAGCAACCATGTAATCAATTAGATAGTTAACTTAAGGTTTAACAAATAACAATAATACACTAAAAATGAGCGCATACACGGAAGGCTAAGGCGATTTGGGTGTACATTTAAGTGGGGTGTAATAAATTCTTCCTTTAAGTAAAATACTTAAGGTTAGAAACGAAAAGATAGGCTCGGAGGGGTGTACTAGGGGTTTCGTGTACTAAAAATGAGTACAACACTAAGGTGTGGGAAAAATTAGTTGACTTAACTAGCCAAGTAATATGACTTAAATGGTCAAGTAATCATAATACGGGTTTAACACAAGGGTGATCCTAATGCCTCTTATCATGTAGTAAATCCTACTACACGAATGTAGTCTCACTAGCGGTCTCGGGATGCATCACTAACGCAAGTTCTAGAATTTAAATGCTACCGGTACACTCATAAGCACTAATAATGAATGTTTTTCCTATCAAATCTAAAGGCGAACCTCACATATTTGGGTGGAAAATTTTTCTGAAAGTACGGTTATGTGCTAGTCATACAATCTCCTATCCATGAGACGCTTGCTATGGCTAAAGTTTCACTCCTAAATGTTGTAAAAAATTTTAAATTTGGCGCTAAAATTGCACTAACAAGTATTTCTCATAGTTTTATTACACATCTACCATTAAACAAAACAAACTCAAGCGAAAGTGTACATGTAAGGTATCATCATTTTACCCTCCCCTTACACTTAAGATGAACATTGTCCCCAATGTTCAAGTAAAGAATGTAAAAGTGAAAAAGTAAAAAGAATGAAATCAAATACTCCCCTGATTTGCTCGGTATGGATAATAAGGTGACCAGGTTAAATCTTCCTCCAAGAAAATGAACAATCAAAGCTTCCCTTCCAGAATATAAATCATCTTCTTGTCATACATAACCTGTAAATCCTGAGAAAATAGACAAGACAACCTCGCATAAAATCGGCGGCATCCTATATAAGTTACTAAATCCTAGAAAACAAAATAAGATATAATGCTTGTGGAATGAAGTTTGCAGATTTTCTGGAGATTATAAAACTTAATAATTCACAAAAACCATAAGACTCCGTTAGAAAAACAAAACCGGTAAAATTTCCAGATTTTTACACGTGACGCCGTCAGAAGTGACCTGCATAAATTCTTATGTTAAGTTTCCGGAAAATTTCTGGAAAATCTTGGTCCTACTTCCTGGAAAATCATGCAAAACTTCATTATGACTCGATACAAGCAGTTGACTCTAACAAATACGAATACACATGTTCATTTAATATTGTGGAGAATCATGATCGGTTTGTTTCTTAAAAACATATTTGGGGTTTCCCTTTACACTTATCTTTTGCAAAAATACTTTTAGGTGGAGTTAAGACTAGGCCAAAACAACAAAGTAAAGTATTTCCACTATTTAATTGAGAAACATGATCTACCAACAATAAAAATAAAGCATGCATACGGAAGCAAATAACAAACAAACAAAATAAAAATCACACAAAACATGAAGAATGTCACCACAAGCACATTCAATTATTTCAAGTAAACGTAAACATGAAAATAAAATTGTTCAAGGCCGACAGAGGCCGCATCCTAAGCTATTACAATACCAAATGTTTCAAATTACACAACCATCAATAAATTGTTCAGAAATAACAGACATTAAAAGAGATCAATGGGGAGGAGGACCGAAACGGTAGTCATAGCCAGGAGGGAGGTGTCCGGTGTACCCGTAGGGAGGGTAGTCAGCCTCACAGCCGGGGAATGGGTCAATCTACAGATGAGGCTCAAGCTGATCACGGGTGGAGAGGTGCTGCATCTGGCGGATGGTGTGATCATACATCCAATCAAAGCGCTGGTCAGTGGTTGTCCGCCATGCGTCCACCTGACCCATCCAGGCACCTTGGTATGCCTGCTAGTCTCCCCGACCCATGTGTCGGTAGTAGTCAGCTGTCCCCTCCTCATAACCCTGGAACTGATGCTGCTGGGGCCCCACCTCATCATCATCCTCACCCTCATCAGCAGGCCCCCTGCCTCATACCAGTTATAGGTCCCATTCCTCTGTAACATCACGATGTTCATCTGCCTGAGGGATTTAGCCCTCACTACCCTACAAGCCCCACAGTCGCTCAAGTATCCCATGATCGGAGGAGTAAGAAGATCATAGGAACGAGCCAACCGGGTCACGAACATCCCCCCATACACCTTATCGATATCCCTCTCACCCACACTGGTCCTCAAATAACTAGCTACCCAAAATGGGATGTTGCAGTAGACATCCGCTGAAAAGATGGTGTACAGGTAGAAAAGATCTGAAGCAGTGACACGGTGAGTGGTGCCATGACGTCCTGACAGGCTGTATGTGATGCATCTGTGTACTAACCTAACTATGGGGTCCCTGATGGATGCAGCCCCAGTAGTCGAGGTGTAAACCCCGTCCCCAATGGTCGGCCAAAAAGTGACACACCTCATATCACTCCTCTGAGTCTCCCCATTCAACAACCTCTGCATAAAACCTCCGTCAACCGCCTCCTCCCTAGTATACAACCCAATCCTCCAACCAAACTCAGTGACCGAGCATGACCGCACTTCCCCTTCTAGCCTAAAATAGATAGTGGTGCCCCCCATATCCGTCCTAGCCTCAGCCTGATCAAAATGGAAGGTCGCAAAGAACTCCCTCACCAACTCACTATACACCGTCTCCCTAATCCTAAACAACCTCTCCCATTGAGGACCCGCAAACCCATCAGTGTGGATCCTCTCCAAAAATGCAGCTTCCAACCCTTGGGACCTAAGAAACTCCCAATCAACCACAGCCCCAGCATCAATATGGTGGTTACAAAGTTCCGCATACTTGGTGGTGGCGCCAACAGTGTCAAACTCGCTCCAACTATGGAGCAATTCTCCATAGTTAACTCTTTGTGACCTAGAAGAGCTGCCACGATGTTGGCGAGATCGCTTGCTCATTTTCCTGGAAAAAGATAGAGTGAACGGAAACAATTAGGAGGAGAATTTTATTGATTTTTGCTGTCAGACACATCTGAAGCTGTCAGGAAGAAGGTCCTGACGCCGTCAGACCTAGCAGAATCCGAATCATGCAAATGCGAGGGAAAAAATCAATTTTCAAACTCTTAACCCATTACCCAAACGCTCCTTTAATCAGAAAACATGGGTGGGGGGTCAAAAAATCCGTGGCATGAAGGGCTTCTCCTAAACTAACGCATGATTCGAGTGGAGTAACATCATCAAAGGGTAACCCCATGTTTACAAATCACCAAATGGATGGTATTACGATTTGTCAATTATGGGTAAAAAATGGGGTTTCGGGCGAAAGGGGTTTTCAAAATTGATTGATCCTAAGGACAATTGATCAAAAAAGAGTGAAGAAAAATCACTTACCAAGTGAAGATCGGTTGCGGAAGACGTCGAATTGAAGGGTGGAGATTCGGAGTAGTAGTAGCACTTTGGGTGGGATTTGTGGGGTATGGATTGAAAGTGATTGGATTTGGGTTAATATTGCTGATTTAGCGAGGTGACGGCGTCAAGAGTTAATATCTGACGCCGTCAGATGCCCGTGTGAGGTGAGAAATGGAGTAATTCCACATTTAGTCCCTGCACTTTGTGTGAATAGCTAAACATAAGTAAAACCATGAGTAGCTATTCCGTTAGTGAAGTCCACCAGGGTCGAACGTTTCATTACAGTCACGGAAAGAGGTGAGGTTGTAAGAGGGATTGGGTGATATTTTAGCTAAGTTGTAACCTTCGCACGGGTCACCGGTGTGTACAAAGAGACGTTGTTCCATAGAGGGTTTCAAATCAGTGGTGTTTTTTAGGTACAACCTCTTCACACTGGGTTTAAAACCAAAAGAACGTCTCTTGCATAAGTTTGGGAGTGTGGTTCGCAAGCATCCAACGAAAATGTTATGGAATTGCGAATTCTTCTCTTTCTGGGGATGCTCACAAGAACGGGAGGTAGTTAACGGTGAAGCACTTGGGGAAAATCTCTCGCTATCCTCTTGGTCAAATGCCAAAGGAGTTGAAACCTCGAAGACTTTTTCGATTTTTCTAGGTACGGAATTTTCTTTGATCTTTTCTTTGACCCTTGATATGAATTGGTCTGCTAAATTCATAAAAGCTTTGTGAGTGCTTTCCATGCGTGCTTCTAGGTGCTGGATTTGTTTTTCCTGATTATCCATGAAGGTTACCTTTATCCCTTCGAATTCCTCTTGTCTTGAACGTTCAGGAAAATTGTGGTCGATAACCGCATTCCTACGTAAATTAGGATTCCACATGGTTTCAGCAGCAGGTTTCTCAATACTCATTAATTCTTTTACCTGCTTCTCGATGCTTCCTCATAATTGTTCTTGGGTGGCGTGTGCGTAGTCAAGTTTTCCCTTGCTTGGAAACATCGGGTCCTCCCATCCTTCTTCTTCGTGTTGTGCCAACCCCTCAAGAACTTTCCAGCACTCGTCAATGCTAAGTCTATTTAGCCTGCCCTTGGCTGCGTAATCAATGGCTCTCCATGTTTGATAGTCAACTTTATCGTAAAAGATTTGAATCTGGAGCCATGGTTCGATGCCATGATGAGGGACTTTTCGGAGCAGGTCTTTATATCGAGTCCATGCTTCATAAAAGGTTTCATTTTGACGTTGTTGGAACATCAAGATGTCATTTCTAAGCTTAGTAGTTCTTCCCGGTGGGAAAAATTGAGCAAGGAAACGAGTGGTGAGATCATCCCATGTGGTGATGGATCTCGCGGGTAAACGCTCAAGCCATTGACTCGCTTGATCCCGTAGAGAGAATTGGAATAGGCGTAATCGGGTTGTCTCTCTAGTTTCAACATCTAGATCTATGGAATCTACGATTTTTAGGAAGTCCTTAAGATGTTGGTTTGGATCTTCGGAACGAAGTCCATGGAATGCACATCCGCTTTGCACCAACCAGATGGTGTCGGATCGCAAGGGGGTCACATTAGCTCCGGTGAGCTCAATGGTGTTTCGGTAGCCTTGGTGGCTAGGTCGGGAATACTCTCCTAAGGTTCGGGGCCTAAGAGGTTCTAGCGGTGGGTTTTGTTGTGGTGGGATGACGGGTTCAAGGATGTTCCCATCGTCCATGATGTCGGGTGGTGAAGAGTTACGAACAAAAACACAAAGAAATAAGATAGACTAAAGAAAACCTAGAAATAAAAATAAAATCTTACTAGAAAGGAATCTAGCAAGTAGACCTAATAAAAAGATATTCTAACCTAGACAATAACTATTCCCCGGGCTGCGGCGCCAAAAACTTGATAGCGCCGCACTCTTTTGTGAAAGTTTAGGAATAAATGTAAAGATAGACAATTCCCCGGCAGCGGCGCCAAAAACTTGATACGTGGGAATCGCACCAGGCTTTACCAGTCAAGGGATCTTGAGAAGCTTACAACCCCCACCAGGCAGTGTACCTGATCGTTGTAGTATAGTATAGTGACAAGTACCGGGGGATTGATCGTTCAGCTAGGAATAGTGTCGCTAGGATTAGAAAACCTAAATACTAGTTCTAAAGATGAGAGATGATTATTTTTATATTTTTTAGAAAACAAGTAAAAATCTCGGGTTTGAAGGATTTGGGCGAAATTAGTTGCTAGTCAACTAACCCAATACTAAAGATGCAATCAAAATAAAATACTAAAAATGAAAATAAACTAAATTAACTAAGGTTGTGAGCAATAAGTGGAGAAAATGTGTTTACTTAGATTTCACTACTCCCTAGATATCTTTTACACGTTAATTACTTGTTATAGTTGCGTGGATGACGGATTGTATTCCTTAATACCATTCATGGGGTGGCGCACTTAATTCCCCAATCCTATGAGTGCCTACTTCACTCCTATGTCGAGCCGGCTAAGAAGCTCCTAACATGGGATCATTAGAATTTACTCATGCATTAAATACAACCAATAAAATCTAGTGCACGTCAGTTCATGTTTCCTAAGACGTTCAAGCATGTTACCAATTGGAGATCTGCCAGTTTTCTTAAGCCTAACATCGAAATCATTCATCCAATACAACCATAAACAAGTAATCAACACATAATTAACATCTAGGTTTCATTAGATCCAAGCAAACACAAGATAGATCTAGCCTAGCATGGTAGAATTAAGAGAAGAACAAGATATAGACAACCAACACATACACATATTGATTGAATTAAAAGAATACTTATCTCAATTACATATGAAAGGGATCAAGGGATGAGAACCCTTGAAAAACCTGTAAAATTCGTGCTAAGTTCGTACTTAGGGTTTCTCCAAAACTTCTCTCTTTTAATGTGAAAATTAGAAAACTATATATAGGAAATAGGGTCTGACGGCGTCAAGAACAAATTTGTGACGCCGTCATCTCGTCGCCAAAATACTTCTCGGACTGCCTTGATCTACTTTTGACGCCGTCATGTGTTATGTGTTTCCAGGCCGTCATGCATTTTACTCTTGACGCTATACCTTGTGACGCCGTCAATTCTGTACTGGGTCGTCATGGAAATTACTCTTGACGCCGTCAGAAATTCCTTCTTGACGCCGTCACCTACTGTTCCCAGCAAGGAAAATTAAGACTTTGGCGTTTTCTTCACTTTTATGCTCCAAAAACGTCCGAATTGCTTCCTTTTCTAGATTTCACTCCCAAAGTGCCTAAAATCACAAAAGGAACGAATTTAGGGCAATATTTGATCAAATAAATTCAATTCTGGGCTTAAATGACCCCCTAAAAGTGGTTCATTTTTCGCCTCATCATGAATTCTGTGATATCGTAATCGTGACCATTTAGTATAATAAGAAAATTTCAAATTTCCCCGTAAAAATGGTGATTAAAATAATGACAAAGATTATTTATATGATTAATCGAAGTTAATTATACGAATTTTTGCGAGGTTTTACAGGCGTGGCAAATCAATGACGTTACAGTCCGTTAATTGTTCTTGTAGGCTCATAACATGCTTTCGAGTATTTGTCACGTATCTCGCCAGAGCAGTTATTTGAGATTGAGTCATTTGTGGTGCGGGAGCAGGGTGGGAGCGTACAGAAGAAGACGATAAAGAACTACCCACCAACACCCTACCCCAACCAGGGTTAAACCCTCATTTAGTACCCAAGACTTGGCTACAATCTGCTCATCAGTGAGTTGCTCTTCTTGACCTTGTTGATCCTCTCTAATCTCTAGTATCCGATTATGCAAAGATACAAAACGAGTGAAATGGGTCAAAATGAGTCAAAATTGGTGATATGAATCAAATAAACGACAACGTTACTTCCAACATCAGTTCCAAAAAAACCTTCGAACATGTAAATGTTTAGCTATAGTAAAGCAAACATTGTCAAAACGTCCAGCATGTGGAAGTTTAGCAAGCACTAATGGAAATATCAAAAACAAAGTATCGCATTTTAAGATCCATCAGTAAGCATGTATGTAAGATCAACCATCTAAGCTCTGGTTAACTATCTTTATAGGTATCAAATGAGACTCAATTATCCTAGAACTAAACAAAAACAGTCCTCATACTGAATTGATGAGGCCTTGGTAACAATCCATTCAATAGGTCAATAGTAAGACAATATTTGACAGTTAACACGGTTCATTTTAGAGATATGTCAATTTTTTATTGTTCGGAATAGATGCGTTTATTATATACACGGAACGTCTATAAACTTTTGCTATCACATCTGCTTAAAAAAAAGGAAAAAAATAATAAATAAATAAATAAATAAAACATCCTGGAGCTTCAACGCCTCTAAGTCATTATGCATGACCATCAAAAACTCCAACTTACTCTCCAGGACCTTCAACATCGAGTCCTCGAAATGCAGAGTGCTCAAACTTCATCACATTGAATCACATGATAATGGTACTCGAGAAAATGGTAGAAATTTATAGGCATCCTCAGAACCACACATTTCAATCAGCTGCCCTATTTCAAGACCTTTATGATGACCTGGGCAATCTTAGTTTGGAGCAATTCGTATGCTCTAATGTTTAAACTTTTATCGATCTGTAATGTAATTTGTATGCTTTAATGTTTAAAATTTTATCGGTTTGTAATGTAATTCGTTTGATTTAACGTTTGAACTTGTATCGATTTGTAATGTAATTCGTATGCTTTAATGTTGGACGTTTATCGATTTGTAATGTCGTTGAAAAAGTCAAATTTGACGAAAATAGATACCCACGACATGTCGTCGGGATTTTAGTTAACAAAAAATTCAACGCTTGTTAGTCTCGGTCAAGTGATTTTTTGGCGTTTAGTGTTATTGACCGACGACAATGTGTCGTCGAGATTTCTCTCCTCGCCCGTTCTACCCTTTCTAGTAGTGTATATTAACTAAAAGTATTTAATTTTAATTATATATTAAATGAAAGTATTTAATTTTAATTATATATTAAATAAAATTATTTATACTATAATTAATTTAAATCATTTTAAATTATTTAAATTCAATTTAAATTATTTTAAATTATTTATAATTAATTTAAATTATTTTTCATTCAATTAAAACATTTTAAAGTTATTTATAATTAATTTAATTCATTTTTAAATTAATTTATAACATTTTAAAAGAATTTATAATAAATTCCAATCATTTTTAAATTATTTATAAATAACTAAAATCATATTTAATTAATTTATGACATCTAAAAAAATAATTAGTTTAAATTATGTCTAAATCTATAGAGTTGACATTTTTCGCGACAACATGTTGTCACTAAAAGTTTAGGCGGCAAATTTCCTCCGAAAAACCAAAATTCTTGACTTTGACTTTTTTTGTCACAAAACTTATCGCAACAACAAATGTTGTCGCTACAAGTTTACGCGGCAATTTCCCCCAAATATTTTTCGTCACAAAACTTATAGTGACAACATGGTTGTCGCTAAAGATAAAAGTCAAAAGTCAAAAGAATCAAAGTGTTGTCGCTACAAATCAAAATGTTGTCGCAAAAAAATCTAGTCAAATTTAGAAATCAGCATGCCTCTATTTTGTCGTGTAATAATTCTTTTGCGAAAACATGTTATACAAAAGAAAAAAGTGTTGTCGCGGTCAAAAATTGGCCCAAAAATGCCATTTTTTGGTCGTTTAGTGGACTTGTAGCGATAACAAATGTTGTCGCGAAAAAAATTTCGTCACTATAAGTCCAAAATGGTGTAGCGTCTGTCAGCTTCATATTTTTGGGTGACCTTATTTGCCCATTTCATGTGTTACATAATTACTCAATGGTGGTTAGAAACTAAGAATATGATACTTAATGTTACAAGGTTCAGAGTGTCAAGTTTCAAAAGTTGCTAGCTAACTAAAGTCGGTTATAATTTACACGTAATATATCTTAACGTCAACCATCTTAAGAACTTAAATTATCGACCATTCCATCAAACATGATTATTATAGTTTCCAAAAATAAAACATGATTATTTATTTTACTTGTTAACCAAGCTAAGGTTTTACGGTATAGGAAGTATAATTTAGCATAAATAGTCAGGTAGGACTTCAGGTACTTTCATTACGCTTAATATTACAAAAGAAATTTCGCATCCTTAGTCGACTATTCTATCTTCTTTCTATTCAGTTAGATTATATTCGATTCTTTCGATCTTCGGTTTCATTGTTTGTCGGAGTCGAGCTACATCTATCTGCATAAACAGGTACGATTGTAAGTCTTGTTTGTCATCGTCATGTTTTCTAATAGCGTGACTATTTCGCTAGAATTTGTCTGAATCATTATTTGATTATTGTTTTTTTGTCAGTTTAATGAACGTTTGCCTTGAAACACATGCATGTTGGAGTCTTTAGAGCTTAATGATCAACTTGGGTATACATACATTACGATATAGCTAAGCTAGTAGGATAATTAGTTGGTTCAGGGTAGAGGACTCTGGAAGAACAATATATCTGAGCTATTAATTACTATTTTTAGATAAACTAAGACATAATCGAACTTCCCGGCCTTGTTCGGTAATTATAATACTTGACTTTTACGTTGTACACCATTAATATTGAAATCGGAAAATATGTAACATTGGTGATATTTAGGTTGGATTCTTTAACGAATTATGTAAATTTGATCAGAAGCTTTAGTTGTACGTACTAATACATGCTTGACACTAACTTGTTATTTGATCTTTTAATATAAGCAGGTGCCATATGAACCTTTGCAACATGGCGAAAACCTCATCCGATGAGATCATCCTTAGGTATAATGATGCGGTGCTAAGACAATCAGATCTCGTGACTCTAAATGGACCAAAGTGGCTCAATGATCGTATCATCGAGTTTTATTTCAGTTACCTTTCTTCATTCTACCCTTCAGAAAATATCTTACTTGTCCCACCTGCAATTACTTATTGGATAATGAACTGTCCCGACACCAATAGCCTCAAAGATTTCCTCAAACCCTTGAACCTACCGTCAAAAAAGCTTATTATATTCCCTGTTAACGACAACGATGACATGTCAAGGGCTGATGGCGGCAATCATTGGAGCTTACTTGCATACGAAAAAACCGATAATTTGTTTGTTCATCATGACAGTTTGGGTGATATGAATAAGAGCCACGCAAAGTGTCTTTACAACACACTTGTTTCGTATATGGGTGCTTGTTCTCCTAAACCAAGTTATTTCAAATATGAATGTGGCCCGTTACAAGACAATGGTTATGATTGTGGTTTGTATGTTTTAGCTACTACTAAGGTAATATGTGACTGGTTCGATAGCTATCTCAAGGAAATTGGGCATTTATGGTTTTCGCTTTTATGGGAACAAATTAATACCTCGACCGTTTCAGGACTACGTAAAGAGATTTTGGAGGTAATAGAGAGTATGAAAGGCGAACGGATTGATGATTTTTAGTGGTTGATTACTAGAATGTACAATATTATGATGTTTTGTTACACATTTTCTACGTTATGCATATCATTCCGATATGTTTGTGTTCATATTTATGTATTTATTGGGCTTTAAGGTTGAAGATGAATGAAACTATACCTTTGTTACTTTCTGTACACAGATGCATTGAGTGGGCTTAATTTATGGGCTAAAATATTGAATTTCTTGCACACCATTTGTAATACTTGATGGCAACTTATAGTTAGGGCAAAACTTGACAACAGGAAACCTTTGCTTTGAGTCCATTAAACTTGGTAATTAAATTGTTTTAAAAAGTATATATGTTAAATAGAATATAATGGTTCTCTACAATACAATAACCATTAAAATTGTATTATTTCAGATCAGTACAAAATTTTAAGGGTAAATTGTCCTCCATCTTAGTTTGTTCTATAGAACTTCATATGTCATTACAAATGTATAGCCTAAGTTATTGGTTACTGTTCTTTTTCCTATGTAGCAAGTATAGACCCAAAAAAACATAGTATTTGCTAGTTTTTCTATTAAATCGCTGTTCCAAAAAAAAAAAAAAAAAAAAAAAAAAAAAAAAAAAAAAAAAAAACAATTATATAAGAGTATCAACCAACATCCAAAATGACTAAAATTTCCCTTTAACTACTAGTTAAATACAATGGTTTTAAGTATCTTGTTGTGGTTTAGTATTTCAGATTATTTTCTTCGTTGGTGTTTTGTTGTTCGTATGTTCTAACTTCTTGCTAGCTTATAATACATATTATATTATTCCCTGTAAGAAAATGTCAAATACAATATTCATAACATACTGAAACTTTTTTGGACTACTGATTTTTATAAAAGCACTAGCAACTAAAAAGATGCAAAATAAGCTAGTTACAAGGTTACTTCATAAGTGGAGACGATTAGATTTGTAAAAAAATCTTACACTGACGTCCTGATATGATGACATAACAATTATTGTAGTAGTACATTTTATCTTTTTTCATAAGTTTGAGACCGATTATTTCATAGCTTATGACATCTCTCAACACTTTTTACATAAACATGATAAAACTTACCCTATTTCACAGTTCTAACCAACATTGTAGTCTTTAAAAAAGTCGATATCACCTATGATGTACTTCATGCTTAAACGACCTCACACTTATTTATGTACTACACCATATCTTTATTATTATAGTATATGTTTTGTTTCGAAAATAAGGGAATGAAGAAGCATGGGAAGTAGTAGGGACAAAAATGTCAGAAAAATAAAGTGTGAAGTTCATATTTGAAAATGAGACAAAGCTGAAGAAGTTTCCATGTGAAGATGTTCTGTTACTTCAATAGAATTTCTTGGATTCATGAATGGAAGTGACACACACTTTAGTTCTAATCTTATAATGCAATTTTCCACTTGTACCCTCATATGTTTTCAAGTAAATATTGTTTTCCAAATATATATATTAACCTCATTCACTTGCTTTCACTTTTGTCACATTATATTCTTTGACTCATAATATGGTTTGACCAGTCAATAACTATAGACACATCCCAATACATATATATGTCATGGATCATGTCCCCACACATAACTACCTTGAAATCAAAAGAAAAATTAGGCAGTGTTTTTCAATTTAAAATTGTTATTCAGGCTTTAAAGATTTAACTAGCATAGTCAGGATACATTTGATCATCTAAAAGACAAAAATGGATAACTTTGTCAAGAGTTGCTTATCATGTGAGCATCATTTGAGAGATTTCATAAGTAATGAAGTTTTTACTTGTTTTTATTTTATTTTTGTGCTTTAAGTTGTTAGATTAGATGATAAAAAAATAATAAACAGGATTGTTAAAATAAAAAACTTGACAAGGTGCATGCATTGTTTATAATTATCCATGCATCTTAGTCCAAAAAAATCCACTTCTAATTGTCTGCTTTAATTATGATGTAAGCCAATTCTAGATGAAGAAAACAATACATATATAGCCATTACATAATAGCTTGATGTTTGTTTTTATCTGTCAACAGACATAAAATGATGACAGGTTAAATAGCACATCAACATATAATAACATTTTTTTTCCCTCAAGCAGAATATATGTTTTGATTTGGTTGGTTGTTTGGGGGTTTGTTTAATTTTAAATGTGGCTAACGAGCTTATTTGTGTTTTAGCTTATATTTTATAAGCTTCAATTTTTTGGCTTATTTTGAGACTTCATGGACTTATATAAGTTTATTATAATATGATAAACTTATATAAGTTCAAAAATTTTAGAATAAGCCAGAAAATTGAGACTTATATAAAATATAAACCGAAACCTAATATGCTCATAAGGTAACACATAAGCTTAAACAAACAGCCCTTTAGACAAAGTATGAATAAATCAGAGAGCTTGTGAATGTAATCTCATCTACAGTTCATAATATACAAGTGTTAATTAAGAAATCAATAAACAAATGTAAATTATCACCAAATACAGTATGAAAGAAAGAGCCACAAATGATAGGATCCAAGGAAGATTGAGTGGAATGAATGATTGTTTGTTTATTTGGTTCTGACAGATAATGACAAGTTAGAATATTTGTTGGCAAACCTTGGAATTCCCACCAAGCACCTCCACTATACAATTCCTATTATCTAAAAATTCTATATATCGACTTGGCTATTTTTTTTTAAAAAACTAATCCCTAGGTTTACATATACTAATTGAAGAAGACATAGATAACAATTTCAAATATAATAGCACCAAAGAACTTTTGCTTAATCCGGATGTGATTATATACGTGAGTGTCTCATAAATCAATAAGTGTTTGAGTTTTACTTGAAACAAGTATGAGGTTTTTTAAACTACTAAAAAGCTAGAGATTACAAAAAACATCTAAAAACAAAATGAAACACCAAAAGCTAAGAATAAGCACTTAATAAGCTCCAAACTCAAAAACAAGACCAAGATAATCTTAGAAACCATAAACAAACGTCAAAGACATCATAAACCTCTACAAAATCCCTTCGAAAGAAACAAATAGACCTCTTAAGCGTCCTTGTGATCAAATCGTTTCTGAGCTGAAAACTAAATTAGAATCAGAATCAGATCGGATTCATCCATCGTAATACTTTGATTCCTTTATAGATTCATAAAACACAGCTCGACGATGAAATGTTGGTCGTCTATATCTATGGTCAATCTCAATAAAGTTTTGTTTTTGTCATTGCTATCATGCGTCATACTTTTAAAGAAATTATTAGAAACGATAAACAAAATAATATGTGGTTTTCTTTTTCAAGACTATTTTTATATATGTAAGAATTGTTTGTAATCAAATTGCTGTGATTGGACTGACGATTAAGTGGAATGCATGTGTCTCGTGTCCATTTTGTCATTTTCTTAAGTAGTAAGCAACAAAGCAACTCAATCATCCATTTAATTATGCTTAATACCAGTACTACTACAGTTATGCTCATGTTTATTGTGTTTTAGATTAAACGAACGGTAATCAAGTTGTTTATCTTTATAATCATACTAGCAGGGTACCCGCGCGATGCGGCGACGGGTATCCTGTGACTATATTTTCTGGGATGAGATTGAGGAGTGACGACCCAGCCACCATGAAAAGTTTTATTGTTAGCATCTAGAACAAGGTGGCAGAACTGAAAGCCTCCGGAGATAGTCAGGGAAACTCGAGGAGTAAAAGAGTATGCGTTTTATTATTTCATATATTTGCATACTCTCGTTTCTGCTCAGTTGTAGCTTCTCTTGTAACTTTGTTTTCTTCATGTTTGGCAGATGGAGTTCATGCTTGAAACCATATTTGACATCAAGAACAACAAAAAGAAAGCTAAAGAGGATACGTTACAGCATACTCGCATCAAAAAGTGGCTTCAGAAGGTCATTATAACAAAACATTTTCTTGTATTTCTTTAAAACGTTTAGAATCCATTAAAACTCGAATTTCTTATAGTTGCTTGTATTTTTGTTTAATCTATGCTTGCAGTTGAGAGTAGAAAGTATATTAGTTCGGGGACTGAAATGGAGCAAGCTTCTTGATCCTAACAAGAAAGGTCAATGGTGGTTATCCGGAGATATGATGTTGTCTGCTACTGACAATATCGATAATGTTGCAAAGAAGATTGATAGAGAGAGCTCTGAAGCTCAGAAAATGCTTCAACTTGCTGGTTTATTGTTATGTAACTTTAACTAATTATCGGTCTATATTTTCACTTGAATTGTTATGTAATGAATTGGCGGTAACGCATGGTTTTGATATATATGAAATGCGTTAATTTTGTACAATTATCAGGTTCATTGTCAATAATTATGTATATAATCAGGTTTTAAAAAACAAAACAGGAAAAAAAAAATGATTTTAAGGTAATGACTCGCAAAAACATATGTCATAAAAGTTAGTCAAAATGATTTTAAGGGTAATGACACGCAACGTGTGTCATAAGTGCGAGTCATAGAAGGATGACGCACAAATGCGAGTCATGAATATTTATGACGGGTCTTTCCTTGACTCGCATTTGCGCGTCATAAGGACTCTTCTTGACTCGCATTTGGAGTCAAAGATAGCCCTTTTTCTAGTAGTGTTATTACCCCCATATATGCGTTAATGTTTTAAAGTACTCCAAGTGTTTCGATTATCTTGATTCGAGTCTTTATTTTTAATTATGTAAAAGTTCAAGTGTAAGGGGAGGAACCGAGCCCCCTTGATGTATTATTTTGGATGGTAGGGCAAGAGTGTATGAAAAAAAAAATCGAAAAAATAAAAAAAAAAATGTAAAAAAGTAGAAAAGTAGAAAAAAACATACGGACTACCATCCCGTTTCTTTTATTTTTATGTTGGTCGTGATTAGCTTAAGTTTAGTCGAGTCTTGGCTTAGCAACGCCACATTGTATATATAACTGACGAAGACAATTGACTTGCCACTAGTAAAATATCCCTTATCCAACAAACCGTGTTTTTTCATACTCGTATACCTAACGTTATAACCCTATGAAAGACCTCTTTGATAGTTTATCCTAGGTGCATACGCCAAAGTGGTGCAGGTTTGATCCTTTCCCAAGCCTATAATAATCTATTTGATATGACAAGTAGTAAGAGATATTTCTTGCATTTTCATTTGTGATATATAAACTTATAACACCCGAGAGATGAGAGTATCCAAACACAATATGTGAGGTGCTAGTATATAATTTCCGTGGTTGTTTCGACTAAGGTAGAACAATTATTTGTTGTAATTACTTTTATGTTATTGTTAAATGACCCCTAACTTGTATTTTAATTGGTATAAAAGCTCATTTGCTTGAGGACAAGTAAATCCCAAGTGTAAGGGTATTTGATAAGGATTTATTAGATACGTTTTTAGGGGGTCATTTAAGCCCTAAATCATGTTTTTATGGTCAAATATTACCTCAAATCGTTTATTTTATCATTTTAGGTACTTGGGACATGAATTCTGGAAAATGGAGCATTTTGAAGCTTTTTGGACGTTTTTATGCTCAAGAATGAAGAAAACAAGAAAACCAAGAAAAGTCTGGAAATTACACCAGACGGCGTCAGGCTTTGGAGCTGACGCCGTCACCCTTTGAAGTTATGCGATGGAATTTTACACTAGGCGCCCTAGAAATGAAGTTGGAAGTTATAACCTGACGGCGTCAGGTGCATTTGAAGCAAGGCCGTCTCGCTTTGTGCTTACAAGAGATGGCCCAGAACTCCTACAACGGGACGGCGTCAGAAGCTATCTTGGGTGATACGAAACCCTAAAAGCGGAGTCCTGACTGCGTCAGGAATAATAACCTAATGCCGTCAGACTTGTAAATCTATATATAATTTTCGATTTTTCATTCATTAGGGTGAAACTTTTTAGTGTGTAACAAACCCTAGATGAATTTTTCAGCAACCTTAGGGTTTCCAAACCCTCTTTTCTTTCATGATCAATTGAAGATAAATCTTTCTTTTTATCAATCAATATGTCTATGTGTTTGATACATGGGAATTGCGCCCTCGCAACAGGTTTTACCTCTCAAGGGATCTTGAGAAGCTTACAACCCCCACCAGGCAGTGTACCTGATCGTTGTAGTATAGTATAGTGACAAGTACCGGGGGATTGATCGTTTAACTCAAGAATAGTGTCACTAAGATTTGAAAGCCTACTAAACCAGGTCTAGAGGTGAGGGATGATTCTTTTTGTATTTTTTTATATTTTATGAAAGCAAGTAAAATCTCGGGTTTTGAAGGAGTAGGCGGAATTAGTTGCTAGCCAACTGACCCAATTAACTACCAATTCAATCAAAATAAAATAAAAGAAATGAAAATTAAACTAATATGCTAATGTGGTGGAAACAATAATGAGAAAAGTTGTGTTTACTTAGATTTCATTACTCCCTAGATATCTTTTATCAGTTTATTAGCTTGTTACAATTGCATGGATGACGGGTTATATTCCTTAATACTAGTCATAGGGCCGTGTACAATATTCCCTAACTCTATAAGATCCTATTTCACTCCTATGTCGAGCCGTTAAAAGCTCCTAACATGGGATCATTAGAATTCACTTATGCATTAAATGCAACCAAAAATCGTAGTACACCTCCGATCATGTATCTTAAGACGTTCAAGCAAGTTACCAATGGAAGTCTGCCAGTTTTCTTAAGCCTAACATCGAATACAATCATCCGTAACATCGAATACAATCAAACAATACATAGACATATTGAATGATTATCGAAGTACTTATTTTTATTCAAACATGGAAGAAAGAAGGGTTTGAAACCCCTTCAAGATGCAGAAAATTCGACCTATGGTTTTTACACAACTTGTTCCCCAAAAGTTCCAGACATTACAATGAAAAATTGGAAAAATGTATATAGACTATGCATCCTGACGGCGTCATGTGTTAGCCTCTGACGCCGAAAACTCGCCGCCAAGTTTAAATTCGTATTGCCTAGATCAGCTTATGACGCCGTCATGTAGAAATAAGCTCTGGGCTGTCATGTGTATTTGGACCCTGACGGCCTTGGTGACGCCGTCAGGCCAATAACAAAGAAAATGTTCTGGGCCGTCACGTTATAAGTTCCACATCCACCTCTTTTGTCATTCTTGATGTCGTCACTAGTAAACCCTTGACATCGTCAGGTATTGTTCCAGCAAGGAATTTTTAGACTTTGCCGTTTTCTTCACTTTTATGCTCTAAAAACGTCGAAAATGCTTCCTTTTCCAGATTTCTCCTCAAAAGTACCAAAAATGACAAAAGGAACGATTTAGGGCAATAATTGATCAAATAATCTCGAATTCGGGCTTAAATGACCCCTTAAAAGCGGTACACTTTTCGCCTCATCAAATACCCTTACACTTGAGATTTGCTTTTCCTAAAGCAAATGCGCTTTTATTCTAATCAAAATACAAGTTAGGGGTCATTTAATAATAATATAAAAGTAATTACATCAAATAGTCATGCCACTAAAATCAAAAACAAGCACGGAGGTCATACACTAGCACCTCACAAATAGTGTTTAGATACTCACATCTCTCGGGTGTAATAAAGTATATATCACAATATGGAAATGGAAAACATCTCTCACTACCTGTCATAGCAAATAGATTACCATAGGCTTGGAAAAGGATCAAACCTCCACCACTTGGCGTAAGCACCTAGGATAAACTATCAAAGAGGTCTTTTGAAGGGTTATAACGTTAGGTGTTGGGATATGGAAAACACGGTTTTGTTGGATAAATGCAATATTTACTGGTGGCGAGTTAATCATCTTGGTTAATTACATGTACAATATGGCGTTGCTAAGCCAAGACTCGACTCGATTTAAGCTAATAAATCAAAAATAATAAAAATATAAAACAAACATAGAATGAAACGGGATGGTATTCCGTATGTTTTTCTCTTTTTCTTTTTTTTTTCTATTTTCTTTCTTTTTTTTTTCTTTCTTTTCTCTATTTTTTTTTATGCATACACTTTTACCCTCCCCATCCAAAATAATACATTATAGGGAATGTACATTCCCCTTACACTTGAATTTTTACATACTTTACAATATTCTACTCTGATGACTCGAATCAAGATAATCAAAACACTTGGAGTACTTTTTAACTTAGGGTTTAAACATGTAACATTAATACACTAAAAATGAGTGCATACACGGAAGGCTAACGCGATTTGGTTGCATATTTGGGTGGGTTGTAACAAATTCTTCCTTTAAGTAAAATGCTTAAAGTTAGAAACGAAAAGATAGGCTCGGAGGGGTGTACTAGGGGTATCGTGTACTAAAAATGAGTACAACGCTAAGGTGTGGGAAAATTAATTGCCTTTACTAGTCAAGTACTATGACTTAAATGGTCAAGTAATTATGATACGGGTTTAAACACAAGGGTGATCCTAATGCCTCTTATCATGTAGTAAATCCTACTACACGAATGTAGTCTCACTAGCGGTCTCGGGATGCATCACTAACGCAAGTTCTAGAATCTAAATGCTACCGGTACACTCATAAGCACTAATTATGAATGCTTTTCCTATCAAATCTAAAGGCGAACCTCACATATTTGGGTGGAAAATTTTTCTGAATGGTACGGTTTTGTGCTAGTCATACAACTCCTATCCATGAAACGCTTGTTAAAGCTAAAGTTTCACTCCTAAATGTTGTAAAAAATTTTAAATTTGGCGCTAAAATTACACTAACAAGTATTTCTCTTAGTTTTATTACACACCTACCATCAAATAAACAAACTCAAGTGCAATGGTATCCTATAAGGTATCATCATTTACCCTCCCCTTACACTTAGGATGAACATTGTCCCCAATGTTCAATTAAAGGATGTAAAAGTAAAATAGGTAAAAGAATGAAAAAAATACTCCCCTGATTCGTTCGATGTGGATGGTGTGTCAACAAGGTTAGATCTTCCTCCAAGAAAATGAACGTTGAAAGCTTCCCTTCCAGAAATATAAATCATTTTCTTGTCATATATAACCTGTTAAACCTGAGAAAACAATCAAGGCAACCTCGCGTAAAATCGGCGGCAATCTATATATACTAACAAATCCTAGAAAGCAATTTAAGATATAATGCTTGTGGATTGAATGTTTGCAGATTTCCTGGAGTTTATAAAACTAAAGAATCAACAAAAACTTTAAGACTCCAGTTTAAATGAAACTCACAAAATTTTTCAGAATTTTGGTACCTGACACCGTCAGGTTGTAACTCCTGACGCCGTCAGAATGTTCCTGGAAAAATCTTTTGTTAAGTTTCCGGAAAATTTCTGGAAAACTCATGCCTTATTTCCTGGAAAATCCTGCAAAACATCATTATGACTCGATACAAGCATTTAACTCAAACAATTACTAATACACATGCTCATTTAATATTGTGGCGAATCATGATCATTTTCGTTCTTATAAACAAATTTGGGTTTCCCCTTACACTTAGCTTTTGCAAAATACCTTTATATGAAGTTAAGACGAAGTTAAACAACAAAATAAAGCATTTTCACAATTTAATTTGAAACATAATCTAACAACAATAAAAATAAAACATGCATACGAAAACAAATAACATCAAACAAATAAAAATCAAACACATAAAAACACACAAAACATGGGTTGCCTCCCAAGAAGCGCTTTTCTTTATTTACGAGTCTTGTAGCTAGACTCAAGGTCATGGGCTATTACGTGACCTCGTCATTGGTCACATTCTCTATGTCATCCTCAATCTTAGTTTTGTATTCCGGGCCTAGTTGCAAACATTCTTTGTAGAAACTGAGTATTCTGCTCATGACATAATCTGCTCCTCTACGTCTATCCTCATCATTCCTATAGTAGACCGCTTGCTTGTGTTCCTTTTCAAGGTTTGATAGAAGATGGAATTGTTCAATCTTATAGGGCATTTGGCAAGCAATTTCATCGTTCTCATCCTTGAATCTAACTATCCCTAAGGACGGGTCATAACTCATCTTAGAGGTCTGAACAAACGGTTTTCCGAACATTACTTGACTTAGGCAACCATCTATTAGTGGACGAATATCCTTTACAATCACAAAGTCGGTAGCATAAGTGAAGTTTCCTACAAAGACATGTAATCCTTTCACTCTTCCTCTAAAGTTGCTCATCCAATTCATGTTAGGCATCATCCTATATTCAAGTTGTTTCTTCATTACCCAATTATAATAGGTCCTAGTCATAATGTTTATAGGAGACCTAAGATCGATGTAAGCTTTCCACACATGCATATGCCCAATGTTGCATGGTATGTTGATGTTAGAGGGATCTCCTGCCTTGATAAGTGGTGAACCAAGGACGTATGGTGTCTCGGGGTCATCGAATAGATCCTTATGATATTCCCGTTCTTCCTTGGTGGGTAACTTATCAAATTATTCCTCTACGCTTTCTAATTCCTCTAACTTTTCTTCCTTCATATCCTCACCTTCCTTAATCTCATCCTTAGGTCCAGTTTCTATTCTAACTTCATCCTTGTCACTTTCTTCTATATTCTTATCTATTGGCTTAATGGTAACAACATTGACAAAGTGGACGTGTTTGGATGATGAGGGTCCTTAATTTGGATTCCGCTACTAGTGTCCCTAGTGTCCTTGCTAGGTGTAGTTAGCACTTGGTTGTTGAGGGCTTTCAACAAGTTTTCAATTTTATTGGTCATCTCCGCTTGTTGTTGATTTAATTCGGTTTCAAACTTAGCTATGCGAGCTTCTTGAACATCAATCCTTCAAGATTATTGGTACTACCATAGTTATTAGAAGGATTGTTGTTGAAAGTGCGGTTAGAGGGTTGGCCATTTGGTAGGTAACGATTAGGTGGATTGGAAGAATTGTTTTGGGGCATGTTTTGGTTCTGTTTCCACCTAAGGTTCGGGTGATTTTTCCAAGAAGGGTTGTAGGAATCACCGTAAGGGTTTGGCTCGGGTTTGAAAGTGTACCACTTGTCTCCCGCTTCGTCGGTACGCGAGGATACGTAATCCGCAAAAGCTTGTCCGGGGAGTTCCACGCAATCACGAGTGTCATGGGGACAACTACATAATTTGCATGAAGAAGTGATTTTGTTCACTTGGCTTGAAGGCTTAGGAGCTTCGTAGGATTTCATGAGAAACTTGACTTGGTCCTCAAGTTCCATGATCCTACGGTCGGGAGTGCTAGAATTGTTCGAAGGCAAAGATATTGCCTTGACCGTTTTGTTCAAATCACGGGGATCATTCCAACTTTCGTTGTCATAGAGAACAAGATCTTTTATGAGTTCCCATGATTCTTCCGCACTTAGATCACGTAGCTTGCCACCGGCCGATTGGTCAATGGTTCGCCTTGTGGAGAGATCGATATAGTCATAGAAGATTTGGACTTGGAGCCAAAGATCTATGCCATGATGAGGGACTTTTTGGAGTAAGTCCTTAAAACGAGTCCATGCTTCATATAGAGTTTCACCTTGATGTTGTTGGAACATCAAGATATCATTTCTAAGCTTGGTAGTTCTCCCCGGTGGGAAAAATTGAGCAAGGAAACAAGAAGTGAGATCATCCCATGAGGTGATGGATCCCGCGGGTAAACGTTCAAGCCATTGACTGGCTTGATCACGCAGAGAGAATTGTAATAGACGTAATCGGGTCAACTCTCTAGTTGCAACGTCAAGGTCTATGGAATCTACGATTTTTAGGAAATCCTTGAGATGTTGATTAGGATCTTCGGAACGAAGTCCATGGAATGCTCATCCGCTTTGCACCAACCGGATGGTGTCGGATCGCAAGGGGGACACATTGGCTCCTTGAGTGAGCTCAATGGTGTTTCAATAGCCTTGGTGGCTAGGACGGGAATACACTCCTAAAGTTCGGGGCCTAGGAGGTTGGTTTGCAAGTGGTGGATTTTGTGGGTGGTTTTTTTGTGGTGGGTTGATGGGATCAAAGATATTACCACTTTCCATGATATCGGATGGTAATGGTTATGAACAAAGGAACAAAGAAATGAGATAGACTAAAGAAAACCTAAAAAGAAAAATAAAAAATCTTACTAGAAAGGAATATAGCAAGTAGACCTAATAAAAAGAAATTCTAACCTAGACAATAACTATTCCCCGGGCTACGGCGCCAAAAACTTGATACGTGGGAATTGTGCCCTCGCAACATGTTTGACCTCTCAAGGGATCTTGAGAAGCTTACAACCCCCACCAGGCAGTTTACCTGATCGTTGTAATATAGTATAGTGACAAGTACCGGGGGATTGATCATTCAACTCAGGAATAGTGTCGCTAGGATTAGAAAGCCTACTAAACTAGGGCTAGAGGTGAGGGATGATTCTTTTTGTATTTTTTTATATTTTATGAAAGCAAGTAAAATCTCAGGTTTTGAAAGAGTGGGCGGAATTAGTTGCTAGCCAACTAACCCAATTAACTACCAATGCAATCAAAATAAAATAAAAGAAATGAAAAATAAACTAATATGCTAATGTGGTGGAAACAATAATGAGAAAAGTTGTGTTTACTTAGATTTCATTACTCCCTAGATATCTTTTATCAGTTTATTAGCTTGTTACAATTGCATGGATGACGGGTTATATTCCTTAATACTAGTCGTAGGGCCGTGTACAATATTCCCTAACTCTATAAGATCCTACTTCACTCCTATGTCGAGCCGTTAAAAGCTCCTAACATGGGATCATTAGAATTCACTTATGCATTAAATACAACCAAAAATCGTAGTACATCTCCGATCATGTTTCTTAAGACGTTCAAGCAAGTTACCAATGGAAGTCTGCCAGTTTTCTTAAGCCTAACATCGAATACATGTATCCGTAACAACTATAAACAAACAATCAACATCTAGGTTTCACTACATCTAAGTAAACACAATAAAAGCCTAGCCTAACATGTTAAAAGAAAGATAAACATAAGATAGAATCAAACAATACATAGACATCTTGAATGATTATCGAAGTACTTATCTTTATTCAAACATGGAAGAAAGAAGGGTTTGAAACCCCTTCAAGATGCAGGAAATTCGACCTAGGGTTTTTACACAACTTGTTCCCCAAAAGTTCCACACATTACAATGAAAAATTGGAAAAATATATATAGACTATGCATCCTAACGGCGTCATGTGTTTGCCTCTGACGCCGTCAACTCGCCGCCAAGTTGAAATTCGTATTGCCTAGATCTACTTCTGACACCTTCATGTAGAAATAAGCTCTGGGCCGTCATGTGTATTTGGACCCTGACGGCCTTGGTGATGCCGTCAGGCCAATAACAAAGAAAATGTTCCGGGCCGTCACGTTATAAGTTCCACATCCACCTCTTTTGTCACTCTTGACGCCGTCACTAGTAAACCCTTGACGTCGTCAGGTACTGTTCCAACAAGGAATTTTGAGACTTTGCCGTTTTCTTCACTTTTATGCTCCAAAAACGTCCAAAATTCTTTCTTTTTCCAGATTTCTCCTCAAAAGTACACAAAATGACAAAAGGAACGATTTAGGGCAATAAGTGATCAAATAATCTCAAATTCGGGCTTAAATGACTCCGTAAAAGCGGTACACTTTTCGCCTCATCAGTGTTGTTTGATTAATTGTTTATCTTTTTCTTTACTTTAACATGCTAGCTTAGATTTCTTAGTGTTTGCTTAGATATAATGAAACCTAGTTGTTGATTATTGATTGTTGATTTATTATTGATTGTTTGGTTGATTGACTAGCGTTAGGCTTAAGAAAACTGGCTAAATCTCCTATATGTAACTAGCTTGAACGTCTTAAGAAACGTAATCGAATGTGTACTTCGGTTTTATTGATTGTATTTAATGCATGAGGGACTATTAATGAGGCTATGTTAGGATACTAAATGTGTCGACATAAGAAGAGATAAAAACTCATAGGGTTGGGGAAGGCTGTACACACCCCCATGAATAGTATTAAGGAATACAATCCTTCAACTAAACAATCACAAGAAATCAATAAATCAATAGGAGATAACTAGGGAGTAGTGAAATATAAGTAAACACATTTTCTCATCATAAGAAGTTCACCAATTTTACTTTCTTGTTATTTTTATTTTATTTTGTTTAAGTAGTAATTTTGGGTTGATTGACTAGCAACTAATTCGGCCCACTCTTCCAATATCCGAGATTTTACTTGCTTTCATAATATATAGAAATACAAAAGAATCATCCCTTACCTCTAGACCTAGTTCAAGTAGTTTTCAATCCTAACGACACTATTCTCTTAGAGAACGATCAATCCCCCGATACTTGCCAGTCACTATACTACACCGGTCAGGTACACTTCCTGGAGGATTGCAAGCTTATCAAGATCCCTTGAGAAGTAAAACTTTTGCGAGTTTTGTAATCCCACATCATATTTATGTGTCAATACTTGTAGACATGTTTTTTGAGTTTCTACAGGAAAGCGGACTTTAGAAATAGGTTGTTCCAGAAGACAAAAAGATATAAACCTGTCAGGTTAGTTTTACGGAGTCACGGTTTAGACATGATGGCGTCAGCTACTGTAGCACAGGTTTTCAAGATTTGTTAAATGTCGAAAATTATCTTTTGAAAAATTCCAGAATTTTATAAATGTCCAATTTTCCTGCATGTTATTTGTATTTATATTTTTAATTGTTTTGTTTTGCTTTTATTTTTAAGTCTGGATTACATCCTGTTGTGATTTTCATTGTTCGATTTGATGCTTTGGGTTGTTGTTTTGTCTTTCATTACAGGACTAGATTGGATGAGGATGGTCTTTTGACGATTCTTGGATGAATATCTAACATTGTATCATTGTTCTCCATCCATACCAAGCAAACAACGGGAGTACTAGTTTCTTTCTTGTCTTTTTAATTTCCCTTTTATCATATTTTGGTACTTATAGAATATTGGAGATAATATGAAACTTAAGTGTTGGGAGGTAAAAAGGGTCACCTTAGAAACTAGTCTTGCAGTTGTTGTTTACTTTGTCCTTAAAACGATGTGCAATATACTGAAGCATAGTCTAAGACGGTTATTTTTGCTCAACTTTAAAAATTTTATGTGGCATTTACTAGTGACACTGTAGTTTCAACAAGCGTCTCATGAATAGGACTTATATGACTAACACAAAAACCCTACCACCTAAATACTACCAACAAATGTGAGGACACCTTAATTAACATTCATTTTTAATGCTTGAGTGTACCGATAGTGTAATTGGTTCTAGAACTTGATTTTGTGATTCATTCCGAGATCACTAATGAGATCACATTCGTGTGGTTAGGATTTACTAAATGATAAGAGGCATTAGGATAACCCTTGTTGTTAGTCTGTTTTTGTTATAATTACATTGACTTCATTGGTCAAGTAATTACCTCACACCCTTGTTATGTACTCATTTTTAGTACAAGATACCCCTAGTATACTCCTCTGAGCCTATCTTTTCTCGATTCTCATGATATTTTGGTGGATTCCAAAATATTAATGAAGAGCATTGTTTACACCCCACTAAATGTTACACTCAAATCGCCTAAGCATTCCTTGTATGCACTCATTTTTAGGGCATTATTGTGAACAACATATATGTTAAACCCTTAGTTAATTGTCTAATTGATTACATAATTGCTAAGTCAAGTCATATCTTGTAAATATAGTTTTAGAATGATTGCGACTCAGGGTAGTATTATTTATTTATGGTATAATGGGAAGAACGTCAAATTATTACCCCCACATGTACGTTAATGTTTAAGTACTCCACGTGTTTTGATCCTCGCAATTCGGGTCATTAGTTAGTTTATTGATTATACAAAAGTTCAAATGTAGGGATGCAATTATAAATTCTATTATTATATTGATACGTGGGGATCACACCAGGTTTTACCTCTCAAGGGATCTCGAGAAGCTTACAACCCCCACCAGGCAGTGTACCTGATCGTTGTAGTATAGTATAGTGACAAGTACCGGGGGATTGATCGTTCAACTCAGGAATAGTGTCGCTAGGATTAGAAAGCCTCCTAAACTAGGTCTAGAGGTGAGGGATGATTCTTTTTGTATTTTTATATTTTATAGAAAGCAATTAAAATCTCGGGTTTTGGAAGAGTGGGCGGAATTAGTTGCTAGCCAACTAACCTAATTTATCTAAGATGCAATCAAAATAAAATAACAGAAATGAAAACAAAACTAATTATACCAGTGGTGTAAACAATGATGAGGAAAGTTGTGTTTACTTTGGTTTCATTACTCCCTAGATATCTTTTACAGGTTGATAGCTTGTTACAATTGCATGGATGGCGGGTCATATTCCTTAATACTAGTCGTAAGGCCATGCACAATATTCCCTAACTCTATAGGATCCTACTTCACTCCTATGTCGAGCCGTTAGAAGCTCCTAACATGGGATCATTAGAATTTTCCTACACATTAAATACAACCAAAAATTGTAGTACACCTCCGATCATGTTTCTTAAGACGTTCAAGCAAGTTACCAATGGAAGTTTGCTAGTTTTCATAAGTCTAACATCGAATACAATCATCCGTAACAACTATAAACAAATAATCAACCCATAATTAACATCTAGGTTTCACTACATCTAAGCAAACACAAAATAAATTTAGCCTAGCATGTTAAATTGAAGACAAGCGTAAGATATAATCAAACAACACATAGATATATTGAATGATTTGAAAGAGTACTTATCTTTAATTGAACATGAAAGATTCAAAGGGTTGAAACCCTTGAAAAAGCTGTAAAATCCGGCCTAGGCTTTATTCCCTCAAAGTTGCACACTAATGAATGAAATTTGTAAAACTATATATAGATTTTACAGGGTGACGGCGTCATGTATTAAGTTGTGACACCGTCAACTCGCCGCCATAATGAAATCGAATTGCCTAGATCTACTTGTGACGTCGTCATGTAGGATTTTCTTCTGGGCCGTCACTAATACTTGGACCATGACGGCCTTGGGCGACGCCATCATCTCCTATACACAAAAACTCTCTGGATCGTCACGTGTATTTTCCACATCCACCTCTTTTGTAACTCTTGACGCTGTCATGTGGAGAGACTTGACGCCGTCAGGTACTGTTCCCAGCAAGGAAAATTGAGACTTTGCCGTTTTCTTCACTTTTATGCTCAAAAAACGTCCAAAACGCTTCCTTTTCCAGATTTCTCTCCAAAAGTACCTAAAATGACAAAAGGAACGATTTAGGGCAATAATTGATCGAATAATCTCGAATTCGGGCTTAAATGACCCCTTAAAAGTGGTTCACTTTTCGCCTCATCATATATTATAGCAGATCAAAAGATGGCAGGGCAAAATGTAAGGAAAAAAAAAAAGAAAAAACCATATGGACTGCCATCATGCTTTTGCTTAAGTCCAGTAAGTGTCGAAAAAAGTAATGAAAGAGATTGATGTAGATAGAGCTGGTTTATCGAGTCTTGGTTTAGCAACACCACATTGTACATGTAATTAACTTAGATGATTACTTGCCACCAGTAAAAATTATAACCGTGTTTTTTCTTACCCTTACACCTAACATTACAACATTTTAAAAGACCTATTTGATTGTGAATTATAGGTGCTTACGAGCGATGGGGGTTTGATCCTTTATCAAGCTTATGGTAACCTTTACATTATGTCTTGGTAGTGAATATACCCCCGATATTTTTATATAAATTAATTAATATTTTTTATTGCATATATATTTACTGATTTGAAGGTCATTACCCTAGATATATTGTTGTTGGGTTTAGGGTTTACTCTACTCGATATATTATTGTTGTTTAAAGGTCATTACCTGCTGAATATATCTCGCTCTCGCCGTAAACGTCGCGTTAACCGGCTAATGAGGGCTTTTGAAAAAATAAGTCTTGATTCTATCTCAACTTTTAGCTAAAAAGCAATTGAAAGAGACGCTCATCGCTTGGGGATAACTAGGGTTTTTGGGAAGAGTCAGTTGGCACCTTAAAAAAAATGCATAAGGTCAAAGTTTCTCTACCGATTTAAACCTTCTAGAGATTTGTCGTTCGGTTTAGCTTTAGTTCATGTCTAGTTAAGGAATCAAGAACTTAAAGTATAAAAATTTATATACTACGGATATTAAACTCCTGTAGATTTGATCACAAGTACGGATCACTAGATCTATTTTTAATATTAAATTAATTTAAATAGATTATTCTATTAGACTATGATCACTTTAAATTTCGAACGTTTAAAATAACGTGAATGAAAGTCTAGGGTGTGGGAGGAGACATACTAAAAAGAAGAATGTAACTTGTCTGGTTAGGTGTTGAAATCGAGTCAAACATGTCTATAGTATATTGTCCATCTATCAATGAGGATTTTAGCTCAATATTTAATATTTCTTCTTAATCCTTTTTTTCATTTTATGTATTGATATTTTAATAAGTAGCTACATTTAATAGATCACACTTTTAATCATTCACATTTTGGTATCCTATCAACTTCTGGTTTATTTCTTCAACTGACTAGATTTGTGATTTGTTTATTGTTACTGAATATGTTATTTGTCTCCGACAAGATTTATACTTAAAATCACTTGGTTGAGAGTATTTTTCTGATTTGTGTATTTTAAGGTGTAGTTTTTCACAATACTAATTCGATCTTGTGTGTGACCTTCTTTGTATTCTTTTTCTAAGTATTTTTCTAACTTGTGCCCTAAGGCCACAAGTTAAAAACACTAAAAGAACATCGGGACTCACAGAAAAGGACACATGAATCTACAGAACAGTACCGTTTCTGTGGATCCCTATGTCATTTTTTGTGGGTCTCGGTGTTCTTAATTTTAATGTGCTTAACTTGTGCTCCTAAGGCACAAGTTAGACAAACCATTTTTCTAAATATAGATTGTTTGTTTGCTACAAAACTTTGGACTGATCTTTGATAATTGCGTACACCAAGATCGGATTGATCATGCTTCCTCTCCTGCTGGTCTAGCTAATTAATTTCATCCAGCCTCTCCTTCGGCTCACTTCACTACCTTTTAGAGGAAAGTGTTCTGGACGAAGAAGACTCTCGAATGGCACTTTATTTCCTAACTGTAATGGGATCTGATTCTTTATAATAGTGACCACCTCTTCTTCACATAAAATCATTCGTTTAGAGTTGACAACCTTACCAACCAATATAAGTTTTATGTTACAAAAAAGTACTGTAGTAAACTTACGCAAGTGCAACAGTCCGAGATCATTCGATGATTAAAAGATGCTAGCTAAATTTGTGGTATTTCTTTATTAAACTCAGACCAAATCTATACCGTTTTTATGGTAATAACTATTAAGCTAAGAAGATATCAAGATTTATACCTGTGTTAGTTTTTTTTATTGGCGGACCAAAAGAGGTGATGAAGAAACATATATACTCCTTGAAGTTTATATATACATAATGGATGTATAAAATGAGTTAAAACAATGACTCAGACAATTTAGTCGACTGGAGCTAGGTTACAATGAGTTAAAATTATGGAGGTTATTATGATAGTTTGTTCAACACACTTCGGTCGACTTTTTAACTAACCAACAGTGTCATTTTCCATTTTTACTTATTATCATTAGTTTGACAATATAACTCATTAGCAACCCAAGTTAACCTTTTACGGAGTATCATATAACTAAACCAGAATTATCCACCCTAAGTGACAAAAATAAACATATATGGGCCGTTTTGAAGCCTCGTTACGTACAGTTCTTATTTACAGTTGAAACGGACAAAGTCACGACACTGTTTGATGCATTTACAATGATATACAGTGATCTCACTTTGTGTGCCATTTGACATTGTATAGGGAACATGTAATCGAAGACAATGAGTCACTAGGATGGCGCGGGTGTGTAATACCTTAAGAAAATCACACATCACATGCATGGAGACACAATGCATCTATATTAAGGAACCTTTTCAACTAAGATAATG
The DNA here is from genome assembly GCA_030686995.1 of Artemisia argyi. NCBI lineage: Eukaryota > Viridiplantae > Streptophyta > Magnoliopsida > Asterales > Asteraceae > Artemisia > Artemisia argyi. The sequence goes on along the minus strand of CM060692.1, from coordinate 60,795,869 downwards.
TATTTTCGAAAGTTACGAGCAAAATAAACAACATCTAAACCTTGTTCAGAAACGAGTTTTACGTGGGTATGAAAACTTAGAATGAGCAACATTTTGGTGCAACTTAAATATATCGGTTTGTCTTCTTACAAACTTTCTTAACCAATATGATTTGATGATATTAAACTATTAATTTAGATGCATCTTTTTATATTCTAATATATCCACTTATCGGATTTGTTTCAAACAGTCGGCAAACTATAAATTAGCCAAAATAATAATATTATCAATCTCTAATCTCTAATGATAACAAAGCAATTAGAAGTAATTATAGTAATGGAGTAGCAATGAGTTTATTATTAGGTACATATATATTCTTTACTTGTGCTACAAACATAAAAAAACATCCCCGAATCTGGGGGCTTACGACAAGAACGTGTCAATGAAATAGAGAAACCTTACTATGGAAAACAATATTTGTGACATCCAGCACAATGATGATGACACATCACATCCTATCTTGTTTCATGTGAATTTTCCTTCCATTCCAATTTAACTTATATGTTATATTCTCAAAAAAAAAAAAAAAAAAAAAAAAAAAAATCCTAAGTTGAGTAAAAATATTTGATGAGTGACCTAATTATCAAAAGAAAATATATTTAGCGTTAACAAAATAACGACATTGTCTTGTTGATCAAGATGAATGAAATATTAACGGAATGAAGAATAAAAATGATCAGGTAAACACATTTTTTTCTACTGTAAATAATGAAAAAGTAAGATTAATTTCGTTAAACTGGTAGAGATTATATAGCGTTAGTTCCCAGTTTTCCGAATTTTCATCCATTAATAGAGTAACGAAACAACGAATATAAACACAAGCTTTTTTGAAGTATTTTAAAAGATACGAGTAGATTTTTATTTAAAAGAAGCACTTCAAAGCAAAATTCTATTGGTTTCACATGTCCTCGCATATGTATCTAGCTAGAAATTTAGAATAAATTAACTAAGACAATAATGTCTTTTTTTTTTCTTTTTTCCTAAACATATTTGCAAGTACAAAAACACACTATTATTTTTGTAAGAAGGAAATTATTTATTTTCTATCTAAATTTCGAAGAAGAAAGGAATAGTAACCATGGTTCTGTCACTGTCCTTGAGTACCACGTCATAGTTTTCGTACCATTCTATTCTACCAACCTCCATTACTCTTTAGTGTTCAGTTGTTCACTCCTATTTTTTTGTAATGAAAATTAAGGAGAATAAAATTTGCACAAGAAGTTAAAGATCGATGATAACAAATAGTAAAAATAGACAATCTTGGCGAAAACAAGATTCCGAGATACGTGTTGATAAATCACAAATATATCGAAGAACGAATGACCTAAGTCGACTTTGTTCATCTTTTTCTTTGAACGACAATTCATTAAAAACTAGCAAAATGCTAGAATAATCAAATATACAAAGAGTTCATACAAGAATATACAGGATTGTCTTACCCCTCAATCCAATTAGTTTCACGATCTTCTTACGATTTAAAATCCATGAGTGCGAATGCACCTTTATCTCCTCTTCAAGTGTATCTTTTCTTGGCGGCTTCAAGTCAAATCAAACTCGATTGCTATAAATGATGTTTCATGAATCATAAATGATCATGTATTGAACAATATGTCAACATTTTGTACACATAAGTATGTAAAACATTTTTGACAACTCCTTAGATTGTGGTCATAAAATTTACCGAACATTGAAAATTATCGGTTTTGCGACATGTCTAGACCTCCATTTAGGTATCAGACGACATACTTTTAACGGATTCAAAGGTGGTCTTTAAATATTTCCTTACTTTTTCATAACATTTATGAAATTGTTACTACAAAGCCATTAGAGAACAAGAAAACCAAGTTACCAACTGATCTCAAAATTGATGATAACTAAATAGTTATATGTTTAAACCTCATGATAGTGTTGATCAGTAGAGTGATTCCATTATAGCAAAAGGTCCACATCAATGGTAAACAAGCAAAGAAGGCCCCTTCTAGCCTAGTCTCAATGGTTCTTTTTTTCTATTGGCCCCACTTGTGTTGCTATTGCAAGATATAGAGATGTGAAAGAATATTTTGCTGAAGTAACATGAAAGAAAGGTATAGTCAATGTCCCAAACCTTCTTCTATTCATTCACATTACTCAGCTCCCATTCACCATCTTTCTACATTATCTTATAAAATCAAAATTAAATATGCCTTTGGATGCATCATTTTATTTTACTCTTAAAGTTGTCTTAAAAGATGGAATGTTTGTATTTGAATAAGGTTGAATATTAATGTACTTATTTGTCCTTTAAAAACATGTTACGTAATACTTGTACTAATATTGGTGCAAATTTGTTTTCAACTTTATCTTGTTAAACTTTGTAGTTTGTGAATTTGTGGAATGGAAGAGCATATATATAAATAACTAGGAGAACAAAATATAGAATAAAAATAACTCTTTAGTTGTGTGTATGTGTGCAAAATTCAAAACATTATTTGGAATCTTTTTCAAGTTGGATGTAACATAGGCTGATGGTGATTTGAAAGAAGAAGACTGCAATTTTTGAAAATTGTTTACCAACAATGACCCTTTTGTATCTATACTACTGTATAATGTATTTGAGACTATTCTATAATTAGAAAGTCTTAAAAATTCAGACTTTTACTTACTAATTATGAAAACAACCACCCCTAACAATCACCCCCAACAATTTATAACTACTTCAACAACCACCCCCAACAATTTATAACCACCTCAACAACCACTCCCAACAATTTATAACCACCTCAACAACCACTTTCCACCACCCCACCCCCTCCTCTTCACCCTCAACAATCCGCTCCCGCATCGCGCGGGCAACTTTCTAGTATCTTTAAATATATTTAGTAAATTTCTAGTTAATTTTTACATTCATTTTTATTTTTAAAGAGATAAGTGCAGTTGACGCTTATAACTATTATAAGCGTTATCACGTCATCTTTTTACCATATAGCATTCTTATAACACAAATAAAAAATAAAATAAATAAATAAAATTTAAAATATATCCAAAAATGTTGCCATTGGATAAGTGCAGTTGACGCTTATAACTATTATAAGCGTTATCACGTCAGCTTTTTACCATATAGCATTCTTATAACACAAATAAAAAATAAAATAAATAAATAAAATTTAAAATATATCCAAAAATGTCGCCATTGGAATGGCAAATTGGCGATGTGCCTATAACACGGATGGCACGGTGCAGTATAACACGGATGGCTGCACCATAAGGTGCAAATTGGCACCTGTAACATGCCATATGTGCATTGCAACGTGCCCTTGTATAGTTTCAAATCATGGTTTCAAATCTTATATAGGGCAAATGAGTAGAGCTTAGTATAGAAAGTTGCATTTATTTCGTAAAACTTGTAAATCTATTCTTATCTTTTCAAATATTTATTAACTTCACATACAAGTAAATGAGATCAACTTATTTATTATGTCATAAACAATGAGTGAAGATTGTAGAACGAACTCTAAATATAGAAAAACTGAAGAAAACAAGTCGTCACTTTGAAAAACGACATATGAAGGACTATATCGGGATGGAGGCCGGGGATGATGGGTGTCATGGTGGAGGCCATAGGTATGGATGAGAAACAACTAGACGATCGAATAATTGTATCTCAAGTTGTATAACTATGTTAAGGTTCATCATTAATAATGCATTCCCATACAAACTAAACATAACTCGAAGATAATCCTATGCATTAAGTCTAAGTTGCATAATACATATAGAATGATCTTAATTCCAAATTGTACAGGGATGTCGAACCATGTGTTTGTGTACATGGATGATTGGCCAAGAACACACGAAACCTATCTATCTATATTGTTATCCATCAACTGAATAAACTAGTATGCGACAAAAAAGGACGTCATGGAACACAAGTTTGCGTATATGTAGAGTAACCAAAGGACCACAATATAGTTTTGGTCCTTATGTCATACGACCCTACCATATACTAATCGAAAACTAACAACAATGTGTCATGAGCCTCATTCTTCAACGTCTAATTGAATCAAGTTTCATCATGTTTTTCCATACAAGTACATCAATTTAAACTCTCGTACGTAGTTCCTTCACGAAAACGTTAGAAACCAGAAAGTTCGGATATCGTTCATCCTTTGGTCTTCCCATCACTTCATAGTCTCAAACTCTCAATTTAACTGTCTATGTTAGTTAGTTTAGTTAACAACTGGACGAGAAAGACATATATGACATGCCAACGAAAATTTAAAATAAAATTAACAAATTTCCTTAAAAAACATAAAAAAAAGAATGAGCATTAAACTATGTATTTAATGTGGTACAATTATGGAACATTCACTACACTATGTTCTCAAGATTCTTTTGGGAGTGAAAGTGAAAGGAATGAAATATTTTTGTGTTCTCAAGAAAAAAAGTAAGAGAGGAGGGAAGTGAAAGTGGATGAAAAGGGGAAGAAGTGTGCTTGTTTTGTTAACAAAACTTTCATTCCATATTTGGGGTGAAAGTGAATGAAAGTGAATAAGACAAAAATCAAAAGAGTTAAATGACAAAAAGAACCTTTGTCTTTAGTGTGCATTTATTATGGAGCAATGTTATAATAGTAATTCTACAAATATAAAAAGTATAAAATAGGACCACCTACATTCATTTACTTTACTTTACTATAAACTCAAGAACATGCAAAAATCTATAAACTTTACTTCCACTTTTCCCTATTTCTTTACATTGCATTACTTTACTTTACTTTACTCTAAAAAAAAAACTGTAGAACAGAGAGGTTTTTAACAGTCAATAATTTGAAACATAATAAATTCACTATCATTGGTTTCATTCCATGCATACACACATGACTTATAATAATAATAAAGTAAGATTCTATAGTAATACATTAACAGTACTGTTTGTACGTATATATTTGTCTATATATATACAGGCAGGTGGTACTCTATCCTCATTATTTACCTTGCATGAAGCAAACATCTTCTCTCCTCTCTCTTTAACTTAAAAACTCTTCACTCTTTGATCTTTATCTCACACATACAACAAGACAGGAAAACACACAGTAATAGTGCATGGAAGTTGAAATGGATGTTTCAGGAGTACACCACCATCATCACCAGCAGGTACTATATATTCTTAGTGTTTGAAAATTTACCTTGAGTAATCGTCCTTTTTTACCTTTAGAAAGCTATATACAAAACACTTCTAGGTTTTCTCACTATGTGAAATGTAGAGATTGATAATCACTTACCAAGTAACTTGATTTAACTTTGTCCTTGTTTTTGAGTGAAAAAAAGGTTTGCATATATGGTTAAGTTTTTGGTTCGGTCTGGTTCGGTTTTTGGCTTGATTAGTAACCAAATATATTCATTCATCATCCAGTTAGTTCTAGTGATCATCCTTTTTAAAAACAAGTTTGGGATTTGATTATTAGACCTTTATTTGTTTATCTGCTTAATTATTTCATTTTGCAGATAAGCTTGAGGGTATGTGGGACAGTTTATTTTGTTACTTTTAAGTGAAATTAGCTATTTTGATTAAACTATTTGGAGTTGCTTTACTATAAAACTAAAATAGGATATGTTAAATGTCATAAGTTTTTGTATTTGTTTTTTATAAATCAATCTTGTACATCTAGTTACATTGCTTATGTATTTATTTGAATTTGTGGTTATAGGATATGAGTTCACAAACACTAGAGAGCATGTTGGCGTGCACAAAAGCGCAACAAGACAAGAAACCAAGGCCACCAGAGGAAGCACTAAAATGCCCAAGATGTGATTCAAGCAACACCAAGTTTTGCTACTACAACAACTACAGCCTCACTCAGCCTAGATACTTTTGCAAGTCGTGTCGCAGGTATTGGACTAAAGGCGGAACGCTGAGAAACGTCCCGGTTGGTGGAGGATGTAGGAAGAACAAAAGATCCTCATCATCATCATCAGCCACATCATCCAACTCATCATCATCCTCAGCACTAACACACTTAAGAAGGCCCCAAGATCATAACTTTATCCAACAACATCATCAACATCCACTTAACCTCATCACATCAAACTCGAACAATCATTTGCTTTCGGGTCTAACTCATTTGCCTTATGACTCAGCTTGCACTGATTTGAGCCTAGCTTTTGCTAGGCTCCAAAGCCAAGCAAATGGTCACATGGGTTATGACCAATTTGACCCTAATGACAATCATAATGAGCAATTAGGCTTCCTTGATGCTATTACTCCTAATGGATTTCACAATGTGTTGTACAATGGGGGTAATAATAATTTTGGAAATTCAGACATGGGAAATGTGGGAAACTTGATGTCTTTAAACAAAGGTAGTACTAATTATGAGCAAGATCAAGAAATGATCATGAACAACCAAATGTTTCATAACAATCAAGACCAAGAAATCACTTGTGGTGCACCTACAACCGCGGTTACAATGACTACAGTGAAGCAAGAGACATGTAACATGATGAGATCAACCGAGCTAGGAGATCATAGGTCCGGACCGGGGGTATTATGGGGATTTCCGTGGCAAATGGGCGCGGGTGGTGGCGCTGATCAAGGGACCATGGCTCACGAGGTGGAGTCAGGGAGGTCACAACTTGGAGGATGGAATGGTATTGGTGCAACAAATTGGCATGGACTCATTAACAGTCCTCTTATGTAGCAGGATTAATTAGCTAGAAGAACTATATATTACTATCAATATGTTGTTGCTTAATTAATGTTAGCGTAGGTGAATTTTACTTTTATAACTTTGGTTTGGATGGGGGGATATGATAGATTTATGTACTTGTTTTTTTAACTAAATTTGTTTGTTTGTTTGTTGTTTTATGTTTGACTGTCAAGAACCAGTTTTTGTTTCCTAATGAAAAACATTATTACTGCATATGTTGTGTTTGGTATGAGCATATGTTCATTTGATGTGACTTTGGTTTTGTATTTATTAGCACGCCATAGAATGTACATTCTTCATGTTACGAGTTGATTAAACCAAAACGTATAATTTTAATAAATAAGGCTTTCCGGGTGAAGAGTGCAAGTCTTTTGCTCAAATGTATGTCGTCTAATCAAGATATTTCCATGATTGATTCTGACCATTCATCACCTAAATCTGTGACTCGCCACTAGGCTATATATTTAGTAACTTCAAAACGACGGTGTCGATAGCAACTCTCGTTAAAAGATCATGGATACTCACGAAAGTGCAAAAACCAACTCTAATCACATTTTTTCTCTAATTAACAATTCTTACTAGATCTTTTTTTGACATATTGTATTGATCGAATCATATGTTAGGTTATATTACTTTACGTTAAAATAATAGAGAGGATTATGTTACCTAAACTGATTGGGAAATGGAATTAAAAATGAATAAAACGCACTAAAAGATTAAAAATAATGAAAATCAAAATAGAAGTATGTGAAGACAAAATGAAAGATTTGAGCGTGAGAAGGGTTGGTGTCAGTGAGAGTACCAAATCCCCATTTCAATTTGTTGTTGTACGTAAACACCCAGCAATTATTTATTGGTCAATCCAACATCTATTTGTCTCATTTATTTGTATTTGTTCTTCAGAATATTCAATGTATATATTTTATATTTTTACCGTATCTTTGTTGTATCAAAGACATGCAGTAATAGTTTTATTTTCTTCAGATGTTACGGAGTATTTAAATAATAAAGTTTATAAAGCAGCATAACCTTATTTGTCAAGAGACTATGATAGTTTTTTAGTTACAGAGTTAATGTATTGTTTTCATAAGAACATATATTTTGGATGAGGGGTTGCTGATACGACAATTTTGGATCGCGACAAGACATGACGTAAGTACATAAACATAAGTGGTTTGATGCTGGACGACTTTCCGTGATAGATATCGATCTGTCTAATTTGTATAGTAAACGGGCAAGTAGTGTAACATAAACAGGTTGATGCTAGATGTAAACGAGTTTCTGTGATAGATATGGACCTGTCTACATTTGTATAGTAAACGGGCAATTAGTGCTGGTTAATAACTTAATACTCAACCCGAACCTAGGACGACTTGTCACCATAAATTGCGCTCATCTGATTTTGAAACATGACTAGTGTTTGTTGAACATAAAATTTCCCATATGCTAAACTTTATTAATCACCCAACATTTATAGATTACATACCATAAAACCCTAACGGACCCAAAGGCCACAACCGTGTTTGGGTCGTATACGTTTAATACTCCCCACAATTCGAGAGGCAAAATCATGAAAGCGCTAATTGGAGAATAAATATAATTATGAAAAGGTAAAATTAAAGATTAAAGACAAATATAAAGATAGTTATCTTGATAAAGAATCAAGATTTTGATAGTTACTCAGCCGCATAATCCGAAAAAGAGTGATTTGTTTTTCTTTTATTTTCGATGACTGTCGTGTGACGGAGAGCCCGACTTGTGGAGGCAGCGATTCCGGTATTATTTTTCTTTGGAACCTAATTACGAATCCATAGCCGCTAACGACGTCAGATAACCCTAAGCGGTTTGAGAGTTACAAGCAAAACAGTGAGCGATTGTTACTTTTTGAATACAACTGCTTGTTTCGGCGCATGATGACGCGTCCTTGCGACTATATTTACACCCAAGCCCGATTGTGAGCTTTGGGTCGTATACCATCTAACAGTGTCCCACTAAATTTGCATGTTTTTCAATGGTAAAATATCCTGTCACTACCAAGGATGGGACAAAAATTGATAGCAAAATCATTCGGCCAAAAGTAATTTTCAGATTAAAATTCCAAAATAGTAAGTGTTAGGTGTAGTACGTTATAGACCTTCGCCACGGGTGTTTTGGTTTTATGGCGCCGTTATAGCCATACTGTGGCTTAGCGTTATAGGCTCTTTGCCAAGGCCATAACAATGATATATATATATATATATATATATATATATATTTTTTTTTTTTTTTAAATGAAAAATAAGTAAATCTTGCGTGTCCAAGAAATTACCTATAACTTCCTGAGCATCGCAAACACCAAAACTGACTGGACCAACACAAACCCGACCGAACCGAAGGACTAGCGGTCCGGTCTCGGTTCCAACTTTTTTCTTATTTCGGCCTCTGATCGGTTCGGTCCGGTCCGATCTTACGTACAAATCGACCATTATGCCTTCTTGGACCGGACCAATCACATTCGGTCCGGTCCTCGGTCTGGGGTTTTGGGCTAAATTGGTCTCGGTACGGTCCGGTCATAGCCTGATGTTCACCCCCCTGACTTAGGCTATATTAGAGAAGGTGTCTTTTTGGTTTTGTGTTATCGGAATGTTTTTGGGCAAAAGTTGACGTGGCGGTGCTATAACTCGCTTGACATGCTTCACATCTAACTCTCTAATACAAAAAAAATTTAGTGATCATTATAATTTATTTATATTTATTATCTATGACTAAAGTATACTCTATAGAAGCATACTCATATCAAATTAAATTGTCTTCCCCTAAATTTATAGCATAGAACGTCAGTTTGAAACAAATGTACATGAAGGATGATAAGTAAACAAAGATTATACTGATTATATAACCCAAAAGCTAGTATGTATTTATTATTTTAAATAGTAGATTTTGATATATTATTGTGGTTATATAGTTGAAATATCAGAAATTATAATGCCATCACCCATCGTTAGCATTCTGAAGTTTGTATGCTGCTACATATACATTACACTATTACAGAATGTATATGGTCCGGTCCACACTATATCTACAATAGGTGGGCTGGAGGCCCATAATGATTGGGTAATACTTTGATTGGATTATGACTTATATGTTGTTCAAACTTCTAACAATTTTGAACATGAAGTTGGGAGATAGAATAGATAGATAATTTAGCTATCATAAATGAAATCAAGTTACAAGAAGTTGGCAAGATATCTGGTAATTGCTGTTGTACATACTAATTTATCTCTAGTAAACTAAAATCTTTAAACTGTATAATTAAGTCCAATATTAGTCATATTAATTATTGTGATTACTGTTTTAGTTAGTTTGTTCTCTTTTCGGGCTGCAAAGTGGCTATTATACGAGTATAAGTTAGTTCAACAAAATATAAATACATAACCAAAGTAACATGATCAAACAGTTAACTTCATGTTGTCTGTATGTAGCAACTCATATATTAGGATTCACAGTTATACATTCATGTTGATTAGATATCGAGTAAATTAGATTTTCAATAATCGGACATGTAAATTTGTTGCAAAGACAACCATCTACGCACGCAAAACTAATAAGAACCATCATATGAACAAGTACATCCATTAAAATCAAAGGAAATTACAAACTTTAGTCATTTATAATTTGAAATAAATTAGAATGATAGTTACATAAGAAAGTAACGAATATGAACGACATCCCTATAGCGATCATTTAGTTTGTGGCTTCTTCCACAATACCCCAATCCTTTTGAGAACGTTACCATTTTTTCTCTTTATCAACTCATCATCATCTTTATTATTCTCGTTATCATCATCAGTATCCATGCTACTAGGTGAATCCGTGTTCATCCTTTTCCTCGGGCTACAATGACCCATTGACCATGTTCTGTCCGCCAACATTTGACCATTTTTGTCATTATTCTCATCACAAAGCATGGCAGTAGCAGCCTCTGCTGCCTTTCGCCATTGACTCATTTGCACTTTCAACTTTTTCAACTCGTCCTCTACTTCACACTTACTTGCCTTCACTGCCTCAACGACACCATCCGCTTTCGTGATTTCTAGTTTAAGCTTCTCGTTTTCTTCTGACTTGTTGCATACTTCTGTCTCAAGACTCGTTATGTTTGACTTTAAACTGCTGAAATCTTGGTTCATTTTCTTGATTTCTAGTTTGAGCGTCTTGTTCTCATCTGACTTTTCACGCAATTCTGTTTCTGCATTTGCTAAACCTGAATTTAGAATGTTGGAATCTTGTTTTGATGCCTCCACCAAACCATTCATTTTCTTGATTTCAAGTTTGAGTTTCTCATTTTCATCTGACTTTTCGTGTAATTCTGTCTCAAGACTTGTCAGCTTTGATTGTAAACCGTTAATGACTTGCTTTGACTCTTTTTCCACCTTGTTTTCTAGATTTGCTGTCTTCATTTTTTCGATAATATCTTCTAACAAACGTATACGTGCTCTTGAATGGTCTAACTCTAAAACAATGGTATTGTGTTCTTCACTGTTTAGCTTAAGTGACTCCATGGTCTTTTTTGCTGTTTCAAGTTGGAGTAATGTTTCGCTTGCTAAGGCTTGGGCATGAAATTCTGAACATTTGCTATTTTCAAGTTGGTTCTTCATTTCCTCCATGAGTGAATGTGTTTCACTCATATTCTCTTTCAATTTAAGTATCTCCGCGTACGCTGATTCTGCTTCTTTGGTTTGTTTAGCTTCAGATTCTATTGTTGCGTCGAGTTTGACTTTTAATTGGTCAATCTCTAGCAAGGCAGTAGTTAATGCAGATGAATGGGTTGAGTTCCATGCTTCATCATTGTTTAGATCCTGTCAAAAATTTATTTTTCAATCTTTAATCAGCATTTTTGATCTAACTACTTCATATGATCTATGCAAGACGCCACGACCCCTCATAACATGTGTACCATATTGTGGCTTGACAAAATGGTCCCCAAGAAGTTAATAACACATGGAATTATGATATGAGACATGCTAAACCAGATGTAAAGTTTTACACACTGGGCCAAATTCATTGAAGTTTTGTTTTTTGTGATTGGCAATAGAAACTTAATTGCTGAAAATCGCAATATCGCTTTGAGGAAATGTTACATGAATCATATGGGCAAACATGCCTTCTTTTTAATCATAAGAAATTACATGAATCATATGGACCAAATAATAAGTTATATTATTAATAATGGGCAAACATGTCTTGAGACAGAATTATGCGAAAACGGAGATATATCAGTCCTAAAACTTTACATGTTATTCAACCATCTGATTCAACCAATATACTGTTTAATTACATTTTGAAATCCTTCCAATATCGTAATGCGTTATTGTTTTTCACATGGACTAATATAAACCCAAGATTGCTTGTGAAATGATCATTATTGGGGCATAGGTAATTAACTTCAAAATTTTCCAAAAAGCAAAATGTCATGTAAAGAAAATTACTAGCATGTAAGTACAGAGATCAAGCATGCCGTTTATGATTCTAACTTGAAAAAAAGGACTTACATGCGCTTCGTTGGATGAAAACTGAGCTAAGAGATTTTCAGACTCTTCAAGTCTTAAAGTCAAGGCTATAAGCTCGTTTCTCGACTCTTCTGCATCTAGTTTAGCTTGTTTTTTCCAAGATTCAGACACAATCAATTGATCCTTAACCGTCCTCAAAGCGTCCTCGAGCTGAGAAACCTGAGTTTCAAGTTCAGCAACTCTTCCTACACGCTTCTTCTGCAACTTGAAACAAGAAATACAAACATTAGCATTCTCTATTCACCATTTAACCAACAAAATAGTACTCTCATATATAGCCTCATCATTCAAGCAAAGAAATAAGTTTGAATAATGATTTTTTAATAATTGATGCCAACTTTGTAACATTCTAGCTTTCAAAGTTATGATTAAGTTGTTCCTAATAAGGTCCCATTTGTTTTGGTAATTAATATATATGTCCTTATTGCTTATGGTATAAAAAGAAGGTTGTTATCATGGGTCCATTAATTGATGTAGTATGATAAAGATGCTACCCAGAAATTGGAAAAGGATAACATGAATTTGATGGTACCTAGTCTAGTTGTATCAAGCTGTATATAACGTGTTTTTCAATCAAGTGGTTACGAGTTCAAGTCTTACGTGAGACTGCATATATGTAAAATTTAGAGTAATTGTAAGTTTGCCGTTTAAAAAAATACCTCACTAGCAACGGGGCCTCTTGGTGATGCGCGGTCAGAAATTTTAGGACTTCTAGTTCTCGGCGAAGAGTTGGTTTCTTGACTAGTTGTCTTGAGTTGGCGAACTACACGACTAGAGCTCTTTTGTGCAGTGTCTACAGAAACCGAGCGAGGACTTACCCTCCGAGCACCTTCAGATCCCGAAGAGCTCTTTATGCTGCCAATACGAAATCAAAAATTCAAACTACAAGATACTTAGACATATATATATTAATACTACCGCAACACAATAAATAAGGTTACCAATAATGTAACTTATTGTTGTCACAAGTAGCTATATAATGTTATTTAGACACCTACTATATGTAACACAATTCATTACCTTGCTTTTGGAGTCTGCATTTGAAATTCAAAACCAACCGAATTTGGAAATTTAATGATATATGACCCACAAAACCTGCAAAAATTTCAACAAAACAGAACGATAATGTATCAAGCCTGCAAAACTTGCCTCGGGTTTCGCCAAAAAACCGTTAATATGCCATCGTAAAAGAGTAACTTTACCTGTTGTTTGAAAACTTAGGAGGAGAATAAAAGAGAAGCTAATGGGAACATGAAAAGTAAATGTTGTAGTGTCGTAGTGTGTATGGTAGTTTGAAATAGGCAAGTGGTTATGTATTTTTAATGATAGAAATGACTAGAAAATTGATGTATGCTTGCATGTGCCAAGAAACAACAATTATGTCAACTCTCAAAGGTTTACGTTGGTCTCTTAATCATTATGTTTTTTTAGTTAGATGTTTAGTATTAATATTCGTTGAGTTATTGTTTGAGCGTCTTGTCATCTGATTTTTCAATGATTGTTGGACTAACACTACGAAACATAGTTTCATCGGGGTCCCGTGACACTACTGGTAGTCCCGTCACGATGCTTGGCATATGAAGCATGGTAAGTTTCACGATTTAATGTTATGAGGCTAGAGCGCACGGATGACCTTCTCAAAGAGTTGTGACTTACAAGATTTGTGTACGTACTCGTATTAAGTAAAAGTAATGCTTCATCATATCCATACTAACATAAGTGTTTACCAGACAAAACAGATACATTAAAGGGATTGTCTAACGGGTGCTCTCAAGGCAATGTTTAACATTATCATAGAAAGAAACTTTGAGTTTATTGAATTAAAAATCAAATTTAGTTATGGTAATTTACGAGTTTGATTAATGTGTATAATATTAAATGCAATTTGTACTTTAAACGGAAAGTGTGTGTTTATTGAGTGTGGTTTAACCTGTGTCCTCGGGCACTTGTTAGACAAACAACCCTTAATAAAAATGTGCAGATAATATTATTGAGTAGTAGCTAAATGTCAATTCCACTGGTTATTATATACGCAACAATTTAAGAATTGTATAAATACAATAAATTTCATATCCTTAAAACTATATATTGGTCCTCATTTTGGACAATTATTAATTGGTGGAATTTGTATCATATACTCCATTGTTAGTACGTTATATAATACTCAACTAAAATGAAAACACACCTGCAAACATCAATTATTTTTAGCAAGAACCAGTGATGATGAAATTTAATGAAATAAATGGAGTATCTGAGTAGCAGTTGAAGCATGTTTGATACCCTCCATTATTATTTTCACGAGGGTCAGGCCAGAAGGATGGTACATCACACCCTTTCTCATTTTACACCTCATCTTGAATTGGATGATTATAATTTATTAAGGGCATTTTGGTCATTGTAAATTATCCACCATTTTTGTCCGTGATTAAAGGTGGCAAGAAGACTTAAGTGCACTATTTTGAGTTTGACAAATAAGAAATTGTGTGCGAATGCTTTGTTTAAATTCGCAACTAAAAAAAAAAAAAAAAAAAAAAAAAAAAAAAAAAAAAAAAAAAGACTAGGCTTATCTGTTTTCTAGTGAAATAAATTGTTTTCGGTGATGAGTTTGAAATAAATAATTGCAAACTAGTTAGTTTGAGGTTCATTGTACTTTTTAGGAAGACATAAACAGTTTAAAGAAGTGTTTGAGCATATATTATATTTGGTCGTGAATAAAATGGTTTAGGCTATGTTTGACGTAAAGCTTTTTAGAGATTTTTGAATGATGAATGGTGAGCAATAAGTTTTTTTATTTTTAGTGTTCATTTCACAAAAAGCGGTAAGCTTTGCTATTTTTTAGGAAATTTCATTTTTCAAATGCTTCTTTAAAAAGCCGTGAGCGGTGAGCAGTGAGCTGTAGCTACAGCTCACAGCTCAGTGCTACTGCTCACAGTAGGGATAAGCATTTCTTTCCGAATCCCGAAATCGAAGCGGAACCGTACCGATTCTTGATATACGGTACGGTACCGGGACTACGAAATAAGGTGAAAAAATCGGGACCACGAATTTGGTACGGGACCGGTACCAAATCGGAAAATTCACAAAAAAAAACGAGAAAAACCCGATTTCCCGGTACCGGTATCCGAATCTCGTTCGGTACGGTACCGGTACCACTAATTTATGCTCGGAAAAAATCGGTACCACTAATTTGATACGGGATCGGTACCGTGCTCATCCCAAGCTCACAGCTATTTTGCCAAACATAGCCTTAATCCCTTCTTTCAAATGGGTAATTTTTGGTTAACTTATAATTACGGGTTAATCTTCTTAAAGCGACCAAACATTCTTTAAGAGAAGAGGAATGTTATATCCACAAAAATATTACAAAATATTTTTTCACAAAACAATGTGGCATGCATTCACAGGAATATGTGAATTAAAAAGTAAGAGAGATAATTGATTAAGATTAATCTTATTGGTGACAAACCATTTTGTGAAAGTTTTTATATAAAAAGTTTGTATATGTAACATCCTCGATTAAATTTGTTTATATATTGTTCTTACATATTATTCTTGAATAAGGATGGGGATCGTTTCAAGTTGGAAAACCAACTTAATTCAAATTGGGTAAGTGGGAGTCATTGGAATTGGTCCAATGGCTCAAATAAAAAGAAGTTTTTTTTTTTTTTTTTTTTTTTTTTTTTTTTTTTTTTTTTTTTTAACTGAGATAACATTTCACTCTTTACAAATGGATGTAATTTGAACACAACAAGTTACATCGAATATAAAGGGAAAAATCGAAACCGACTTGCCAAACAAAATACACAAGGTAACAAGTTAAGCCAAAACAAGACAAACACCATAATAGTTGTGACAGACTACAGCAACACCATACAATGGTAGGAGGAATCACCAAAGTGAGCTTTTGGTAGATACAACCATATAAAAATGTAGCTTAACAAAAGTACACAAAGTACATAAAACCTACATAGAAGATAAAACCGAGCATCCTTAAAGGAGCCAGACCTAAACCAAACAGATATAAAGTCGAAACCCAAGGCAACAGCAAGCCATCGATGACGGACCACAACAGGTCTGAGCAGAAGAGACCAGATGGAAACGGATCTGAGCAGAAGACTGCGGTGGCGACAGCGACAACAGCGGCAGCGGCGAAGATGGGAGATGACAGATCTGTGAGAAGGCTTTTATTGTAGGAAGGGGGAAAGTACAAGAAAGGAATGGGAGAAGGAGGTCCAGACGGCCGGTCAAGACCGACCGCCGGAGAAAATTTGAGATTTGTTTGGTTGGATTTGGTTTTTTTTAGAGAGAGGTAAGAGGGTTTTTTTTTTTTTTTTTTTTTTTTTTTTTTTTTTTTTTTAAATTAGAGAGGTAAGAAGTTCTTTTGATTTAAGTAACTGGATCAAATTCAATGTCTACCAAATGCCCAACTTGAATCAAGTAATGGGAGAGAATTCTCACCCTTTTGAATAAGGATAGGGATTGTCTCAAGTTGAAAAACCAACTTGACTAAATTCGGGTAAGTGTGAGTCATAGAATTTCAGTAAAGTAAAATAAACTTTATTTTAGTATAAGCTGAGTATTAGATTTTACGTATAAACATAAACTGTTTAAATTACACCAACTTTATTTGAGATAGATCACATGATAACTTAGATATAAAATCAGGAAATCATGAGTACTTAATATCAAGAACATGACATTTCCAAAAATATAAAAAGAGATGGAGATGGGTACCTACCGAAGTACCGAATATAAAGAGCCTTCAAGCTTTTAATAGTGACTTAACATGGTTTGTGAATTTGTGGATAAGCCGTGCACGTCGAAATCTCTCGGTGCAATAAACTCTCTGCATCTATAGCAAAAAGGTTATAAATTTACTGGGTCCATAACAAGGATAAATCGAAAGTAGCAGCATTTATGGAAGAAACAAAAGTGTCTTATGTGAATGGTTGTACGATTTATCGATTGGGTGTATAGGTGACGTGCATACATAAAAAAGCACAAACGACCATGAAACATATCAATGTTTTAATAATGTTATGACTTATTTATATATTGTTACAGAAAATGAATAAATCGCTTCCGGTTATTGAGTAGGTTGACACAAACCTATTCTTTGTGTAAAAGAAAAAAGCATTTAGATGCGTCCCATGACTCGAACTTGTGACCAATAGATTAACAAATTCATTCTTTGCTATCAGAGCATCCAATAACTTGTTACTAAAGAGCCATTTATTTGTATTTAGCATATACGTAAATGTGAAATCTCTAGTTTCTGTTTTCATAAGATGGAAATGGGTTGACTCAAATTTTGTTGTGTTCCAAACTCCAAAGTATGTTATCTGTGTTCCCATTAGAATATGTATACGCTTTTTGTCTGTTTCTTAAATTTAGTGGTGCGGATAAATATCTAAATTTAGTATTCAGAAGAAAAAAAATTTATGCGTTTGCTCACAAAAATGACACAACGGTTCGGGGCCACTTAATAAGTTGAAAAGAAATACTCCTTTACAATCTCTTATGTCATATTTTTCTTCTTATTCCATATTTGGCCCCTCGTCAAGTGGTTCAACTTTCGAGTCTCTATTAATGATTAACGAGAACATGCACATCTAGAAATGTAATTTGAGCTCAGGCAAAAGGCAAAACGGCTTCTCGATCTCCTATTCAGTGGTCAGTTGATCAAATGCCTTGCTTTTGATAAGTTTTCGACATATTCGAGCAACGAAGACTGCCAAATGATTCTATCTACATATATGTATAATGTAATAACGTAGCTTTCTCCATATACTATTGAAAGATTGTGCTCGTGACTGTTAGCTAATGACCATGGTCAAGTAGTTGAGTCATCATAATCGATCTCCTTGTGCAGTTGTGTCTTTATAAACCAAAATCAACAAATGTTCCAGTAAACATCGGAATAGGAGTGGGGTTATTCCCTAAGGAGAGACTCGCGGTTAGTATCTCTGCCTGAGGGTGCGACACTAACTCGCCGTTCAAAAAAAAAAAAAAAAAAAAGGACACATAAAGCTATTTTGTTCAAGAAGTCTGACTCATAACAGCGAGAAGCCAAGCCATTTATAAATATGATGTGGGTACGCTAAAACATAAATAAGAGCAAGAAACATATCAAATGTAAAAAAATGTAACTAAAAAATGATACGGGTATAGCTTATCATTAAAAAAAATGATATATCTTATCATAATGGTATATCTTATCACAACAAAATGATAACAGATCGATTGAAAGCCATCGAATATGATCTGTTTAAATGTAAAAAATGTACCTAAAAATTTGATTGAATAAATTGAACTATTGATACGAAAGGCCTTATTTAAAATCTTTGCCAAAGTTTAAGCGATGACTTGAACTTGTGACCTATAGGTTGGTAGACTCATTCTTTGCCATCACACTAACTTACAACACCTGTCTAGTATTGCCATTTTTGTACATTTACTAGAGATGTGAATGTGAAATTCCTTAGTTAAAAAATGTTGGATATAGAATATGGAAATTGGTTCTAAGTCAAGTTTCATTGTGTTCAAGTATATTGTCTATTTTCCCCATTAAAGCATGTATACACTTCTTACAATCTCTTTTGCCTTCTTCTTCTTCCATTTTTGGCCCCTCGTCAAGTGGTTCAAATGTCAAGTGCCGATAAAATGGTTAACGCAAACCACACCATTAGAAATGTTTTCTAAGTTAGAGCTTTAGTCAAAAGGCAAAACCAGTTCTCGGTCTTTTATAGCATTGTCCAATATCAACACATACGAGTAGTGAAGACCGCCATATGATTCAATATCAAGTGATGGAGTCATCTTAATCTATCTCCTTGTGCAAAATGTGTTAATGTATAGCCCAATATCAAGAATGTAACAAATAAACATGGTTACAACAAATAGATTTGGATAATTTTTTTCTTAACTAAATTCTTCATAAAACCAAATAAAAACACATGTTGTATAATGAAATAGTAACATCTCTAAAAGAAAAGAAAAAATGTGTTGCGTAAATGAATGACTATTTAAATTTATTTGATTGATTGTTTCTATATGTGATGTGCATTCGATAAAAAAAACATACAAACGACCAATAGACATATCGATCAGTTAGTTAATAATGTTATGTCTTATGTATATTTTGTTACATAAAAAAATTAAGTACATAGTTATTAATATCAGTGTTGGACAGTTTTGCTAGTGGTTATGTAAGGCGGGTAACTTAATATTACATGGAGTGTCATATAAAAACAATATCAGGTTAAAGTCGTCAAATATTCCAACTTAATATGTGATCAAAACGTCCTATTTAAAAAATTAAAAAAAAAATTAAAAAAAAAAAAAAAAAAAAAATGCTTTAGTTTTTAAGAAGGTTCGAGACACCTTAAGATGCACACCATTTTGTTATAACAAAAATGAAAGAAAACTCCGATGATTCGAACTTGTGACCTATAGGTTGGTAGGTTCATTTTTTGCCGTCAAAGAAGTAACTAACATACTATCTTTAGTATGCCATATTTATTTATACTACTTATAATTGAGGAATGACTCTCTCTCCAAAAAAATTCAGAAGTACAAAAAATAATGCATGATTTACAACACTTTAAAGCAAGCAATTTTTATAATTACAACAACCAAAACATTGTGTATAACAAAAATTAGCATAAAACAAAATTTAGACCAAAATCCTATGAATTATACATTAAATAGCATTAAAAACAACCCTACACCTAATATTACAATGTAATAAAACACAAATTAATACAAATCATAAAACACAAAGCACAAGTATGTAAAACACAATTCAAACTACAATTAACACACCCCATCACCAATTAATACAAATCATAAAACACAAAGCATAAGTATGTAAAGCACAATTCAAACTAAAAAAAAAAAAAAAAAAAAAAAAAAAAAAAAAAAAAAAAACATTATTTCTTATTAATACATAATTTAAAACACCCCCACCACCGACATATACAATTACCTAAGCACAATGTACAAATTTTTGATACGAAACCAACTACAACCTAGGATTCATCATCTCAGCCAACATCAAACAAGCGAAAAAAAATAAATAAAAAAAATAAAAAAATAACGAGACAACTCGTAGCTAATTAAGGAGATACAAATAGATCTCAGTTTCGTGTTTGGTATTAACAATATCTTTCAAAGATTTATAACACGAGAATCATCACAGATCTGTGAGAAACAACCACTTCTCTTATATATCCCAAAAGTTTAAAGAAGAAACAAGGGGTTTGGATTGTTTATGGTTTTATCTTTTGAAGATAAAACGAATTAAAGGTTTTTTGTTTGCTATTTGGATTAACATATAAGCAAATAGATAAGACTTGGTAATGGTGATTCGGTTGCGATTTGGAGGAACAAGTATTATATTGATTTGTTATACGTTTTGTGGCAAGATTTGGTTTTTTATAAGAGATGAATTAAAGAGTAAATTATATAGATGGCCCCTGTGGTTTGCCCAAAGTTTCACCCACAGTCCCTGAAAGTTAAAAGTTGCACGGATAGTCCTTATCTATGAAAAGAATAACACTTATGGTCCCTCCACTTAACTGGTGTTAGTGGCTTCCGTTATCTTTTACACTTTAGTCCCTTTTTGTTAAATATCATTGCATCGTTAGTCCTTTATAATAACGACCGTTTATAATTTGAAGTTTTTTTAATTTTTCTTACGTTTCCATCCGTTTTTATACGTTTTCATGCGTTTTAATCCGTTTTTATACGATTTCGTCTGTTTTTCTTACGCTTTCATCCGTTCTCATGCGTTTTTATACGTTTTCGCTCGTTTTTCTTACGTTATTGTTTGTTTTCCTACGTCTTCATCTGTTTTTATCCGTTTTTAGACGTTTTTGCTTGTTTTTATACGTTTTCCTTTATTTTTCTTACATTTTAATACGTTTTTATATGTTTTCATACGTTTTTATCCGTTTTTGTCCATTTTTATCCATATTCAAGCTTCGTATGATGAGTATGACTATGCTCAAAACTTTGATCAAGGATCGGAATGGAGAAACGAGGTTTATATTTTGCCTAGATCATTTTCTGTTCAATTTTTATCCGTTTTTATAGGTTTTCATTCGATTTTATCCATTTTCGTCTATTTTTATCCGTAAGCCACCACCACCACCAATAAAAAAAATTATTTTTTTTTCAAATTTTTTTTTCCTAAAAAATCAAAAAAAAAAAAAAAAAAATAGAAAAATAGAAAAAAAATCAAAAAAAAATTTCTAAAAAAATAAAAAAATATATATTTTTGATTTTTTTTCAATTTTTTCAAAATTTTTATTCTAAAAAATCAAAAAAAAATATTTTTGTTCGAAAATTTTTAAAATTTTTTTGTTCGAAATTTCTAAAAAAAAAAATCAAATTTCAAAAAAAAATTATTTTTTTGTTCGAAATTTTTTTTTTCAATTTTTTCAAATCTTTTTTCTAATTTTTTTTTTTTTTTTTTGATTTTTTAGAAAAAAAAAATTGATTTTTTTTATTGGTGGTGGTGGTCGTGGCTTACGAACAAAAAAAGATAAAAGTAGACGAAAACTGATAAACCGGATGAAAACCTATAAAAACGGATAAAAATTGAACATAAAATGATCTAGGCAAAATATCAACCTCGTTTCTCCATTCCAATCCTTGATCAAAGTTTTGAGCATAGTCATACGAAGCTTGAATACGGATAAAATGGACGAAAACGGATAAAAATATATGAAAATGTAAGAAAAATAAAGGAAAACGTATAAAAACAAGCGAAAACGTATAAAATCGGATGAAAACGTAGGAAAACAAACAATAACGTAAGAAAAATGAGCGAAAACATATAAAAACGCATGAGAACGGATGAAAACGTAAGAAAAACGGACGAAATCATATAAAAATGGACGAAAACGGATTAAAACGCATGAAAACGTATAAAAACGGATGAAAACGTAAGAAAAATTCGAAAAACGTCAAATTATAAACGGCCGTTATTATAAAGGACTAACAATGCAATGATATTTAACAAAAAGGGACTAACGTGTAAAAGATAATGGAAGCCACTAACATCAGTTAAGTGGAGGGACCATGAGTGTTATTCTTTTCAAAGATAGGGACTATCCGTGCAACTTTTAACTTTCAGGGACTGTGGGTGAAACTTTGGGCAAACCACAGGGACCATCTATGTAATTTACTCTGAATTAAACAAGGACAATGGGTTTGAGAGAGATTGTATTTTGGTGGCTGATATGTGAAAACTTTGTGATGTGGGCGTGATTTTAGGTTAACAAATGAAGAAAATATTGGGGATCTTTTCTCACACAGCCTCTAATATTTAGGGTTATAATTGTTTAATGGGTTGGTCACCTTGGCCACCGATTAATTTGGGCTGAATATAAATTTTGATTAGTGGGACAAAATTTTGGCTGCTTATTCGGTTGCCAAAATTTTCAAATTTTCTATTGGTTAATATTAAAGTTGAGGCTGATTTTCGGTATAATCTTTGGTTAATGGTTATATAGGAACACATTTGACATTGTGAAAACTAACATTGGTTTAGTCATAATATTTGAAGTTTTATTTGCAATGTTTTTAAAAGTATTTATATTATTATGTAATATTTTTTAATTTTTTTCTTATTAATGCAATTTAATTTTTTTGTTAAAAAAAGTTGAAAAAAAAATGCCGACCTTATTGTTCCTAGAAGTTGTGTATTTTTAAATTAATTTCTTAAGATAATAAAAGTACTTTGTAAAATTTGATATTGGGCAAATATTACTAAAATAAAATATTTTATTCAGTGATAATTATGTGCAGACTTTTATACTGTCCAAAATGTAATTAAGTTTATTACATCATTATTTTAGTTAATTGCGACTACACGATCACTTTGACCTCTTATCTCCATATTTTATCGACGTCTACATGCATATTGTTGCAACATCAAGTTGATGATCTAATAGTTTTATATGAAATAGTATGCTATTGCTTAAAGTTATTACAACAAAAAAATCTTTTTTTCTATAAAATTATTGGCACAATAAACATATGATAGCAAAATATCGTCAGTCAAAATGTTTATTCACAAGGTACGTACACGCGCGGGTACCCTGCTAGTTATTTTATTATGTATGTGTCTGTAGGGGTGAGCATGGTTCGGTTTGGCTCGGTTTTTGTATAAAACCAAAACCAAACTGAAATATTTTGGTTTTTGATTTTTAGAAACCATTTGGTTTCGGTTTTGTATCGGTTTGGTTTTTTCAGTTGTCGGTTATTTTCGGTTTGGTTTTTCGGTTTTTTTAGTTTCTATACGATCTTTTGAGCTTTGCTTTTTCAAAGTAGATTTGACATATATCACAAAATAACACCTTCACAACTTTAAAGAAACAATCCAAACAACCATTAAGAAAAACAAAAAACACAATAATGACGATAAGAAACAAATGACCATATTAAATCCTAAAAAATAGTTGTTTATGTGTCATAGAGCAACACAATAATAACAATAAAAACCTAATAAAAACAGAAAACACCCTAGAAGAGAACTTATTATCCGTCCTAAATGACATGTTCAAGAAGCATATGAAATAAAGAGTAGTTACTCGACATGATATAGTTAAATGTCGGTTTTAGATGCATTTTGACTTTAAATGTCGGTTCGGTTTCTATTTGTCGGTTTTTATTGCTAAAACCAAACCGAACCAAAAACTTCGGTTTTTGAATCGGTTTCGGTTCTTCGGTCTTTTTCGGTTTAGGTTCGTGTAGGATAAACATAAGTATAACATGTATTGTTCTTGTGGTTATGGTTCGAATTCAAAGAAAGAAAGATGAAGAAAGTTTAGAGAGAGAAATAGAGGAGAGGTGGGAACTTAAAGAGAGAAACAAGAGAAGGTTAGATTAATGAAGAGAAGTTCCAACCCTCTCCACATGTGGAGAGGGGTATTTATAGTTACCTACAAAAAAAAAGATAAAACACCCACACCCGGGCTGTGGATCAGGCATACAGTGGGTAAAAACCCGTCCTTCTTCCACGATGTTACCTAAACTAAACTAATATCTAACTAACTAATAAACTAACTACGAGCTATCATAATGCTATTACATTATTTAGGTGACCGATTCTTTTATAGGAATATTCGTATTCCTAACAATCTCCCCCTAAGCGAGGTCACCTTGGAAATTAAGCTCTCTGATCTTCAAGCATTCTTTAGTCTTTGTAGCTCGTAGGTTCTGATTCTTCACATTTCAGCACACTTTGTACTTCAAGCAATGAAATTATGATTTGGGTTCCTTTGTGATGTGTGATCTTTGAGCTTTCTTTGAGATCATCAGCCACAGTAAACCTCCAAGCTCATCCATAGTAGTATCGCCTTCATGTGATGTAGTGACTTAAGGACCATCATGCTCACACCCTTCTGGATCTGGAGACATTACATTAGAGTTGTGGATCAGGAGACTATTTCATCAGAGTTGCGGAAACGTTGTTGGTAGTCTCTCAACATTTGTTGTAGTAAGTCTCTCATAGTCATTGATAGTGAGGAGGATGTGTGAGCATGAGGTATGGATTGACCTGGTTCAGCTGGAAATAGGAGCCATCAACGCCATCTTTATATGTGTCCCTGAAATAAAACAGTTAGCAATGTGACCTGGTTCTGCGAGGACAGACTACCCTCCGGTTTTGTGAAAACCGACCTGTGATCAGGTAGAGACTCTTTTGAAGAGGACTCTCCTTGACAGGAATTTTCAGCTTGTAGTAATGAATTTTCCAAAGAATCCACTTTGGAATCTTCATACTAAGCATGTTCTCATACCGGAACGTCTCAAAGCAGACCGCACGATAGAGTGAATCGGTGAATAAATATTCACGGATTGATGAGAAATTGATTTATAGAAATCACTCGCGTGTCATATGATAAACATTTTGAGACATGACGAGAGTTTTAAGCTTTGAATCAGATTTCCATCAAAAATACTTTTGTTTGAAAGATTTTACATAATCAATGTGCTTGAAAGTTAGTTTGTGAGCACATTGAAAGGTTTTTGCAAAAGTATCCGTCAATCCATATCCTGAAACAAGTTTGATTCAATGTTGAATCGCACCATTGTTGCTTTCCAGTTGTCAATTGGTCATTGATCCAAGATGGATCTCACATGTCACCTACCAAGAGTTTGAGTGAAGTTCGCTCTAGAAGGATTTCTATCTTCATTGTGAATATTTTCATATCACTCGGATGTTCTGGCAATACCACAAGGATAATGCGTAGGACTCTAAATTTTTTATCATACTTTCCACATTGTGTGAAACAATAAGCATATTTGGAAGTGTGTCCTAAAGAGATTTATGGATGACCTCATGGCTCTAGACTCAATAGTGCATTTTGATCCGCTCCTGGAGACTGGGGAGGCGTCTCCTATTTTAGGTATCAACATAGCTAGCAATGAGCGGTCGATACATTGCACAGGGTTCCCCGTGAGAATGAAACAAGCTCTTTTAAGAGAACTTGAGTGGTTAGGAAGTTTGGTGCAGTGCGTCACTGGGTCCATGACGTCTTGTCTTCAATACCAGTGTTACCTTAGTAACCACTGGTAGCATATGAAGTTGAACCCGGTTTCTACCCTAAGGTTGAATATATGGAGGGCTATTTCTTTTCACCCTTTCTGATTTCATTTCTTTTTCATTCTTCAACCCCTTCAGTGCTTACCGAGACTTCACCACTAGAACCTTGTTGGGTTTGTTCCAGTCCTAGCTCTATCTCAGTCCGCACTCTTCCCTTTCTCACTTTACTCCTTTTTTCAATCATTCCTAAGGACTTCTAATCTATCTAGAGGATTGTCCCTGGGAAGATCCTTCTAGTTCTGGTGGATCATGGGAACTCATACCTAACCTTGACCATCCTTATAACTTCATGCATAAAGATAAATGGTCGGTCTTTGGTATAACTTCCACAAACGCCTTTTGCTCCCCCTCAATATGTGCATCGATATTTGAAAGTGTTTAGCACATATGTGGGAGCCTATTTATTGAGTCCAAAAGATCACTTTTGATTATCAGATTTCATATTTAAATCACATTTTCTCTCCCGATCAAAAATTTTAAATCTTTTGAGATTTTGGATCTCAATTGATTTAAATAAGTTAGAAAACTTTTGGGAGAGAAATGCGGTCAGTTTTAATATTTTCTGATAAAAGACGAACCTTTATCAAGCTCCCCCTCAATCTATGAGGGAGGTTGTTATGTGTCAGATTTGATGAGTTTACAAAAGATTTGAAGTTTAAACGAAAACTCTTTGAAAATTTCTCATTCTGACACATAACCATCACAAAGTGTATTATTGCAAGGTTTTTGTACAAAGTGTGTAGAGTTTTGATGATACATAAAATTTTAAGAAATCACTCTCCCCCTCAATCAATGACGGATGTTAAACTGAAATATTTCATAAAATATTAAAGTTATTGATTGAGTGAAAAATTTTATCAAAATTCATATTCAATTTGATTTTCAATCAAAATCTCATGGTACCACCAAGTTTTGCCCAAATACTTTCAGGAAAAATCATAGAAGGGAAAGTATTTTTCGATAAAAAGAAGATTTCTCTTCTTTGTCAAGAAATAATGCACTGAAGCGTACATTAGATCGAATGTGCACGGATGTAAAGTAATCCATGCCCGGATGAACTTCACCCGGTAAAAGGAACAACCGTCTTTTTGGCGACGTGTTTTCCCCATTTTGAAAAACGGGTTGCTATCTGAAGTAATAGCAAGCCATAATTTTAAGTCCGGGTTACAGCCTAAAATGATTGTAAGCCATATTTTTGAAGAATATTTTGAGATACGACATATTTTAGAAAAAAAACTTTATTTGAAACCGAAAAACTCTTGCTCAAGCATATGTATGATTCTGTGTCATTATTGAATGACATTTCTAGAAACGTACATAATATTGATTACACAAGAGACATGTCGTGAGAAGAATGTTTTTGGATTTTTTTTTATGATTTTTTAGATTTTTATGGTTTTTATAGGTTTTATATTTTTCTCTTTACAATTTAGTATAATATATATATATACAAAGGATACTAATCAGTTTAAGAAGATGTTGACATAAGTACCAAAATGATAGGGAAATGATTCGCACACTCTTCAAATTTATTGGGACACTCCACTGTATGCAACAGACAGTTGTACATTAAGTGTAAGATGCTTTAACTACTTGTACAATGGAGTGTCCCAATAAGATTTAAGAGTGTGCCAATCACCTCCCAAAATGATAGTATCGTTCAGCTCGTTGTAGAAATTAGTAGTCAACATCTCTTAAACTTTCACCACCAAAGCTTTCGAGGCTTCTGAATAATCGTTTGAAGCGGTAGATGCCATGACATAATCTTAAACGGGATTTTACGACTCTTGTGACTTAAACCGAGAGGTCTAATCTTTCCCGGGATTTTACTAAAGTCAACAAAAGAAACCGAAAGATGTAATCTGCGAGTTAAACTTAGAGAGAGATCTTGGATAAGTGACAATTAGCATTAAGTGTCAAGTCGCGACAAGTCAAGTTACAATAGATCCGATTGTAATAAGCCAAGTCATAAAGATTAATTCACAACGTCAAATTACAATCAGACTAATCGAAACGACTTAACTCACAACAATTCACCAAACATAAGTAGTTAACAAATCAATAGAATCTCACAACTGAGTTAATCGCTAGACACCACCAAATCGCTGAGTTTTAGCCTCCTCAATGTGAAGCTTTGGTAGCTTCCCCCCAAACCGACAATCACCTACATGAGACCACTTCCCCCAAGACGTTGAAGTGACACAAAAAGTCCCAATGTATGAAGCTCAGAAACCCGAAGAAAACGATAACACCGAAGTAACAGGGTGAACCACGGATCATCTTTGCGGTTATCAATCCCGAAATGTATGATGAAGCCCGATCACATGACCCTGTTGTGCGTCCCCAATGTACACATTACTTTGCAGTTTGGAGCAGTTGTCTATTCAGGGGAATAAGATATCAACATCTTCATTTCACTAAATGCTTTCCAGTTATCTTACACATACCAACTCAATCCATATTGTACGCATTTATCTAACATAAGAAGAAACGATGACACCAAAGTAACAGGTTAAAGCACTGATCATCTCTGCGGATATCTCCTCCGGAATATATGATTAAGCCCGATCACGTGAACCTGTTGCGCGTCCTTGATGTACACAAATCTCTCCCCTGATGGTTGCGATCTCATCGGAATCATCATACCATTGTGTACATGAAGCATTAACCATAAGCATTTTACCATAAACCATGTCAGCACATATGAAGACGTCGATAAGCAATGCCATCTCATACTTCAAATGTTCTTCTCATATTTCTTCCCACTGTAAGCTGAAGTAGTACATACCACAAGTATCAGAAGACCACATCCCCCATGTAGTTGGAATGATACACCAAATGCCACGAGTTAGTACACTGATATTCTCTGCGGTTAAGACATTTGTCTTCCCGGGATAACTTCGATTAGGAAGAAGTGTTAAATTCATCATATGTACTCATTATGCATTCAGATGTATGTCTCCTTCCCCCTTGCTGGTTTTGATACCTCGGAATCAGCAACACACTTTAAGCACACGTATTTGAAATCTTGTGAGAAGAATTAACATTGGCTCAGATGTATTATGTGAGAATCAATTGCTTCAAAAACTCTCTAATGACTATCTTAATCAACCCTTATGTAGACTATTTGAAGTGACCACTGATGAATTAAACCCGATATACCAACTTTGAAACTGAAGTAGAATTCCCCGTTCTTGTGACTTAAGCTTGCACTAATGTGTGACAAAGAGCGGTGTAGAGAGTTCGTACAACATCGAATCCCTGAGTACTCTAAACTCTTCAACCAACCAACCATCAAGTATAAGATGTACATCACCTCTTGACTACCGACAACTTCGTGTGAGTTATGACACTCCTTAAAGTGATAGTTATTTAGTGGTAATAAAAATGAGGAATCACCAAAATAACTAGATATCCCAGTCTTTGTCATTTTAAAGGTAAAAGCTCAAGCAAGGATCTCGAAGAATCTTCATCCAACCAACCCCGACTTCAAGATAAAATAAGATCACGCCTTTGTGAAAGTCGACTTCAATCTCAAATAAGGGATACCAAATAAACTCCGTGATTACTTGACATTCCGTGTCCAAATTCTTAGCCGTTTTGACATTATGATCGACATTTTCCATTATGTTCTTGAGGTTGATTTACACAGTGCACATTTGGAGGAACAACAATCCATGATGAAATAGAATAAAGAAGACGGATCATTATTCATGTGTGCAACTTCACAATCATGATAGTCAACATCAACACCTTGAGGAGTAACTGGAGATTGGGTTACTAGAGTAATCTTAGTAATACTTCTAAATGGTGCATCTTGATCAATGGAGATTGAGGAAGGTGAACCAGTTGAGTCAGCAGGAACCAGAGCAAGTGCTTCAGGAACTAGATGATCAACATTCGTTGAAGCTAAGTATTCATCAACCATAAATCCCAGTTATCGTTAGTAAGTAGAACATTAGGTGTTGGAAGAGAGTCGTATGACCATTCTTCAATCATCAATCACCATGTCGTATATTCACACTTCTCCCCCTCAAAAATTGCAAGCGATGTTTGCACTTTTTGATTGAGCAAGTGAATAAGAATACAATCAATCATGTATTTTATTCACACTTCTCCCCTTCAAAAATTGCATACGAGGTTGCCATTTTTGATTGAGCATGTGAATAAGAATACACTCAATCATGTAGTTTATTCACTCTTCTCCCCCTCAAAAATTGCATACAAAGTTTGCCATTTTTGAATGAGCAAGTGAATACGAATTCGAGCAAAGATGAGTATTCACTTGATGACTGAACGAACATGGAGAAAGCATGAAGCATGTTTTTGAGAATGGTCAAAACAAGAAGATTTCTCTTCTTCCGAAGATAAGGTGCACTGAATCGTACACCTTTCTTTTCTTTGATGAACGGGGCCTGAAGTGTTGTCAGCAGACGCCATAATGATGAAGTTGAAGACCGAGGTTTGAACTGATGTGTCCAAACGTCATAACGATGAAGAGCGTGGCCTGAACTGAATTGAACAGATGTCATAGTCGTTGAAGAACGAGGCCTGAACAGAAGTATTCAGACGTCATAGTCATTTGCATCAAAGTTGAGCTTCATTAACCCCTGATTGATGAGATTTCACTATTTTCGGATGCCAAACTCTGAGTCTTTCCTTCACAGGATTGAACGATGTACCTGCACTTAAGTAAAGACTACCTGCACTGACATTGAGAGTTTGTTTACATTTATATGGGTTAGTGAAATCAACATCTATTCCATTTGGGGTTCCACTTTCAACCTTGGTTTTGCAATCAGTGAACATCTTTCTTATAGGTATCCATCTAAGACCTATAATCTTAAAAATTCTACCCGTCTGTATCCACCTAAGGCAAGTTCTAGGAATGTTTGGTTTCTCATGTAAAATGGAATTATTGTTGAGAGAAGACCTTTGTCCTAAATTAATCTGCCTACCAGGTTTCTGATTTTAACTTTTTGGTTCTACGAGCTTGTTGTAGTTTCTAGTTTTAGATGGTTGAACCTTATCACAAATATTCACTTTCTTCAGGAATTGTGTAGGACAACTAAGATGGTTTGCCTTAAGAACACAATTCAGACAAGTTGAGCAAACAAGGTGTTTGGATTCAGAACAAACTCTAGGATTCTTAGAGTGATTAGCTACAGGGATCGCTTTAATCGATGTGCAACTACTCATGGAAACTGGACACTTCCTATTTGTTTGTTGAGTGCTCACAGGTTTTGGTTTGCTGCGACTGGCCAAGTTCTGGAGTAAGCTAGAACGCATCCTATGAGGTCGTGAACCTAAAATACCATCCTTTTGAAGTAGAGCCCTTTTCCTAGCCTTTTCAAGATCATTGTTCATGTACAAGTCATTTATATCATAAGAGTTTTGAGTTTTAACGCTTGATATTGACACTGTTTTTGAACATATCCTAGAAGAGTCGGGAGAAGGTGTAGCAACTTGTTGAGCTTTAACAAACCCAGAGGCATTTTTCTTAGGAAAATTATGTGAAGTGACTGGTTTTAACAAAACTTGTTTCGCATCAACTTTGGAGGCAAACTGAGTTTTTGAAAATTTTGGATGTTCTGATCTAATCGCATTCGGTTGTCTAACAACTGAATGATTTCTACTTGATTGTAAAACCGGTTTCCCCAAGATTGATGGTTTTGCAAACTTAGTGTTCACACTGTTTCTTGTTAGTTTTCCTACCTCATTTTTTAGAGCAACAGTTGTAAAGCCCTTTTCCTGAATTTGAGATTTGAATTTATCATTTTTGACCATCAAAGATGTTGTTTGTTCTGAACTTTTAGTACCAGTTTCTTTGATAGAGTCTCTTAGGTCTATGTGATGCCTTTTCAAAGTCTCATTCTCCTTAAGTATCTAGCCACATAAAGTTCCAATTCGATGTTTCTTGATTTAATAACATCGATGTCATGTTTAGCTTTGACTATATTACTTTTCTCATTCAGGATAGAAATATGCTTTTTCAAATTGCTGATTGTCGAGTTTTTGTCTTGAAGCTGAGCTTTCAAAGTGTTAATTTCAAAAAATTCACGGAACTCAGGAAATTCCGGATTTTTACATGGTTGGTTAGATTGAAAAGATTCTTCCTTTTGTTGCATTGCGATTTCAAGTGAAATACAATATTTTTCAAGTTGTAAAAATCTGTTATAAAGTTCATTAAAAACTTCTTTATCAACCATATCCTTTGATTTAAACCTCTCAACTGTAAACAAAGAATTCGACTCATCATCATGTTCAGCATCCTGATCACTTTCTCCCCCTTTATGACTCATATTTGTTGAATTAGAAATGGTATTGCTATCAATCTTTTCCAACAAATTTGTGTCATAAGTGGGCTTAATTTGATCATTATGCTGCCGTTCATTGTCAAGCACATTCTGTTGATCAGTTAAGGGTACCTCAGCACATGACACGTATTCTTTAACCGATCTCAGATCTGCATCCATATCATGTGTGAAAAGAGTCACTGAAGTGCTGGTAGTATCAAGCTTATCAATCTCAGATCCATTGCATTCAGTGACAACTAACCCAACATCTGATGCTTTACCCGAATCAACAATACCATCACTTGATTTCACCCGACATGCCTTCACCCTGTCATCGTACTTAAGTTTGTGCTGTGATTCCTCAATGTGCTCTTTAACATCACCCATGAGCTGGAGTAGCGTGACTCTGAACATGTCCACCTCCATTCCAGTGTACTCGGCAAAACTTTTTTCCGTCATATGACTGTCAAATTCATAATCTCCGGTGAATCGTGACTCTATGAACGATTGATGTTGTCTTTTGGTCACTTGAAGAGCATCCATGGATCCAATTTCATGAAATTCTTCTTTGTCAAGTTGGTGTTCAAGTTGATCTAAGTTCAGGATCATAGTGCCCGTGAATGCCTGAACATCTTGACCAAAGAGTGCTGGAAATGCTCTTTCGTATCCACCCATGGATCCAGGTCTTTCTAATAGAAGCTTGAGGTGTGAGTGAAGTTGTCGAAAAGGTTCAATGCAACTATCCTTTACATCGTGAAGCACTTGCTGTGGCTGTTGCACTTCTTTCTCATGTGAGTTAGAGCACGAAGAATCCATTTTAGCATATTCTGACTCGAAAGCAGTTGTTTGTTTAGGAACGTTTGTCAGTTGTACTTTGTTGGGAATCTTGTGCTCATTGACCATGTCATACAGTTTAAGTATCACCGATATGGCAGAGTCTGAAGTAGTAGACACGATGTAACCGTGTACGGGATTTTACAATTCTATGATTTAAACCGAGAAATAGATTCTTTCGCGGGATTTTACAAAATCAAGAAAAAACAATGAAACACTGAGAAACTGCTGGATTGGTAAATGATTAGATGATTGTTTGATGAACGTGATGGTTGTATGATTGAAATCCGAATAAACCCCGTAGATATCTAATAAGCCCGAAAATAACTCAACCTAAAATAATTCACAATCACGAGTTCTTGAAACTCAAGTAAAACCATTGCCCAAAAAAAATCATTAACCAATATCGGATCAATAAACCACACTCAAAAACCGTGACCAAAAATTATATCCAATAGAGCCGAATAATTCAACACAAACTCACATTAATCAACATATCAACCAACGCCGCGTCCACAACTATCCAAAAACTCTCACCACCAATACTTATGCAAACTCGACAAACAAAAAAAATCCTACGCGTCCATATCTCATTTCAATATCATGCCCAAATTGATAAACAACCTCGGATGTATAGAAGCTTAAAAAAACTTGAAAGATATGTACACACTAGTAAGAAAGCTTGGTCCAATATCCAACAATCAATCCACTAGGCCTTAATACTTACACAAGCCCAAATCCGTTCTTAATATAAAGCCACTAATCCCTCACACTTAACCCTAATCACAAAAAAAAAAAAAAAAAAAAAAAAAAAAAAAAAAAAAAAAAACAAATGCACAAACTAATCTCTATTGTCTCCCTCACCCTTAAACACTCAGCCACAAAGCTGCTTCTCTCACCCAACAATATCTCAAACCAACGCAGCAACAAATCGTCCTTTTGTATAACATCTACACACTCAATGAATCTTCTAACCAAACCATATTCGTTACTTATCTGCACTCGGCCACCTAATCAGCGATAACAAACCAATCACTAAGTTCAATTATCTGATTGAAAGAGGTTTCAAGATCTTGTGCAAGGTGTTACAGGTAGGTAGTAATTTTTCCTTTTCGTTTAAATCGAATGAAAGGAGGTATGAAACTTATAATGTTTTGTGCTTCCTTTATGATTCGAATATTGAAAAGAAGTGAATCTTTTTAACTCGATCAATGATGGATATGTTCTCACACTCTTGAACAAATCTGAGATCGCTTCCTCTTCCTGTTTTTGTTTTTGTACTTGCATACACCGAATGATAGAATGAATAAAACGGATTTGTTATAGTTCAAAGCGTAAATAGATTCAGATATATGAATGAAGTGTGTCGAGCTTCACACAGATCAATGATGATTTTTCTCTTGTGGCTCTGTTGATTGAGCGAATCTAATATTTCACAAAGAGATAAACTGAGATCCAAACATACTTTGATTTGTTATTGTTTAGATTCGATTTGTTGTACTTGGGATTAGATTAGATTAGGATGTGTTGTAGATGATGATTGAGGTAGATTGTTGTTATGGACTGATGATGTTTTTGACTGAAATCACTACCACGAGCGAATTGCTACCAGTAAATCTTGAACTCAGCTAATCGCAAACCCAGCAAATTCAGTTAAACGAAACTTTTGTCAAAGATAAACGCTACTTAAAGTTAATCGCTAGAGTGAGCAGGTGAGCTAATTTTTATGATAACCATGAACTAACCGCAAACCATGAGATAAACGCAAATACAAATAGATGAAACTAATCGCAATCGCTGGCAAAAGTGAACTTGTCGCAAGAAAGTGATTAGATATATCCACAAGCTGCCAAAAAATAGTTATCCAGAAGTTTGTCTTTATCCCAACAGTCCAAAACTTTTAGTAAACGCAACACATTTTTGTGGGAGGGAGTGAGGGACGGCTTGCGGTCACAACACATTTTGGATGCTTTATGTGGAGATGGGTCTGCTGTTGCTACTGGTTTATTATGTGCTATCACTGCAGTGGTTAATTTGTGGTTAGGGGAGAGATGTCTGTCGGTTCTTGCGGAGTTTGTTGCGTCTGCTCCTCTTACGCCGCTTTTGAAACCCGACAACGGGATTCGACCTATTGCAGTTAGGGGTGAGCATGGTCCAAAAACCGGACCGGACCGGCCAAGACCGGACCGGACCGAAGACCGAGAACCGGAAAACCCAAAGACCGAGACCGGACCGAATGTGGTCGGTCCGGTCTCGGTCCGGTTCGGTCCGGTCCGGTCTTCGGTCGGTCCGGTCCAATTGGGCGTATTTTGGCACGTTTTTTCGGTTTTTTGGTCGGTCCGGACCGGACCGACCGGACCGAGGACCGAATTAGCCAAAAAGCCTAGACCGAGGACCGGACCGAATGTGGTCGGTCCGGTCCGGTCGGTTTTGTCGGTCGGTCCGGTCCATCCGGTCCGTTTGCTCACCCTTAATTGCAGTGGGTACTATATGGAGGCGGTTGGTTTCCAAGGTGGCTATGAAGGGTGTTGGAAAAGAAATGACCAAGTACCTTAATGATTTTCAGTTTGGGGTCGGTGTGTCGAGTGGAGCAGAGGCCATATTACATAGCGTTAACAGGTTGTTAAGTGATCGTCACGCTGACGGGTCTCTTGCGATGCTTACAGTGGATTTTTCTAATGCTTTTAACTTGGTGGATAGAACAGCTTTACTTCATGAAGTCAGGTTGAGGTGCCCTTCTATTTCTTTATGGGTAGAATTTTTATATAGGCAGCCAGCCAGATTGTATCTTGGAGATAATCATATATGGTCCACCACTGGCGTTCAGCAAGGTGACCCGTTAGGACCACTTCTTTTCGCTCTTGTGCTGCATCCCCTCATGCACCAAATCAGAAACAATTGCAAGCTTCTTCTTCATGCGTGGTATCTTGATGATGGGACTGTCATTGGTGACACTGAGGAGGTGGCTAGGGCTCTCGACATCATTAGGGCGACGGGTCCTGTTTTGGGTCTTGAATTGAATATCAAGAAAACTGAGCTTTTTTGGCCTTCGTGTGATGGTAGGAAGCTTCGTGAGGGTTTATTCCCAAACGACATCGGTAGGCCATCGTTGGGGGTGAAGCTTCTTGGGGGGGCAGTTAGTAAAGACGCTGGGTTTATTAGTGGGTTGGCAAAGAAGAGAGCTACTAGGGCTGTTGATATGACGCGTCTTCTTCCCCAGCTAGGAGACCCGCAGAGTGAGCTTCTCTTGCTTCGATCTTGCATGGGTATTGCTAAACTCTTTTTTGGCTTGAGGACGTGTCAACCCGTATATGTGGAGGAGGCTGCTCTGCTTTTTGACAAAGGATTGCGCGAGGCGGTTGAGGATATGGTGGTTTGTGGAGGTCCCTTCTTTGGGGATCTCCAGTGGCGACTTGCTTCTTTACCTATTAGGTTTGGTGGTTTGGGGCTATATTCGGCGGTAGAGGCTTCATCTTATGCCTTTGTGGGCTCGAGGGCCCAATCTTGGGCGCTTCAGGACCACATCTTACGCAACAGTGGCGTATGCGATATGGATTATGATTATGATTGTGCTTTGACTTGTCTTCGGGATATGATTCCAAACTTTGACTGTGGCGGTTTCGCTAAAAAGGACACCGTCCCCACTAAAGCCCAACACACATTGGCGAGTGCTCTTTTTAGCAAGATTGTCCAGGACATGGAAGTTTACTTTGAGATGACCGTTAGACAAAAAGCTGTTTTTGAGTGTCTGCGTGCACCACATGCTCAAGAATTTCTTCTTGCCATCCCTATAGACGGTCTCGGTCAACATATGTCGCCGATTGAGTATCGCACCATCCTTAAATATCGCCTCATGATCCCAATTTTTCCGGTTGATGAAATTTGCCTGGTTTGTCACAAAGCTTGTTTGGACTCATTCGGAGAGCATGCAGTTCATTGTAGAGAGCTTCCGGGGTTCAAATACCGTCACGATTTGCTTAGGGATGTTCTTTTTGACATATTCAGGCGCGCTGGGATTTCAGTTAAGAAAGAAGCACCTGTGAATTTCTTGACCGACCCGATGGAAGGAAGATCGACACTTAGACCAGCTGACATTTTGGTTTTTGGATGGATAGGGGGGAAACATGCTTGTGTAGATCTAACGGGGGTTTCTCCACTTGTGGGATTGGGGAATCATGCTTTTACGGCAGGTCAGGCTGCTTTGAAAGCCGCTTCATGCAAAGTAACCAAACACGAGAATGCGTGCCTTGATAACCAACACGCGTTTATACCTTTTGCATTTGATACCTTTGGTTTCCTTGCATCGAAGGCTGTGGAGCTGCTCAAAAGAGTCCAACGGGTTATGCATGGCAATGTTACGACCCCAAGGTCTTTGAATGTAGTTTTTAAAAGATTAAGTTTCGCTATTCAAAAAGGGCTAGCGGCGCAGCTTGTTGCCCGCTTGCCTGTCGCTTCAATGTAAAACTTTTATATAAATTGAGTAAATGGAATTTTAAACGCAACTAAGAATATGTTATAAACGCAAGTAAGAACATGCTTGTCAAAGTAACTTTGAATATCACCAATAATTTAAAAAAAGAAAAACAAAAAAAAAAAAAAAAAAAAAAAAAAAAAAAAAACAAACAAACAAACAAACAAACAAAAAAACAAAAACAAAAACTTGTATAAAGCGCAAATCGAACACCAAACTGAGCGACAACACCAACCCAAGTCACAAAAGTACCAACATATAACAAATCAAACCACAAATAAAATGAAAGCAAAGGTTTTCATGATATACACTTCGAACCAATAATATAATCACAAAAACAAGAACAAATCCGAGAAAACCAATTCCTAAGATGCAACCTTGACTCTTGATACCATTTGTAGGATAAACATAAGTATAACATGTATTGTTCTTGTGATTATGGTTCGAATTCAAAGAAAGAAAGATGAAGAAAGTTTAAAGAGAGAAATAGAGGAGAGGTGGGAACTTAGAGAGAGAAACAAGAGAAGGTTAGATTAATGAAGAGAAGTTTCAACCCTCTCCACATGTGGAGAGGGGTATTTATAGTTATCTACAAAAAAAAAAAAAAAAAAAAAAAAAAAAAAAAAAAAAAAAAAAACGCCCACACCCGGGTTGTGGATCAGGCATACAGCGGGTAAAGACCCGTCCTTCTTCCACGATGTTACCTAAACTAAACTAATATCTAACTAACTAATAAACTAACTACGAGCTATCATAATGCTATTACATCATTTAGGTGACCGAGTCTTTTATAGGAATATTCGTATTCCTAACAGTTCGGTTTAGGTTCGGTTTCTTGCACACCCGTGTCTGAATGTGGGATCGCTATATATTTTTAAATATTTATAATTAAGTTACCAGAATGTTAGACATAGAATGTAGAAATGGCTTCTTAGAGTCAAATTTAGTTGTGTTCCAAGTACATATATTGTCTTTTATCCCCGTAGAAACATGTACACATTTCACAATCTCTTTTGCCTTTTTCTTCCATTTTCAACCCTCGTCAAGTGGTTCAATTGTCAAGTGTTGACGAAGGATATACGAAAAGATGCACTTTTTTTTTCTTTCTTTTTTTTTTTTTTTAGAGAGAGAGAGAGCTGAGTTACAAGGCAAAACCGCTTCTCGATCTCCTATAGTATGGTCCAATGTGCTTCTTTTGATCAATTATCGACACATTTGAGTAATGAAGACAGCCAAATAATTCTAGGACTTAACATTTTGGGTACCAACCAAATATAATGAGCCTTCAAGCTTTTAAATAGTGACTTAACATGCTTTGTTAATTTGTGGATAAGCCGTGCACATCGAATCTCTTCGGTGCAATTAACTCGCTACATCTATAGCAAAAGAGGTTATAAATTTATTGGGTCCATAACAAGGATAAATCGAAAGTAGCAGCATTTATGGAAGAAACAAAAGTGTCTTACTTATGTGAATTGTTGTATGATTTATTGATTGGGTCTATAGGTGAAGGGCATACATAAAAAAGCACAAACGACCACGAAACACATCAATGTTTTAATTACGTTATGACTAGCTTACTTTTTTTTTTTTTTTTTTTTTTTTTTTTTTTTTTTTTTTTTGATGCAAAGGGTGAAAATTATATTAATCATCAAAAACAAATTACAATATCAACACCACTGGCATGGACAGACCCATCCAGGAATACAAACTACAAATCTGATATCGCATTATGTCCAATATCTGATGCAGCAGATACACAAATTGCAGACATACAATCTTTCATCAAAGCAAATACTACTGACTTCAATCCATCGAAATAAAGCCTGAAATCACCCAATTATGCACCAAGACCATAGACTCATAACTACATTTCCAAGTCCACCTTCCTTACTTGATTAGTCAGCCATCATCCACACCAACCAAGAGGAAAAATGAATTGGCATCATTATGCAGTCTATAGCCACTCCAAACCATTCCAGTCAAGGGCTCTACCAGATTTCCTACATTTCCATCTTTACAAATGGCTTCACAAATCTAGGAACACACACCGTGAGGGAGAATCACCAAACCTCCTATGGTAGCACATAGCTTGGACCAAGTAGGTTCATCTTTCACTCCTCACTATTCCAAGCAACATGTGCTACCCTTCCAGCCCAATTACCCTTCACTGTGGGAAACCTACTTTATGAATTACTTAAAACAAACACAGAGGAAAAGCCAGAATCAAGGAATTGCTACCTAACAAAGGCCTGCAACTTCATAGAAGACTGAATTTTCCAATGTGTTAGTTCTAAGAAATCAAGATACAAGGCCATCCACAGTAATGGACTAACAAAAATCTTAAATAACCCAATTGATAGGTTATAGGAGAAAACATGATAAAACCTGATCAATTTGAACCTCATCTCTGCTAGAGAATTCAATTGTGTGAATTCAATCATTAGAAGAAGGCATAGACTGAGACCTTCTTGATGTATTGTTAAAGAGCAGGAAACTACTTTATGAAATAAAAACTTGCACCATCCTATATGTAACCACACTATTTGATGTAGACTCACTGTCTCACACCTCAAGAAATGGTATCAACAGGGTAGAGAAGCTCACTTCAAGGTATTAGCCATCTGCACCATTCCTTTAAACTGCAAACGAAACACCCATACTGGTCCATCCAGAAGACTTAATCACTTCAGATCTCATCTAATGATTATATATTGGAACTGAACATTCCAGATTTCTTCAACTTTGCAGGTCTGAAAGGACTTCTTGACTTTGATACTCATCAGCTGTAATCTCACATTTGAATAATTTGGTCCCACACCTCTGGAATATGACTGATCTTCATCATCTTCTTAAGAGCATTCCAAACTTTGTTAGAGAATCCACACTGAAAAAACAGATGATTATGAGAATCATTTGTTTTATTGCACAATGGACACAACATCTGCTCAGTACTCCATTTCATAATCATGTCCTGGGTTTGAAGTCTTTTGTTAACAGGCCAGCCACAATATGAATGCACATCTTGGATTGCAATAGGAGAACCATACAGCTTGCCACCATTTTGCAATAAGAAACTCTTCCTTAAGATCCTTCCATGCTTCCTTGGTAGAGAACTTCACCAATAGAACTTTCTTGGTTTTCCATTTGACACAATCAACTTTGTCTTCATGCAGGGGAGGAACTTGAAACTGAGATAGTACAGGGTTATTCCTATACCATTCCTGAGGCCAGTTCCATCTATTGTTGTCAATCAATTCAGCAACCTTGCACTCACTTTTAATTCTAGCTTCATGTAATACACTATCTGATATAAATGCAGACAAAGGACCAAGATTAGGCCATTTATCATGCCACATGAAAGTATCTTTCCCATCACCAATCTCATGAATAATGTAGGGTCTGATTTTCTTTCTTAGTTCCGAAAGTGCTTTCCAAGTACCGCAATCATTAGGTTCAGGATCCATAGCCCAGAAACTTCTTCCTTTTAATTTTACCCTATTGACCCATTTAACCC
This sequence comes from Artemisia argyi, assembly GCA_030686995.1. Taxonomy (NCBI): domain Eukaryota; kingdom Viridiplantae; phylum Streptophyta; class Magnoliopsida; order Asterales; family Asteraceae; genus Artemisia; species Artemisia argyi. Next base: position 60,754,869 of record CM060692.1, on the reverse strand, counting down.
AAAGACTATCTTCATTGGAAACTAGCTTCCAAATGTGTTTCATCAATAAAAATTCATTCCACATATCAATATTTTTAAGCCCCAATCCTCCCTCCATCTTTGGCCTACAAACTATTGCCCAAGCAATTTTTGCTCTACCATTACAACTTTTACCTTGACTCCATAAGAAATTTTTGAGAATGCTGTTTATTTCTTTGACTATTGCTTTAGGTATCATCATAACAGCAGCCCAATATGTTTGCATTGCAGAAAGGACAGAAGCAATTAATTGAAGTCTTCCTGCATAAGACAATGATTTGTTTTTCCAGTCATTCACTTTACTTTTCACTTTATCCACAAGAACTTTGCAGTCTTTAATTCCAATCTTCTTTGCTAACAATGGAATGCCAAGGTATCTCACTGGAAGTTTGCCCACATTAAAAGGAAGAATTTCAAGAATTCTTTGTCTTTCCCCTATGTCCACACTCCCAAAAAAGACTGTACTTTTACCCATATTAGGTTTTAACCCAGAAGTAGCACTAAATTCATTAAGGGTATCTCTGATTACTTGCACAGAACTGTAATCACCATGACTTAAAATTCGGAGATCATCTGCAAAGGACAGATGAGTCAGTTGAATGTCTTTGCAGCCTTTATAGTATTTGAATCCAGTACTTTGCCTAATCTTCCTACCCATCATTAAAGAAAACACTTCCATAACCAATGTGAAGAGGTAAGGTGAAATAGGGTCCCCTTGCCTTAGGCCTCTACCACTTTTGAAGTACCCATGTCTTTCACCATTAATACACAAAGTGAAAGTTGCTGAACTCACACACTTTATTATCCAATTTACCATCTTACTGTGGAATCCAAACTGAGTCAAAATATTGTTCAAAAAGCTCCAACTTACTGTGTCATAAGCTTTAGCAATGTCCACTTTCAAAGCACACCTTTTTGCTCCATTTTTATAATTATATCCTTTTAGAAGCTCTTGAGTGAGAAGGAGGTTGTCTTGAATTAACCTCCCTGGCACAAAAGCACTTTGGTTTTCGTTGACCAGTTTATTCAAAGAGGATTTGATCCTGTTGGTTAGGATTTTGCTAATGCATTTATAGAGAACATTACAACATGCAATGGGTCTATATTTAGAGATCTTACTTGGTTGATTGGTTTTAGGGACAAGGGAAACCAAAGTTGCATTAACCTCTCCAAGCAACTTACTATTCCTGAAGAAGTCTTTAATGGCATCACAGACTTCTTCTCCAACAATGTTCCAAGGCTTCTTAAAGAAAGCAGGCGTATAACCATCAGGCCCAGGGGCTTTATCATTACCAATGTCAAAAAGAGCATTCTTAATCTCTATATTATTAATCTCTACAATCATCTCATCATTATCAGCTTCATTGAGTTTGTTCACAAATAGACTGTCAGCATCAATGATCTGCTCCACACTATCAGTAGCACCTAAAAAACTTTCAAAATGATCAACAAACTTCTTAGCAATCGTATTACCCTTCACAGTATTTCCATCTTCATCATTTATACTCAGAATTCTATTCCTATTCTTCCTGCTTTTAATGACTTTGTGAAAAAATTTACTATTCTTGTCACCATTCTGAAGCCAATTGATTTTAGCTTGTTGAAAAAGCAGTTTCTCTTCATCAGCAACAGCATCCATATATTTTACCAGACAATCTGCTTCTTTGGCCTTTGTAACAGAACAATGTGGGTTCCTTTCCATCATAATCTGAGCCTGTTTCAACTCTTCTCTAAATTTATTCACATTTTCAAAAATATTTCCATTTTTCCAGCTAAGCTTGTTTAGAGGTTTCTTCAGGTCTTTTAGCTTCTTAACAACTTTGAACATATTACAGCCATTAAAAATCTTCTTCCATCCTTCTTGAACCACCTCTGCAAATTCAGGTTTCTCACATATGTAGTTAGCAAACTTGAAAGCTCTAGTTTTCTTTGGAATGAACTTTGGGATGGTGATAACAGCTGCACTATGATCAGATGTAACAAATGGCTTGAATTGACCATATGCAGCATTATATGACAGCATAAACTCAGCATTGACCATAATTCTATCAAGCTTTTTCATCACACTTGCACTAGCCTTGAAGGGAGATTTGATCCATGAGAAGTATAGACCAGAACTGCAAACATCTTCTATCTCAATTTCATTAACACAGTCAATGAAGTCTTGCATATCATTGTCCACACAAGAGCTTCCAGCAGAATGTTCTTCAACCTTTAAAGTAACATTGAAGTCTCCCAATAGCATCCAGGGTTTATCATCAACAATGGTTTTTGCAGCCTTTAGATCTCTCCATAATTGTTTCCTTTCAATGCCACCATTTGCAGCATATATAAAGCTGCAAAAACATTTAAAATTTGAGTTAATTCCTTCTATTGTACAAAAAACAGTTTGCCTGGAAATACTCAAGACCATTAGGTTGACAACATCAATGTCCCAACCAATAAGAATTCTACAACTATTCTGACTGTAATCCACATTAGAGCACCATTGCCAATTCCCAAATACTTTGTTAGCAACCATATCCAGCTTATTTTGTTTCACATGAGTCTCAATCACAGCACATATACTAAGATTCTCTTCTCTAATTAACTTTCTGATTTCATCCTGTTTCTTTAACTAATTCATACTTCTAATATTCCAGGCTGCAATATTAAAATCCATGGATAAAAAGAGCAGAAATGACAGCTATCAATTAAGAATAGCCGTGTCACCCCCATTCACTTCATTTCCATTCCATCCAGAACTAGTAGCATTTCCATTATCAATAACATCTTCCACATGTTCTTGTTCTGCTTGTTCTTCTCTTTCCTTTATTCTATCCTCTTCCAATTTGGCATTAAAGTACTTGAGCATATCTTGTGACCAGCTTTTCTTGACTTGAAGAGAGGGTTGAAGTTTCATATTCAAATACTGGTCCACAACAATTCTATCTTTCAACATGTTAAGTTCAGCCATGTCATCTGTTTCCATGGAACTTAGCACATTATATTTGTTAGTCGTGTTTCTTAAAGCATTGAAATCCTGGTTTTGAAGTGTCCATGTCTTCTTTTGAACATTCCGTACAGGCCTTTTCTCAGTTGCTTTGTTATTTAGATCAGTGTTAACAGCTTTCCTTTTCCAAACATTCCCTTTCCCATCTATACCAGCATTATTCCCACCTTTATTCGTTGTTTCTCCCATCTGTTTTCTTATGCCTCCTCTTTTGTTGTTATTAACTTCTTCAAATCCATCATCATTTCTTCTTTTCTCTTCAGCCTTCTTCTTTATCTCTTCTATTTCAGCATCAGACTTAGGCCTCTTTTCACAGTTTCTAGTAGTATGCCCAAACACAGAACAATGAGTACAAATATCAGGTTTCCACATATACTCAACCTTCACAGTCTTTGATCCTTTTACTACGTTCTCTTTACTTCTATATTGAATAACCACACTGTCCTTAAATCCTTTTTTCACATCAAATTCAACCAGCACTCTAGCATAGTCTAATTTGCCAATTCCAGTTTTACACATTTGTGTGGTCATGCTATCCATTATCAAAGGGGTTCCCAAACTACTAGCAATTGCACTAACTCCTTCTTTACTCCATGCCTCTAATGGGACATTGACAAGTTTAGCCCAAATAGGAATTTTAGTCTGCTCAACCTTTTCCATACCCAAAATTGGATCCCATTTTTGTACAAACAATGGCCTATTATTAACTATCCAAGGGACTAACCTCAACACTTCATTCATCCCCTCTTCCTTTCTAAATTTGAAAAAACATTCTCCATTAGCATTCACTTTCACATCAGTTAAACCAAACTTACTCCACATTCTTTTGAGATGGTAACTAAATTCATAGGCATTCATCTTACAACCCACAAAGTACCCACAAATAGTTAGATTCCATTTGAGACTTCCTAGAGATACCATTTCCTCATCAAAAATCACTACGTCAGTACCATCCTCATTAATGACAGTTGGTTTATAGCTCAGTTTATTATCATTTTGTTCATCATTGTTACTCACAACTGATGCATATGATACATTTGGAGTTTTAGCAGCACTGTTTTCATTAATATTGACAGGATTATTTTCATTGCTTCCAGCACTATTCATATTCATATCAACATTATTAACTTCAGTTTCACTGACCTCCTTATTAACAGCAGGTAACACATTCACATTTGAGGTGGCAGTATCACTGTTATTAATAACTCCATTATTCGCAGTATTAGACGGCTTAGTATTACTTACAGTAGGTGTTTCAAGCGTAGTAGCAGTTGTAGAAGCAGCTTCAATATCAATTTCCTTATCCCCAAAATCCTTACTCCTAATCTCACTTGCACTATCCATTAAATCAACATTCTGACCAGTCAATATGCCCTCATTCTTCTCAATCTCTCCAACAATCTGTTCCTCATCCCTTAAAACTTTATTCAAATCAACCTCTATACTTTCCCCATCCTTACATTTATTCCTACTTTCTTCACAGCCCTTGCCATTATCAACACCATTGTGATTACTCAAATTACCAACTACGTGATCTCTAAGCCTACCAGGAAGTTTAATTTGTCTTTTGTTAGTTTTCTTTTTATTTGACATGATTAAAATAGAAAGAAATGATTAAAATGGAGTTTTGGCACCAAATATCAAATTTGGGGGTTTTTAGAATACTCAACGAAAATCAAATCGAAGGTTGACTAGCTTACTTATAATTTAGGGTTTCGCTAACGGGTGTCCGATGGGCATTTTTTAAGATGTAAATGAATGGAAAGTTTAAGCGTATTAAGTGAAAAATCACATTTAATTATAGTAAAAAAGTTTAATTAATGTTTATTAAATGTATTTTTAATTTGAAATGAAAAGTTTAAATGTATTAACTACACGTTAAATGTGCATTTTTTATATTTTATAATGTGTCCGGTGGGCACTCATTAGCAAATCTCATTTATATATTGTTACGGAAAATGAATAAATCGCTAAAAGCCGCGATGACTTGAACCTGTGACCAATAGATTGGTAAATTCATTCTTTGCCATCATGGCAACCTATAACCTGTTACTAAAGAGCCATTTATTTGTATTTATTATATATGTAAATGTGAAATCGCTAGTTTACGTTTTTATAAGATGGAAATGGGTTTTGAGTCAAATTTCGTTGTGTTCCAAAGTATGTTATCTATTGTAACCATTAAAATATGTATACACTTCTTACGATCTCTTCTGTCGCCGTCGTCTTCTTCTTCCATTTTGGCCCCTCGTCAAGTGGTTCAACATTCGAGTCTCTATTGAGGATTAACGAGAACATGCACATTTAGAAATGTAATAAAATTTCAGCTCAGGCAAAAGGCAAAATGGCTTCTCGATTCAATTGGTCAAATACCTTGCTTCTGACCAATTTTTTCGACACATTTGAACAATGAAGACTGCCAAATGATTATATCTACATTTATATGTATGATGTAGTAACGTAGCTTTCTCCATATACTATATTGAAGTATTGTACTCATAGCTGTTAATGACCGTTGTTAAGCAATTAAGTCATCTTAATCGATCTCATTGTGCAGTTGTGTGTTTATAAACCAAAATCAACAAATGTTCCAGAAAACCAAATAAAAAGACACATAAAGCTATTTGGTTCAAGTAGCCCGACTCATAACAGCAAGAAGCCAGCCATCTATAAATATGATGTGCGTACGCTAAAACATAAATAAGAGCAAGAAACATATCAAATGTAAAAACTGTACCAAAAAAAATGATACGAGTATATGTTATCATAAAAAAAATGATATATCTTATCAAAATAAATGATAACAAATTTCTTTTTTTTTTTCCATCTATAAATATGATGTGCGTACGCTAAAACATAAGAGCAAGAAACATATCAAATGTAAAAACTGTACCAAAAAAAATGATACGAGTATATGTTATCATAAAAAAAAATGATATATCTTATCAAAATAAATGATAACAAATTTCTTTTTTTTTCTTTTTTTTTTTTTAACGGGAACTAACTATCTCATGAAATACATACCACAGACTATCTCACATGTCCTAATCATGACTTGAATCGACAACCATTTGGATGGAGAGTTTCTTACATAACAAAGGAAACCATTGGGACTCAAGCCCTTTGGTAACTAAAAAAAAAAAAGAAAAAAAAAAGTACCTAAAAATGTACTAGCTTCGATCAAATGTACTTAAAAATATGATTGAATAAATTGAACTATTGATACGAAAGGCCTGTGTTGGGATCAAATAAGAAGAAAAATTAAAATGAGAAGGGTAAAAAGAAACCACAACCAAACATTTCAGATGCACCTACAAAAATAGATGCATCTCCCTTTAATTTGAAATATGTGGCTACAAATCCTTCTTATTCTACTTATTTTAGTTTTTCTTCTTATCGGATCTCTTCCCAGAAAGGCCTTATTTAAAATCTTTGCTTTAGTTCTTTAAAACTTAAAAGGATTGAACCGCACTTTCGTTGTGCAAAAAGATGGTGAAAGTTACGAGTGAGGACTTGAAATTGCGACCTTTAGGTTGGTAGACTCATTCTTTGCAATCACACAAACTTACAACACCTGTCTATATTGCTATTTTTATACATTTATTAGAGATGTGAATGTGAAATTCGTTACAAAAATGTTAGATACAGAATATGGGAATGGGTTCTAAGTCAAATTTCATTGTGTTCAAGTATATTGTCTATTCTCCCCATTAAAGCATGTATATACTTCTTAGAATCTCTTTTGCCTTTTTCTTCTTCTTTCATTTTTGGCCCCTCGTCAAGCCACTCAAATGGCAAGTGTCAATAAAGGGTTAACGCAAACCACACCTTTAGAAATGTTTTCTAAGTTAAGGCTTAGTCAAAAGGTAAAACCGCTTATCGGTCTTGTATAGCATGGTCCAATATCAACACATGCGAGTAGTGAAGAGTGAAGACTGCAATATGATTCAATACCAAGTCATTGAGTCATCTTAATGTATCTCCTTGTGCAATTTATGTATATAAGCCCAATATCAAGAATTTAACAAATAAACATGTTTTCAACAAATAGATTTGGATTATTTTTCTTAACTAAATTCTCCATAAAACCAAATCTTTTACCTAATAAAATAAAACCCCTAGTGGGGACTTTTTAATCAAATCATACTTATTTTGGTAATATTTTTTACAATTTTTAATTTTTAAAAAGGCTTTTAATAATTAAAAACCTAATTTCTTTCTATATTTGTCTAAAAAACGTTTTTTTTTCCTAAACATTAAAATTGGGAAAAAATACACATGGACTTCATTGTTGTTTTTACATATTTTAGGCCTAAAGTGTAAATTTTTGGTAAAAAGCGGAGTACCCATTATTGTCACCCACACATCCATTATCTAGAAAACCACACACATAACAATCCTAAGCAATAAGCAGACAATCCTAAGCAATAAGCAGGTTTAATACTCAATTCCAATTTCCACACAGCCACCGGAGTACCCATAACAACAACAATAATCGTATGCTACAACAATCACAACAACAATCCGATGCTACATCAACAATCCTTGATTGATCTATCAATCCGATGGTACAGCAACAATCCTTGATTGATCCATCTAAAACCTAATAACAACAAGAATCTGATGCTTCAGCTTTCGGTACGCACCAAAAATTGAAGATAGGTTTATAATTTATTAATTTAAATTGGTTGGAGAATTTAGGTTATTAATTGTTTAATTTAATTAAGGTTAATTGTTATGTGATATGTTATTCCAAATTCCAGGTTCTATGCAGTTTTACAGTTCCAGGTTCTATGTAGTTTTACAATTTTGAGGTTCTTTGTAACAAAGAATGGTGTTTTGTTTTAATGTATTTGTGTTCTGATTTTTTTTTTTTAATAAGTTTGAGTTTTTTTAAGTAACTTTTTAGAAATAGTTGGACTTAACTGTTATTTATTTTTAGTTTTTAAAAACTACAGCTCAGTTTATATTGTATTAGAATTAGAATCATGATAGGACGTTAACTTAGACCGGCTTAAACCATTATATAAACTCAATTCATAGCCCCATTTATTCTCACGAAATCATCATCAGAGATATATATTTATCATTCAATAAAACTCAAAAAAACAGCAGGTTTTATTTTTCAACTCTGTAGAAACATGTTTGTATGTATTAAACAGCTTATTCGTTTTCTTTTAAAATAATACACTAATATATACTTTCATAGTTATAATATATACTTTCATAGCTTATTTGTTTGTATGTTTTATGGGTTTTATTTTTCAATGATCATTGTGTTGATACACTAATATATACTTGTGTGTTTGTAAGTATCTTAATGGTATAGTTACATATGAAAGCGGATCAATTCAGGTTGAATATTATTGGTAATTGACTGAACCTGAACGGGTCAAAAATAGCATATACTTACCTATTTTGCCCTGCTGATTTTTACACCCCCACGGTTAGTATATAAAGTTCATGTTTAAATCCTTCATTGCTATTATATTTGTAGATAATTAGTTGTTGTTTGAGTGGTAATTAGTTGTTTTTTGTGTGTTTGTGAGTATGTTAATGGTGCGGTTACATATGAAAGTGGGTCTATTCATGCTGTGTATTATTGATAATTGGCCGAACGGGTCGAAAATAGCTTACCTGACTTGGCTTGCTGATTTTTACACCCACACGGTTAGTATATAAAGTTCATGTTTACATAATTGATTTAGTGTCAGTTGAGTACCTATATGAGTGTTTGGAAGAGCGATATATAACCAATTAAACTAACATATGCTTGGGTGTTTGTCACTAGGTAAAGTTCATAATGTTTGAGACTATTATGTAACTTTCGTAATAGCCGAATTTATAGTGCTAATAACTTTATAAGTAACTATGATAGCTATTGATTGAGCCATTTTTACATATCATTATACTTTTATACATCATTGTTGTGTCGTTTGTATTATACTTTTATAAGTAAATTTTACTGTTGTTCACTGGCTATGTTTTCTTAGTTGATAATGAGTTGATGCTTTTACATTTAGTAGGGTTGCTATCTTTGAGTTTCATTAGTGTGGTTTGACTTTTTAGTTAAGTTGTAGCCTTATTATAATGACAGGTAAAATCATCTTTTAGCTAATGGGACAAATTAAAAGTATATCGCTATAAACTGGTGAATGATATAGTCAATATGCTTGATGAACATAACAAAGGACCACCAGATACGTTCTCTTTTCTTAAGTTGAGGTTAAACGGGTCAAACTAAAAGAATTTGGTATACACATTGATTAAGTGGGGTTGATAAAACTACTTATGGAACTCTCATATTGCTTTATATAAGTTTTATGGATTGTTTGGGTAATATGATTTTTGATCTACTTAGCACAAATATCATTTTTGGACTTCAAGGTTTTAAATAAATAAAATGACGCATCTCAATTTTAACCATATAGACCTGTCCCACATTGAAGACTACCCAATTTGTTATGACCCGTTACTCAACTTGCCGAGTTTGATCAATATAACATGCAATGGTGCAGGTAGTCTTTACAAGTAACTAATTTTGTGGTTTTAATTTTCATTTAAAGGTTATTTGTTAGTATGTTTTTTTACCCATATATAACACTATTTTATGGTTAACTTTTATTTCAGTTCATATGGTCAAAATGGTTTTGCCTGTTGTCCTACAACGGAGAAGCTAAATAGATTACAAGGAAAATAGGAATAAATACTATGGTTTTTAATTCAAGATTTGGCATTTTGATCTAATAGGAAATAACATGATGTGTCGATCCTATTCTTTGTAGTTTGGCTGGTTAAGTTATTAGGATACTGTAGCAACAAAGGGGGCGAGATCGAACCTGTTGATATACGAGTATATGGAGAATGGTAGTGTTTATGACTGGCTTCACCAGGAACATTGCGGTTGGGTTAGCTCAGGGTGTGGAGTACCTTCACCATGATTGCGTGCCTAAACTCTAATATTGTGGTTCACAATGTCTTACGGTTACATAGCTCCAGGTACATAGAATATTCACAATTTCAGCCACACATATAGTGTCTTTAACTTTTTATGTTATTTTTATGTTAATGTTTAGTAACTAATTAAATTTGTGCTTTGTCAACAGAACATGCTTACTTATTTAAGGCGACGAAAAAACAATGACATTTGCCATATGGGAATCGTTCTGATGGAATTGGTGACTAGGAGAATGCCGACAGGTGGCACCTTTGGTGAAAATGTGGATATGGTGAGATGGGTCGAGTCTCATATTGAAATGCAAGGACCAGGGGGTGATGAACTAATAGATCAGAAGATGGAACCACTATTACCTCATGAAGAAATTGTTGCGTTTCAAGTTCTTGAGATTGGAACTCCAATGCACCAAAACCACTCCTGCTGAAAGACCGTCTTCAAGGCATGTCTGTGATCTTCTCCTGCATGTACTCAAGGACAAAGCATCCAATGCTGATAGGATGAGTCGGGATCCATATGTATAGATCAGAAGCAAATATTAATGAGCAGGCGTTAAAGACCAAGGATCTAACTAATTAAAGATGTATCTATCTAACTTCATTACGTATTCTTATTTATTTGGGGAGGCTATTGAAAATCCAAAATATGTATGCATTTTATAGAGGTGGCTTCTTTAACTCCATGATCATACCTTCAAAAGGTTTGTAGGATTTTGTTCCTTTGAACTACCTGAATATTTTGAAGTCTACTTCAAGAGTATATGATGAACATTTTGGTACTTTTGGAATTAACCTGGTTGTTTGAAATGTAATATTATCTTGGCTTTGCATGTGTGTTAAAACCCTTTGTTCATGTGATTATGGATATTATATGCAAAAACTTTTAACCAAATTTCACATGTATATTAATGATTTATCTCAGTTTAATATCTACGGTGAACATGCATTGCTTAACAGCCAAGTGTTAGTTATATTAATTGTTGAACCAGTGCACTAGCTTTAAAACTATAGCTTTAATTGTTAGTTATATATGATAAAAAAACAAAAATCAGATAAAAAGTTGTACAAAAGTTTAAACTATAAGAATTTTGTGCATCCCATCCAATTTTAATACAAATACAAATACGAAATTTCGTTATGTCGTGATGTCAATTCAGATACCAACACATAACAGCCTAACAATGATTAATAGGTATTTTGCTCTTAGTAGGTTATGTAACATTCTGATTTAAGAAAAGAAGTATACTTGCTCTTGCTAACAGATAAATTAAATTTTGATATCCAAAGGCGTGTTTGAATGTTAGTTATAATAGCTAAACTTTTAAAAGTTACATGGTAACACAACCATTAATGTTTCAGCATAATATTAAGAAATAAATTGATCTAAACTATCGATACACAAACACAAGATGCGGTAGCTAAACTTCATACATAAAGATGATCATATTTATGAAAATACCATATCTGAACTTTACAACGTACATCAAACATAATAATAAAACAAAATTAAGCATCATCATAATAAAACAATTCTTTTGGTTCTGAAAATAACCTCACACTATATATATATATATATATATATATATATATATATATATATATATATATATATAATTGTTTTTTAATAAACAAAAATATGTTATTTAAAATTTTAGAAGAAACCCCGCGCGTGTGCGGGTATTATAACTAGTAAAAGCACATATAGTAGGATGAAATAATGACATCTCTGAAAGAAAAAGAAAAAAAAAAAATGTGTTGCTTAAGTAAATGACTATCTAATTTATTTGATTGATTATTTCTATAAGTGCTGTGCATTCGATAAAAAACATGCAAACGACCAAGAGACATGTCAGTGGGTTATGGCTTATTCATATTTTGTTACATAAAAAAATTAAGTACAACAAGAAAGTCGGTTAACGTAATGTTACATGGAGTGTCATATAAAAATGATAACAGGTTGAAAGTCGTCAAATCTTTCAATTTAATATAGCTACAATCAACATTGATTTTCAGAGTGATACGTGATCAAAGGGCCTTGCGCCTTATTTAAAATATTTGCTTTAGTTTTTTGGAAGGTTTAAGACACCTTAAAACAGCAGGTGATGCACACCTTTTCATTGTGTGAAAAAAAAGGGATGAAAAGAAACTTTGATGACTTGAACTTGTGACCTATGGGTCGGTACATTCATTTTTTGCCATCAAAGTAACTTCCATCCTATCTTTAGTATGACATATTTATTTATTTATTATGTATGTGTCTGGAAGTGGAATCACTATATATTTTTAAATTTCTATAAGTTACTTTGAAATGGTTCTTAAGTCAACTTTTGTTGTGTTCCACTTTGAACACTAGTCAAGTGCCGATAAAGGATTTACGAAGAGTGCACCTTTAGAAATATTTTTTAAATTTGAGCTGCGTTACAAGGCAACACCGCTTCTCGGTCTCCACTCTCCTATAGCATGGTCGAATGCCTTACTTTTGATCAGTTATCGACACATTTGAGCAATGAAGTCTGACAAATAATTTTATCTACATATATTGATATATGTATATAATGTAATAATGTAGCTTTCTCCATATATTATATTGAAAGATGAAAGATTATGCTCGTAAATGTTAGCTAATGACCGTCGTCGAGTAGTTGAATCATCTTAATCGATCTCCTTGTGCATTCGTGTGTTTATAAACCAAAATCAACAAATGTTCCAGAAAACCAAAAAACCACACATATTGATATAATTATTAAATGTCACATAAAGCTATTTGGTTCTAGTATTTCGACTGAAAACAACGAGAAGCCCAGCCATTTAAAAATATTGATGTTGATGATACATTGACAAACGTACTATGAAATAACCAACAACCTTGAATTATGTACATCACATTCTTATGCACGAAGGAGTAGTTGTCAAATCAAAAAGTTCAAAAGGTTATCCAAGGATATGTAATTTGACAAATATTCATTTGTATGATATCTTGAATTAGTTTAAAAGGAAAAATAAATAAATAAATAAATCCTTTAATTATATCAACTTCTAATTGGCATTTACTTCTTTCAAACAATATATTTGGGTCAATACTAACTAAGCCCAAATTTTAAAGCTGGCATAAGTCTGCAGAAAGTGAGTAAACGTAGACGACCATATAAGCCTACTGCTAGGCCCAAAGCTGTTAAACGAAATACTTATATTCAATGTCGATGGTTAAAGAGTAAAGACTGAGACATGTTAGTTCACTATTTTAACAAAGAAAGACGTGAATTTGTGGATAAGCTGTGCACGTCGAAATCTCTGATGCAATTAACTCGCTACATCTATAGCAAAAAGGTTATAAATTTACTGGGTCCTTAGCAAGGATGAATCGAAAGTAGCAGCATTTATGGAAGAAAAACAAAGTGTCTTATGTGAATGCTTGTATGATTTATTGATTGGGTCTATAGGTGATGTGCATACGTAAAAAAGCACAAACGACAATGAAACATATCAATATTCTAACAACGTTATGACTTATTTATATATTGTTACAGAAAATGAATAAATCGCTTCCTATTCTTTGTGTAAAACAAAAGAGAATACAGATGATTCTGATGACTCGAACTTGTGACCAATAGATTAGTAAATTCATTCTTTGCCATCAAAGCGACCTATAACTTGTTACTAACGAGCCATTTATTTGTATTTATTATAGATATGTAAATGATATCTCTAGACAAGTTTATGTTTTTATAAGATGGAAATGGGTTTTGAGTCAAATTACGTTGTGTTCCAAAGTATGTTATCTATTGTCCCCATTAAAATATGCATACACTTCTTGATCTCTTCTGTCGTCTTCTTCTTCTTACATTTTTGGCCCAACTTGACGAGTCTCTGTTGAGGATTAACGAGAACGTGCACATCTAGAAATGTAATAAAATTTGAGCTCAGGCAAAAGGCAAAACGGCTTCTTGATCTCCGATAGCGTGGTCAGTTGATCAAATGCATTTGATCAACTATTGACACATTTGAGTAATGAAGATTGACAAATGATTCTATCTACATATATGTATAATGTAATAACGTAGTTTTCTCCATATACTGTATTGAAAGATTGTGCTCGTAGCTGTTAGCTAATGACCGTCATCAAGTCATCTTAATGGATCTCCTTGTGCATTTGTGTGTTTATAAACCAAAATCAACAAATAAAAAGACACATAAAGCTATTTTGTTCAAGAATCCCGACTCCTAATAGCGAGAAGCCACGCCATTTATAAATATGATGTGGGTACGCTAAAACATAAATAAGAGCAAGAAACATATCAAACGAGTGGCAGTAACCCGCCGCGTTGCGGCGGGGGCATTTGCTTATACTTTTGTTTTTGGTTTTCATATTCGACAACAGGCAAACACATATGGAAAAAGAAACGAAAAAAGGGAAAAGAAGTGCGTGTGGATATAGAAGTTGTGGCCGGGCAAACACTTTCAACGTTGTTACGCATCAGAAAAAAAAAATAATAATAATAATAATAATTAGAAACGTCTCTAAGTGAGAAACAACAAAGCGTATTTACAAATATACCACATACATATAACTATATAAGCATGCAGTAACACAACATAGCATTTATATAAAGGAAAAAAAAAAAAAAGGAAAAAGAAAAAGGTCACAAACAGCATGCAGCATAGGAAAGAATGACTTTGATGATCTAAAAAGCGGGCCTTTTAGAAATTATATACGTGTCACCAGGGCTGAGTAACAGAAGTTATTGGACTGACTAGCCTATGGACATGAAAGGCCACTGACTTTGAAATTTCCGGGCTCACAAACATGGGCTTACCCATGATATTAGTATTTTAATGTGTAAGGAGGTTAGCGAGCGCCGTCCATTGTCAAATGTTATATATATACAATGTAAAAAGATGTATCTAAACAATGATACGTGTATATCTTATCATAAAAAAATAATAATAATAATAATAATAAAAAAATAGGTTGGCTACAATTCTCCAATAGAATACATTAACAAATGGAGGTATGCTACATCCACATAAAATCCCCACAAAAAACTCCCACTCGCTGACGTGTTAGCGGATGATTGGTTTTTAGTGAAATGTGGATCCCACAATAAACCAATCACCCGCTGACACGTCAGCGAGTGGGAATTTTTTGTGGGGATTTTATGTGGATGTAGCAAAATCCTAACAAATGAATCAGGGACCCACAAAAAGATGTCAGGGACCTACAAAAAGACTCAGGTACCCGCAATTTGTAGTACAATTGTAGGCAATTGGTATTGTAGACAATATATTCCCATAAAAGATGTATCTTATCATAATGCTATATCTTATCACAAAAGAATGATAACATATTGAAAGCCATCGAATATGATCTTTTTAATATAGCTTCGATCAAATGTAAAAAATTTATCTAAAAATTTGATTGAATAAATGAAAGGCCTTTATTTAAAATCTTTGCATTACTTCTCTAAAACTTAAAAAGGATTGAACCGCACCACAATGAATCAAAGATAGAGCAGGTTGATGTACACCTTTTCGTTGTGCAAAAAAGTGATGAAAGTTACACTCAGGCTTGAACTTGTGACCTATAGGTTGGTAGACCCATTCTTTGCCATCAGACTAACTTTCAACACTTGTCTAGTATGCCATTTTTATAGATTTATTACAGATGTGAATGCGAAATTCCTTAGTTACAAAAATGTTAGATATATAATATGGAAATGGGTTCGGAGGCAAATCTCATTGTGTTCAAGTATATTGTCTATTTTCCCCATTAAAGCATGTATATACTTCTTACAATCTCTTTTGCCTTCTTCTTCTTCTTCTTCTTCCTCTTCTTCCATTTTTGGCCTAACGTCAAGTGGTTCAAATGGCAAGTGTCGATAAAGGGTTAATGCAAACCACACCTTTAGAAATGTTTTCTAAGTTAAAGCTTAGTCCAAAGGAAAAACCGCTTCTTGATCTTGTATAGCATGGTCCAATATCAACACAAACGAGTAGTGAAGACTGCTATATGATTCTATCTGTATATTTGCATGCGTTAGCTAATGACCATTATCATGTGGTAGAGTCAACTTAATCTATATCCTTGCGCAAATGTGTTTAAGTATAAGCCCAATATCAAGAATTTAACAAATAAACATGTTTTCAACAAATAGATTTGGATTTTTTTTTTCTTAACTAAATTCTCCATCAAACCAAATAAAAACACATATAGTATGATGAGTGACATCTCTGAAAGAATAGAAAAAATGTGTTGCGTAAGACTACCCGTATCAATACAAAATAAAGGTGAGTGATTTTGTAGTGAGTATGAAACTCACGAGTGAGATTGATGTGGGTAAACTCATTTACCAGTGAATGGAGCAAAAAAATACTCACAATGGTGAGTGATTCACCACTCGATAAGTGATGTGCATTCGATAAAAAAAAACATACAAACGACCAAGAGACATGTCAGTGGGTTAATAAGGTTATGACTTATTTATATTTTGTTACATAAAAAAAAATAAATAAATAAATAAAATAAGCACGGTGTTATTAATATCTTTATTGGACACTTTTGTTAGTGGTTATAGTTGCATTTTATAGTGCAACAAGCAAGTCGGCTAACGTAAATGTTACATGGAGTGTCATATACAAATAATACAAAAGATAACAAGTTGAAAGTCGTCAAATATTTCAATTTAATATAGCTACAATGATTTACAGAGTATTATTGTTACTCGATGTTAGTTGTATTTGGGTTATTATTATTTGTATTGAGATCAAGCCCAAGTTATAGATTATTTCCTACAAATCTGTTTATGTACTTATCAAGGGCGGAGCTATTAAGGGACCGAGAAGGGTCTCGGCTCCCTTAGGGTTAATCCCGTTAGTGTATTTTTTTTCGCGATTGCATATGTTAAAAATTTTTCCCCATCTCGACCCTCCCATTTAATGTTCTTCCGAGAAAAAAATTGTTTCGGCCCTCCCAATTTTTTTTCTCTAGCTCCGCTACGGGTACTGATACTTTGGATGGAATGATATACACAATATTGAGTCTTACAAATACGTGATCAACCAAGAGAAACTATGGAATAAACTTGCTCCAAAAAAGGCAAACGTTTTTGTTTGGAGAGTTTTACATGGGAGAATTCCGATTCGCGTAGAGCTCGACAAAAGAGGAATTGAGTTAGATTCTATTTTATTATGTCCATGTTGTGATGATAGTGTGGAATCGTGTGATCATAGCTTAGTGACGTGTAATGTGGCTAAAAGTGTTTGGGACAAAAATTTTCTATGGTGGAGGATCGGTTCAGTTAATGTTTTTTTAGCAAATGATTTGTTTCGTTTTAGTGGGAATGTGGCTGTTCATTCTTACTCGAGAGCTTTGTGGCAATTGGTAATATGGACAACCGAGTATTACATTTGGAAAGAGCGCAATTCTCGCGTCTTCAAAGCAAAGGTGGCAAGTATTAATAAAATTTTTCATGAAATTCAAGTTAAAAGCTTTGACTGGGTTTCGAGGAGATCGAAGAAAGTCCATTTCGGCTGGCAGAAATGGTTCATCGATCCCTCAAGCTGCAAAATTCACTGATGGCATCGTTTAAGGCTAGCTGCTATGTGAGTCTGCAACATATTCTGCTGCTATGTTCTTGCTCCAGTCAGTTTTTGGTTTGGTCCTGCTTGTTTAAAGTCCTGATGCATTTTCAAATGTGGTTCAACGGGTTTTTGTTTAAAAGGGTATGATAGAAGTGAAGATTGCATTTTAAGGTTCTGATTGTGGGTGTTGTCCTGCTTGTTTAAAGCTCCCGTGTGACACGTCTGTTTTTTTTTTCTGTTCGTTTTGCCCATTTTAGTGGGGTTTTGTGTGGTTTTTTTTGGTCTCAACTCCGTTAATTTACTTGATTGAGGAGTTGAGATGCCTTTTTTAGTCATAGTTTGTTTGTAGTCGTAATAAATGTCTTGTTGCTTTTCAAAAAAAATACGTGATCAAAAGGCCTAATATAAAATCTTTGCTTTAGGTTTTAAGAAGGCTCGACACACCTAAAGACAACAGGTGATGCACACCTTTTTGTTGCGTAAGAAAAAGGATGAAAGAAAAATCAAAGACTAGAACTTGTGACCCATAGCTTGGTACATTCGTTCTTTGCCATTGAGGTAACTTCCATCCTCTCTTAAGTATGCCATATTTATTTATTTATTATGTATGTGTCTGAATGTGGTTTCGCTATATATGCTTTAAATTTTTATAATTAAGTTAGACTTAGAATGTGGGAAATGGGTTCTAGAGTCAAATTTCGGTGTGTTCCATCTGCCACATGTATTTATTATGTATGTGTTATTAACCGTTATTGCAAAATCATCCCAAACTTCTTCTCTTTTTGTGGAAATGAAATTTTACATAAATAGTCCCATTGTATTAGCTTCCGTTAAAAGATCCGTCCTGACCAAACATGTAAAAAAAAATTACACGAATGGTCCA
Organism: Artemisia argyi; assembly: GCA_030686995.1. Classification (NCBI taxonomy): domain Eukaryota; kingdom Viridiplantae; phylum Streptophyta; class Magnoliopsida; order Asterales; family Asteraceae; genus Artemisia; species Artemisia argyi. The sequence continues at coordinate 60,736,444 of CM060692.1, read as the reverse complement.
TATATGTTACCTAACATGGAAAAAAAATCAAATTCTTTTAGAGAAAATGAAAATCAATCATTACATTTTAGCTAAAATTACGTCATTCGTCTCTGGAGACCATCCGTGTAACAAAAATCAACGTAAAATCCCGTGACCCACAACGAAGCGCGGCTGAAAAATACTCGTAAAAATGATAGACAAATTGTAAAATTTCATTTTAACATAGCGACAATCGAACATTTATTTGCACCGAGAGATTTGATAGAAAAATAAACTATTGATATATAATCAATGAGCCTTCTTTAAAATCTTGCTTCAGGTTATTTAAAAGGTTCCAGCAGTGCCTCAAAATAGAGTAAACCTTTTCTTTGTGTTAGGAAAGAAAAAAGGGAAAAAGGTTACATAGAAGACTCGAACTTGCGACCACTTAGAAAGATTAAGGTGTGCCGTCAGTGTAACCTTCAACCTATGCTTACAATGCCAGTTATATCTATTTACCATGTAGTATGTGAATGTGAAATCGCTAGAGATGTTTATATTATTTATTGTCCCCATTAAACATTTAGAAACCTCTTACAATCTCTGTTGCCTTCTTCTTCCATTTTTGCCCCTCGTCAAGTGACTCAATTGTCGAGCCTCGATTAAGGATAAAGGAGAAAATGCACATGTAGACGTGTTTTAAAGTTTGAGTAGTGTCATAAGGCATTGCTTTTGATCAGTTATCAACACATTTGAGCAATGAAGACTATCAAATGATTCTATCTACATATATGTATGATGTAATAACGTAGCTTTCTCCACATACTTTATTGAAGTATTGCGCTCGTAGCTGGTAAGGACCGTCGTCAAGCAATTGAGTCATCTTAATGGATCTCCTTGTGCAGTTGTGTCTTTATATGAAAGCCATCGTATATTTCTGTTTAATATAGCTTAGATCAAAGTTAAAAATGTACCTAAAAATTTTGATATAATAAAATGAACTATTGATACGAAAGGCCTTATTTAAAATCTTTGCTTTAGTTCTTTAAAAGGATTGAGCCGCAACACAAACATAGAACAGGTTGATCCGTTGATGTATACCTTTTCGTTGTGGAAAAAGGCAATGAAGTTCTCCGTGACGACTAGAACTTGTGACCTATAGGTTGGTAGACTCATTCTTTGCCATCACACTAACATCCAACACCTGTCTAGTACGTCATTTTTATACATTTATTAGAGATGTGAATGTGGAATTCCTTAGTTACAAAAATGTTTGATATAGAATATGAAAATGGGTTGTAAGTCAAATTTCATTGTGTTCAAGTATATTTTCTATTTTCCCATTAATAAAAATACATGTAGTATGACGAAATAGTGACATCTCTGAAAAAAAAAAAAAAAAAAAAAAAAAAAAAAAAAAAAAAAAAAAAAAAAGTCTTGCTTAAGTGAATGACTATTTAATTTATTATTTCTATAAGTGGTGTGCATTCGATAAGAAAACATACAAACGACCAAGAGACATATCGATCAGTGGGTTAATAACGTTATGACTTATTTATATTTTGTTACGTAAATAAAATAAAGTACAGAGTTATTAATATCAGTATTGGACACTTTTGCTTGTGGTTATAGTTGCATTTTATAGTGCAACAAGCAAGTTGGTTAACATAATGTTACATGGAGTGTCATATAAAAATGATAACATGTTGAAAGTCGTCAAATATTTCAATCTAATATAGCTACAATCAACATTGATTTACGGAGTAATACGTGATCAAAGGCCTTGCGCCTTATTTAAAAATTTTGCTTTAGTTTTTTAGAAAGTTTAAGACACCTTAAAACAGCAGGTGATGCACACCTTTTTGTTGTGTAAAAAAAGATTGAAATTATGCGACATATTGACTTGAACTTGTGATCCATAGGTTGGTAAATTCATTCTTTGCCATCAAGGTATGACCTCCATCCTATCTTTAGTATGCCAAATTCATTTACGGAGTATTTATCATGTATGTGTCTGAATGTGGAATCGGTATACATTTTTAAATTTTTGTAACTTACCAGAATGCTAGACATAAAATGTAAAAATGGGTTCTAGAGTCAAATTTCGTTGTGTTCCAAGTATGTATATTATCTTTTGTCGCCATAAACACATGGTATACATTTCACAATCTCTTATGCCTTCTTCTTCCATTTTGAAACCTCGTCGAGTGGTTCAATTGTCAAGTGTTGACGAAGGATTTACAAAAAGATGCACCTTTGGAAATGTGTTTTAACTTAGAGCTGAGTTACAAGGCAAAACCCAGATCTCCTATAGCATGGTCCAATGCCTTGCTTTTGATCAGTTATCAAAACATTTGAGCAATGATGACTGCCAGATAATTCTATCTACATATATTGATGTATGTATAATGTAATAATGTAGCTTTCTCCATATATTATATTGAAAGATGAAAGATTGTGCTCGTAAATGTTAGCTAATGACCGTGTGTCGAGTAGTTGAGTCATCTTAATCGATCTCCTTGTGCATTCGTGTGTTTATAAACCAAAATCAACAAATATTCCAGAAAACCAAAAAAGCATACATATTGGTCTAATTATTAAATGTCACATAAAGCTATTTGGTTCTAGTATTTTGACTGAAAACAACGAGAAGCCCAGCCATTTAGAAATATTGATGTTGATGATACATTGACAAACGTACTATATATCAAATAACCAACCTTGAATTATGTACATCACATTCTTATATATGAAGAAGTAGTTGTCAAATCAAAAAGTTCAAAAGGTTATCCAAGGATATGTAATTTGACAAGTATATGTAGTTTGAAGGTGCTTCATAAGGTTGACTTCGAAAAGGCGTATGATTCGGTTAGATGGGATTTTATTGAAGACATGTTGAGGAGATTCGGTTTTGGTGAAAAATGGTGCATGTGGATTAAAAGTTGTCTTCATTCTTCTAGGGGTTCGGTCCTCATTAATGGAAGTCCTACATAGGAGTTTCAATTCTACAAAGGTCTCAAACAGGGAGATCCACTTTCACCCTTCTTATTTATATTGGTCATGGAGAGCTTACATGTTTTGTTTCAAAGAGTGGTGGATGTTGGATTATATAACGGGATCAAGTTGGCGCCTTCTTTACAGATTTCACATTTGTTTTATGCGGACGACGCTATTTTCATGGGTCAATGGAGTCGAATTAATATTGATATTATTACGCGGGTGTTGGATGTTTTTCATAGAGCGTCGGGTCTTCGGATTAATATGAATAAAAGCAAACTTATGGGTATATATGTGGATAGTAGTAAGGTGAATCAGGCTGCTACGCAGATTGGTTGCTTGGTGCTCAAGATGCCGTTTAGTTATTTGGGATCAAGAGTGGGTGATTTCATGTCTCGAATTCATGCTTGGAATGAGGTTATTGACGGAATGAAGTCTCGGTTATCGAGATGGAAATTAAAAACTCTTTCCATTGGAGGGCATCTAAGACTTCTCAAATCTGTTTTAGGTGCAATTCCTATATACCATATGTCCATTTTTAAAGTGCCTATGAAGGTGCTTCATAATATGGAAGTCATTCGATCACGTTTCTTTAATGGCGCGGAGTTAAATTCTAAGAAACAAAGTTGGGTTGGATGGAACAAGGTCTTGGCTTCTAAAGATTCTGGCGGCCTTGGGGTGTCTAGTCTTTTCGCGTTAAATAGAGCGTTAATGTTTAAGTGGGTGTGGAGGTTTATATCTCAAAAGACTTCTCTATGGGCGAGAGTGATTAAATCTTTGCTTGGTGAAGACGGCAAAATTGGTAAACATTTTCAAGCTAGCTTTCCGTCTATATGGCTTACTATTATTAAAGAAATTGAGGCGTTGAAGATGCATGGTATTGATTTGTTTAGTTTTATTACCCCAAAGGTTGGTAACCGAGTAAATACTCCGTTTTGGGATGTTGCGTGGTGTGGGGAAGTGGCTTTTAAAAGGTTATTTCCTCGGTTGTACGCGCTTGAAACGATGAAAAGTATAGAGGTTTCATCAAAGCTGTCATATGGAGGTTTGGATAATTCGTTTAGACGTAAGCCGAGAGGAGGAGTGGAGCAGGCTCAATTTGAGTTATTAAAGGAAAAGGTAGAGGGGATTATTCTCAATAATTCTCAAGATAGATGGAACTGGTCTTTAGTTGGTTCGGGTGAATTTTCCGTGTCATCAGTTAGGAAACTTATTGATGATGTTCTTCTTCCGACGTCTAATACGAAGACTAGATCGATAAATGTGGTTCCCATTAAGATCAATGTTCACGCTTGGAAGGTAAGCACGATTGTTTACCCACTAGACTTAACTTATCTCGTAGGGGTATGGAAATTGACTCAATTTTATGTCCTGTGTGTGATTGTTCGGCTGAGTCGTCTAGGCACCTTTTCTTCTCATGCAAGTTCATTAGTGATGTTATGCGTAAGATTACGAGTTGGTGGGATATGGATTATCAAGAAAGCAAATCGTTTGAAGACTGGTACATATGGATGTCGAATCTCAGACTTCCTTTGAAGCTCAAACAAATCTTTGAAGGTATATGTTATATTGTTTGGTGGTTTGTTTGGAAGTGGCGCAACACAAAAATATTCGGTCAAGAGGATCAAGCTAAGGTGAATGTTTTGGATGAAGTGACTTCGCGTTCTTTTTTATGGATTCGTTCTCGATGTAAGACTAGTTTTAGTTTCATTGATTGGCTAAAAAACCCTAATCTTATATCGTTGTAAGTTCTAGCACCTTGCTAGTTTTCTTAATAAAATCCGCCGTTCAGAAAAAAAAATAAAAAAAATAAAAAATAAATAATAAAAAATAAAATTGACAAGTATTCATTTGTATGATATCTTGATTTAATTTAAAAAGGAATAAATAAATAAATAAATAAATAAATCCTATAATTATATCAACTTCTAATTGGCATTTACTTCTTTCAAACAATATATTTGGGTCAATACTAACTAAGCCCAAATGTTAAAGCTGGCATAAGTCTACAGAAAGTGAGTAAACGTAGACGACCATAATAAGCCTGCTGCTAATATTACGAGCACAATCTTTCATCTTTCAATATAACAAGGTATTTGTGGCCGTCGCGTTGCGGCGGGTAGTTTCGGCATGTGCTGTGGTTCCGTGTTTATACGGTACGTATCTGGTTGACATTGACAATTGAGTTCGTCAGTTACGTATCTTGATGTATTTGCATGCTTATTTAGATTAGTGTTGTTTAACATTTTCTTCTGTTTGTTGTTTTGGGCTTTTTTGTGTGGGCTTCTATAGTAATTGGTTTATTAAGGTTAGTTAGTGTTTATTTTGGGCTGCACGCATGAATAGTAGGAACCAATAAAAATGCACCGATTCCACCATCTTTAATATAAATAGTAATATATGGAGAAAGCTACATTATTAATTATATATATTATAGCGAGATAGTGCTTTAAATGTCCTCGAGCGAAGACAACGAAAAAAATTTGTTTATTCGAATACTAAAAAAAAAAAAAAAAAAAACTTACAAAACACACCATGAACTTCTTAATATTTACGACTTTTTTGTCTAACAAACTTTATTTGCCAAATATCTAGAAGATACCTACCGATTTTTTGAATGAAAAAATACTGTCAAAAAGGCCTCTCGATAACAAACAAAACAAGCCCAATATTGTTATACTTTTGACGCACGTACGGTTTTATAAAAAATATTGAATTTTAATATATATATATATATATATATATATATATATATATATATATATATATATATATATATATATATATATATGTGTGGGAAAATGTTAGCTACAATTAATTGTAGCTAGTTGGCTACAATTCCTTTGAAAAAACTTTTAATAATGTACAGTTCAGTCCCTGCGGTTAGACCCTGACACATATTTTCCCCCTGTCCCCACCTTTTTTTCAAAGGAAATGTAGCCAATTGGCTACATTGTGTTGTAGCTATGTTTTCCCCTATATATATATATATATATATATATATATATATATATATATATATATATATATATATATATATATATATATATATATATATATGTATACATGATAATTTATTTTTCATCTATAATTAATATAAATTGTAATTTACTTTTCATATCTAACTAGTATAAATTGTAACTAGTACATATTATAACTTGTTTTTCTAATTTATTTTTTATCTACAACTAGTATATGTTGTAATTTATTTTTTATTTCTTACTGGTATATAATGGAACTTGTTTTTCTAATTTATTTTTCATCTCTAACTATTATACATTGTAACTAGTACATATTGGACTTGGAAATTTATAGGTCATATGTAAAACCTCTTTAAATTAATAAATTATTAATGTATCGATGGGTAAGGATCCAATGAGAAGAAAACTTAAAATGTGAAGAATGAGAAATAACTATAACCTCATATTTAAGATGTATCGACTTGAATTAGATGCATCACAATAAGTTTCGAAAATGATTTTGAAGTAAAAACGATGCAAAGTATACTAGCAACAAATTTGACCCGCAGAAGACAAAAAATACATAGATTTCGTCTAACTTGATCAAATGCATCTAATATATGTATATGCATCTACTTTTTTGCTAAAAAATATATTGTGATGCATCTAAAAGATTAAGAATGCATCTAATTCAAATTGATGCATCTCTAATGTGTATTTATAGTCATTTCTCATCTTTTTTATTGTAAAAATTCTTCTCATTTGATCCTTAGTCATGTATCGATATAAAAATATCTCGTTAAATTAACAAATTATCATGGTCTCAACATTATTAATTGATAGAGGTTTTACTATCCTTGTATTCAATGTCGATGGTTAAAGAGTAAAGACTGAAAGACATGTTAGTTCACTATTTTAACAAAGAAAGACGTGAATTTGTGGATAAGCTGTGCATTTCGAAATCTCTCGGTGCAATTAACTCGCTACATCTATAGCAAAAAGGTTATAAATTTACTGGGTCCATAGCAAGGATGAATCGAAAGTAGCAGCATTTATGGAAGAAACAAAATTGTCTTACTTATGTGAATGCTTGTATGATTTATTGATTGGGTCTATAGGTGATGTGCATAAATAAAAAAGCACAAACGACCATGAAACATATCAATCTTTTATATAATAAAAGAATTACATTATTTCGCAGTGATTTTGCAAAATCTTTCTCATTGAAAAAAAATAGACCAATAGGAGAGGTCGATTTTGCCATGTAGGTAAAATTAAACGACATGATTGGTAAATAGAAAGTCAAAATTGAATTGATTTTGGTCAAACTTTAATAAATTTCGTGGAGAAATTTTGTTGATAAAAAACACATAAAAATATTTGTGTCAAATTTGTGAAAACAAAAACTTAAAAAAAATGAAGTAATTAATAAAATTTTAGTTGTTGAATTTTACATAAAATATATGGAGTCAAGTGTAAGATTACAAGTTTTCATATTTTTTAATTACTTTAGAAAAAAAAATAACCCTGTGAAAAACTAAAAGGGGAGGTTGAATAGTTTTACGACTTTTTCGTTTTATAAAAGTTTGCTTCTAAAGAATAGACATAAATTTCAAAAATCTTTGATACAAAAATATAGATACCGGTTTATTCACGGTTTTTGTATAAACACTACTTATATATAATGTTGAGTAAAAGTTTATAATTTCATATATCACATATATATATATATATATATGTGTGTGTGTGTGTGTGTGTGTGTGTGTGTGTGTGTTTTAGTATGAGTTTATCTACTTGGTTTATTTGTATAAAATTATTGTTGTGAATGGAGCCTAGTTTGATCTTTATGTGAAATTAATATATGCACAACACAAGCAATTATAACTATATGTGAAATGCTAACATGTAAATAAACAAAGAGTGAGAGATGGAAAGATCAAACCGAGAGACAAATGATTTATAGTGGTTCGGCTACAAGGACACCTTCCTTGCCCTACTCCACTCCTCGTGCACCGAACTCGAGAGTTTTCTTCACTGGATCAATAACCTCCCTTATGGCGGAGAAAACCGTACACACCTTAGCTTACACCAATTTAACGACACAAAGCTAAACGTCGGGTTCTAATCGTAGCTAGAACCAATCTCACAACTATAATCACACCACAACTTCTTCTACACTCTTTCACACCTTCTACACTTTTTCACACCACTTGTTTCTTCACACCTTTACAACTTAGATCTATCCACTACTTCAAGATTTGTACTTCTTCACACCTTCTAGGCTTCTATTTCTTTTCAACTTTAAGGCTTCAACTTCTTTGTCTTCACAACTAATCTCTACTTCAATATACTACAACTTCTTATATCTTCTACCACTAATCCTATGCACCTCTACTTCTTCACTTCTAGAACCATTTCACACCTTCAACAAATCTAGATCCTATATCTAAATCTAGCTAACCAATGTATACACTTTATACACCAAAGAATGAATGATTTACAAGATGAAATGATCAAACAACTTAGATAGCAAGATGATACTAAGTTGTAATACTTCTAGTCTTGATAGATAGAAGTATTCTTCTCTTTGCACTTAAGTGGATGAAGTTTTGAATCACTTAGAAACAAAGACTTATGAATTGTATGATCAAAGAATTTTTGAGATAGAAATGGAGGTTTGAATCAGAAATTTTTTAGTGCAAAAAGGTGAGAAAAATATGTGGAATGATCCAGTATTTAAAGAGCCAGAAAATACTGTTCTGGAGCGTGCCGATCCCCTTAATTAGGGGGCGGTCCCCTTAATGATTAAGGGGGCCGCCCTCCTGAACGTTGAATTTTCTTGTCCTTTTGTGAGCAAAGTTTTTCTGGATTAGATTTGCCATTTTTGGTTAAAAATTTGAATTCATAAATTTGTAATGAATTAAACATATTCTTTTAATTCCAAAAATGTTTTATAAAAGATATAAAATGTTTTGTGACATTTTATAAAAATCTAGTGATTAACAAAAATGTTCCTTTAATCTTATAATGTATTAGACACTTTGTTTATTCATACCTTAAGTGATTAGATGGTGAAAGTGAGTATTTACTACTAAATACTTGTTTACGTCATGATCTTTGGTTTGATGGGTTTTCGTTTTGTGATTATCAAAACATAGAGATATCGAAAGATATGAATAACGTTTTTAGTCATTTATTTATATCAACAAACCCCTTACACTTTATACCCCCTATACTTTATAAGATGAACTTTATTTAAAATTACATGAGTATTAGAATTATTTCAGACTTTCATCTATTAAAATTATAAAATTTTGTAAATATACGAATTAGTTTTAATATACATTAAATACTTTTTAAAACTAATATTAGTTTTTTACTTTCTTCCATTAAAATATTATTTTACTATATACGTTAAATAAGGACCGGTGTTATTTTATTTTAAAAGTTTAATTTATGCGTATACGGGCTTGAATATTAAATACGGCTAAACTATTGTTAACGGGAATATGAATATCAAATGTAAGCACGGATTACTGTGATATGAAAATAAATATACGTTATTGTACTTATAACAATAACTCATGAAATTCTTATTTAAAGTTTATATATGGATATCCAGAAAAATATTTTTAGAAAACTTTACGGAGCATATTTTAACTTCAGCAAGAGGACTTCCCTTACTACGAAAGATGTCTCGTGGATGACATACTAATATGTCTCTTATTCGTGCTGATTATGTGCTACTAAACTTGCACATTTTGTACAACATAATATGAATAGTTAAAGTTAAACAAAAACATCAACATCAACATCTATGTGAGCTAAACAAAGTTAAATCTTTCAACCAATAAACTTTTTTTCAAAATATAATTGTAAAGATATTAATACATAATAAAAAAAAAATCCTGAACAAGTATTAGTTGTACTTATATCACAATTTTAACGGGTAAATTCTTATATGTCTATATACTAAACTAAAATTTTAAAATAAATTTAATTTATGTGTAAACCCCGTGCGTGCACAGGACTTATAGCTAGTGTTTTAATAACGTTATGACTTATTTATATATTGTTACAGAAAATGAATAAATCGCTTCCGGTTATTGAGTATGTTGATAGAAACCTATTCTTTGTGTAAAACAAAAAAAGTTAACAAGTTTCCTGATGACTCGAACTTGAGACCAATAGATTTGTAAAGTCATTCTTAGCCATCAGGGCAACCTATAACCAGGGACGGAGCCAGGAATATGTATTAAAGGGGGCTCAAAAAAAATTTCGGTAGCAACAAATGAGTTTTTGGTTTAAAAGCTAGATTGAAGTTTGAATCGTTCGACTTACGGGTTCAATGATATTGTTTTGGTAGTAAGATACAATTACTTGATCAGTTGAGAAATGAAAAAAAATAGGCAATAGTCGGTGTAAATGATAGTGAAGATGGTTCAATCATAATACGGACTAATGTAGTAGTGTTTTGCGAAAGAGATTCATTATACTTTAAGCATAACTGAATTGATAATTTAAAAACTAGAGGGGTTAAAATTAAACTTTTCATTAAAAAGTACACTACTGACTTAGTAATAAAATAAAAGTATCCTTTATTGGTTTCTGGGTCATCTTCAACCATAAGAAAAAAAGACATCAAAACGGTAAAATCTCCATTTTCTGAACAAGAATATCAGTTTCATTATTTTCTACTCATAGTATATATTAAATTGCTTCTTGCCTTTATTTCTTCTCACATAGATGTAAGGTGGTCCGTTACAGTTGGGGGTGGCCGAGCACCCTCCAGCTCCCCACCGGCTCCGTCTCTGCCTATAACCTGTTACTAAAGAGCCATTTATTTGTATTTATTATATATGTGAATGTGAAATCGCTAGTTTACGTTTTTATAAGATGGAAATGGGTTTTGAGTCAAATTTCGTTGTGTTCCAAAGTATGTTATCGATTGTAAGTTGTAACCATTAAAATATGTATACACTTCTTACAATCTCTTCTGTCGTCGTCGTTTTCTTCTTCCATTTTGGCCCCTCGTCAAGTGGTTCAACATTCGAGTCTCTATTGAGGATTAACGAGAACATGCACATTTAGAAATGTAATAAAATTTCAGCTCAGGCAAAAGGCAAAATGGCTTCTCGATCTCCTATAGCGTGGCCAATAGGTCAAATACCTTGCTTTTGATTAGTTTTTTCCCCGACTCATAACAGCAAGAAGCCAAGCCATCTATAAATATGATGCACGTACACTAAAACATAAATAAGAGCAAGAAACATATCAAATGTAAAAAATGTACCTAAAAAATGATACGTGTATATCTTATCATTAAAAAAATGATAATAGACTGAAAGCCATCGAATATGATCTGTTTAATATAGCTTCAATCAAATGTAAAAAATGTACCTAAAAATTTGATTTGAATAAATTGAATTATTGATAGGAAAGGCCTTATTTAAAATCTTTGCTTTAGTTCTTTAAAACTTAAAAGGATTGAACCGGACCAAAAAGATAGAGCAGGTTGATGTACATCGAAAATCTTTTCGTTGTGTGGACTTGAACTTGTGACCTATCGCTTGGTAGACTCATTCTTTGTCATCACACTAACTTTCGACGCCTGTCTAGTATGTCATTTTTATACATTTATTAGAGATGTGAATGTGAAATTCCTTAGTTACAAAAATGTTAGATATAGAATATGGAAATGGGTTCTAAGTCAAATTTCATTGTGTTCAGGTATATTTGTCTATTTTCCCAATTAAAGCATGTATACACTTCTTACAATCTCTTTTTTTTTTTTTTTTTTTTTTTTTTTTTTTTTTTTTTTTTTTGTAAACATGGGAGTCGGCGCAGGTATACACTTCTTACAATCTCTTTTGCCTTCGTCTTCTTCCATTTTTGCCCTATCGTCAAGTAGTTCAAAACTTCACAAGTGTCGATAAAGGGTTAACGCAAACCACACCTTTAGAAATGTTTTCTAGGTTAAAGCTTAGTCGAAAGGTAAAACCGCTTCTCAATCTTGTATAGCATGGTCCAATATCAACACATATGAGTAGTGAAGACTTGCGACTGTGCCATATGATTCAGTATCAAGTGGTAGAGTCATCTTATTCTATCTCCTTGTGCAAAATGTGTTTATGTTTAAGCCCAATGTCAAGAATTTAACAAATAAACATGTTTTCAACAAATAGATTTGGATATATTTCTTTTTTCTTAACTAAATTCTCCATAAAACCAAATAAAAACACAGATAGTATGATGAAATAGTGACATCTCTTAAAGAAGAAAATGTGTTGCTTAAGTGAATGACTATTTAATTTATTTGATTTATTGTTTCTTTAAGTGATATGCATTTGAAAAAAAAAAAAAAAAAAAAAAAAAAAAAAAAAAAAAAAAAAAAAAAAAACACGACCATGAGACAGACATATCAGTGGGTTAATAACGTTATTACTTATTTATATCTTTTTACATAAATAAAATAAAATAGAGTTATTAATATAAGTATTGGACACTTTTGCTAGTGGTTATAGTTGCATATTTTAGTGCAACCAGCAAGTCGGTTAACGTAATGTTACTTGGAGTCATGGAGTGTGATAGAAAATGATAACAGGTTGAAAATATTTCAATTCAATATTTTCAACATTAATTTACAAAGTGAGACGTGATCAAAAGGCCTAGCGCCTTATTTAAAATTTTGGCTTTAGTTTTTAAGAAGGTTTAAGACACCTTAAAACAGCAGGTGATGCACACCATTTTGTTGTGTAAAATAAAAAGATGCAAGAGCCAGAGATGACTTGAACTTGTGACCTATTGGTTGGTAGGTTCATTCTTTGCCATCAAGGTAACTTCCATCCTATCTTTAGTATGCCAAATTTATTTATTTATTATGTATGTGTATGGAATCGCTATACATTTTTAAATTTTATAAGTTACTAGATTGCTAGACATAGAATGTGGAAATGGGTTTTTGAGTCAAATTTTGTTGTGTTCCAAGTATATATACTTTTGTCCCCATAAACACATGTACACATTTCACAATCTCTTTTGCCTTCTTCTTCCATTTTGAAGTTTGGACCCTCGTAAAGTGGCTCAATTGTCAAGTGCTGATGAAGGATTTACTAAAAGATGCACCTTTAGGTTTTAAATTAGAGCTAAGTTACAAGGCAAAACCGCTTCTCGATCTCCTATAGCATGGACATATGCCTTGCTTAATTTTGATCAGTTATCGACCCATTTGAGCATTAAAGACAGCCAAATAATACTATCTACATATAATATATGTATATATAATGTAGCTTTCTCCATATATTATATTGAAAGGTTGTACTCGTTACTTTACCAGGATGAAAAAACCATTTACCCAAAAAGGAAATAAAGATTGTACACGTAGATGTTAGATTGTTAGCTAATCACCGTCGTCAAGTAAGTCATCTTAATCGATCTTCTTGTGCATTTGTGTGTTTATAAACCAAAACCAACAAATGTTCCAGGAAACCATAAAAGCGCACATATTGGTATGATTATTAAATGTCACATAAAGCTATTTGGTTCTAGTATTTTGACTCATAACAATGAGAAGCCAAGCCATTTAGAAATATTGATGTTGATAATACATTGACGCACGTACTATCAAATAACCAACAACCTTGAATTATGTACATGACATTCTTTTATACGAAGGAGTAGTTGTCAAATCAAAAAGTTCAAAAGGTTATCCAAGGATATGTAATTTGACTAATTTTCATTTGGGTCGCATTCGATTAAACTTGTATTCTGTGAATTATATCCCTTTATAGATTCGTTTAATTGTATCATAGTAAGTGTGTACGATATCTTGAAATAATAATATATATAATAATAATTAAAAAAAAAAAAAAAAAAAAAAAAAAAAAAAAAAAAAAAAAAAAGTTAGTAAATTTCAACTTCTTGTTGGCATTTGGGTCAATACTAACTAAGCCCAAATGTTAAATCTACCATAATAAGCCTACTGCTAGGCCCAAAGCATTTAAACTAAAAAATACATACTTATATTAAGTGTCGATAGTTTAAAGAGTAAATACTGTAAGACGTGTTAGTTTCACTATTTTAGCAAAGAAAGCTATAATGATCTTATGATCCTGTTAAATGTTAATAATACAGTTGTTACTTTTTTTCTTTCTATGTTTGAAAACTAAAGTTACACTAATGAAATTTGTTTAAGGAATTCATTTTTTATTCTGATCAAGTAGCAGAGGGAAGTGGACAAGTATCTTATTATATATTAGTATATATTACATTTACAAGGAGCTTATGAATAGTACCAGAGCAAAAAATTGTGAATAGTAACTCTTAGACCCGCTGCCCCGACCCATATATAACAAAACACACACACAACTCAAATCCCATATTTTATATCACTGAAAACACACACACGCACACACTGGATCTATTGTTCACTCCCCAAAAAAACTAACGATCCACGGATCCACAACATAAACAAGGTATTTTTTTTATTTATTTATTTTTTTTTTAATTTGGGGTTTTTGTTGCATTTGTGATATGTGGTTCATAAGAATTAGGGTTTCGTTTAAATTTCAAGGTTCTTATGAAATTAGGGGTGTTTGACAAAGTAAAGTTGCATAATTAAAGGTATGATTTTGTTCGAGGGTTTCTTCTGGTCCAATCTCTTAGTTGTTAAAATCAATAAATCAGATCCGGTAACCCAAATATAGGGTTCTTCATTTTTTAATTCCAGTTAATTTTCTATAAAAAGTTTGTATTTTATTAATGGTTTTATGTTTAATTGCAGCTTGGAACTATTTCGAGTGAGATATGCAAAAAAGGCTGAAGTGCCAATGGCATGAATTATTTTATCAAAGGTATGTGATTCTTTATTATTTTTATTTACTGATTTGTGGTTACTTTGTGCTTAGTTTAAATGGGTGCTGATAGGGTTTTGGTTTTGTGATTTGTGGTTTTTGGTCTACTAGGTAACTCAGCTGAGAGTTTTTTCCAAGTTATGTGACAAGATGTAGATGGAGTAAAAGAACAACAGATCAGAATTTCAACATTCAGAGCAACAAATGTAGGAACCCAGACCTTGAAATGGCATGTAAGCTTAAATTCTTTTAATTTCGAATATTGAATTGGGGGCTTCTTTAATTTTGTTAGTTTGTTTGATGAATTAAGTTGTTAAAATTGAAGTTAATTGTATGTAAAGTTCTTAAGCTCATGTGAATAAGCGCATAAGCCTGTAAAAGTAAGCTTATAAGCTTATCAAACTGTCAATAACCTTAGTCCCATTAAACATGAGAATAAGCTCTTAAACTGAAAAATAAGTCGAAAAGTAGGTTAATGATATATAGGGTGAGTCCAATAAGTTCATAAGCGTCTATACAAGCTTAAAAAAACACCCAGTAAGAGTGCTTATTAGCCGAGTCAAATAATGTTGTTATATAGATGCTGTTTTATGTATTGTGTCATATAAAGCAATACGATTTATTTGCTTATTTTGTGGAAAAATATATAGTGTTCGGCCCTTTTTTTGCTTATTTTTGTCGCTGCAATTTGATTTCTAGGACGCTGTTAGCCGGAATATCATCTTCGATAGATTGTGCGTTTTCCTATGGCACAAGGCTGCTACCGGGTTTTAGTAATGCCTCAAGATACCAGGTAAGCACATATCCTCTACGAAAGTTGTTTTCAGATTGTACATTTAAAAGTACTATTGTTGAAAACTCATGTGGACGCGAAGACAATATTTTAGTCGAGGAATGGCAAAATAGTGTCACACTTTATCCCTTCTGTTTATAATTTAGTCGAGGTTATTGGTAAATCAAAGATAATATTTAGCAGAAATTTTAGTACATAAACATAGGGCGTATACTTTTTTGTGCAAGTTCTTTCAATGAGATTATGAGATTAACAGTTACTGTTAGATATATATAGAATAATATTAACAGTTACTGGTAGAGATACGTGATTGATCCATGAGCGGTAATGTGTTGTGATGGCTTAATCCGACATCTTATTCACATTCTTTTTTGTGATTTGGGGTTGGTTCCATTTCTGATGTTTGGTGTCGGGATCTCAGTTGCATTTCTGATTCGATTGTTTAATGTATGTTTGTTTTTAATTAGTTTGATAATTTGGATTACTTTGTGTCAACTGATTACGTGCTTTTTCTTATCTCAAAAGACTTTCTGTACTAATGAACAATCATAATTGCTTATCTAATTATTATGTTTGGTGACAATAGAAGTAAAATGTATCTTTTGTTGTGTCTTTTTTCAGATTGCAGGCGTGTGGTCACGCCGTGTGACATTATACGCCATGCTCAGTAGTGGCTATCCTTTCAGGTGGGTCAGATATTAGGAGTTGCCCATTCAAGTAGAAGTGGCTACATGAGCAAATACCATATCAGATCAAAACAACTTTGTTTTTCTATCAGGCATGATTGGTAAGTTCAGTTCTGTGATCATGTTTTGTTCATATAACAGGTCTACAATAATAAATGCCTTGGTTATTTTTGATGATACAAGTAAAGCATTTCACCACTGGATTTGGAGTATACAAATTGAATTGAGATTAAAATCTGTGCATATATATGAACCCACAACATGTGAGCAAGTGTAGGCCTGAGAGCAATTGGTGACACAACCCCCATTAGTTGCATGTTTAGTCATAAATGAACATCTATTGGAGGGAAGCTATACTAAAATTACATGTGTATTTCCGCATGATACAATTTAATGGGTTAATGGACAAAGTAGGCTATAGGTTATGAAATGTGAAATAGATTACTGGGTATGAAGGGGGTTTAACTTACCATACGTGTAAAGTATTTTACAAAAAATGTGCACTCTCTCATTTCAAGTAAATATTTTCTAATTTTCAACAATGGATGGCAAAATAGTGTGTTGGAATTATATATCAAAAGACAATTCGAAATCCTAAAGTCTAAACGCTTGAATACATTGTTGGTGATTTTTAGATCTTGAACCACTTTATTTTTGCCCACTTCGATGGCTATTAGAAAAGAGCATAAAAAGAGTTTCATTTTTTATTAAACCATTATATGCTAATTATTGTTTACTGTGTATACAGAATTTTGTTGATTCATTTGTTGCCGATGGATTCATCGCGTGCGGCTCAGAAACAAATGAGGTATGATTCTTTCATTAGTCTTTATATGAACAACCATATATATATGATATGAATTCGAAACATATTCAGTTGGATTTATCCACTTTTTGGGTTTCACGTATTTCGGGTACTAATTATGCTTTTTATGCAGCTCTTCGCATATTACAAACCATTACCCATGCCAGTAACTTCCCACAGATTTGGATCCATTGATCCACTTTCTGGCAAAGAAACGGACCATGGAAACAACCAGTTTGTATCAAGTGTATGCTGGCGACAGAAATCTGACATGGTAAGTTGAAATGAATCAGTTAAATTTATGAGAAAGTACAAATTTTTTTATTAGAAATCAGTACCTGAAGGGCCTCTTTTTTTTCTTGACAGTAATCGTGTCTGATCCTATTAAGCCAGATAAGTGAGCCACCTTTGTCTCAGGTAAATTTATGATCAACCATTCATAAAATTTCAACATAAACTAATAACAACACTTAATATAGAATATTTGGAAATGCCGTTATAAGCCGAGTGCACTTCTGAACATTCTAATTGTTGTTATCAGGTGGAATGATGGGGTTGTTGTGCCTTTGAAATAGATGCGATTCTAATCTTATAATTAAATTATATGTATAAAGTGGGGTGCATATTAAAATGGGCGGATAACACATTATCCCATACTACAACCAAAGTGGCTTCTCTCCCAAATTACCCCATGCTCAATTTCATGCTTACAACTGCAGTTTGTCTTTGTGAGAAACATATCCTCTCACCTTTATTGTTAAATGCATGCTATAAATATACTCATTTCTTAAATTCGTTGTTGTTGCCTTGCTTCTGCAGATATCCTATCGGCTCTTCATCTGACAAACACACTGAAATCCGTTTTTATACCCACGAAAAATGATCAACAGCTGCTTTACAATTTTCTTGGTCGAGCAACAAATTTTTCATGTTTATACTTCGATCGCATTCATTTTTTTAGATTCCTCAATAATTGGTAAGTCTCCAATGCCCATTCCTGAGTAATTGGTAAGTCTCCAATGCCCCTTCATAACTTTAATTTACTCAGTTTCCTAACTTGCATAATTTCCTTAGCACATAGTAAATTTTGGTTCTAGCAGTTGTAGGCAGTGTGTGGTATTCTTTGTAATTGGTACTAATATATATGATAGAATAGAGAAGTGTACATTCATAGTGGGTAGAAATGTAAAAAGGGGCGGGTGGGTAACAGATCAAAATAGCTTGAGAGATTGGATCTACCCAAAACACTTCTACATCCATTTCTTTTTATTTAAGAATGTTAAATGTTATATATTAGTAGTACAAAAACTACAATATTACAATATTGATATAGCTTCTTTTTTTTTTTTTGGCAAATGAGTAGAAGAATTTTGGAGGTTATATGGATTATAAATACACTTTGGGTGACTTTTGGACTGTTTGACATGTTTTTCTATTCCACTGTCTTTTTTATTCTACCCATTTGATACGTTTGAGATAAAACATAACACACTCTGCACCATACCATACATTATTTAGGACAAGGATAGGGACAAATCTGGTAAGAGCCATGGTACAATGTGTCAGACTCTGATGTGAGAGTTGTTCGTGGTATGGTTTTAATGATGGTCATATTGACCAGGAATTTTGATTGGTTATAATGATGATCATATTGATTGCAAGAGGCAATGATGAATCTTACCGTATTCGATTAAAGTAGAGATTGTCTGCACTTTGGCAGGGTAAACACTATGTTTGCAGCCATCGCGGGTGTATTCCTTTCTTCGATATTGTACCTACCTTAGTGTCACAACTCGTAAATTCTGGTCTTTTCCCGAACTTTCACATTTACTATTCATCGGTTACTATTCATCGATCACTATTCATCTTTTTCGGAGTCAGTTTGATATTCTGAGAAGCGTTTTAAAAATTTTACTATTCATAAAACACTATTCACCTCTGGAGAAAATTTGTCGTTTATGCGTGAGTTGCGTCATTTCTGTATACGTACGGTTATTTACCTAATAAACGTTATCCTATAAACTATTACTATGAATAATTGATCCGACAATCCCAACTATGGTCCTAACACATTTTTATACTCATAATAATAATATAAAAATTATATTATTAATTTACCCGGTGTTTTCAAATCAACTGTTACGTTTTCCGGTCGAAGCTTATAACTCCGTCGGTTTGCGATATTTCAACCCGATCATTATTTTAACTTCCAATTCTCATCAGGAATATTATTTTTTTTACAATTTTTACAACTTCATTATATTTTATTTTATCTCGTTACAATTTATTTTTAGTTAACTCGGTACCCGATAACACCCAATACACAACCAAAACTAACTAATACTTGCACTCTTTGAACAAGATCATTTAATAGCCAACAACCTCCCACCTTCCTTCCCTAAGCCTCCATAAATTATGGATCTTGTCTAGGACAATAATACATATAACCTAAATCTACACTTTTCATCTCATTTTTCTCATTTCACCTAAAAATCAACTAGAAACTTTCTTTCTTTCTTTCTCTCCTCTTGTGTGGATCGGCCAAGGAAGAACAACCAAGAAGAACCCATAATTTTTCCAAGATCAAGTGTTAATCTTGTCCCTTTAGTGATCCTTGTTTGAGTTTTGTGATAATAACTCAAAGTTTTTAAGGTTTTACTCATCCAAGCTCTATAATCTTTCTATGTAAGTTGTCAAACTCTTGTTCATAATTTCTTCATGTTATTTTTATGGTCATATGATTTCCATTCAAGGTTTACATGCATATGTTAGTATATACCACTCATTTATATATATATGTAACTTTTGATCCCTAGAAATGGATTATAGTTAAATCCTTGTTAGATCCACTTGATTTATGATGTTTAGGAACCCATGACACCCTAAGAAGGTGTATGGTAAGATTAGACTAGATTTGTGGTGATTGAAAATGGTTTGGTTGAAGTTAGAACTAGATTGGAACACTAGAAATGGTTTTTGAAACAATATATATACCTACTGTCCATATTTTTAAAACGTGGGAAAATCAGTAGATGATGGGTAATTTTTGACCAAAGATTTAGAAAATACTTTCAAAAACGAAGCCGTGGGCGAAAGAACGGATTAAAACGAGTTAATAACGAAGGAGATATGATTTTCCGAAGTTAACGACGAAAACTAGTTTTCTGAAAAACTGCTTGCTGATGAACAGTTGTCACGGGCTGTTTTGGGCATAAAACTTGATCTAGCCATTCCGACTTATCAATAATAGGTTAGTATGTTGTCCTACGATTCCGGGGATGTCAAGAACGTAGAAAACGAGCTTAAAACGACCAAGATATACACTTTTGAAACTAGGCGAACTATATATATATATTTGACAACTTCTAATAGCACATATTCTCTTAAGTTATGGAAACACTATAAATCAACGCCAACACTTATTTTCAAACTACGAGTGGTATAGGCTTCATGTGCATGTACATTCATCGCATCCCCTCATAATTTAAGTAGATCGTATCATTCGTTCATTATAGGTCGCGGTTAGAGATCGAACCTCATTTCTGTGTATCCACTTTTGTCTTCGTAACTATCGTACCAGGTGAGTCATAGCCCCTACTCTTTTAAATTGTTTTGTCAACTTTTTTTGGGGAGAATACATGCTCGTTTTTACTTGAACTATTACTTGACTCTTTAAACATGGTTTTGACTTGAACTTTATTATGAACTTATGACTTGTCTTGACCTTTTGAACTTGACTTAAACTTTTGAACTTATGTACCGTACGTATTTTGACTTAAAGTCTCCCTTGTTCGGAGCAACACTATGAAGTCTCCCTTGTTCGGAGCAGCATTATAAAGTCTCCCATGTCGACGGAGCAGCATCCTAATACGACGGTATTGGAAGGCCATTAATTTGGATACATCCTAATACTACGGTATTGGAAGGCCATTAATTTGGATGCATCCCAACCGTAAGTTATTGGAAGACCCTAGAGGTGTGTTGTGCATCCTGACTGTATGTCGGAAGACCCTTGTGGTGACGTTTACACTTTTAACTACTATGATACACGTACATATGATTGACAATTTGACATATTATATTGACCACTTGTGCTTGACAACTAGACATAAACTATTTAGCAGTGGGTTGTAAACACACAGGTTACAAGTCTCTTATGGCGGGACTTGTAACTGAGTGGATTTACGATGCCTTTGTTGTGTGATCACTTTACTATAAACTTTATTTTTTTAAACAAACTCTATGAACTCACCAACCTCGTGTTGACACTTTAGCATGTATTTTTAGGTTTTAACCTACGGCACGCTACAGGAGGTTTTGGCAGGGCATGGCATGGTCATAGAAGACTCTGATTATTTATATGGGGACCGTTTTAAACTATTTTAAGGGCCTACTTCCGCACTACTTTTAACAATGTAAATTTAACACTTTTGGTTAAACGATTTTATTTTAAATAAGTAAAGTGAAAACCATTTTTGAACTTGTGTTGTAATACTAATTGAGTTACACCCCAGCTACACGTATGCTTCCGCTGGACCCGATTTTGGGGGTGTGACACTTAGCCTCATGGTTAAGCTAACAAACAAAGAGATGTTTTGCTATTATTGCCACTTCTTGAAGAGTGCATTACTATCGAGTCAGTGGAGAATTGTGTGTGGACAGGCTACTGTAAATTAAGTTGAGCCACAAAACGTGCGTTCAAAAACGGGTATCTTTCGAATGGCCCACTCAACTTTTGTGCTCTATATTAGTAAGTTCCTTGCTTATCTGTGTTAGGTGACTTATGTAGCAGAGATATGGTGTAATCACTGTTACAACTTCTTAAACGGCTTTGCCATCATTTCATGCTTAATATATTTTGTACAAACGTAGGTACTCAGAACTTTGAAGCTTGAACCAACGTACCATAAATTTTCTCGATCTTGCTAATAGTTAAGCTGCTTAAATAGTTACAGTATGCATGAGTTATTTGGGGATTGATTTTCTGTTTTGTGTTTTCTAAACGTTTCTGCAGACGCTGCAAAAGAGAAGAAGAGATGGAAAATTGAGTCATGTCTATATAGCGAGAGAAAATAGGGTAAGTAAATTCGATCTAATAACCATGCTTAATGGATTATATTTTGATGTATTAAGCTGGATTTTCATATTTTGTAAAAATTATGTTAATATATATTGAGTATTTGTATACTTTTCACATGATTGATTATGTTGGATAGAGGATATTAATGGTTTTTGTGATCTGCTAATGGTTATTACTTGCTATTATGATTTGGAAGACTTATATCGTTTCATTTTGGTGTTGCTGCATTTTTAGAATTGAGTATACAGTTAGTTTTACAAGATTGTTGATTAAGGCTGCTCACAGGTGCATAAAGGGTGTTTGGATGCAGAAAATACAAAGTGTAAAAGCATTTTATATGCATTATGTTTAGATTTGATAGTACTTTCAACCATGCTTTACCGTGTTTTTAACATTGTAGTTGACACCAAATTAGCAGTTCATTAGCTATATTGATTGTTTCTAAGATTCTCACTAAGAACTATAGCATGTGGCTGTTGCATGAGTTGTTAAATTCATTGCATATAATACAATTGCGGTCTTAAAATATTCTTGATAGCATTTCCAATTTGCAACACTTACTAACCACAACTTAAACTCCTTCTTTAACAAAACACCCGCGGCAACGCGCGGGATATCCACCTAGTATATACTAAAAGGCAAGAGGTTACTGTAGCAAACACTGTAGCCGCTACAGTTGTTTCTACAGTACCCGTTTACAAAATAGTCCCTGACGTGAAACTTTCTTTGCAAACTAGGTCCTTTAGGGACTAACGATGCAAGAGGCGCTACTGTAGCAACCATAGCTGTTACACTTTTGTCTCCAAAACACAAAATATACAAAAACACATTTTTTTTCTTTTCATTCGGTTAAAGTAAAACAATAACAAAAAACGAAAATTAAATCAAGATCTCAGTTTATCTCTATTATCGATTCATTCAAAAGAACAAACGTATAAGATCTATTCATCATAGATCTGAGAAGCAAGGTTTCTTTGAAATATCCGAAAATCAAAAAAGAAATAAACATAACAAATCTGTTAGATTATTTCTTTAGTTCGTCAACGAAAAACAACATCGAAAATTAAACCTACCTTGCTATATTTCAAAGAAGTTAATCAAAGAAAATGATCTCAGTTTAAAGAAAATGATCTCAGTTTGTTTTCATGTTTATTACAAATATTTAAAGATCTTTCGTTTTTGAACATAACATCATCGATCTTGAAGAAGATAAACTTCTTTTTTAATTTACAAAAATTAAAGAAAGGACAAAACTTTATAAGTTTCATCCCCACTTTCTTTCGATTGATAAGGAAAAAAAAACAAAATGAGACGAAACGAAACCTACATTGTTGAAAACTAGAAGGGGGTTGAATAGTTTACCGTTTAAAATCTTTTTAACTTGTTAAGTTAGCTTTGAAACTTTTCGTTTGATCAAAGATATATGTACAAACACAATATATAACATGCAAGTAAAAGAAAGAAACGATCAAACCACAACACGAGTATTTATCGTGGTTCGGTTACAAGGACTCTTTTTCCTTGCCCTACGTCCACGCCCCGAGTATCCAACTCGAGAGTTTCTTTCACTAGTCAACAAGCTCCTTTCACCGGCGGAGAAAACCTTACACGTCGCTTATACTTTTACCGACACAAAGCTAGATGTCGAGTTCTTTACCAAGGGTACAACCACTCCCGTTAGTTCTTTTACAAGGGTACAACTACTCCCGATACACTTTGTATTTTGAGGACTAAAATACTAACCGATCACTACTGAAAATACACAATCAAATGAAGTGTAAACTACACAAGTCTACACATTGCTAAGCTAACAAGTCTTGCAACGTTGTGTTGAATACTTGTTACTTTTAATGAGCTCGTGAATCTCTTTGCTACAAAAAGAAACTTCACATATGAAAATGTTAAAGGGTTAGATGAAAGAATGAATGTGTGTGTGTAAAATATGATGTCAAGTGATAAGCCAAAATTCAACTTGTGGCTTGATATTTATAGCCAAACCTTCTGCAGGTCTGGCGGATCAGGCGGACCCCTCAGAAGGGTTCCGCCCGTGTACCCCCAGGGTACCGCCGGGCTTGCAGTTGGTTTTGCAATAAATCTTGCAAACCAAACAAAGTCACATCTCATAACTCCTTGCAAACCAAACAATGTCACATCTCATAATATCAAGTCAAACACTAAACTTGCAAGCAACATCTTAGTAAGTCAAACACATTTCTTTCCATAAATGTATAATGACAAAACTTGCCATAAATGTGATGTGACAATTCTATTTTTAGAAAATAAAAAGTGTTGTGTTTTATGAAATGTAAAATGTAGCAAAAGTCTAGTTTATGTAAGTCTTTAAAACTAAGATTATGTTTTACTTAAAAACTAAAGTTTACATTTTGTCGTTAACAAAACTTAGCGAAGATCGTAAAATATAAATAACGTTTTTAGGCGATATTTTTATTAACATACATGACGATTGTGTTGATGAGATAAGAAAGATGGATTGATTTGGCTGCTTCAATTTTTGGTTTGAGAAAGAATAGTTGGTGGCTGCGTTTGTGGATTAGGGTTAGGATAAATAAGTGTGGGTGTTAATAGGGTAGTGGGTGTTATAAGTGAGTATTTTAACTCAAATGGACTTGGACAATCTTTGGGCTTACACATTTGTTATACAATTTCGTTGGAGGGCTTTAGACCAAATAGATGCTTAGAGTATTTTTATATCTTTACATTTACCAACAACAAATAAATTAACAAGCACCAAAAAAATTACAAAAAAAAAAAAAAAAAAAAAAAAAAAAAAAAAAAAAAAAACTCTTTATTAAATTACACACATTTCAAAACGAAAACACAAAATATATGGACAACACTCTCACATGACATAAATAAAATTACCCTTCATTAAAAAACTTTTCAACATTCAAAACATACGACAAGCCATTCCTGCAACAACATGTGATACATTTCATTTCAAAACATAACAAAGATACCTCATACTCTCAAACAATTTGAAACTCAAAGTATACGGCGAAAAACAATCCCGCAGAAACGCGCGGATTACCAAACTCGTTTTCACCTAAAATTTATAGTGAAAAAAGAAAATTATTAGTTAGCTCACTACTTTATTTTCATAAAAGCCCAAATTTTTAAAGCTTCTTAATGTTGGACGGGTTTATTATAACGACACTTCATATTACTCTAGAAGTCAAAAGTCATACTTTATTTTGATGAAAATAGTTTTCTTAAAGGAAACCAGCATTATAAATGTGAGCATGTTTGACCATGTTACAATTAAAAATGATGAATTTAATAGCACTCAACATAAAAGCATGGGTGTGAGATGGGTGCGACTAAATTGCCATGTGCCACTGTTCCTTTCGTCACATACTTTGAATTTGCATTTATCATTAAGTGGAAATATTAATAGGATTTTTTTAACTTGTGTCGGGCTCACGTTAAAGAGGGTCTCATAGTTTAAGTGTCATCATCCTTTGAATGGTCAGTAAGTGATTATAGGGCCTGATAATGGGACCAACCAGTAGTTGCTTGTCATTCAAAGAGTGACACTCAGACTGTGCGATCATCTTTAACATGTGTCCTTAAATCACAAGTTAAAAAACTCAAATATGCTGATTCGTTATCAAGTTAAATGTAAAACCATATTTTATTAGTATGAAAACGAGGTAAAAGAATTTAGCTAGTATGCCTAGTAATTATGATGTTGATGGTGTCCATTTCTAATAATATGCAAATGTTACTAGCTTATCTATAAATGTTGGTATTCCTAGCTAGCGTCTTTTTCAGCAGGGTCGTTTTTTTGCGAGTGATGTAGCAACACTTGTTTAGCTTGTCTACCGTTGCAAGGGAAGATTGTTAATCAAACCACTACGTGATGTCACATCGAAATGACTAGTTTCTGATATCACTACCGTTGCAATGGATGTACAAATTGAATGAGCGAACCGGATAAACGCTTGTGTTAATTACAGATTACCCACATCTTATTTGGTAATTATTACGATTACTTAGGGGGGAGGGAGTGGTCCAAAGTTTACCAAACTTTGCCAAATTGCCACATCATCATCTACCAATCACAACCTTCCAACTCAAACTTTACCAAAGTTTACCAAACTTTACCAAAATGGTGGCGGCGGTCACCAAAGTTTACCAAATCCACATTTTCCACATCATATTTTTTTAATACATATAATCCAACAAAAAATATATAAAATTAAAACATAACATTTTATTAATAACAAAAAAAAACATTACACAATACTTAAAAAAAAAAACTACATAAAATTAAAACTACATAAAATTAAAACAAACCATTACATAATACTTAAAAAAAAGCACTATATTCATCTCTCTTCAACCCATATTCATCTCTCTTATCACAGTGGCAACCCATATTGCATCATGTTTTTTTTTAAAAAAATTAATTAATTAATTTATTTCTTTATTATTTATTTCACCCATGCATGCATGCCATCTGTTTACCATGCAAAGTAATTCAAACATTGTAGACACATGCATGCCATCTGTTTACTAGTATACTACTAGGTTGTATCCATTTTAGAACTTTGCAGTTGCATTTGACATTCAAGAACTCAAGAGAACTTGCAGTTGCATTTGACATTTTAGAACTTGCAGACCATGCAGTTGCAGACCAGTTAGTAGTTCCATCTAACTTAAAATGGTAAGTTCCATGCAGTTGCATTTGACATTCAAGAACTCAAGAGAAAAATGGTAAGTTCCATCTAACTTAAAATGTTTCATTGTTTGATCAAATATACTACAGTTTGGCATTTGTGTTTTTTGAAAAAAAGTTTTTTTTTTTTTTTTTTTTTTTTTTTTTTTTTTTTTTTTTTTTTTTAGCACCAAACGGTTACAATTTTAAAAAGGATTTGTGTTTGCAAAGTTTGTGGAATATCGGTTGCCAAACCGATCGATATTGCTTCCCATTGACCGGCGATCGGTATGTATATATACTTAAAAAAAATAAGGGATTTTTTTTTTTTTTTTTTTTTTTTTTTTTTTTGCAATAATGGCCAACGGCCAATTTTTAAAAAATATGACCGTTGGAATGGATGAAACAATCGGCAAAAGTCACCGATTGGGTCCTTGCCCGAATCTTGCCGAAGGTCCGGCGGCGGTGTTGCCGATTTTTGCCGAGCTTCACCGAGCCTTCACCGAGCCCACTCCCTCCACTCTTATGGGTGATGTATACCTGCGACTACGACATTACCCAAGTCTCAATCCAATTTTAATAGGGAAGTGATTTGCACACTTCTCTTTTTCATTGGCACAATCATATTACAAGTAATTAAAGCATGATTAAAATATGGTACAACTGTTTAATGCAGTCTATGAAGTGTCCCAATAAAAAATAAAAGTGTGCAAATTAATTCGTTTTTCATAACATGCTTATTTTTTTTCATCATACAGTACTATTTAACACATAGAATTTATTCATCATATTGTCCAGTTATAAATTGACATGACTTGCATATAATCAATTTTCATTGGTACACAACAGTGACAACCGTTTATAACAAAAGTCATACATCTAATAAAAAAAAGTGTGTACAAGTGTACAAGTTTATTCTCATAACTCGTCCGCATAATAGTAGTCAGATGGTTGGGAACATGCATTTGAATGCGGAGGCAATGAGTTCAAATCTTGGCCATGTGTTCTTTAGTCATGAAATTACGTGATTTATCTATCTCATGTTGATAGTTAGACCGATCGATCGAGCCTATGAGCCATTAGAGAGTTATTAGACCGGTCCTAGGTTAACTTTAAAACCAAATTAACAAATAAGCCTAAAAACATACCACTTTTACCAAAATAAACCTATTTTCTACAAATTACTATATTGAACCACGAGTGCTTTCATATAAGGAGCATTTTCAATTTTAAGATGCGCCTCCACCAAGAGCACTTTCATACAAGGAGCACTTCAATTTGAAGATGTGCCTATTTTTTTTAAAGGTATATAATAAATGGGTAGCTATATACTTACATTTTTTTTTTGGCCGGAAAACATAATAGATATACTGAAGATGAACATGCTAAAACTGCTATGAAGTAAACAAAACAAAATACACTAACACGTGAACTTATAAACTAGCCATATGAGCATTGAAGTTGAAACAAAACAAATGCACTTACAAATGGAATACTACCTTAATGAAATCACAAATGCTATGTACTTACCTCATAGCTAATTAGGAAACAATAAAATGAAGCGCATGGGGGCACTTAAGTTGCTAGGTACGTCTGGTTTCCTTGTAACATGTGTTTTATTTTTTATTTTATTTTTTTATTTTTCTGTTTCTTTTTCTTTTTCTTTAAGTGAAGCGCATAAGAGATGGGGCATTTGGTTAGATAGGTGTGCTTGGGTTTTAAGTGCTCTTCTTTTTTTGGTTTGTAACGTATGTGTTTTTTTGTCTTTAGTGAGGAGCACAAAGAGTTGAGTGGCACTCAGTTACAATATTTGCGCTTGGTTTTTGTCTTTAGGTGAGGAGCACAAGAGTTGAGGGGCACTTAGTGTATGTGCCGTTTGAGGGTCTACTAGTCACTAATTTTGTCTTTTAGCTAGGTGCACAAGAGAGAGCACATGAGTTTTTGAGTGCGCATAACATTATATATTGAAAGAGGGGGCGTTTGGTGAAAATATATAAATGTGCACATACCTTGATGAGCTTTGATTTGCCACAAATCTTTCTTCTAACGAGAAAGTTTATTTTGATAATTCAAATGTGCTCCGTTTGGTATTTTAGTGTAATAAAAAGTTCATTCAAGAAAGTTACCCTAAATTTTAACTCCAACCGACCAACCTGATGCACACAAGTACATAAACAATCCACATCTTAAATCTCAACACTCAACACTTAAAACTTTAGCACCTAACTGACACATTTACCCTCAACTCTACTCATATATATCCACCACACCCACAGGGCATTTTCGTCATTTCCCATAACTCTCACCCAAAACTTTTCCATTCTCACCAAGTCACCATTACCTCATTTCCCCATATATATAAAGATTCATTCACAACACACTCCATCTCTAACCTCAGATTCAAACACAAACATGAGAACAAGCAACCATCTCATAGGAGCACTCAACTTCCTCACATTCCTCCTCTCCATTCCCATACTCTCAGGTGGCATATGGCTAAGCACACGAGCCAACAACACAGACTGCATGAGCTTCCTACAATGGCCACTAATAGTCATAGGAGTATCCATAATGGTTGTCTCACTCGCGGGCATAGCTGGTGCATGTTACAGGAACACTTTTTTAATGTACCTATACCTATGGGCCATGTTTATTATCATTGGTGTACTTATTGGTTTTATTATATTTGCTTATGCTGTTACGGATAAAGGGTCGGGTCGGGCTGTGTTGAACAGGGTCTACCCGGATTACTATTTGGAAGATTATTCTGGGTGGTTAAAGGATCGGGTTTCGAGTGAGAGTTATTGGGGTAAGATTAGGTCGTGTGTGCATGATAGTAAGGCGTGTGCGAAAACGGGTCGGGTTGTTGGTGGGTATCCGGAGACTGCGGATATGTATTATTTGAGGAAGCTGAATCCTATTCAGGTTAGCCATTTATTTCCATGTTTCATTTTACTTTACCGTAAATTCAGGGCGGAGCCGGAATGTTATGTTCGAGGGGCAAATTTTGATAATTTTTAGAAACTATACCATAAATCAGTTTGTTAGGTGTCAAATTAGAAAAACAGTTATATATTTTAAAAAACTATAATTTTTTCGCTAAGTGTTGCAAGATGTGTCAGTTTTAAACCTTGCCACAAAAACTTTGTAAGAGGCCAGGTAAATGGTGCGTGCATTTGAGTCAAAAATTTCACTCTATTATGGCCGTTCTACTTGGTTTAGTGACTAGTTTGGTATGATAAACCAATATGAATTATGAAACATTGTGTTTTTATTGTCATTAGCTAATTGATCTAGAAGCTAGAATAATTTTAGTGTTTGCGATATGTGTTGGTTATGCGTTGTATAATTGAAGTGTAATTGCACTTTCTATTGCTAGGACTAAATGATGATTTATGTTCTGTAAAGTCAAACCACTTTTGCAGCATATAAACACTTTTTGTTTCAAAAGTTTAACAAGAATATTCCACAATAATGCATTTTTGAACACAAGTAATATTGTTGCAAGATTAATTTACAAGAGAAAAGACAATATGAATACATGACAATGTAAGGAAAATTATATTCCTAGACGTCTCGTGTAAGAAACTGGATTTCGTGAGAAATGTTTGGAAAAGAATAATGCTTTACTATAATACTATTGTTTTTTATATTTTATTTCAAATAATGAATTTCTTGGAAACTTGGTTTTGAGGAGTACTAGATACTAGTACATCGATAACATGCAAATTTAAAATTAAAAAGGTCGGTGTCATATTAAATTTTTAATTAACCCGATCTTGTGAGTTTAGTTCATTTTTTCTTTTTTGGTTTCTGTAAAAAGGTCGGAGTATGAGTTTTGTCAAAGTAAGATTATTTATGGTTAAAACTTGTATGATTCAATATCAGTGGACCAAAAATCTAGTAATAAATAGCATAGGAAATCTTATGATTCTTCTATTACATTAATTTTTCATTATCTAAATATAAAGTAACAAATGCTTATTCCATTTTGCGTTTTTAAAGTAGCTTTTGAAATTTTAAATTGTTATGAGCGAGTTTTTGGTGGCAAATGCATAAAGACAAATGTGCCACTTAGATGATGCCAATAGCCAAGTTGACCGTCAAACTTAACGGTTCTCTATTTTACATTTTTACAAATGAATTGCAACAACTATTATACGAGTAGTATTTCAAAGTTTGTAACAATTTCTTTTGTTAAAAAAAGTAGTTCAGACATACATTTTCTGTCTTCGGATTAATAAAAACTTTTTGATCAGTTACAATGGTGGAACTTGAACATTTATTTTGAGAGTCGAATCGAAGATTTGTTTGTGTTATCAACTATATTACTTCTAAAACTTATAATATTTACACTAGTTGACGCGACTTTTGGGAGGGCCGGGACCTCCTATGCCCGTTAACATCAGTTATACCATGTTTTCATTCGGCTTTATCAGTTTGTACACTGTGTGCCAATCTATGTCAATCAATATGTCGTGTGTACATACAAAAGGTTTCACATGTATGATGATTAATGAACATACGCTCTCTTGTCAGACTTCATCACTACCATGTTACAATGTTCAATTGCATGGGTCAATGGTCAAGGCAAAACCCTTATGCATAATGAGTAATAACTTTTCTATAGGAAAATAAGTTAAGAGTTAATGTAGGATGGTTAATAATTCAATAATTGGATATGGTTGAGTTCTTTACAGTTTTTAATTCCTGGTATAAATGAAACCTTGTTTTTGAAACACCCATTTGTTCTTTTAATGAATATAAAGTACTAAATTGCTACACCCGTTAATATTTGTCAGCAACATTGTCTGGCATGCCTATGGCACAATTCACATGCATTGAACAGAGAGTTGAGCTTTAAATATACAAAAGGATGGTTTTGGAAACATGCGCGTAGGAGTAACCAATAACTAGATCATTCCCATCTTAAAAGCTTTTAAAAATAGTTTAGTTTACGTGTTTATTGGTTCCGTTTGTTCGTGACTGTGTCTCATACCTCGTTCAAATGGGATTGAGTATTATCGGTTTGGTTTTTCCCTCTTTTGTTCCAATATGCTCAAGCTTTTAAAACTAGTTAGTTTCGTTGTTTATTGGTTCGGTTTGTTCTGTTAGTCGTTTGTTTGTTATAGGCTAAGCCCGATTATTATTAGTGTGCTAGGTCATTTGTACTCCATTTATGCTTCGGTATTACAATAATAAACATCATGAAACACTGTTAAACTACGTGTTATTGTTATGGGCTAGGCCCGATTATTATTAGTGTGCTAGGTTAACAGTGTTTCATGATATTTATTATCGTAATACCAAAGCATAAATAGAGTACAAATAACATAGCACACTAATAATAATCGAGCCTAGCCCATAACAAACATACGACTAACATGTTCTTAACTGTGTCTCTCATACCTCATTCAAGTGAGATCAAGTATTATTAGTTCGGTTTTTCGCCCTTGTTTCCAATATGCTCAGTTGAATCATAATCAAGTTTGTTGAATAAATGTACTTGGTCCTTTAGAGCTATTGTATTTTACCTAACAACCAGTGGCGCAGCTTCATAGGGGGGGGGGCCGACCCCCCGAAATTTTTTTTGCGATGTAGGGGTATATAGTTTTCGTGTAGAAAAATTTCGGTATTTTCGGTTTCGCCCCCCCAATTTAATTCGGTTTCGACCCCCCATAGTGTTAGGAAAAAAAAATTTTAGATCCCGACCCCCACTCAAAAAATCCAAGCTTCGCCACTGCTAACAACCATGTTGTTAAGTAAAAGAAATTAAACTAACGTGACATACTTTTTTTATAAGCAATCCAAACACTAATGTATACTAAAGTTGTGTTTATGATAATGTGACAGTCCGGATGTTGCAAGCCACCGACAGAGTGTGGGTACATCTACGTGAACGAGACCATATGGAACCCAGTGAATGCCGCTGCTCTACCTAGCAATCTTGACTGCAATAGGTGGACTAATGACCAAGATCAATTATGCTACAATTGTGACTCGTGCAAAGCCGGGGTATTGGGGAGCTTAAAGAAGAGTTGGAGGAAGGTGTCGGTTATTAACATTGTTGTTCTAATCATTTTGGTCATAGCCTATGTTATTGCTTGTGCTGCCTTTAGGAACAACAAGAGGATGGACAACGATGAACCGTATGGTGGCACAAGAATGGAGAAGGCACGGCCGTCTCGGATACATTTCTAGTTAATTTGTTGTTTGGATTTCAGAATATTATTGTTCATTTTGTAGGAAAATGATTTTCATTTTTTAAGGTTGGTTTGTTTTGTATTGGATTTTCTTTTGCTTTGGATTTGTACATAAGTAGACTTGTTTCTTATTTTGAAGAAAAAGTGTTTGATATGAATCTCTTACGAGGATTACGCAGGATTTTCAATGGTAGGACGTAGGAGTGTTGGATCGGGTTAAATAAAAACTTGAGAGTATACAAGGTGATGACATTCGATTATGATTAGACGGATTATAGTGGGCTCATTTTCTAGACTTTGATGATGCAACAAATCATTTTTGGACTCCAATTATACACTTCCAAACTTTGAAAGCCTTTAAGGCTAAAATTTTAATACTCTAAATCGTAACAAACTAAATTTTGGTATTTTCCATTTGCGATCTTAACAAACTAAGAGGGTGTTTCTTTTTGTTGTTAGCTAAGCGAGTGTGTGAGGTCCACATCTATATGAGTCACTTATTGGGAGGGCATTACAATTCATACATTGTAGATATAGACCAACTAACGAAAATAGTGAGTCCTACTTAAAAATAAATAATATTAAATTAGTTTGTAGACTTATTCTCTACTAAAAAAAAAAAAAAAAAAAAAACAAAAAAAGTTCGTTTCAATAGTAAAACCTTTTAGGTTTTGTATCAAAATGTACTTTTTGGGCAAAAGTAAATAAAATATCTTTATTATAACAAATTTATTGTCATAAAGATAAATAATTGATAGGATAAAAGATAGTTTGTTGCCGGATGAGAAAAATAGGAGAAAAGTAAAAAGAATTATTAAATGTGTTATTTCTTTGGTATAAAAATCTTTCGTTTAATTTGATTAAGGGTGTGTTTGGTAATGTAGCATTGAGCAGCTTTGAGCTGTTAGCAGTAGTCACAGCTCACAGCTTACCGCTCACGGCTTTTTAAAAAAACATTAGAAAAATGAGATTTCTTAAAAAATAGCGAAGTTCACCGCTCCTTTGTCAAACGAACAATAAAAATCAAAAAGTTTATTGCTCACCGCTCATCGCCCTAAAAAGCTCCAAAAAGCTCCGCGCCAAACATAGCCTAAGTATGTCTTGTTTCAACCTTACGTACAACGTGCTTCACACGCACACTCTCTTTTGAGAAGCCATATTAGCACCAATCACCATTTTCATGCATTTGTTTCTCCTCTCGCTAAGAGCATGTGGTGTTGTAGCGCCTACTCTGCGCCATTCCGACATGGCTAGCCTAACGGCGAAGTTAAGTCAGCGTTACCATACCCCCCTCCCGGGCAGTACCAGAAAACTTTTAAGAGGGGGCAAAAGTTAAAAGTGAGCGGCAGTCGGGTCATGTCCGTAACTCGACCTTTGTTGCTATAATGAAATCGAGTTTACTTTTAATGAAGTAAATTTTTCGGTATTTATTTGCATGTGAGAACCAAAACTAAGAGTTGATGATGATATGCACAATAGTTAACACATACTTGCTTTTTCTGGTCGATATTAACATCAGTAGTTGAAGCAAAAATAAAATGTCGGATAACAAAAATTCTCAAAATTATAGAGTAGCATAAAAATCGACATTATATCTCCACGAAAGTGCAAATGTCCTTAACCACTTAACTATGATGCAACCATTGGATAAAGTTTCACAGTTATACTATTTACCTATTTATGGGGGCAAAATAAAATTCTCTGATGAATCGATTACTCGAATAAACTTTGTGGGGGCAGCTGCCCACACTGCCCCCCATTGTGGTACTGCCCCTCCCCCCTAGGCGCTATTCACGGCGTGAGTAAATTGGCGCAATGCCAATGATAAAGCAACATTTTTTTTGGGTTTGTTTTATATTTATGTTTGGTGTGTGTTTAAGAGTTTAATTTGTTTGTGTGAAGTGTGTCTATTTTGTATGTGTGTGTGGCCAAGAGGAAGAAGAAGTGAGAATGAGGTTATTTGTATTTGTATTTGTTTTGCTATTTTTTGTTTTATATTTATATATTTTTTTTGAATGAATGAAAAATTAGTTGCTTTGAAAAATTGGAAAATAAAATATAATGATAGGTCCCAAAAAGATGAAATGACTTGATTGATTAGTTAAATGTATTTTGGTGTGTGAAAGTGAAAAGGGGATTGCTGAGGTGACATCGAGGTGGCGAAATTGCTCAAGCCATAATACCCCTTGCTCTAAAGGGATAAGATAATGCGTAGGTCGATCAACCCCCACTAACCTTTTCTACCTTACGTTTTCACTTTATTACTCACTTTGTTGCTGTTACAAATTTTATCGTCTCATACAATCATTCGAACGACCTTCTACGTCACACGCTCTTACGTACATTATTCTCTGAAAGTCATTAATCATACAACTAAACTCAACTAAAACATACTTTGACCATTACTTATGAACTTATATGTAACTTTAATTAATTCCAATAACATGCATATAAATAGTAGACATACAAAATATTGTGTGAATTATACAGATCGTTTATACAATCAATGTTGACTTGCACACCTAGTTAACGCCCTTCCATAACACATAAACATTAACACCCCGTAACCCTTCCATATAACTTTGGTAAATTTCGTTCTTTAAAGGCCCTCACGTTAAGGGCCGTTAGACAGAGGGACTACAAGTGCTAAGGGGTTTTGAGTTAAGGGGACAACAAAAAAGAGTCAAAGGACCTTACATATAAGTTAAGGCTAATCACAAGAATGACTTACATAATACTAGAAAGGTGCCCGCGCGATGCGGGGGCGGATTATTAGGGTGAAGAGGAGGGAGGTGGGGTGGTGGAAAATGGTTGTTGGGGTGGTTATAAATTGTTAGGGGTGGTTGTTGAGGTGGTTATAAATTGTTGGGAGTGGTTGTTGAAGTGGTTATAAATTGTTGGGAGTGATTGTTAGGGGTCGTTGTTTCCATAATTAGTAAGTAAAAGTCTGAATTTTTAAGCCTTTCTAATTATAGAATAGTCCTAAATACATTATATAGTAGTATAGATATTGCAGAGGTGTTTTGGAGTTACTTATTTTTTTTATTT
The DNA here is from genome assembly GCA_030686995.1 of Artemisia argyi. NCBI lineage: Eukaryota > Viridiplantae > Streptophyta > Magnoliopsida > Asterales > Asteraceae > Artemisia > Artemisia argyi. Next base: position 60,700,381 of record CM060692.1, on the reverse strand, counting down.
ATTTAAGTTTTTAGTTAAAAATAAGTAATTCTAAGCCGTTTTGGCTTAAAATTTGCTTATTTGCTAAAAGGATGCTTTAATACCTAATAAAACATAATTATGTTGAAAAATAACAATTCCATATGTTTTGCTAAATATAATTTTTTAAATTCAAAGTTATAAAGAAAATAATCTTTCCATCCAATATTGAGTGGCTATATCGTTATTTAGAGAAGTCTCAAAATAAATGTATATGTGTTTTACATTTTTGTAATGAAAATACACTTTAGTTGATATATACAATATTTGATTGATAGTGAATTTAGTTAATTAAATTTGTAAAACTTTGTAGCTTCGAGCTCGAGCTCAAACAGCAAAAGGATATTCAAGTTTGAACTCGAACAACAAAAAGATATTTTAGTTTGAGCTTGAGCCAATTTATAAAAATTTATTCGAGCTGGAGCCGAGTAGTTACTCCCTCCGTCTCAAATTATTTGTCCACTTTTCTATTTTAGATTGTCCCAAAATTAGTATCCAATTTTAATTTCAACCAATCAAAATGCTTATAAATGGGTGGGAATGAAAATTTATTGGTCAATATTGTAAGGGGCTCACTTTTATTAAACTTTGTGAAATATGAAAGTGGACATATATATAAACACGAGAAAGTAACTAGGTGCAACAGTCTTGAAGCGGTCAAGCTAACTTTCTGAAAATGGAGGGTTTTACCTGGTTTGAGTCTGTATGGTGGTAGGTCCAAAACACCGTTGATTAGTCGGCCAAAAAATCGAAAACGGGTTACCAAAAAATAATATTACCTCCGTCCTAAAATATAAGTCCAGTTTGACTTTAAAAAACTAATTTTGACCTTAAATATTTTTATTTGTGTTATATAATATTTGATGAAAATTATATGAATGAAAAATACGTTCAAAACCCAATCATTTATATAATTTGCATCAAGTATTGTATATTACAAATAAAAATATTTGAGGTCAAAGTTTGATTAAAAGGTCAAACATGATTTATACTTTGGGACGGCGGGAGTACAATAAAAAAATAAATTAAAAAAAAAAAACAATTTTAAGGGTGCGTTTAATTGAGGGAAAACAAAGAAAACAGAGATCGCGTTCAAATTAGTGTTTTCCAATAAAATTTTCTACAAAACACAAAATTTCTATTTCCAACTTTAATACACAAAAGTAGAAAACACTTTTTTTTTTTTTCACCTATTTTCCTTTAAAATATCCCAATCCGTTTTCTTCCGTTTTCGTTTGATTTTTTGCGTTTTCGGCCAATTTTTTTATGTTTTTTACGTTTTTGTCCGTTTTTTTACATTTTCTTCAGCTTTTTTACGTTTTCGTCAGATTATTTACGTTTACGTCCGTTTTATTAAGCTTTCATCCGATTTTTTACGTTTTCGTCCAATTTTTTATGTTTTCTTCGGATTTTTTACGTTTTCTCGGATTTTTTACGTTTTCGTCTGATTTTTTACTTATTAGTTCGTTTTTTTTACGTTTTCGTTTAATTTTTTTACGTTTTCGTCCATTTTTTTACGTTTTCGTCATATTTTTTACGTTTTCATCCATTTTTTTACGTTTTCGGCAATTTTTCTTACGTTTTCGTCCGTTTCGGCATATTTTTTATGTTTGCGTCTGATTTTTTACGTTTTTCTTCGTTTTTTACGTTTTCGTCAGTTTTTTTATGTTTTTGTCTGATTTTTTACGTTTTCGTCAGATTTTTCACATTTTCGTCAGATTTTTTACGTTTTCATCCGTTTTTTTATGTTTTTGTCAGATTTTTTACGTTTTCGTCCATTTTTTTTAAGTTTTCGTCATATTTTTTACATTTTCGTCTGATTATTTATGTTTTCGTTCGTTTTTTTACGTTTTCGTTAGATTTTTTACGTTTTCGTCTGATTTTTACATTTTCGTCTGTTTTTACGTTTTCGTCAGATTTTTTTACGTTTTCGTCTATTTTTTTATGTTTTCGTTCGTTTTTTTACGTTTTCATCTATTTTTTTACGTTTCTGCTAGATTTTTTACGTTTTTGTCCGATTATTTATGTTTTCGTCCATTTTTTTGTTTTCGTCACCTTTTTTACGTTTTTGTCTGATTTTTTACATTTTCGTCAGATTTTTTACGTTTTCGTGTGATTTTTTATGTTTTCGTCAGATTTTTTACGTTTTTTTGTTTTTTAACGTTTCCTTACGTTGTCATCCATTTTCGTCTATTTTTTACATTTTCGTGGGGTTTTTTACATTTTCGTCTGTTTTCGCTCATTTTATCATAATTTTTTCATTTCTTTTATGTTTTTACGTTTTGGTCTATTTTTACGTTTATTTACATTTTCATCTGTTTTTTGACGTTTTCATCAAACATAACCTAAAAAAACGTAAAATAAAAGATGAAACCGTAAAAATCAGACCAAAACAGATGAAAACGTAAAAAATTGGAAGAAAACGTAAAAATCAGAAGAAAATGTAAAAATCAGAAGAAATTATAAAGATGGACAAAAACGTAAAAATGGACGAAAACGTTAAAAAAGTAGACGAAAACCGTAAAAAAATAAGACTAAAACATAAAAAATATGATGAAAACGTTAAAAAATGGAAAAAAAGGTAAAAAAATCTAACGAAAATGTAAAGAAACAGATGAAAACGTAAAGAAACGGATGAAAACATTAAAAAAAATGGATGAAAACGTAAAAAAAAGGACAAAAACGTAAAAAGACTGACGAAAACGTAAAAAAAAACTGATGAAAATGTAAAAGATCTAGCGAAAGCGTAAAAAACAGACAAAAAGGTGAAAAAAGGCCGAAAACGTAAAAAATCGGACGAAAACTTAAAAAACGGACGAAAACTTAAAAAATCTGGCGGAAATATAAAAAAAACGGATGAAAACGTAAAAAATCTGACGAAAACGTTAAAAATCAGACGAAAACGTAAAAAAACAGACGAAAACGTTATTTGATGTTATATTTTATTTTTTTAATTATTTATTTTCTCGTATTAGATTTTTTTAGTTATTTTATAATTTAGTTGGTTAGTTTATAGTATTTGTTTGTGTATTTTGAAGATGTTTTTATAATACTAGACGAGTACCCGTGCATAACAACGAAATTTTATAGCGATAGATAGTTTATTGATAAAAAAAAAGTTTATAGGAAAAATAATAAAAGTTTGAATATTTGAGAATGAAACATAGTGTTTTGAAACCCGGTTTGACCCGGGTGGTTCAACCGGTTGAACTGTTCCGGTCGAAAAATGGGTCGATTTAAACCGGGTCAACTTGCTAGGTTGGGTCGAAAACGAGTCAAATTAAACCGGGTCAAGCCGCCGAGTTTGGAGCGTCCCGGGTCAACCCGGTTTGTGATTCGTATTAATTGTTTTAATTTGTTGTATTTAATTTTGTAGATATGTTTTTAATTGGTTGTATAATATGAATAAATTATTGTACTTTTAAGTAATGGGTGTTTTAATAAGAGTATTTATTGATTTGTAGTTTCCATTATTATGGAGAAAGGTGTATTAATCGTTTCCATCAATAGCCGATTGAAAACTCAACAATTTGACATTGACCATTTGAAAACTCAACAATTTCAAATCGACCATTTCTCCTTTATGAGTAGTAGAGATTATTAAGGTGAAAAGTGAATTGAGATATAAAATAACAACACTTAAATATGTTTTCTAATTTTGCAAAATGAAAAACATAAATACATATTTTTCAGACTAAACATATTTTCTAAATTTTTCATTATTTTTGGAAATGAACTCTCTTCCCTTTTCCTTTTTCCTACAAAACAAGAATAGGAAATGCACTTAGACTATTCCAAACACTCCTTATACAAGATAACAAACGCTTTTAACTATTAAAAATCAAAACCATGAATATCGAAGAACTAACCATGATCACCGCGGAACAACACCGCGAATTCATGGCAGCATCCGCCATCGACTCCGACCTCGACTTCGCTTATCGCTTACAGCTCGAAGAAGCCATCAACGCTTCACTCATCACCACCACCACTCAAACCCTAACATCAAACCCCCTAACCACACTTCCCCAAAACGACGTCGTAATGACCGACGCCGTACCCGAACCCGAACCAATGATCACTGAATCAGTTTATATTCCACACGGCGAAGGCTGTTCTTCGAATACAAAAAATGATGAACAGGAAAAGGTTTTTAGGGTTTATTTTAAGGGAATTGTGAGTGATGAGAGAGTTGGGGGGAATAAGAGGGTGATAAAATTGGCGGGAATTGGTGTGGCGATATGTGATTGGAAAGGTGAGGTGGTTTTTGAGAAGAGGAAGGAGGTGGAGGTGGGGAGAGGGGAGAAGGTGAGTAAAGGGAGCGTGGAGGGGATGGCGGTGATTGAGGCGTTGGATAGTGCGGTTGCGTTCGGGGTTAAGAATGTCGTCTTGTGTTTTGATTATCATACCTTGTTTCAATATGTGAGTTTCGACTTTGTTATATTCATTGTGTGCGGCTTTAGGTTTCTCAGTAGTTAAATGCGTTTTTGGTTTGAAGATTGTTGGAAATTTAGGTCGTCTCGTTAGAGTATTTCAATGGCATTTCGCTGTTAGTAGGTTCTGTTTTATGTGAGTTAGTTTGTTAAATTGATTGTGTATTTTCCGTTTCGTCTTATGAATGAGTAAATGGCGTAAATGATTGATAAGGGATCCACTTTTTCACAAACATGGGCACACAGGTTTAGGCATCACATTAGTCAGGTTTCTCAATAGTTAAATGCATTTTGGTATGAAGACTGTCAAGAATTTAGGTTGTCTCGTTAGAGTATTTTAATGCCATTTTATTGTCTCTAGGTTCAGTTACTTCAATAAGGTTGATACCAAGGGTGTTTGGAATTGCATATGAAAAGTGCTTATTAGCTTATTGCGTTTTTTAGGAAATTGTGGTGTTTGGGTAGTTTAGTGCGGACGGTTGTTTTCTTGTATCTTGAGGAAAAAAGAAATTGGAAATATGCACATGGGAGGTGCTTCTAAGCCATACACATAAGCCATATATATATGCAACCCCAAACGCCCCTTTAGTGTCATTTGATATTTAATGTGAATAGAAGTAGGTAATTGTATAGTAAGGTGGTATTTAAAGTATGAAGCTTGTAATGGTATTGCACTGTGCATATTTCATGTTTGTTTCAAAATAATGATAAGATTTTACACGATGGCATATTTCATATGCTATTGTATGCTCTATATACATTTCATACGATTAACTCCTCATGTTGCGAATGTTTAGTTTACCCATTATTAACTGTTAAGTAGTCAAGACTGTTGAGGGATGGTTAAAGGTAGGACTTGTTAATATAAGACAATTATATTGATGGTGTTTCATTCATATATGTTACGAGGTGGGTCATTTGAACAGTTGAAGTATGTAATCTATTACTTCTGCTACGATAGTCAACTGTTTTAAATGTATTATAAGTAATAAGATACCTCGTAGCTATATTAGGCTGTGAATTAGCTATAAAATTGTTCTTACTATATGCTGGCTACTGCAGGTAAGTGGGCGGTGGCAGCCGAAACAACAAAAGATTCAAACATTTGTGGATGAAGTGAATCTTCTGCGGAAAAATTTCACACATTGTGAGCCCTCTCTTATTGCTAAGAAGGATGTCAAGCTTGCATATAAACTCGCGAGGGATGCAGTATCTTCGCAGATAACCAAGGCAATGGAATCAAGTAAAAAAATTGAAAAGTGTGTAATATGTTTGGAGGATAAATCTATGGACCAATTCTTTTCAGTAAAAGGCTGTAACCACGAGTACTGCTGTGATTGCATGAAGCAGCATGTAGAGGCCAAGTTGCGTGATGGTACGATGCCTAAATGTCCCCATGAAGGTTGCGAGTCGGAACTAAAAATTGATGGCTGTGAGAATATTTTGACACCTAAATTGGCTGAAATGATGAAACAACTATTGAAAGAAGCTTCAATTCCGGTGACGGAAAAGTTTTATTGTCCTTATCCAAAATGCTCGACTCTAATGTCAAAAGCCGAAGTTCATCAGCTTACTAGATCTATTTACGAGATAGGAGCAAGGATATGTGATAAATGTAGTGGTACCTTCTGCGTCAGTTGTAGGGTTCCATGGCACGAAAATATGGATTGTGCAGAGTACAAGAGAAGAAACCCTAATCCACTTGTACAAGAATCGAAGCTAAAAAATCTGGCAGCGAAGAATTTATGGCGGCAGTGTATAAAATGTAAACATATGATTGAGTTAGCAACTGGTTGCTACCATATGACTTGCAGGTACATTTTTCTTGCATTTTGTTTACTTTCCTTTAGTTGCAAAGTGTACCTTGTGAATGCTATTTTGGGTGGTTATAAACATCAGATTTTTTTAATGTAATTATAAGTTTTACTTCTTCTAAATTAGTTATTTGGTTATTTCCTTATACATTTAAAAGCTTAATCTCTTTTATAACCTGGAGAACCTAGCCAACTTCAGTGGTATGCATTGAACTTTCAGCAACTTCTATCGAAAAGTTTACTTAATCATCTTTAGCCATCTATAGGAGGATTTGACCATATTTTTGGCCATACTTAGTTTTAGTTGCTACTATGCTCAAGCATATGAGGTCACATTCACCTTGTACACTAGCTTTCACGTAGCATTTATTACAATTGCATCTGAAGTACGAATTCATATTTTTGTGATTTAGATCAATTATTAGAGTTACTGAAGATTAAGGGTGGTAATTTCATTTAATTTTTTCAATAAGCTGTACTTATTTGGTTTGAATAATATCGTTCACCATACACAGAAGACAACTATTTTTTTTTCTTCTTTTAATAGAGTAAACTATTCTGTTTCTTCTATGATCTCAGTACACCAATACGATGTAGATATACTCCTTTATATGACTTTACTATGGGTGGAAACAGGCAAGATTAGCAGGGCGTGTAACTGCTCAAAATGGGTCACTTTTAGTACTTGTTACAACAGACACGGTTGGGTTGGGTCAATCCACTAACACTTTTTGTTCAATGATTGTTTTTGACCCATTTGAGTTGTCTCCTTAGGTATTTTATTTTGCCATACCCGTTTGAGATAAAAGCTACCCTTTTATAAGTAAATGCTAAACGGTTCATTAATGCCATCTCTACTACTTAAGGTATTAACGTGAGTACGTGACCACCAGTTCTAACCTCGTTTTCATTTGAATGGAAATGGACTAATCGTAAAAGCATCACCTCTTTAGTCTCTTACCACAATCCTGATTACAGTTCCATTATGAATCATTGCTACTTCTAGACAAGTAGACATCACTAGTTGAAATTTGCTTAGTGTACCTAGCTACTGTTATGCAGCGCATGTGAATCTCCTTAAGGACATTGATCAAGTGTAGATTAGTTAGCATGAGCCCAAGCTAGCTGTGATTCAGCTTTGCCAAGCTATGCCTATGGTGCAACAAGCTGACAATTGCTATGCAAGTGAGATGAAATGGTAAAATTTACGAAGATATATAGACACAGACATAAATTAAGACATGATAAGAGATGGACATTGTGAAAGTTATGGTCAATAGGTGGCAAACTAGGTGGGTTGGGTTATAAATCAAACGGGTGGCCAGGTCGCTATGTCAACACCTCTCTTTTTTTATTTACATTAAGAGCTGGCCTGTTAAATATGTATATAGATATATTAGTCGGCTTTTTAGCTTATTTTGATCCATCTAACCCGTTTCCTTTTTAGACCAATTATATTGTATAGTGTATCGAGATAGAACCATTATCAATAAACTAATATACGGCATTGATTGACCAGTTTAAATGTAACCGGGCTGAAATTGGAACAGTATATTGTTCCCCTACAGAATGCGTGGGCATCTCTAGGTAGATCTTGAATGACATACCTTGCTATCAACGCCTTGAAATCTATGTCAATGAATTTTAAAGCTTTACAATCACCAATTGCCTTTTGCTATTATATTGAACGCTTAATTTTGCAGATGTGGATATGAATTTTGTTATACATGTGGATCTGAGTGGAAGAACAAGAAGGCAACATGCAGTTGTCCCCTTTGGGATGAGGATAACATTGTGGATACTGAAGAGTCAGATGATGATGATTTTGCAGTTCATGAGGTTGGGTTTTTGCACGTGTATGCGGAATCTTCTGATGATGATCTTTTTTAGTACTAGAATGTTCACTTGCATGATAACTCTTAAACGATTTGTTAAGTCTAGGAAGGTTTTACTTTATTCTGTATCCAATGTCGGGTAAATGGTCAACCAACTTTTGCTGTCACGACCGTAACGGACGTCTTTTGGAGGAAGTATGCAATGGCTTATATAGTTTAATGCTGGATTATCATTGTATGCTGAAATATGGTTATATTATAAAATGTCTAGGAAATTCTAATTCATGCTGAAATATGTTTGCAATTATATTATAATTTATAAGATGTCTAAGATGGACAGTTTCGGGTTTTAGAAGCAAATGGCACATATCTGTTGAAGTAGGATTGAAAATGTCTTTCTTTTCTTTTTCCTTTTTTTTTTTAATGATATTTATCCTTTAACTTTTTATGTAATAATATCTATAGCCCGTGTTTAATAATGAAATGAGGTGGTAGTATTAACTATCAAATCCAAACTAAACTGTATCCTTGTAAATTCACGAGTTTATATTTTTATTATTTTTTGAATGAGAATCTCATATGATTATGCTACCTATCTTACAAACGTTTTTGATAAGACTTAAACTCGCAACCTATTTGTTGATGGGCGTACCATTCATATACCACTAGACCAAAAGTCTTTTTGTTTAGCGGTTTAGCTGATGAGTTTTGACAGGCTTATTCTTTTATTAACGGGTGTGACTTGTATGTGGTTTTCTGCTTACATATGCTAAGTGGGTACATGCTAACGTAAGTCGTAGTTAACTAAATCAAAATTCATATTTATTCATGTTAATATAAATTCAATTAACGCGTGTTAAATTTAGTTTATAAGTAGCAGAGTTACGTATTAGTATTTGATGGAGTCATTTGTAATGGATTGAAAATAACAATTAAATCTTATTATTTCTCAAAAAATTCTATTGATACAGTGATTCGACAATCAATGTCTTTTAGTAGAGCTCAAACTTCGCGTAGTATATATATATATATGGGTGGCCAAGAAAAAAAGTTGCAAACGTTCATGGGATACTTAGGTTATGCTGCATACATTTAAGTCAATACTTTTTCTCTCCGGATAACATGAATACGAGAAAGTTCATCTGTCTACCCCTTTATTAAGTCCTTTTGAGAAAAAGAGTAAAACTGAAATCGAAGTTTATACATGTTTGTGGTATGTTATCTTTAGAGCATTACATATGCAGCTCACACAACACTTTATAAAATTGGTAAAAGATTATATGTGTATTGCACTATAATGTTTTAAGCAAAACAAATCTAAGTCTATAACTAGATGAGTTGTTGAACATTAAAATTGAAGTATTAACATTACAAAAGCTTTCTTTTATGCATCTTTATATTTACACATATTTATTGATTTTTCATTGACTTAGAATGATAAGTGGCTTAAGCCTTTTGAAGGCCACAACAAATTAACTTGGGGCTTTTTTGATTCTTTTTCTTTGCAAAATTTTAGCTATTCAACTATGTGAATTAATAGAATGTCGACACTCCAATTAAAATTCGAGAATCGTCTGTAAGATTGGAAACTTTATAGAACATGAGAGAACTAGACTTTATTATTTGAAAGTCATGTCGTAAAGAATCGAACGAACACCCATGTGCTTGTTCATATTTGTTACTTGAGTGTAGCGAAAACAACTAATAACAACTGCCAATAAGAATACTTGTCTAAAACGTACATCAATGTCCTTTATGCGTGAGATTAACAAAGCACTCATCTTCCTTGTCTCGGTACGAACATTAACATCAAAAGGTACATCTAAATTTAGGTGCTAGAATTCTTGCCTTCCTAAGATAAGTTTTTTTTTTTTTTTTTTTTTTTTTTTTTTTTTTTTTTTTTTTAACGGGTTGTTAGTTGTTAGTGGTTAAGGTCTAACAGTAACATTCAATTGGGCAGTATGCTGACCTTGAGACCCGCCTACTGCATCTTTATCGCCTGAACGGGTAAAAGTCTTGGGTGGGACTCGAACTTGAGACTTCCCCTAATCAAACATCCCCTGACCAAGGCATTTTAAAAAAAGGGGAATGATTTGCACACCAAATTTTTTGATAAAAACACCATTTTGTACAAGCTGTATAACACATCGTATAACACTGTAATGCATAAGATGTGATGAAAGTATAAAAAATATAGTGTGTAAATCAACCCATTTAAAGAAACCTTGGTGACCAACTGAGCTAGTTCAGTTGATTTTTCTAAGATGATTAATGCACAAATATTGTCCTATACATTTAAATTTCAAGATGGGTTATATCTAAAATATTTACTATGTTACCCCTTGTCTTTCATCCACATGGCTTAAAGCAATTCGATTTCTTCAAATACATTTTATAACAATCTCAAACAGGTCAAAACATTTCAATCCCCCCACCCCTTAAAGCCTTTAATTGCAGTATGTCTAGTAATCTTAGATTGTTATGTGAGATTAGAGGCATTAATAAATATAATGCAACAAAAGAGAATCGACCAAAGCCAAGAGCTACATAAATTTCGTCCGAATATATGAAGATCATCGACAATACAAGACAATTGACAATTAATCTACTGATTGATTTGTTGCAGTAGGTAGTTGTAATGCTAAATAAATGGAGCGAAGGCAGCAAATGTGAAATAGTGGGGGTCCGGAATGTGGAAGAAGAATGATTAATTGGAAATGTCAAATGGAAACTGCCGATTTAAAGGGTGCAAGGGTATGGAAGTCATACAACTTTAAATAGTCATGTACAATGTATATTAGACCGTTACCAAACCCACAGAAGTGAACCTACAACCGTTAAAGGCAATACTGAAACTTTGATAAAAGGAACTAAACTGATCGCATTATACAATATTCAAGTAAGGATAAAATATCCTTGTGTTCATCATGTCTAACTACCAAATCATGTGTAAAGCTCAGTCGCGTATAACCCATATGGCTCAAACGTGCAACCTTTTTAAATTAAACTTCGAGTGTCAATAAACCTCTTGACATTGTTTATCAGCGCCACACGATTAGCAATGTCATCATTTGTAGGTGCGAGAGAATACACCTCCTCCCAAAGCCCAATAAAAGTTTGTCAAATCCAAATTATGTATAACAAAAGATTAAAAGTGAAGATGAAATTATTAAATAATGGCATTACTGATTTTTTAAAAAATATAAAAGAAAAAAAAAAAGAAAAGAAAGGAATGAGAAGGAAAATTCACTATATCAAAACAGTGAAATTTGAAATCGTGTTTGATTTACAAATCATAGTAAATGACTACTTAAATACACTTGTAACACAAACATGTGAATAAATCTTCACAAACATATATTTATTACAAAATCTTCAGTAATAGATCTTATACAAGATCCTGAATGTTTTCTATAAGTTTGTTACTCCTTTGTTCATTGCATAATTTTGAATCTACTGATAAGTTTGACCATCGAATATAATAACAAGCTTTTCGAGCCGAACTCAACAGAAAACTTTTATTTGATGGAATTATTTGTAATGAATTGAAAATAACAACGAAATCTAGTGTATCTTTTGTTTGATAACTTATTATTTCTTAAAAAGTTATATTAATCCAGTGATTAAGCAATCATGTCTTTTTAATAGAGCTTAAACTTTGCGTTTTACATATATATGGGTGACCAGGAAAAAAAGTCGCAAACGATCATGCGATACTTCGGTTATGCCACATACATTTAAATCAACACTTTTTCTCTCAAGACAACATAAATACGAGAAAATTCATCCGTCTAATCCTTTATTATGTTTTTTTTTCCTTCAAGACAACATAAATACGAGAAAGTTCATCCACCGTAGTTCTCATGGGTTTTTCTCACGTTTGGATATTTCGTATGTTTCTAAGTCATTAAAAAATATAACATTCACACCAAAATAAATAAATAATGAGTCGGTAAGAAATTTCTCACGAACATCTAACCAAATATTAGATGACCTTGAAAATAAGGATTTTTACTATATATAAAAATATTTTCAAAGATAAACTCATTTGGTATTAATATTAGACGTTCATGCACAATGATGAGACTTTATAGCGACAAATATTTATAGTTGAGAATTTTTGGTTAAATGTTTCGGGTAACGTTTAGCATACACTGTAGAATAATCAAAAGTTAATTGAAAATTCTTACATACGATAATTCAACTGAAAATAAAATATGACAAAAATTAGTTGAAACATTTATCATCCTCTACCAAAAATAGTTTTAGCTTTTTCTACAAATGATGTGTTATATATATATATATATATATATATATATATATATATATATATATATATATATATATATATATATATATATATATATATATATATATAGACTAAGGATCAGGTGCGGATCTTTTTTTAGTGAGGATGTGCGGACAGATCTGGACCGCCCATTTCAGATCTGATCTTGACTTTTTGTAAAAAAGTCAAAATCCAACGCAACCTTCAATCAATCAATTGACCATGTAAACGATTTTTTTTAATTTTTTTTCCTTTTCAGCGATCCTTAGTCTTGTTGTATTCTTTACTTTTTTTTTTTTTTTTTTTTTTTTTTTCCCAGATTTTTCTGAGCACTTTTTTTGTTTTTGATTATGAGTCCTATCGTGATATTAACGATATTATGAGTCCTACCGTGATATTAACGATATTTACTAAAAAAGTTACGTGGATATTAGTAAAAAAACTTAATATCACTATCTTTTTTATTACAATATTAAGAAAAGTTACGGCAATATAAAAAAATTAACTTTAATGTTTAGAAAGTAAGATAATTACGGTGATATTAAGTTTTTATACATATAAAACCAACCGTGATACAAAAATAAGAAACGTTGATATTAGTAAAAACTTAATATCACCGTTCATAAAAAAGTGATATTATTTAAAAAAAAAAAAGTGATATTATGTGATATCAAGATCTGATTTTGACTTTTTTTTACAAAAGTCAAAATCAGACGCTAATATCACAATACCTTTAACGATGAAAACGGTTTTTTTTGAATTTTTTTTCAGCGATTCTTAATTATTTGTTGTCCTCTTTATTTTTTTTTTTAATTTTTTCCGATTTTTTTGAATTTTTTTTCAGAAAAAAAACTAATATGATAGTTATGATTTTAAAAAAAGACGGAATATATATATATATATATATATATATATATATATATATATATATATATATATATATATATATATATATATAGGGTGAGGATCAGGTACGTTTTTGTCTTTTAGTGCGGATGGTACGGACGAATCTCAGCCCTCCATCTAGTGAACCATCTGAAAAAGGCGGAGTGACAATATCATAAATATCCTGTCTTTTTTTTAAAATCGTTACAATTATATTAGCATATTTTCTGAAAAAAAAAATTAAAAAAAATAAAGAGGACAACAAATAAATAAGAATCGCTGAAAAAAATTTCAAAAAAAAAATCGTTTTCATCGTTAAAGGTATTGTGATATTAGCGTCTGATTTTTGACTTTTTTAGCCAAGATCTGATCTTTGACTTTTGTAAAAAAGTCAAAATCAGATTTTGATATCACATAAACTTTTTTTTAATAAAAAATTTAGTATCATAATAACTTTTTAATATCATAAAAACTTTTTCTTAATAAAAATTGTTAATATCACCGTAACTATCATGTGTTTTTTAATATCACGATCTATTTTTACATTAAAAAAAGCTTAGTATCACGGTTGGTTTTATAATATAAACGTTTTATAAATATCACCGTATCATAATATCGTTAATATCACCGTAATTATCATGCTTTCTTAATATCAAAGTTAAATTTTTTTAATATCACCGAAACTTTTCTTAATATCGTAATAAAAAAGCAGCGATATTAAGTTTTTTTCACAAATATCAAAGTAACTTTTAAGTAAATATCGTTAATATCACGGTAGGACTCATAATATTGTTAATATCATAGTAGCACTCATAATCACAAAACAAAAAAATGCTCAGAAAATCTGAAAAAATAAAAAAATGAAAGAAGACAACAATATTAAGGAGCGCTCAAAAGAAAAAAAAAATTTAAAAGAAATCATTTGCATGATCAATTGATTGATTGAAAGTTGCGTTGGATTTTGACTTTTTTACAAAAAGTCAAGATCAGATCTGGAATGGATGATCCAGATCTGTCCGCACATCCACACGAATTAAAAAAATCCGCACATGATCCTCACTATATATATATATATATATATATATATATATATATATATATATATATATATATATATATATGTATATATATGTATATGTATATATACACTAGCTTTCTAAGCCCGCCCGATGGGCGGGCATGACTTATAAATATTATTGGCATAGTTTTCTATAGCGAAAGAAGGGTGGGAATATACGGGCGGAAAGTGGACATGTTGAAAGAAGGGTTCGTAAGTTTAAAAAATGGACCGAAGTTTGTGATAAAATTGTCGTATGCTTAAGAAAATTCGATGTTAATAAAATATATATACGTCTTAAATCAAATATATGGAAGAACTTATGATAATATCAGGTGGTACACTTTCCGAGTCACATGCAAGCATTCTTTCTGATTGAGCTACTCCACTTTGTATCTCATCTGCGATCATTAAGAGTTTATGCTTTGAACAAAGTTCTCTGACAGATTTAAGGTAACCATCTGGATAGGACCATCAAGATATAAACATATGAATTTTTTGTTGAATGCATTACGAATGAAAATAACTAACATTTATCGAACATAAGAGAAAAAAGTTATAAAGTCGCACGCAAGATTAAAGTACATAGCCAAATAATGGAAAATAAGTACAAACACATCATATTATTTATTGACAGCATTAACAACATAAAATGAGCATTAATTTTATTGAGCTTTTACATATTTTCTATGTGGTTGGCAATAACAAAGTATATGATTTAATCTCAAATGCGAATAAAGTTTCCTTGTACATAACGTTTGTTGTTGATTTTGCAACGGGTGTTTGGGATTAACCACCCTCTTTGAGAATTCGAAGGAAAATTACACTTGTAACAACAGCAACCCAAGAAATGCGAAGCGCTACATCTGTCAATTCTTCTTCAAACTGCATAGACCCATAACATTAAATATGTATTTTCAACCTCTTGAAGTATATGCCAAATATGAACATAATGCAAAAATACACAACTAATTATATGATTGGTGAACTAACCTCGCTATTTGTGAAAGGATGGAGGCATTCACCATAGTTAGTTGGTGTTGCTCAGTTGGGCCAGTTATGGGTGCATAACTAAAAAACTTGAAATATAACATTCCACGGACACTTAAGTCCAGTTCAACGAAAGAACACTCTAAAAGCAGTGAAAAAAATGGTTTACTTGATCATGTTTATAGAGGTTTTATATTTTGAAATTATGTCTTGCATTTCAGTTTACTAACCCAGAGTGTGGTATGCGCCCAATGGACGGGTTTAAACCAATAACACCATGAAGAGGTACTTTTCCTAACCCCTTACCTTATCAACTTCAGCTTATTGGCTTACGCCGATAAAAGAGTGTGCTTACCTTGCCTCAAGTAACAAACCATCCCTCAACTAAACAATTTATTAAGGGATTTATGTATCCAGATAGTGGAGGACCTTAAAAATGATCTCATTCAAAACCTTCTTATAATAGATTAACTATCTTACAAATAAAATAATACATACAGAGAGAGAGAGAGAGAGAGAGAGAGAGAGAGAGAGAGAGAGAGAGAGAGAGAGAGAGAAACCCTTATACTTCAACTCAACTCAACTAAGTCTTTGTAAGGCCTCAAAACCGTTCAAATTTTGGTGCAGAGTGCCAACATCGGAAGTAAAGTCTATATAGATTTCATCAAACTTTTAAACAAAAATTAATGTTAGTGATGCCTTTCTAATTAAAACACCTCATTTAAAACACTATTTGAAAGCATAAAACGAAAACAATTATACCTTAAGTAGCTTCTAATCCTTCTATTTTGATTATCACCAAATACTTTTTTGAGCTCTTCATCAAACCCATGTTATCAAACATAAGCTAACTAAAATTAGGTGGAACAAAAAAACTTCAAGAATATGGTTGACTTAAAATACAATAAAAATTTACTAAAACTATAAATTTTAATAGCTCAAAAATCCAATAAGGCCCTCAAATAAGCTTGCCAAACACACCGCCTAAAGCCTAATCATTGTATTCATAGAATAGAATGCATTATAACATAACTGAATTTGAAGACCAAATTTAAGCAAAAATCCTAATAAGCCCCATTTTCTAAGAATATTTCATGAAGTTCCATCACATAAGAATATTTCATGAACAAAGTGGTAATGGCAAAAAGATTTACTCGTATTAGTTATATCATGCTAAATGGAAAGATAAGAAAAAAAAAAAAAAACTTCTATAACCATCAACGACACATTAATATAGCGTACCTTTCACATTGTGGAGAATGATAGGATCGGGTCAAGTATTCGGAGATCGCTAGCGGCTAATCTTGTGTGGTGCATGATAGCGTGTTTACCGATATTGACAATTTTAGCTTGGCCGGTAGAATCAAGAAGTCGCCATGGTCTGACTCCTGTAGCCTTTTTCCGTAGACCAGGCCCTCCAATGTTCAACTGTGCTACAGTACGAACGGATTCAAACATGTCGTCTTCCAGTGTGGCGGCATACGCGACGGCTACAGGAGGATGAGTGACCCTCATAGGGTTAAATCTTGATCAAGCAGCAGGCAATCGCCGACACTGACACTGAAAAAAAAAGCATGTTATGACTTGTTTCTTTCAACAAATTTATAGATATTAACACTTATAAATTTATAATATCAATTATGTTTAGAAATATCGCCAATGTAGTAAGTCACATGGAACTCACCTCACTCTCGAGCTGCATAATAATATCATCCTTTGAATGTCAATTACTTGAATAATATTTTGCATGTTATATATGCTATATCCAACGTATTCTAACTGGGTTATATGAATTTCTAACATGGTTATGTTCGCAAACACATTTCTAAGAATGAGAAATTCAAGAATAATAAACACTCTAATAGTAAAGTAACTTGGAAAACATCGAATTAGTATAAAACCTAAGATGACAAATATAGAGAATGCCTTCTTGATTGCAACCTTGTTGTTGAGTTTTTGGTTGACTTCATGGTTGCAGTCTTGATCTGCATTATCTCCATTAGTTATTTACATATTCTCTTCAAGAAATTGTTCTGGGGAGCAGCATGTTGAAATGTAATATAAAATGGGAAGAACTTATACGGGTTGACGGGTTCAACAAATTAACAAAGTTTAAACTCATCACTTTTGCCAAATGCTATTTGTAAGAAAGCTTCAGGAAACGTGGACTAACCTTCATGCTTCTTTAGCTGAAAACGGGGATTTTTGGTATCTACAACCTGTCCACACCATGTGTCGTTGTATGGGTTTTGATATCCATGAGCAGAATCCTATGGTCAGAATCCTCATATAGGTAATGTAACACACAAGTGATGCCCAATTTTGAGTGGTCAGTTCAATTACTTTTCGCTTCTGCCCTCACAGGAAAACAAAAGAGTCACTTTTTTAAACCCCGCTCAACGCAACCCCTTTGAACCAAATTCCTTGAGAACATGTTCAGGTGCAATTGTTCTTTTATCTTCTCTACTGCAGACTTCATTTGATTATGATGAAATCAGATTGTTAAACTCTAAAAGTTTGATGCGCTACTCAAGAACTTGGATGAGATGGAAGGAGTGAGGACCAAATTCTCTCTAAATATGCTTCTCATATGTGATAATGTAGGAGAAAAGCTATTAGTGTCTGGTAAATTTCTTGGTCAGTCTCACTATGAATGCCATGGGTTGGAGTGTTGGCAAACAGATTTTCATGATCACTCGGGATAATGATAATCATGAGCGTAACAGAGCAATGAAAAGTTTCAATAATTTGTTTCTACAGACCTACAAAGGCTTCAATAACTATTCCACAGAACATGTTTATACTAACATACAGATCCAACACATATAATATTCTGCTAATCTGAGTAGAGTATGGAAATTTATTGGAATGGAATGGAAAAAGAATTTACCTTAGTACTACCGATCTTTTTTGCTCTAGTACTTTGCACAACTCATTCTTAAGCCATGCCGCCTACACAAAACAAAATAGGATTTGAAATTCTATTATAAACTATTAGATACTATTTGAAATACTATCATAAACTAAAAAAATAAATGAACCATTATACATAGGAAGTACAACTTAATTTCATGGTGGATTATAGGTTTGCTCTTATCAGTAAGAAAATGATTGTACCCCTTGCAACATTACATATTTTTAACCTTGGTGATCAACTTTTCAAATAAATGCTCAAATTACATGATCTTATAAAATGAAAAAGAACCTGCACTTCATGCCCTACTGCACAATGACTACTGTGAGCTAAAAAGAACATTGAAAATTAGCCAAAATACTAAACATAAAACATGTGAAATACGGAGTACTAAATCAGTCAAAATTTTAACGGAGGTCGTGCTTCAGTAGAGGCAACTGTTGAAGTTTCTGTATTCTGATTAGCTCTTTCCATTGTTTCCAGTGAACTTCTTGGAATTTAGGGGTGTGATTCTCTTCATTGCTGGTAGAGTTGGAGCCTCAAGTATCTATTGAAACAATATATATTAACAGAAAGCCACTTTTGGTTTATGGATGATTTGATCTTAAGAAAAAATTTCTTGCCTTTCTGTTGACTGGATGTGCCTTAAACTTGGTCCAAATTCTGGTATGCTATTATATGGACTTAAATATTAGACCTTTATATATCCCTTCAGCTATCATTGGAATAACAATACCCGAATAATAAATTCTAGTAACATACATAGGATTTTTCAGAAACCTCGGATGATCCCTAACAAAATGCATACCAAGTAATATTCAGTAAGAATCCATCGTTGTGCACTCTAGTTGTCAGTAAAGATGGTTAGCGTAAAATAAGTTAATCCAAACACCCCCTTAACATCAGTTAATATAATTAAGTTGAAGTTAGCAAGGGCTAATATAAACTCCATGTGGTTATGCTTATACCTTATATAATTAAGCACTAAAGAAGTCACCAGGATTGCTTACTACTGATTTTAAGGTTTGGAATGCAAAGATAAGCATGTTTATACGACTATAAGCAATAATAGAACTTGAAAACTGTTACGCCATACCCATAGTGATTCATGTCGACAAACCAAACGGCTTGTTACTATTACTTCAAGTATTATTGCATTTATTACATTATAGGCAAGGAAAACTTACAAAGAAAATAGGAGCAGCCACCCCAAATGAGTCTGCAGCACTTCGCACTAATCACATTTTCTCCCCGTATCATTATAAGTCACACATGTCTCTTTATTAAATATGACATGATCAAATGATACCAACAAAACACATCGATCAATTATGATCATCTACCACCAAGTTAACCATCTTTGTTATAGATCATTGTGCCTAATTTACATTTATTGTTAGCTTAGGGTTTTGAAAAGGAATGATTGGACATAGTAGAGACACTATTTGTATAGTAATCTCACAGAAAGAGGTGAATCATTCGAATTAGTTGGTATTACTTTTAAAAGAAAAGTTCATATACATCACCTTTCAACAACCGAGGATGATAAATGTATGAATCTTCACCATGGACGTCGATAGTTACACTTGACTGAAAAGAAACAGTGATAAAAAGAAGTACAAAGGTAAGAAAAGATGCCACCGTACAATTTGCTCCCCATAATTGACAAACACATTATTAGCTGGTATTCCCTTGGCAAATATGGTCACAAATCAAATAAAAATGATACACTGCATAAGAGTATCATTGTTTATTCTGCATACAACTGTCCATCAATGATAACTCAAGCTAACACTAATCACTACTAAAATTTTATCTTTTGATATATATTGTTGCCTGGCACACGAATAACCGACTTACCAAAATTTTCTCAAAAGTTGGATATATCAAACAGGTACACATTAAGATTAGCAAATAAACACACAAATATCTAATTTATATATAAAAAATAGGGGTACCAAGGTCTGTTGTTTGACTTTTCGGTTGCTGGTGGAGCATCTCATATATATCAGTTGAGCACCTGTACATGTGTTCAAAGAAGACGACTAACATGCAAAAACCTGCAAAAAAACCCACATATGCATATAGATGAACGGAAAAAACCAATCACAAATCATTGAAACTAAATAAAACTCACCAAGAAATCATTGTATTAAGCTTCATTACAACCTCATGTTTTCAAAGAAGATGACTAACATGAAAAAAACCTGAAAAAAACCCCACATATGCATATAGATGGTGAACGTATGTTTATGTTTATGATTAGGGTTAACTATGTTGTAGGGATAGATGAATGAACTATCCTTTTTTTTTACGTATGTTTATATATTTTTATTAGGGTTATACTTACTTTTAATGGACTATAATTAGTTGTATAGGTTTATAGATTTGGGCTTGCAAAATATAATCAAAAAATGGTGTTGGTCTAGTGGTTATCATGCATGTTAATGTTATTTCCAACCCAGGTTCGAATCCTAATGCATGATTTTTTGTGGAAAAATCTGAAAATCAATTAAATTATCGAAATAAATTTAAAAAATACAAAATAAATAATAAAAATTGGTTACATGGAAACAATGTGATAACATGGCTGATGACATGGCACAAAATGAATTACATGGCAATGGCTGGGCAATGAGGTGACAATACGCGTGTAACGCCTCCTGTTATATATATATATATATATATATATATATATATATATATATATATATATATATATATATATATATATATATATATATATATATATATTAAATTTATTAAATGTGATTGATAAAGTTTTTATTGATAATTATAAGGCAACATATTAAAAGACAAGTCAAATTATTTCTTGTAAGAAAGTAATAATAAAATGGTATCTTACGTATAACACATTGCTCATTTTTAAGTTTTTGTGGGAAACTAGAATTGGGGGCGGGGGGGGGGGGGGGGGGGGGGGTTGAATAGTTTACTGACTTTTTGGTCTAGTTATTAAAGTTTAATTTGTGAAAATTTTTGATTTGTATGTAGATGAAATCAACCAACACAAATATAAACACAACCTTTAACTAACACTAACAAACAATAAAAATAAATAAAGAGATAGAGATGGAAAGATCAAACAAAGACAAGTGATTTATAGTGGTTCGGTCACGAAGCTCTTCTTTGCCCTACTCCACTCCCTGAGTACCCAACTCGAGAGTTATAAGCACTATGTCAACAACCTCCCTTCAGGCGGAGAAAACCGTACAACGTCGCTTACGTTTTTTTTTTCTGACACTAAGCTAGATGTCGAGTACAAATCTTAGCTAGTACCAATCTACCACGATCCATACGATCCAAACTTCTAAAACGATCTATACGATCCTAACCTTTCACACGATCAACACGATCCTAACCTTTCACACGATCAACATGATGCTCACACAATCTACACAATCCTTTCAATCAACTCAATCTAGCTTGATCCACTTGGTCAATACCCTAACACACTAGCTACAAGAGATCCTCAAGATCTCAACACGATCAAGATACAATCAAGTAAACAATAGGTAATGCAAGTGTACTACACAAAGACTAACACTTTGTGTCTTCTTGACACCTTGTGTTCTTCTCTTGACTAGTAGAGGAATGTAGGTGATCTTTGGTTGGATGAAAAAATCACTCTTTAAACAAAAGAAAACTAACTAATGATCTAAGAAGTGTAGATAGAAAAGGAGGATGGAATACAGAAAGTTATGTGTGAAAAAGGATGGCCAAAATCTGAGAAGTGAGGTGGTATTTATAGGAAATAAAAATTTGACCGTTATAGGATGACGACACCACTAAATATCACACGGTACTACTAAATTTAGTGGTACCGTGCCAGACAAAAAAACGCTCCTATTTTTGTTTTTAGTGGTGAAGGTTTATTTGGGGAAGTTTGGAGCTAATTGGGGGGGGGGGGGGGGGGGGGGGGGGGGGGGATAGCTGTTGAGGTTTTTTGAATTCATTTTTCCAAAACATTTCTTTAAAATTCAAAAATAATTTGTAAATGTATTTTTGAAAAGAATGTTTTGTCACCTCACAAATGTAGAGTTTAAAACATAAATTCACTTCTTAGATCATTTATCATGTAATCAATTTGTTTGTTCATACATAGACTGATTTGTGTAGAAATCAGATATTTCAATTAGAACCTTGTTTACATTAACTTTGACGTAAAATGTTTTCACATTTTGTCATTATCAAAACGTAGGGATATCGAAAGATAGAAATAACGTTTTTAGACATTATTTGCATCAACAGTTTTAAGAAAATTATTCACTTTTTACATGTAGTATAGATCAAGGTTATAAATAGCGTGGGGCGTGGCGTGGCGGCATGTCCAAGTCTTGCGTCTTAGAAGCTATGATGAAGCCATAGCGTTTTCTAAGACGTGACACAAATTATGAAAATATTTATAGATTTATATGTTATATCATATTTCATATATATCGAGTTTATAAAAAATATTATAAATAATGAATTAAGTCAAGAAATTATCTTTGCATTTAATTTTCTTCATTTCTTTCCAAAAAACTTTTTTTCATCAGAGTTAAAGTTAAAAAAGGCGCCACGTTTCGCGCTTTACCATGCCTTTTCACGCCTCATCTCACGTCGTGCCTAGAGCCGACGCTTTGGTCTATTGCGTAATGTGGAGGTCACGCCTCGCGCCTTAGCAGCGCTATAGCGCCGTCATGGCGCGTGTTCTAGAACCCTGGTTTAGATAGATTAAGCGTTTGTTTTTTTCTTTTAAATTGATAAACGCATAGAGATTGACCAATATTAAAAACTTGTCATTTAAACATTGACATTTTAAAAGTAATATAGATTTGTATTGATAAAAAATGTGTGACTTAAACTTATTTTGTTACAGAAAGTTAAATGGTAAAACTAGCCTTTAAGCATTAAAGTTTAAGGGGTATTATAGGCGATCACCATTACTCAATTTTATGCATTTTAAGTTTAAGGATTGCATATGCGTGCATTATAAGTAGTAGAGATAAATAAAAAAACTCACTTACAATAATTATAGTTGGTATATTTTGGTTAACTATTTTGGGTAACGTTTATGCATACAACATAAAATAATAAAAATGTAATTGAAACTTTTAACATACGATAATTCAGCTGAAAATAAAACATGACAACAATCAGTTGAAACACTTATTATCTTTTACAAAAAAAGATTTATAGTTTTCTATAAATGATGTGTTATATATATAGTTGAAATAATAAATATATATAATATGTATTAAATGTGATTGATAAAAAATTTAATGATAATTATAGGGCAGCATGTGAAAAAAAAAAGAAAAAAAGAAAAAAAAAGAAGTGAAACTATTTTTTATGAGAATGTAATAAACTATTAATAACATGGCTATTTTTTAAGTTTTTAAGTTTTAAGAAAAATTATTTACTTTTTATAAGTAGTATAAATAGAGTAACCCTTTCTTTTAAATTAATAAACACGTAGAGATCGACTAATATTAAAACTTGTCATTTAAAAAGTTGATATTTTAAAAGCACTAGAAATTAATAGTGATAGAACAACCATGTGACTTAAACTTATTTTGAAATGGAAAAAAAAAAAAAAAAAAATAGTACAACTTGTCATTTAAGCATTATAGCAATCAATATTACTTAAATTTTAAGCATTTTTTAGTTTAAAAAATGGATATTTATACATTAATTTACTTCCGATATTAAAAAGAATTTGTGTGTTATTAACTTTTGATATTGAAAAAAATCAAGATTGAGATTGTGGGCTTTCAAATACTTATGTTTGTGGTAGTCTGGTAGGGGCATGCAGTGCCAGCGATTAGCATGTGCAAGTGGTGCAACCGCACCGGGTTCCCCTTTGTAAAGGGCCCCCAATTTAGTATACATCCATTAATATTTATAGTTTTATATATAAACGTTTTGAATTTTTAGTGTCTTTGTTAAATATTATCAAAGTTGAACCGGGCCACATATAAAAAATAGAAGACAAACTTTGGGCCACATACAAAAATAGTGAAAGACTTGGATTATAGGGGCCTCATTTGTGATTTCGCACCGGGCCTCCCAAATCAATGGGACGCCCTGGGCAAGAGGAGCTGCAGTTGAAGGTTGTCTACACTTTTGGGACATCTTTCTGTTTGCAGTTTCTTCGATCTTGTGCTTCTTTCATTCTCTATGGCAAAAATAATGTGTTTGGTCTATGGTATTCTTTTGGCTCGTGGGTCCGGCTTGATATGATGTAGAGGCATTGTGATGTTATTTTCAACCGAGTCAGATAGGCTGTGTTTGTTCCATCATAGGTTTGTTTGGTTAAGTTCAAAAGAAAGAAAATAAATGAATAAAATAAATAAAAGGTTTGTTTGGTTTGGTTTAGTTTAGTTTTGTATCTAGTCAATGTCTTATGTCTGTATGTAATTTTCTTTGATCCACTTCTTAAGCATCTTGTTAAATGGTAACACCACTTGCATGTCAACCATCAACTTTTATATGTTCTGAAGCCTAAACTAAGATATACAAGGACAATTTGACATATTAACCATGCATCATCTCTTGGAAACGCACGAAAATCTCTTTGTCAGGTTGTTGGTATTTTATTTATTTTTTCTTTTTTTCTTCTAGATCTATCTGCGTCATTTTGTTGTTTTTGGTCTCAATGTTGGAGGTTGTTCCCGATGATTTACTTAGGCATATACTCATAAGATTGGATGTTGTTGATCTGATCCGATGCAAAAGCGTTTGTAAGTCATGGCAATCTTTCATCTCCCACCCCCTTTTCGTTAAAACCCATCTAAATCATAGCTACAACAATGATCGCAAAAAGAATGGTTTATATCATAGAAGGATCTTTATGGGCACAATGTACTGTGGTTTAAGGATGTCTAGATCCACAGAAGGCCCTTTTTGTTATCTTGTTGGTTCATCCAATGGCCTAATATGTGTATGTACCAATGATGCTAAAATTATAGTAGCCAATCCTTGCACTAGACAGGTGAAAGAACTGCCCCATGATTTAGGGTCATTATGTTGGTCGATATGTTGTGGATTTGGTTATGATTCATCCTCAGATGATTACAAAGTTGTAGTAGGGTTCCGGACAGGTGTGGAATATGATCAGACATTCTTTCAAGTGTTTAGTCTGAAGTCGAATGATTGGAAAGCTGTTGGAGAAGTGAAATATCGGATTGGGAGTAGAGTTGGCCTCTTATGCAATGAATCGCTTCACTGGGTTATGTATCCATCAAACCACAATAATAATAAGATGAATCCAGTAATTCTATCTTTTAATTTGTGCCGAGAAGATTTGAAAGAAATCCCCCATCCCAATGATGACGCGCTCTCTGAAACTCCTGGCACCTGTATCCCAGCTGAAAACATTTGTTTGGGGAATATGGATGAATGTCTATGTCTATTTCACCGTAAACTCATGAGGGATAAGAAGCGCATATGGATGATGAAGAATTACAATGTAAAGGAGTCTTGGGAAATGGTGGGATCATCACATCGATGCAAGTTACACTTATTCTGTATGGATAATAACTTTACAATTGAGAGATCATTGCGTTATTTTGATAAGGGGAGAATTTTGAGAAATCAGCCCCCAGAGTATATTATCGCCCCTATATTCGTGCGGAGTCTGGTGTGTCCCCATGTTCACTCAAGCTAGGGAGCAACGTGAACGGTAATTAAGTTGATTTTAATTCGATATTACATGATTTTGTACCAGCTAGGGACCCTTTTTTTCACATTACATGATATGTACTAAAGTCGCTTGTTGTCGTGTGTTTTTATATCAATGTTTATCAGATTTCTCTAATTCATAATTGATACATAACCTACTAGCTAGCTACCTACATTATCATCAAACTTGTATGTGAAATACAGACTTTCAACCTAGACTCAGGAGAACATTCTATTGATCAATATGATATCTAATCTTCTTTTGCTCAACCGTTTAAAATGTTTCGTTATTTGTTGTTTAATTGGTTTTGTTTCTTTTCTTCTTCTAGATTTATCTGCATCATATGTTGTTTCGGTCAGGTTTTAATGTCTGAGATTGTTTCCTATGATGTCCTTGGGTAGATAATACTGGAAAGATTAATGTTGTCGATCTGATCCGAAGCAAAAGCGTGTGTAAGTCATGGCATTCTTTGATCTCCGATCCTTTTTTTGTTAAAAAACCATCCATCTGAATCACAGTTACGACGATGATTGCAACAACAATGAATTTGGTCTATTCATATGCCTTCATTAGCTTATGGCTTAACGTTGTACAAACTTACCAATAAACTTTTATCATGTCGGTTCATCCAATGGCTTAATAGCGCATCTGTACTTCAGATTCTGAAATAATAATAGTAACCAAACCTTGTACTAGACAGGTGAGAAAACTAGATGCCCCATGATTTGGGATCATTATGCTGGTCAATATGTTGTGGTTTTGTTTATGATTCATCCACAGATGATTACAAAATTGTAGTAAGGGGTCCTGAAAGGTGAGGATCGGACGTTATTTCAAGTGTTTAGTCTGAAGTCAACTACTTGGAATGCAGTTGGAGAAGTGAAATACAGGTTTGTTAGCAGAGTTGGTATCTTATGTAATGGGACACTCCATTCGGTTATATGTATATCCACAAAATCAATATAATAATAAGAAGACGAAGGCAGTGATTCTTTCTTTTGATTTGTCTAAAAACAGTTTTAAGGAGAAATCCCTCAACCTGATAATGATGCGTCATATCAATCTCTTGACATGGGTATTCCGTCTGAGATATATGGAGGTTTTACAAATATTTCCACATATATATGGTGACGAAGAAGTACAATGTAAAGGAGTCTTGGAAAGATCGAACTGGGACAATCACAAGTACGAGAATCGAAGCTTGAAGCTTTACACTTTTTCCCAATGGTGAATGACTATTCATTTGAGAGGTCATTGCGTGTGGGTGGTACAGGGAGACTTATGCATGAGGACTCGGGGAGAATTTCCTGGTGCCCGTATATTTGTGCAAAGTCTTGTATCCCCATGGAGCCAAGGGAGAAAAGGTGGTGGCAACTAAAGGTCGAAATATATACTAACAAGGTTTATAGAAAATTACAATGGTGGTGGTCATTATATTCAATATCTTGTACTTACAGCAATTTCACTCCATTATAATCGATATATGTCAAGAGTGCAGGCTAATGTTATTTTATACTGTTATAAGAAATCATCGTCCAAAACAGCCCTGGTGCGTTTTAATTGGATTTCGGTCCAAGTGGTTTTTGTGAAAGCATCATGCAAAAGTGGCTATTTTATTTCATTCTCATTATTTTTATCAGTTCTAAAGTATGTATACTAATTACGTATGACATTCACGCTTGTGTGATGGGCATAGAACTTCTATACCTTCCCAATTTTTACCGTTTAATCATAAACAATACTAGTTGAGATATTCCGACCGCATATATAATAATCACCAATCCCAGATACATATAATTATTTCTATACGAAATATAACATTTGTAATATATCGTAATATTGCGCAATCTTTCATAACACTGAAAATTTACAAAGAAATAAAAAGCTGCAGTAAGAATATACAAGAAAACACACATATTCATCATCACCGTAATGTAAATTTCGGTAAGGAAATATTCCGTGGTGAAACGGTAAAGTGAAGAGAGATTGGAAAAAATTAAGGGTGAAAAAAAGGACACTGAAATGAATGAAAATATTTAAGAATAGAAATATGAAAAGGGAAAATGATTTTGTAATGTATCACATATTACCAAGTCATGTTTCGTCGTATGTCTAAGGAATTGTAAATGCAGAAAGAAATCATGGCAAACCGGCATAAAATGACGGTGTCAGAAAAGTAATCTTGACATTTAAATAAAAGAATATTGGTTTTAGCAATATATTATAACTTGAGCCAGTTTAAAAATGTGTCATCTTGCATCACAAAAATGCAAATTTCCCTATTGAAAAGTAGTAGCGAATTAATATGACTAATGCATACAATGGTCATATGAGTCAGTTCTCTCAATTAATTCTGTTAAAATGGTCAAATTTGTATCCTTATATGAACTTGGAGAAAAAGTTCCACATGCATGCATGATCCTATTATATATTGCTTAACGTGACGTAAACGACCTAAACGACTATTGTATCTTACCTTGCTTCTTTCCCCTGTCACATCGAAAATAACATTAGACCCCACTATATGTCACACCAAGGATAATTACGGTATTGATTGAATCATGTCATGGTATAGCATTGCATATGAATTCTCAAAAATAAATTGTTCATATATTTTATATATTATTGTTGACGGTAAGTGTAAATAAAGTGGATCGGATTTTCATGCATTTTGATGGTTGGATCAAGTTAATAATTAATCTCAACTGTTTATAACGGTTAATTAGCGAGTAAGCATACAGAGCTAAAAGATAACATCCATTAGGAATGGGGAAGAACTCCCGTTAAAGCCTTTCATCCTTATCATTATACGAATGGGGAAGAACTCCGTTAATAAGGTTTGGTTTTACATAAACTACATATAAAAAGAAGAGTTGTGCTAAACCCACAAAAATAGTTTCACAAAACACATCCACAAATTAATATGACATTGTTTGATTGGCGAAATAAAAAAGAAAAGAGAGAAACTTAGCCAAATACACCAATCACATAATGCCATATTATTTTGTGGATGTGTTTCGTGAAACTCTTTATATGGGTCTAGCATAACTCTAAAAAGAAAGAATAAAACGAGTATGACAGACAGAGTTACATGTGATGGGACCAAGAAGAAACCAAAATTACTGATTTACCCTAACTATGGTAGGGATTTGGCTTACACTACATGGACGAACGCTGTAATTTACTCTAGATATGACATAAGTGGAATACGAGTCAAGTTAGTATACACTCCATGAATATTTCCCAGCATATGAACACATTATTAAAATGGTGCACTCGGGTGACGCGCGCTCCAAAAATTTGGATCAGCTGAAAACCCACTTTTCACAAATGTTCAAGAAACATGATTATTTTTTGATTTTTATAAAGGTCTTGCATGGTTTGAAAAAAAAAAAAAAAAAATCTCCCAAGTTATGAATAATAACTTAAGAAACTCGCATTGTATAAAAGTATAAAACCTATTAATAAGATAATAACTTAAGAAACTCGCAAGTTATGAAACATATATGTTACTAAGACTGCATGCATTAAAAGAGATCGATCAATTTTTTTTTTTTTTTTTTTTTTTTGTCCCAATCGATCCCCTTACTGTGGGTAATCGATCAAGTGGGTTCAAGGAGAGATTAAGGTCGCATATGCGATCTAGATCGATTGTGTCCTTTTTTTTTTTTTTTTTTTTTTTTTTTTTTTTTTTTTTGTAGAAATTAAATATAAAAGGTATTTTAGTGGGATATGTTTTTTGTAGTGTAAGTCGTCTTACTGGGGCACCCAATCGCATGAATATCGCTGGAGAGAGAAAGCTGACGTGACGGATAAAATGGGAAGGATTGACCCTCTTTACTGTATCCGGCCTAAGATGTCGCTAATGTGTGGTGAACTACCAATAATTAAAGTGTCACTAAATGTCTTTGTATTTAGACGAAATCCACTCAATCCAAGTTAACGGCAACACGCAGGTATTGTATTCGTTTTGTTTATTCAGGAGCCACGACATTCTTTCAGACTAAAGTTATTTTGGTTTGTTAATACGAAAGAATATCTAACCAAAATGGTAGTTTTATTCTTAGCTAGCTAAACACAAGTTAAATAAATATTTGCTACAAGTTATAAGCTATATATCTATAATTTTCAAGAGAATATAGGTCAAGAATTATATCTGAGATAAGGGTAAATAAAAGCAAAAGTCTTAGTTCAAGTAAAAAGAAAAGGGTTACCATCACCTTTGGGCACTCCCGTTGCCGTATGCCCGTATCATTAGAATAACATAAGAAAGTTATATGAAGATTGTCCTTATTAATAAAATCAAAGGTTTCAATGGTTGAACTTAAGAGATTTACAATTTAGCATTTATAAAACAAAAAAATAAATATATTATATTCAAACATAATATCACACCATGTCTTAATCGAGACTTCTTTTTGGTCTATGGCCAATTGCATATCACTTGATAGATTGTATCCTGTTACGTAAAAACATTCTCCACTTAAGATATGATAGATGTCTTTATATTCAATATCTAGCTGTCCTATTCTGGTTGACGACACGACACCATACGGGTTCTAAACTCCAAGTTTTATGTTAATGTTTTCTATATAGATCTCGAACACTCGATTTTTATCTCATTCACAGTCAGGTTTAGGGCATGTGTTAGTAATTTCTATGTAAATTAAACGAATTTGATACCAAAACATGGCGTTTAGATGCAATCAGTCTTTGATTTTAACTTCAACTGGGATAGAAACTTTTCATTAACTGGATAATGTAGTATGGCAATTCATGTTATGCTTTATCACTCACATTAGAATTTATAGTTCTTTGCTAGCTTTTAATCAAATTTACTGTTAAAATAAAGTTTTTGATGTGCTGAAACGTACAGTTTATTAATTAGATTCAAGTTACTATTGAACAACCCTTAATTATGCATGTTTTTTTAAAACAATTTTATCCTGCTTTGATCGAAAGCCTCGAAGGAAAAACATTCTTAATTAGGAAGATATATTATCACTTGATCTTACTCATGGATAGGTAGTAGAAGTACAAAATTCCGCTCCTTGCGGAAGCATTGGATCAAAAATTCAATCTCAGCTTGTAATGCCTCTTTGTAATCTTTTTGTATCGGAGTATATTGCTTCTAGGCTTCTAGCTTCTTGCTAGTGCCTGTTCAGTGCATTTCCGCCGTTCAAAGAAAAAAAAAAAAAAAATGCAACGGGTGCATGTCATTTCATTTGTTAAAACTGTGTAGCATAATTATATTCAATAAAAAAGCAAATTGACTTATTTCATGAATTACAAACTTCCTTTTGCATGGTATTACACATTACAATAAAGAAATGCTCGATTGAGAACATTATGCTTCTTGAAGGAACCTCTAATGTAACAATAAACAAGCAATTTTTGATTTTTATTCATATTGTAATATAGAGTATTTTATTCAAGAAAAAAGGGTCCTCTCATGGATGCTTTACGATCGGCGTAACTTTCTTGCGATTGAGTTTATCTTGGGCGAGCTTTTCGGCGTTGGCTTTGTCTTGAGCAAGTTTTTCGGCTTGTGGACAATTAAAGTAGCAGAAGCACATGTGTTTTCCTCCACGTACGTGACACGCTCCATGGGCTGCTCCCTCCCATGTCTTGCATTGATCATCACAGTGTCTTGTATTTCCACAATTTCCAGACCATGTCAAGCTAGCTTTCTCACATAGCTCTGCTCTCACACTTGCAATTTCTGTGCAAATTAATATTAACATGTCAGGGCATATAAAAAGATCGGTATAAAAATAAGCTTAATCACGCTAATTACAGTACTTTCCTATAATGATAGTTATTCACAATAGGTCTAAGAATAATTGAATAAACTAAGTACGATTATTTGAAATGGCTGATAACAAAGATAAACTAAGATATGAGCTACCTGAAATAGCAAGAACGAAAAGGATCAAAACAAACGCAGGAAAAGCGACCGATCTTTTCACCATTTTGAATCACAACTAATTAGTTGAAGAAGGATGTTTTGGTGAAGAAAAGGTTTAGACAATATAGGATATTTATAGGAGGAGGAGCTTCAATCTGAAGTCACTGCAGCCGTTCAAAAAGAATTTTAATGTCACTACAAAAAACATGTATAATTTCCACAAAGGCTTAAGTTTAGATAGTTAGATTTGGCCAGCAGACAAATAATTTTTCTACATGTATAATTTCCACAAAGGCTTAAGTTTAGATAGTTAGATTTTCATGCAACTTATGTATTTTAACTTAACTCGTAGGGTATACGCACGCGTGACTTTAGTGAAAAAGATGTCTCTAGATTTTTTATGAGCAACGCCATTTGATTATACGTTTTATTGTCATAATAACTTACACATGACTAGAGCTTTCTGTTTAAATACAAACTTTTATATAAAAATAAACATAAGAGTTATCCAGATAAAAAAAATTTAGTTTTAAATTATATATGAGTAAATTACATGGATTGTCCTTAGGGTTTGTCTAAAATTGCATCTACCGTCCCTGATAGTTCATATTGCATTAACAATCTTTAACTTCACAAAAAAATTACACCCATAGTCCTTTGAATTAACTTATGTTACTTTGCTTCGTTAAACCCCTCATCTGCCATGCACATGAGGGGAGAATAGACTTTTAGCCTTTTCTTTGTCTTTTTATAGTTTCTAACTAAATTTTTATTACATTAAAATTTTTGAATAAATTAAAAAAAAAAAAAAAAAAAAAAAAAAAAAAAAAAAACTAAACCTTAGTAAAATCTAAAATTTTGAAATAAAAATAAAACTTTTAAAATTACGAAAATGATTATAATTATTTTTACTTAAAAGTGCTTTTAAATCTATTTAAATAAATAAAAAAGTTTTTAATTTTTTGTAAAATAAAATTAATCTATAAAAACTGTTAACGAAGCTAGAAAATTTTGAAAACTATTTATTTGTAATAATCTGAACTATTTAAAAATTAAAAACTTGAAAGGTTAAAAACTAGTTAAAACATCCAAAACTTTTTATAAATGTTAAAAAAATGCTTAAAAGCAAAACTAAACTTTATATAATTTATGACTAAAAGTCAAGGCTTTGTTGAAATCTAGAAAAATAAGAAAAACAAATATATTTTTGTATTTTTGTAGATTTTAAAACTAACAAATTCGTTTTTTTTTAACTAATTTTTATAAAATTTATGACTAAAATTTGAAACCTTTTATTTTGGATGATACCAAATATTTGAAATATATTCAATGCTTTTAAGTATTTTAAAAATTATAAAATTATTGGATGTTCTAACTAGTTTTTAATCTTTCAAATTTTTTATTTTTAATTAGTCTAGATTATTACAAAAAATAGTTTTAAACTTTTATGGGTTCATTATAAATTAGTTTTATTTCGCAAAAATTTAAAAAGTTTTGTTTTTATTTAAAAAGATTTAAACAGCTTTAAGTAACAAAAATTATAAAAAAAAATCTAATAATTTTAAAAATTATGTTTTTTATTTTTAAAATAAGTTTTACTATGTTTTTTTTTTTTTTTTTTAATTCTTGAATTTGTTCTGAAAGTATTAAAGTAATAGAAATTTATTTAGAATCTATAAAGATTCAAAGAAAAGGCTAAAAGACTATCCCATGCACATGAGGTATTTAATGGAGCAAAGTAACGAAAGTTAAGTCTAAGGAGTATGGGTGTAATTCTTTGTAAAGTTAAGGACTGTCAGTCCAATATGTAACCACCCTGGACGGTAGATGCAATTTTAAACAAACGACAAGGATGATCCATGTTATTTACTCTTTTTGTAATTTTATTTGGAAGGGAGAATAACTTAACTTATTATTTCTTTCCCATAGAAAATTTTAATTGTAGTGTGATTTTAAGTTTTCTTAACCTTGTTTTTTGTTTCTAGATTTTAATTCAAGTACAATATATGTAGATTTTTGATTTAATTATCATTATAAGTAATTTAGTATGTATCAAACTTTCTTTACGGTCTATGTATCAAAATTTTATTATGTAACAGAATATACAAAGTAAAACTTTTGTGCATCGAATATTTATTGGACATCAAAATAATGAATTACTTTAAAAAGAATTACACAAAAATAATTACAATATCTTCTCTTTAACTTTATACCGGTTGATAATATGTAGATTTAGGGTTAAGTTTTGTTTTTCCAAAGAAAATACAACGAATGAAAGTTCCCGGGTCGTTCTCCCAACGAAGGTTTGAGGTCGATTTTGCCGATTCGGTGTCGTGTGAATGTGAAGTGAATAGTGATATAAAGTGAATTTGTGGTTTTTACACTAAAATATCAATAAGAATCAAGAACTAATGCAGAAGATACAAGCTTATAAAGCACACATATCTAGAAATACAAATACGATTTAACAAACGTAAAAATAAACGTCGTGTAACGAATTAAAAAGTAAAATCTAACGAAAAAGGCTTCTAAAAATTTAAAATAAATTTCTAAAAATCCTAAATAACCAAAATAATTTTGAGAAAAGAAATTATATTTTTTTGACTTTTTATTTATTTATTATGAATTAATTTCTATTTTTGATTTATTAAAAATGACTAAAAATACAAGTAAATGAGAAAATTAACTTGAAAAATGCAAAAGTGATTCTGAAAAATCTAAAATATTTAAAAATAATTTCTAAACTATTTTAATATTTTTTTTTTGGCTTTTTCTGAATTTTTCTGAATTCTTATTTATTTAAAAAGTAATAAAAACTAATTAAAAATAGACAAAAATACACCGTTGGTCCCTAAACTTTCCACGAAACATCACAGGGCACCTTGACTTTTTAAAAACATCATGTGGCGTCCAAAACTTGGGTTTTTGAGGCCGATTGCGTCCCTCAGCCCGTAATAGGAACAACAACGTATTCTTGGTGAGGGCAAAATCGTCATTCAATGTAGCGATCTAGTTTCTAGCCGTTGTACATTGTCCCAGTTCCCTATATTACTGTGAGTCAAAATTATATTGTCACTCATGATCCTTTAATCTTTCACCCAAAACCTTTCCTCCTTCAACATGGTACGCTGCTGGTGTGGTAAGCAAGCTATAACACGCACTTCGTGGACATTGGCCAACCCAGGGCGTCGCTTCTATACTTGTACTGATGAAGTAAGTGCATTTTAAGATTGATTGTATTACCATGCTTTCGCAAGTAGCAAAGTACATTGTAACAATGGTGGTTCATTAACGAAATGTCATATTAATAATTAGGGGTCTTCATGTCGGTAGATAAGATGGTATGATTCTGAAATGTGTGCACGTTCAAGAATGATCATACCAGGCCTTTTGAGGGGGAGAAATGAGCTCCAGGAAAGATTAGAAGTTGCTCAAGGTGATGTGTGGAAGTGGAAGATTTACCTGATGCTCAGTTGGATATTGTTCTTGATTGTTTATGCACTTGGTTAACTTTTTGGCTTTAACGTATGATGGCCGTGTTTTGTGTTTTGTGGAAAATGTAATTACTTGTTAGGCCACCTTGGTAGTGTTAGAACCTTTACCAAAACTATTTTGTACTAGTATGTTTTAAGTTTAGATTCTATTGAATGGTAGTAACATTGTCTCCAACATGGATATGAAGTTTGGTTCTTTGTTTTGAGTTTACGTTATGGGTATACACGCAGATGCATAGAAATTTGGTTATAATTGACTTTGAATAGTCAACATTCTTTTGAAGTTTTAGTTTTGGTTAGTTTTGCTTGCATCAATTTGCAGTAGCATATTATGCAGTCATACAGTTAGATATAACATACATTGCACACAACATACATATTTTGGACACAATTACAATTCAGAAACATAACATGGTTCTGTAGATAATGCAATTGGATATAATTCCAAATGCATAAAATTTCATACTTTTCGAAGCATGATAATCAGAGTACATAACTTGTTCATAGTTAACATAAATAAATATTGTCTACTTCATTAGCAAAACATAAAGAAAGCCATATGGTGAGGGCATCATTCTATCCATTAAAGCCTGCTGCCTAGTCACTCTTCTGGTAGTATGCTGGGATGAAATAGAAACTGCTTGCACATTACTTGAATGGACCTGAGATTGAGACTGCGATTGATCTTGCTGCTGGGATTGACACTGGGATTCATCAATAGGTTGATCTTGACTCTGAGATTGAACACCTGCAATTTCATCTTGTTTCTCTGTTGCAACATCCTGGGTACCTTGATCTTGAATTCCAGACTGGACACAAGTTCCTTCAACTGCAACATCTTCACTTTCATCAACACCTGTACCTTCAGCTTGTTTATCTGCTGCAACCTTGTTCCCTGTAGGATGTGTCTTCTTTGATGCAACCTTTTGAGTCACTTGTTTACTTTTTCCCTTAGAGCTTGAACTATTTTGTTTTTTATGGTCAGTTTAACTACTTTGGGTTCCACCATAGCCAATACATGTTTTTCGGTTGTGTCCAGAAATGCCACAAACACTACACCTTACACTCTTCCAAGCCTTAGACAATTTACCATTCTTGACAATCTCTTCAGTTTCAGGAGCTATCCTTACTCTTTTTTTTACTAGCTGAGTTAGCTACATTTGCTTGAGTCTTTGGTGGAACAATAGTTGTTGGCACAGACGATTTTTCCCAATGCTCATTGCTAGTTATGGGGGAGACATTGTGTTTGTACGTTGCTTCCCAAGTGTTGAGATAGTAACAAGGATGCGCCCATGTTTCAACAGCTCCTACTTGTTGTCCATTCAAAGCCATATTCCAATTGGCAGCGACAACATGTTTACATGGTAAACCTGTAATCTCCCATCTTCTGCAAGTACAAGACTTCTCTACAACATTAACTACACATTGGTCTCCCCATGGTCCACTGACTTGAAACTTATCTCCCCCATTCCATAAAACATTATACCTAACCGCCTCTTTCTTAATACCTTCTAACATGTGTTGTGCAGTAGGTGTTAGTGGCCCATCACTATTCTCAATGACCTTTGCAACATGTATTATCCTCTTCATACAATATTCCCTGATGTATTCTAATGCTGTAATAATTGGTTTGTTTACACCCTCAATTATTTTCTCATAAAACACTTGCCACATGTTATTAAGTAACACATTAGAATGGGGTCACCCTAAAACAAGACAGATAAATCTGTATTACTTATACATTTCATATACTTTACCATATACTACTAAATTTACACAGTTAGATGACTTACATGAGAAATGTGACCTTGACCAATGGATTGGTGGTATCTGACTTAGCCAAGCATGGGCATCTTGACTAAATGTCTTTAAAGCATCCATAGATCTATCAAACTGTACAACAGTTGAGGCTGTTGCACATCTCCAAAGATGGTCTTTGAATGCCCTACCTTGCCAATTAACTTTCATTTGCTCATGAATGCTTTTAAACAAAATCTGTGCTCCGTGTTTGGGAAAACTTCTCTTAATGCTGATGTAATATCCTGCACAAAAACATATATATTTGCTGGCTGTTTAAAAAAATAGGAATTCAATTCTTTTATAGTTCATGGGAGTACCTTGTTCATGTCGGTAACAAAAGTGAAGATTGAATTTGGCTCAAGTTCAAGATCATCAAATAAACAATGAAGAAACCAAGTCCAAGCTATAGTGTTTGCTGATTCAGCAAAAGCATAAGCTACTGGGTATATACCATTGTTGCTATCAATTCCCACAGCTGTTAGAAGTTGACCCTTCAAAGGACCATCAATTGGAAAAGCATTTATCCCCAACAACCGTCTCTGAAAGGCATTAAATCCTTCCTTCAAGGCACCTAAACAAACATAGAGTCTCTTGAATTCTCTTGTTGGAAGACTATCCTCAGCAGGCCATTCCACATGAATCACAACTGTTGTATCAGGGTTCCTCTTCTGCAACTCTTGAACATAATCTCTCAACATGGTGAATTAGAGCTTGAATTCCTTCCTAATGCCTCTGACTGCTATTCTTTTAGCTCTTAAAACCTTCTGCATTGAGACTTCAAGCTCAAATTGGTTGGTAAGCTGATTATGAACCGACTTGACAGGAATCCTTGGATTGGTTTGAATCGTATATTTAATTTTCTTTGAGATAAAGTTGAGGTCAAAATGTTTGAGCGCCCTTGATTGCAAACAAGTGTGTTTATCATTATATCTTCTCACTGTCCAACCACCTTTTTCAGTACCATCCCTGCCGACAAGCAACAACCATGGGCAGAGTATTTGGGAAGGGTCATTTTTACCAGCAATTAATGCTTTCAAACCTCTTCTTATTAATGGACCTCTAACTGGGCCTATACCCAGTCCAGCAGTAGCAATTGGGCCAGATAGGGGAACACAACCTACACATCTAACTCTTATTCTTTTTTATCATTCTTTAGAAATAGCAGCTCCCTTCTTGTTTCTATGGAATGCTCTCTTACCCTCTCTTTCACATCTTTTGCAGTATCAAAGGATTGATCACAATAAAAGAAAGTTTCAACAACACCATCATCAACAGAATCTGTCTTAACCCTTAGCACCCCAAAATGACCTATGCCTAATTCAGAAGCATAAGCAGTGTAAAATGCATCATCATCCAACACAGGTAATTGAGTTTCCAAATTCAAGTAATCACTTTTATTAGTAGATGTTCCTGCGTTGCCTAACTCATTAGTCTCACTCTGTTGGAACAAAGCAACATGTACATGATTCTCCTCAGTAACATTATTTTCATTTGCCTTAATTGTGTCATCACCTACACTGCCTAACTGACTAGTATCACTCTATTGGAACAAAGTGATATCAACATCACCATTCTCTTCCATGTTATTGCCACCAACAGGTTCTCATCCTACATCCTCTGACTGGTTATCCTGATTGACTTGGAATAGAGTAACTTCCACATCAGGTTCCTCAAAGGTGTTATTGCCATCAACTAGTGGTCTCCCTACTTTCTCTAACGGCTTATCCTTCGTCACTCTGAACAAACTAACATCAAAACTATCAAGGTCCTGAAAAATATTTTCCTTATCAATAATTACTAATGCACCATCACTGTTATCAACAGGTTGGCTGGCAAAGGCAGACATGTCAAGACTTGAAAACCTAGGCTCAATGTATGGCAAGTCAGTAGATTCCCCAACGTATGAGGCATCTACAGGTAGTTGAGTAAGTTGCATAAATGGGTTAAAGTCTGGGTCATTATCTATGTCATCTAGAACCAAACATCTACAGCACGATTGAATAGTAGCACGAGCTATCTTTCTACTAGGTTTATCCATCTCCAAAAATACAGTCTTAATAGACTGTGGGGACATCTCAGACAACTCTAACCTAGTCTTACCTATTTCAACATATACATCTATAAGCTTATGTTCTTCAACAATTTCTTTCAACAGCTCAAGATTGGCAGCTTCACGAAAGCTATATAACCCATCGTCCAATGTCATACCATGTTTAAGAAAATAGTAGTAATTGGTTTGGACTTCAGCATAACCGATTTGGGTCATCAGAGCATCAAGTTCATCAATAGAAATCTCATTAATACATACATAATCAACCTGGCATTCTTGACCTCCTTCGTAGATCGGGTCTGGCCAGTTTTTGAATAAGCCATTATGGTGAACTCGCATGCTAAAATCACCATGTCAATCTGCTGTTCAAAAAGTAAACAAAACACTGTTACGATTCTATAACAAAAAAGGGGAAAACCATTAAACAATCTAAGATACATACGCTAGTAAAAGATCATAAAAAATAACACTAACCATATTGCCTCATTGCCCAACTTCTCTCTTCTTCATGGCTATCAAAGTAAAGTGCATCCCTGATTTGCCATAATGTGATTCCAAGGTTTGAGATTCTAGATTTTTTACTTAAATTATTAGATTTGGTGGGTGACATTGATCAGGGTTTTTTTTTGTAGGCTTCCAAAACAAGTTTGTGGATGAGCAATGAGTACTTGTGCTACTTATATTAGTCATAATGGCGGGAAAAAGGATTAGACGTCTGCTGAAAAGTACACAGAGAGAGAGAGGGAGAAAATGCTACTATGTAAAAAGACATGAATACCCTCCAAACTAAACATGTAACGGGTTTTGGGAACTATAACGGGATGTTGCTATTCCTATTACGGGCTGAGAGACGCAATCGGCCTCAAAATCCCAAGTTTTGGATGCCACACGATGTTTTTCAAAAGTTAAGGTGCCCTGCGATGTTTCGTGTAACGTTTAGGGACCAACGGTGTATTTTTGTCTTAAAAATAAGAAAAGTAGCAAATGATTGAGGAAAAATATGAAACTTTTTGAAAAATTCTAAAATACTATTAAAAACTTGGGAAAAATGAAATTGAAGAAAATTTAGGTCTGAAAAGCTGTTTTGGCCAATAAGCAGTTTGTGATAAGTGCTTATTTATAAGCACTTATCACCAAAAAATACAAAAACTTCCCAAAAGGTATAAGGTACCCAGATAAGTACAAATAAACTCAATTCAAGCCAATTAGCATATAGAAGAACTCAGAAAAGCAATAAGCAGTTATTGAATAAGCTCAAAAATAAGCAGATGAGCTCTAGAATAAGCCAAAAGCTCATAATCAATTGAAACCACATAAGCAAGCACAAAACAACTAACAACACTCAAATAAGCTCAGATTATAAGTAGAATGAACAAAACAGATGCCAAACTAAATTAGCAATGCTGTGTCTAAACCACCAACTAGCAGGCCTGAATAAGCTGATCTAATAAGCTCAATAGTGGAAACTAAAAGCAGATTTTATAAGCTAGTACTACTGGCTTCCTTAAAAACCTAAAAGCCCTAAAAATTCACACCAATTGCTAGTTCAATTTTGGACTAGATCAGATCCGTGTAGACACACTTGAATGCATCAGTTGACTATCTTAATAAACTAGTAGTTTGACTAAATTGATTTTCTACTAGACCTAGATGATTATTTATGTTGTAATAAGCTAGATTAGGACTAAATTAAGCAATATTATCTACTTTTATACCTATGTGATGATTATGCTAACCTCAAATTCCAAACAGTTAAAAGTAATGAAGATCCTAGAATAATTTTGACTATAATGTTAAACTACCACTAACTTTTATGCTACACTCAACTAATTTCAACTAATGTGGACTGACTAAGCTGATATTACTGCCTGCAAACAACTAGAACTCATATTTAAGCCCTGTTCAAAACACACCATTACTAACTGATATG
The DNA here is from genome assembly GCA_030686995.1 of Artemisia argyi. Classification (NCBI taxonomy): domain Eukaryota; kingdom Viridiplantae; phylum Streptophyta; class Magnoliopsida; order Asterales; family Asteraceae; genus Artemisia; species Artemisia argyi. Next base: position 60,659,281 of record CM060692.1, on the reverse strand, counting down.
AGCTTTTTATGAAGCAATTACATGATTCAAACCATAAATCCACCATACAAGCTCATTTTATGATCAAATAACCTAGATGAATCACAAAACCACAATACTTAGAAACAATTAACTCAGAATCAGAGATAGTCAACTATGGACAGAATCAAGAACAATTTTATTGACTAAAATGCAATTATGAACTTGTAAGCTACAAAATGATTAGCACTAATTCAAATAAGCTACAAAATGAATAGAATAAGCTAAAGAAACAACAATTAGCTACTAACTACAAGTCTACACTATTAAACTCAGAAAATGGAATTTTAAACTTAAAATTGAAAATAGGATCTTACAGTTTATACCCTCAGCTGAACAGAGGGTTCTTTTGAACAATGCCTATCTTTAGATAGGCTTAACAACCCCACAACAACCATATTTCATCACTGAATCATCCAAATTCTTCAAAGAGCTTATGCAGTTGACTTTCATTGACCACAAGTATGTTTGGAATAAAAGTAATGTTTATGCTATCAAAAGCTTCACAAGAGCTAGTAAGTTGATATGAGCTAAATACAAATGAAAATAGCTTCTTTGCAAGCTGATTGAAATAAGTAATGAGATATTTTTGAATTTTTATATAATTTTTTGATTTTTATTTGAATCAGTATTATACTAAAATTGTTAGTGCAAACGTTACGACGTTTAATCTATACAATGTCTTTGTGTTTTAATAATGATAAACACGTAACTTGTAATACATAACGTAAAGTGCACAAGTTACTCGTTCACACATCAACGTCTCTCGACATCACTTCAGGTATGTACGAACACACTTTACCAACTTTGTTAAGTGATCAAAGAAAATATTTTTTTGTCCTTAAACCTTACATTTTATAAATGTGACAAAACATTTTTTACAAAAATAAACTAGAAAAATTATTTTTGTTTTTATAAAGAAATGTTTAATTAGAAAAATAAATTTGAAATTTGAATTTCAAATTGTCCAAACATCCTTATTTCCCGCCCGAATCAGATAAAATTTCACCAGATAACATTTCACCATAAAATGACAAAAACTGTCAGGAAGGTCCCTTAAATAGGTGACGGTCCCTTATTAATAAGGGACCGCGCAAGGTTTAAGGGACCATCCCTAGCATCTCGATATGGCTATAAATACTGACCCATTTTCACCAGAAAAACGAATCCTCTTTGCACAAAAATTGCCTGGTCTTTTCTTTTCATTCTTTGATCACTATAACTCTTTAGTATGTGTTTATAAGTGATCCCGTCATCCACTACATCATGTGCAAGAGATAAACACTCGAAGTCGTCAAGAATCGAAGTGGTATTGAGTCCACACACAACTTGTCTTATGATTTTCTTTTTCCTCTTCCATCAAGTGCAAGAGAAGAACTCTCGAAAACTATGAAGATTCGAGTTTTTATAGGTGTCCACACACAAACGTAATTTGTGTTACGTGATAGGAGTGATATCATTTTATTGTTTTCTAACTTGTGTGTGAGTCGAGGATGGGGTATAAACTTAGATGGTGATGTAGTTCCAAGTATTGTATTTGTGTGAGCTTGGATGGTGATGTAGTTCCAAGAAGTCTTGTAACTAGATTAGTTCATATATTCATTGTGAGGAGAGTGATGTCCTAAAGTGTAGGTTAGGATTTGTTCAGTCATTATGTAAAGACTTGGACCGGAGATGATCAAGTATGTCAAGTGTGTAAAGACTTGATTCGGGTGAAGAATCAAGTGTGTCGTATGTGTGGACTCGAATAGCATAAAGATTCAAATGTATCTAGGTGTGAAGATTCAAGTGAACGGGAGTGCTCGTTTGTGTGAAGGCTTAGATCGTGTGTCAATTTAAGTGGGACAAGAGTGCTCGTTCGTGTAGCCACGTGGGCTTTGGTATAAGTTGGTTCTAGCTAGGATTAGAACTCGACATTCCTCTTAGTGTCGTTAAACTTGGTGTAAGCTTGTGTACGGTTTGTTCCATCATAAAGGAGCGTGTTGATTAGTGAAGTAACTCTCGAGTGTGAGACTCGGGGAGTGGAGTAGGACGAAGAGGTGCTTCGTGCAGAACCACTATAAATCATCGTGTCCGGTTTGCATTTTCTCTTCCTTGCTCTTTACTTTCTATGTTTGCATTACATTTATGCTTGTGTGACTTGGTGTGTATATGCTTATGATATAAACTAGTTAACTTAGAAACATAAAACATAAGAAAATTTAATCAGATGAAATGAACACGCCCACTGGTGGCGGTCCCTTATACAGGGACGGTCCCCAAACATTTAAGGGACCGTCGACAGTGAAATCAAAACTGGCTAAAACCGTTTAAACCTCACGTTATGTTCAAGTCTATGTGATTTCTTTCATTCTTGTTATTAAGTGACATATATGTTTGTTATGAATAACATAACCACTATTCATATTTAGTCACACTTGATCGGGAATTTGATACGAAACATTTTAAGTTTTAAAGAGGAACATATTCACCCCCCCCCTTCTACGTTTCTACAATTGGTATCAGAACCTCATCACTCTAGTTTTCAAAACAAATGGTTTTTAAAATAGAATATGGTCCACGTATCAAATTTCTCTTTAAGAGGGATTAAATATTAAAAGTGTTTAGTTGCTAAACTTGTGCTTGTTGTTTAATTCGTATTAGTTTTGTTGGTTAAATGCACTTCGTACACTTGCTTGAAGGAATTGAATTTTTACACGAAGATTGTGTTTTTACTCACTGGTGGCGGTCCATTATCTCTGGGCGGTCTTTTATCAATAAGGGACCGTCTGGTATTTAGGGGACCTCCGCCAGAATAGTGTCAAACTTTGAAAATTCATATAAAATCAACAGTAAGTCCGTAGGAGTCATGCCACCCGCCATTTTAAAGGTAATTGAATTTACTTTCATTTAAAAGATTGATTCCAAACTTAATTATGTCGTTAATACAAAATACTTCATACTTGTCAAAACCGTATGTAACGTTTTAACGTAAAACTACCTTTTTGCTGAAGTTCTAGAGTCGGACATCTTAAGTAAATGAATTTTTGAAAAATGGTTTCATTGCCTTGATATTATTGATTCTTGAATTGGGGAGGAAAATTATTTTCAAAAACAAAATCGAGCAAGTATATGTTGTTGTATCTAACATGCTAAACAACTACGAATATTGTTATGTGCAATATGCTAAATGGTTATTTGTTTTTGATTGTTTGCTTATGTTATATTGTTTTAGTAACTCACTTAGATATGTATACTAAGTTGATTAATCATGTGTGACGAAAATAATTGTTTTACACAATTATCCTTCCAAAGGTTCTAGTGTTAAAATACGCCACCTTAAAAAATTTAACACTTTTTCAATATGATTTCTAAAAACATTACATGCACTAATCTTGATTAACCATGGGTTGTTTAATCAAGATAAAGGTTTATAATAATACATTAGTATTAAGTAAAAGAAAATGTATTCATGAAACTTGCATGTATTTAAACACACTAATTGTTTCAAACATGTAGTCATAAGCTATTTTTTCATAAGTTGTGTATTGTATAAAAATGGTTAGGATAATTATTTTTATAATTATGAAATGTCAAAAACTACGCATATGATATGTAATCAATAATACTATAAGATTGTCCACTCAAATTGAATGTGGAGCGTCAAGATTGCATAAAGTACAAGATAGCTAATGCTCGGAATTTATTGTAGAAATATGAAGAGGCTCTATTTTTTGTGTCAAAATTATTGCAAAAAATGTCCAAAAAATATGAAGTGACTCTATTTTTGCTTCACTTATTACATGCCTTCAATGGTATTTAGTATAGAATTAAAATTTCCCTAGATGAAGAGACATGGTATTTAGTATAGAATTAAAAGTTGGTTAGATAAAGTGTAAGGGTTGCATGAATAATTTATGATTTAACCAAATCCATGCCTACATAAACCGGCCAAAATCACATGCACAAACACAAAAGTTCGAATTTCATTCATGATTTTCTTTTTTCTTTATTTCGTATGTAGGTTATAAGGTTGTGAAATATACCATTAGTGTGGTCGTCTATTTCACAATAACAATAAAAGGTGCTACAAAAAATTTAACGATAATCTTGGTTTTTGCAGGTAAACGTTAGACACAAATTTAGAGCATCTGGCAAAAAGATGTGTACGTTTCTACTTCTTTTCCCTTTCTTCTTCTTCGTGTTTGTTTTATTCGACTTTACATTTTAGTTCGAGTTATGGACTTGCTGTAGTTTTTAGTTTTTGTTCATTTTTCTTTGATGAATCCATGCAATGTATGCTATTCTTATTGTTTTGTTGTTATGTTTTAAATTCTATCTATAATACTATAAGATTCAGTCCTCTAATTGAATGTGGAGTAATCAAGACACTCAAGATGGATTCCCATAATTTAATGTAAGTATATACAACATCGAGATCCAGCTTCGAAGTTTATGGAAGACAAATGGATGTATTATTGCCTGAGAAGGAACTGAGGGTTAGATCTGCTAACATATTTTAAAATTTTGGGTTGGTTAGCAGTTTATTAATGTTATTCTTGCAGGTATTGATAAGTGGTTAGTGACGATAATGTGGTACATCAAGATGTTGATAACAAAACAAAGTGGAAGATGGAGACGGAGTGAATAATATCTCCACATTTATAAAAGAACTGTCAAAAACTTAGGCGTGCAAGAAAATGAAAATCATATGTAAACAAGGTTTATAATTAGTGTGACAAAGCTTTGATGAATATTAATGGTGGCTTGAATCTTGCATTTACATTTTTTTCCTTCCACTTAAGTGGTTTAAAAGGTTGCAATGTATCCACCCCATGTATTGACATTAGGAAGAATACAAAATCAAAGTTGGATTGATCGAAAGTATAACTTCACAAAATTAATATTATGAGAATTTATTTTAATCCATGTTTTTTTATAGGGATTTGAGGATCTCTTTACCAATGGTTACTATATGTTATTAATTGAAGTTAATAAATTATTTGTGTTAATTTTAATCGTACAAATATGTATAAAATTTGATGTTGCTATTCATGAAATGATGAGTTTTGGTATGTTGGTAAGGACATGAAAGTGAGAATGTGTCGTAATTAGTAGGAAGGGGTAACATTAGGCTCCATTTTTTGTGTCGAATTCATTGCAAAAAATGTCCAGAAAATATGAAGAGACTCTATTTTCGTTTCACTTATTACATGCCTTCAATGTTACCTCATAATAAGTATACAATCATAAAAGGAGATGAACTGCAAGGGTTGCCGAAATTAATTACATGGTATTTAGTATAAAATTAAAAGTTTGCTAGATGAATTGCAAGGGTTTCTCTTTCAAAATAGGGTGCCATATCTACCTACTAAAATTACAAATTAGAAAGTTTTAAGAATAATAAGAGAGATTGAAAGTGAATACCTGCATTGGTTTGACATTTGATCTATTTATTACATGGCTAATATGAATGATCTAAGCTTAAATAGCCAAAAATAACATGAATGAGTAAACTTAGATAGCTAACTCCATTTTTGTTTCCGTAGCATCTATTCTTTTTCTTTAAATGATATATAATGAATATAGTAATTGCGAGGAAATGAGGAGGCGTAGGAGATGAAAATGAGATATATTATCAGTTGTCAAACGATGGTAAATGTAACAAATGAAAACATTGCGGTGTTCCATATCAACCTAAAATCATTAACATTAATAGTGTGTTAATTGATATTCATTTGGTTACCTATTTAGAATTGAGTTTATTGGTAAAATCTATTAAAATTTGTTAGACTTCAATGTTAATTATTGTCCCCTCTAACTGAATGTCGAGGCGTCAAGATTGCATAGAGTACAAGATAGCTAATACTCAGAATTTATTGTAGAAATATGAAGATGCTCTATTTTTTGTGTCAAAATTATTGCAAAAAATGTCCAAAAAATATGAAGAGACTCTATTTTTGCTTCACTTATTACATGCCTTCAATGGTATTTAGTATAAAATTAAAATTTGCCTAGATGAAGAGACATGGTATTTAGTATAGAATTAAAAGTTGGTTAGATGAAGTGCAAGGGTTGCATGAATAATTTATGATTTAATCTAATCCATGCCTATGTAAACCGGCCAAAATTACATGCACAAACACAATAGTTCGAATTTCATTCTTGATTTTCTTTTATCTTTATTTCGTGTGTAGGTTATAAGGTTGTGAAATATACCATTAGTGTGGTCGTCTATGTCACAATAACAATAAAAGGTGCTACAAAAAATTTAACGATAATCTTGATTTTTACAGGTAAACGTTACACGCATTTTTAGAGCATCTGGCAAAAAGATGTGTACATTTCTACTTCTTTTCCCTTTCTTCTTCTTCGTGTTTGTTTTATTCGACTTTACATTTTAGTTCGAATTATGGACTTTCTTTAGTTTTTAGTTTTTGTTCATTTTTCTTTGATGAATCCATGCAATGTATGCTACTCTTATTTATTTGTTGTTATGTTTTAAATTCTATCTATAATACTATAAGATTCAGTCCTCTAATTGAATGTGGAGTAATCAAGACACTCAATATGGATTCCCATAATTTAATGTGATGTATATACAACATTGAGATCCAGCTTCGAAGTTTATGGAAGACAAATGCATGTGTTATTGCCTGAGAAGGAACCGAGGGTTAGATCTGCTAACATATTTTAAAATTTTGGGTTGGTTAGTAGTTTATTAATGTTATTCTTGTAGGTATTGATAAGTGGTTAGTGACGATAACGGGGTACATCAAGATGTTGATAACAAAATAAAGTGGAAGATGGAGACGGAGTAAATAATATCTCCACATTTATGAAAGAACTGTCAAAAAATTAAGCATGCAAGAAAATGAAAATTATTTGTAAACAAGGTTTATAATTAGTGTGACAAAGCTTTGATGAATATTAATGGTGGCTTGAATCTTGCTTTTACTTTTTTTTCCCTTCCACTTAAACAGTTTAAGAGATTGCAATGTATCCACCCCATGTGTTGACGTTAGGAATAATACAAAATCAAAGTTGGATTGATCGAAAGTATAACTTCACAAAATTAATATTATGAGAATTTATTTTAATCTATGTTTTTTGATAGGGATTTGAGGATCTCTTTACCAATGGTTACTATATGGTATTAATTGAAGTTAACAAATTATTTGTGTTAATTTTAATCTTACAAATATGTATAAAAATTTGATGTTGCTATTCATGAAAAGATGATTTTTGGTATGTTGGTAGGGACATGAAAGTGAGAATGTGTCGTAATTAGTGGGAAGGGTAACATTAGGCTCCATTTTTTGTGTCGAATATATTGCAAAAAATGTCCAAAAAATATGAAGAGACCCTATTTTTGTTTAACTTATTACATGCCTTCAATGTAACCTCATAATAAGTATACAATCATAAAAGGAGATAAAGTGCAAGGGTTGCCGAAATTAATTACATGGTATTTAGTATAAAATTAAAAGTTGACTAGATGAATTGCAAGGGTTTCCCTCATTCAAAATAGGGTGCCATATCTACCTACTAAAATTACAAATTAGCAAGTTTTAAGAATAATAAGAGAGATTGAAAGTGAATACCTGCATTGGTTTGACATTTGATCTATTTATTACATGGCTAATATGAATGATTTAAGCTTAAATAGCAAAAAATAACATGAATGAGTAAACTTAGATAGCTAACTCGATTTTTGTATCCATAGCATCTATTCTTTTTCTTTAAATGATATATAATGAATATAGTAATTGCGAGGAATTGAGGAGGCGTAGGAGATGAGAATGAGATATCATTATCAGTTACAGCATGGGTACCAATTCTTAAATTTTTAAAGAACAAAATATAAATATTTCACTCAGCATACTAAACTATAAATATGCATACACCCGACGAAACACACAACAATTACGTGATGAACAATTAGTCTCTCAATCTGTGCGGAGCACGGGTTCTGAATGCCTCGTAATAAATAGGTTTCGCACACAAAAATAAATGACAATCCTAAATCATTAAGTTAACATGTCATTGTTATTAACCTCACACATTCAACAAGTATTAAATTTGATGGAGCACATTCCATAAATCTCTACTAATTTTTCTTTATTAAAAAGAGTGATTGTAAGGGTCAAGAAAGATTTCGAACTTATATCGATTCATTATTCAAATTATGATTGATATAATTATCGAATCTAATTGACAAGACTTTAAGTGTGGACATGAAATTGGATTCATTATTTGTTTAGCTTCAAGATATAACAAAACATATCATCTTGAACCTACATACTCAATCACACTCGATTGGTATGAAAATAATGACATCCTACTCGAGACAAAAATTATATGCATCGGATCATAACTTACACTTGTGTTGATGATGTCATATTGAGTCTAATTGTCCAATGGTTGTGTTCCAAACATTAAACTAATATATTTAAAAGATGATTAAAAGACACAACGAAGTAGGATTGATGACTTGGATGTTTCATCCGAAATATTCAAGCAATTTACATTGCAACGCAATTCGTAAATGTGTCATTTCCGAAAACCCAAACACGAGCAAACAAACAACACATGTAGACTTTGGTCACATCCATGAGAATTGTCCTAAAAAAGAGATTACTCCTCCGATTGTTACTACTCATACTGTGGTTCCTCCTGCTGCTATGCATGCTAATGATGGTTTCCAAAAGGTGAGTCGTAAGAAGAAAAAAGGTAAAGGCCAGTCTGGTTTAGGGAGTCAGTTTGGTACGTCTGTTAAGCAGACTGTCAGGTATGAGCCTAAGAAGGCTCCTAGTGAACCCAAGAAGGGAGCTACTAATAATGTGCCTACTTCGTCTTCTAAGTTGAAGTCTAAAGATCCCTCCTCTAAGGGAGGTGAAGTGTCTACATCCAATCCCTATGATGCTTTAGCTACTGAAGAAGATGGTGATGATGATTGTGTGGATAACATGTATGATGAATCCGCTAATTTATTCCCTAACTTTGCTCAAGGTGGGAGTTCATCTTTCACGGATGCTGCTGGTTAGCTTGTTTAGTTTCTGTTTCTTGTTCTAGGTTCTTTTTTATTCTAGAGTTGACAAGAGCTTTTGGCATGTCATAAGCTCTAGGCTAGTTTGTTTATCAAGCTGTTTTAGCTTGAGGTTAATGTGGTACTTCAGCCACATTCCATTTGTACTTAAACGTTTTGGTTTTAATATATTTACCAGGGTGCAGGATTACTCCCCTTTACCCAAAAAAAAAAGAATGAGTCAAGACTTAAAATCACATGTCAAGTAAAAATATTACATATAATACACCATCAATTTTCATGAAGATAACATGTATCTAAAAAGGATAATTTATACAACGTGTGTCACTACATAAACAAGTAAAATTTGTAAATCACATTACAACTAAAAATACTTGTTTTCATTAGTAACTCATAAGAGTGAAAAGTTTTTCTTTTAAATAAGCATGTTTTTCAAATGATACAATATGTCTTCTCTCAATAATACAAAGTAAAAGATTACACGATCAATTAAGTTAAGTAATCTTTATTAGACTCTCTTTCTCAAGATTTACTATGGAGTATTCTTGAAACAAAACACGTGATTTAAAAACCGCACTTGCCTTTTTTAGGATGTTGTGTAAGACATGTCGTTTCCATTAACCGAATTTTAATATATTGATAGTTGAGTTATATTAGGATATGTTCTAGCGGTATTGGCCAATATCATCTTTGGAAAACCTCGATGGGAAAGTATAGGAATTCCAATTTTTCTAATATGAGAATGGCTACTGGAGAACCTATTGCACTAGAAACTCAATTTAACCTAACGGTTGAATTGCTTCCGGAGAGAAGTTGGGTTTGTGGTAAACCCGTAAAAATGGTCGTGTTTAGCCATAATTGAGCACCGCTAGTAATAGTCGTATATCCATTCTCTAAATTTAAAATTTTCCATTCCTACATTTGATAAAAGATGTTTTACATCGATAATCTTTGTCTCCTGTTAGAAGTGCACTATAAACAAGTAGTAATTAGGATTCTTCTTAACAAACATAGATTACTCGCATATATGTGTTTAATATGTGTAAACAACATCTTGCACTTATATGATTAAATGTCTTCATGCTTCCTTAAAGGCCCAATGCCTACTTGCTTAATTATTGAATGCATGTTCATTAGAAAGATCTTGCTTTGATTTAGCTTTTCTAATGTCATATTCTTGATATATGTCCATGATACATGCTCTTATGTGCTAAATGTCAACATGTGTTACTTAATGCTTGTCCTTATAGTAATCATGTTTTGTATGTATCTCTCTACATGGCTTACATGTTATTTGTACACCCAAATTATGTTGGACTAGGTATGCCTTTGATGATACCTTATAGATGTCATATAGTCTTACATGTTAATATCCTTGATTATTATGTGATGCATGTTTAAATGACTTATATGCTTAAATCTTTGATTCTTATGAAACTAGGCTTATTCTTCCTCACACTAGATCATAATCTTCCTTTAGGGTGTCTAGCGTCACAATCCCACCTTATTACCTAAACCATCCCTTAATCATTTGATTACTCCTATCCTTTGATCTAGGAAAAACAGAAATTGGACTCTGCACCTTAATGACAGCGGTCCCTTATTGCATTGGCGGTCCCTTATCGTTAAAGGATCGTCCAATGAATTAAAGGACCGTTCCCAGTAGAGGTGTCACGAACTGGTTCACTGTTTTTCCTCTTCTGCAATACTTTGAAGCATCCTACATCATGCCTTGTCAAAAACTCACAAAGAAGCATCTTCCTCATAACCTTTCATCACTAAAACCTCAAACCGCCAATGTAAAATGAGAAACCGAGTTATCCTTGTTCTACAAATATCGAGTCATCCACCATTTCCATGCCATCAAAGAAACCAAGAGTCATCCACCAATTACTCCACCGAGTCATCTTTACAAGAAGATTCCACCATGTAACCAAACAAGTGTGTCATCACCACTACAACCTACCACATTAAGGTCAAATCACTTTCATGATACACAAACCTATGTTCACCCTTGTGTCACTCGTTGAAACAAAGGACAATCGTCATATCCATACACTCATTAACATATTTTTCTATGTTGTCAAAAGTCAAGTGAATTTCATTATGAAATGCATCTTTTCCACTTCCTAGCAAGTAAAGAACACAAAGAAGATATCCAAGCTTCAAGTTTTTTCGAGTCATCACCACCTCATTTCGTATATCCACCTTCGGTCGTCAACCAACAAAACACCTTAAAATTCCATGATTCTCAATCATCCATTATCCTAACCTTAATTCTCTAGAACACTCATTGTCACCAACATATGCACCTCCAATGAAAAATCCAATATAATTGATACCACCCATGAGAATTCCTTCAAAAACTCCTTCGTAAGAGTCCATAGTATCATCCATCTTCCTTTGTCACATTTACATCTTCGATGTCTCCCATTCCATCGATCTATTTGATGATGACCTTTTAAGGATGCTGGTATTCCGTTGAATCCTTTCCTCACTCATTGTAAGTGCAAACGTTCCTTTCATTATTCCCACATACACATCTATAACCACCAACTTCTATCATGAAGTCTCCTATCTTCGGTCTCATCTTCACACCATCCTTGCCAAACTTTAGCTCAATACCTACTCTCTTTATTTTGGTCCATCCCTCTCCAAAATTAGAGAGTCATCTTCATCCCTATCTAGGAGCATATCATCCATCCCATATCACCTAGACACTAGACACATATATTGGAAGAAGTTAGAAAATGATGTGTTAATCAACCATTATATGTTTAGTTTCAATCCCTTTCATGCCATGATTTAGAATAATCATAATTGAGTCTTGCATGTATTAATCTTTGATAATGTCATCCTATATATATCATCATTATTATATATGTGCACTTGTCTACTAACTTTGTTTTGTAGCATTACTTCATTGCTCGATTCTTTGGTAGCCAAAACTAGTTTTGAGCATACACCAAGGGGGAGCATTTGCAAGTGTTGGTGCATCTACATTCTTTCTTGCTTGAAACCAACCCTTGATGTAGGTTAAGAAGGATGCAATGAACTAGGGGGAGCTCATGGATATGCTAAAGTCAATAAGGATGCAATAAGCTAGGGGGAGGTCGGAAGTAGTTGAGTAAATGGTTTGGAATTGGTTAAATCATGGTTGTAGGAACAAGGCTTCACTAGGATGACGCACGCTCAATTCATTTATGATGGGGTCTGGGATTTTCTAATACATTGGGGGATCATCTTTTAAGTTCATGTCGATCTTCTTCAACCTCAACATTGGCAAAACCTTTTTGCATCGACAAAAGGGGGAGAGAGGTAGTGTGTAAACTAGTAACTTCTACACTTTACTATGAGTTACGGTTTACATATTTGTCATCATCAAAAAAGAGGAGATTGTTAGTGCAAACGTTACGACGTTTAACCTATACAATGTCTTTGTGTTTTAATGATGACAAACACGTAACTTGTAATACATAACGTAAAGTGCACAAGTTACTTGTTCGCACAACAACGTCTCTTGACATCACTTCAGGTATGTACAAACATACTTTACCAACTTAGTTAAGTGATCAAAGAAAATATTTTTTTGTCCTTAAACCTTACATTTTATAAATGTGACAAAACATTTTTTACAAAAATAAATTATACAAATCATTTTTGTATTTATAAAGAAATGTTTAATTAGAAAAATAAATTTGAAATTTGAATTTCAAATTGTCCAAACGTCCTTATTTCCCGCCCAAATCAGATAAAATTTCACCAGGTAACATTTCACCACAAAATGACAAAAACTGTCAGGAAGGTCTCTTAAATAGGTGACGGTCCCTTATTGATAAGGGACCATGCAAGGTTTAAGGGACCGTCCCTAGCATCTCGATCTGACTATAAATACTGACCCATTTTCACCAGAAAAATAGATCCGCTTTGCACAAAAATTTCCTAGTCTTTCCTTTTCATTCTTTGATCACTATAACTCTTTGGTATGTGTTTATAAGTGATCCCGTCATCCACTACATCATGTGCAAGAGATGAACACTCAAAGTCGTCAAGAATCGAAGTGTTATTGAGTCCACACACAACTTGTCTTATGATTTTCTTTTTCCTCTTATGTCAAGTGCAAGAGAAGAACTCTCGACAACTATGAAGATTCGAGATGTTATAGGTGTCCACACACAAATGTAACATGTGTTACGTGATAGGAGTGATATCATTTTATTGTTTTCCGACTTGTGTATGAGTCGAGGATAGGGTATAAACTTGTATGGTGATGTAGTTCCAAGTATTGTATTTGTGTGAGCTTGGATGGTGATGTAGTTCCAAGAAGTCTTATAACTAGATTAGTTCATGTATTCATTGTGAGGAGAGTGATGTCCTAAAGTGTAGGTTAGGATTTGTTGAGTCATTATGTAAAGACTTAGATCGAGGATGATCAAGTATGTCAAGTGTGTAAAGACTTGATTCCGGTGAAGAATCAAGTGTGTCGTGTGTGTGGACTCGGGTAGCATGAAGATTCAAATGTATCTAGGTGTGAAGATTCAAGTGAACGGGAGTGCTTGTTCGTGTGGCCACGTGGGCTTTGGTATAGATTGGTTCTAGCTAGATTAGAACTCGACATTCCACTTAGTGTCGTTAAACTTGGTGTAAGCTTATGTACGGTTTGTTCCACCATAAAGGAGCGTGTTGATTAGTGAAGTAACTCTCGAGTGTGAGAGTCGAGGAGTGGAGTAGGACGAAGAGGTGCTTCATGCCGAACCACTATAAATCATCGTGTCCGGTTTACGTTTTCTCTTCCTTGCTCTTTACTTTCTATGTTTGCATTACATTTATGCTTGTGTGACTTGGTGTGTATATGCTTGTGATATCAACTAGTTAACTTAAAAACATAAAACATAAGAAAACTTAATCAGATGAAATGGACACACCCACTGGTGGCGGTCCCTTATACAGGGACGATCCCCAAACATTTAAGGTACCGTCGGTGTATTTAAAGGACCGTCGACAGTGAATCAAAACTGGCTAAAAATGTTTAAATCTCACGTTATGTTCAAGTCTATGTGATTGCTTGCATACTTGTTATTAAGTGACATATATGTTTATTATGAATGAGATAACCACTATTCATATTTAGTCACACTTGATCGGAAATTTGATGAGAAACATTTTAAGTTTTAAAGAGGAGCGTATTCACCCCCTCTATGTTTCTACAAAAATAACTTTGGAAAAATAATTTGGAAAACTAAGTGAGCTTATATAAAATTGAATTGAGCTTATTCAACAAACTATAACTATTAATGAAATTCTGCAAACTAACTTGAACAAATTTATAAAAGAGAACTTAAACTTTTATTAAGAAGAAACTAAAATTACAATAATAAACTGAAAACTACAACTGAATTTGAAAACTATTTGAGAATACAATTTGGCACGCTATCCTAAAACTACGTGTGAACTGAGGGTGTGGATGCCTTTTTTTATAGCTGAGTTGAGAGGAATTGGATAAGCATTTGAGAAGCTTCTGGATCATCAAATCATGGCCATCAGATCAATATCATCATCATCTCTCCAATTGTAGCTGTTTGATCCATTTGGTGAGGTGTGAAGTCCAATCAAGGAGCTTGGTTTGTCCACCTTGGCAATCCAGTAGTACTATGCTGATGTGATGTGTAAGAACCAATCAAAAGATTCCTTGTGTCCACGTTGGCCTGATTATGCTTTGACATTCTCTCTGACACGCTCTGCTCACGTGGGGTAGGCTTCTAGATGATTTAATTATTGGTGATTGATGGGAATTGAGGTAATTTTGGGTGAAAGTAAATTTAGGGTTCATGTGGAATTTGGGGAAGAAGGTACGGTAAGAATTGGGGGGCGGGAGTAATTTTTATTATTGTTTGGGTTTTGTTTGACCGGGTAAGAGTAATTTTGACCAGGGATGGTGGGATGGGCTTGGGTAAATTATTTTTGGGCTTTTGAGTTAGGTTATGGACTAGGCTATGATTTTTGGACTTGGTTTATGGTTTAGTGAAAATCCGTATTTGGTTAAGTTATCATAAGGACCATTTTTGCCCAAATAGATTTCACAAGGACTAATTCAACCAACTTTTCAAAGTTTTCTTCAAGGGCTTCTTTTAACAAACTTGGATTCTTGAAGGGTTGACTTTGACTTTCCTTCAAAAATATTTTCAAAGGACCAAATATGACAACTTGGAGGACTATTCTTGTTATTCTCATCAAACTTCAACCAAGGTTCATTTTTGTCATTCTTTGAATCTTTAAGGCATTCTTTTGACATTTCAAGCTTTCTTTGACCAATATCCTTCCCCAGCTACGGCTTTTGACTTTCTTTCATTTTCGTGCTCGGTTTTGTCGTATTCTCATTGATTTTCGTCCTTTTCTTAAATAGCCGTTCCTGCACATTCACAAACACAAAAACATACATTCTTTAGCAATTTTGGTTAGTTTTTGGTTTATTTAGTCTTATTTTAGGCAAGAAAATGTGAGTGAATAAGCACTCACCACCGGTCATGCAATATACTTTTAAAAAAAACAAATCAAAATTTTTATATTTTTTCAACATAAAAACGATAAAACAAAAAAAGATGAGATATTATTTTTCTACATCTAAAACTCTCTTTACACAAATTTTATTTTTGTGCTAATATAACTATTATACTTTTGTCCTTTTCTCTCAGAGCGAGTATTTTTCAATATATTTATTTTTTAACATCTAACACTTTCTTTACACGATTTTCTCTTTGTCAAATATAACTATTATACCTTTGTCCTTTTCTCTCTTTTACTTTATAAGGATTAACATAGTAACTTGTATTATTAAAATGAGACAAAAAGATTATATCGTTTTGAGTCATAAATGGGATAAATGTGTTATGCATGTACGGATTAAGGTTTAGTTTCCTAAGATGATTAAAGGTGTAAAACCCGAAAATCCGTTTCCCTTAAATTTCCCATATAAATTGAATTTCCCCTAAGTCTGGCGATCATAACATAAGTAATTTGGACCATAATAATTGAAGCTACGAAGTACTAAATCTATAACTTATGAATAAATCAACACAACATATGTCCTAGTCACTAATATCACACGCTAATATGTTGTCGGACCGATTGAGATTTTTACCTTGTGCACAACATTTTATTAGAAGATATGTTTGAGTTTATTTTTTTTAAATATGGAAATTAGATTACCAAATAAGAATTAAAAATTAATTAGCAAAAACTTCTCTAATACCACGCTATGTTATCATGAAATTCGGTCCAATCCGTCCATAATATCCGAACCCTCCCTAAAATACTTCTCCAAAATCGTTTTAATATGAGGTGCTCTTTTCTCCTTTCCACCTTTCAAACGTATATCATATTTTTCTCTATATACATAAAACCTAGTTTACAAAAGTGGCGGCTCCATCTTTCTTGTCACTTATTCGATCGCTAAAAATCGTGTACGAAGCCTGGGAAAAATTGTTTCTAGTTCGTGATTAAGGTGCGGTAATTGTGCTTCGTTTCGTGGGTGTCTCTTTGGGTTGTATTCTGGTCCGAGGTGGTGTTTTGGTCGCGGTATTATATATCAGATTCGAGGGGTGTAGGATTGCTTAATTTCGGTTTGATTCTGGTCTCGGGTTCTTGCTCCACCCCTAGTTGATCGCGAAGAGTAATATTTATGTACACAACATGTCTTTTAAACAAACCTACATGAATCGGTTTAGTATATATATGCATGCTATTGTGTTTCGGTTTTAAAAGAATGAAGGGAATGGGTCACGACTGTTTTTGATTTTGTTTCACAAGAGATTGTAACATGAAACTGAGAATCGGATCATATAATCATGCATGTTTTACGACTAAATAACCTTACATAAAATGATAAAGAACTTCACATGAAATAACGATTGAAAACTTATGTACTCGATCCATATATAATTGCTTCAACTCATGTACTTTTGTTTCGATCTGTCCCTAATATGATATAATATGTGTTAACCGGAATATAATACGAGCTAATGATAAATGAGAATTGCATGCACACATGTTCTGGCTTTGCTTAATTCGAATTAATATAAAAAGAAAAAAAACGCATGCTTTATTGGTTTTTGATTCAAAGTGATAATAAATAAGTAATATAAGTAAACTTAATGTATATTTATATAATTTATGCCTTAGACCCTAAACCTTGCATTATTGACATATTTAACCCTAAACCATTATGTTGGTCATTTTAACTCTTAAATATTATTAATTGTCAATTCTAACCTTAAAGTATTAAATTTCTAGTTCGGGAAACTTACTAAATACGGAAATTTGCTAATTCGGGAAACTTGCTAAAAGTGGAAAGTGTCTAAAAATAGAAGAAACCTAAAATGAATAAACCGATTTTAGAATGAGCTTATTAATTATAAGACGATCATTAATTCCTGTAGATTCGCTGAAGAAGGAGTAACTTCCGACCATTGTGTTGTCTGATATGTTTGCATTTGCGGTTTGAGGTACAAATATTCTACCCTTTCTCAGTAAGGGTTCCGATCTCATGACTTTTCGATCCTTGACTTTGATTCGTTTGATATGATATGATTCACTGATATAAGCCTTTGTTATGATCCCTTTGATATGATTCGTTGCTATCCATTTTGTTGATTACCTGATTACTATCTCCTGGTTGAGATTCTGTTTGATTATGATATGATTCGTTTGTTATGGATATGCTCTGATTGATATGATTCGTTTCGTTCTTATGCCCGAGTTTTTATTCTACTCATGGAGGTACCATGGGCGTGTCAGTGATAGCACCACTGGCATGGCACTTTCTGGGGAGGTGTGATTGATCCCTGGCATTCCCTTCTGTTTGATATATGTGCACTATGGCCAATTAGTTATATATGTGTCCAGTCATGAGCTGGCATGTGTATTTTGTTTGATTCAGGGAGTGTATGGATGAATCCTAGGTTCTGTTTTGTTCTGAGAAGACAGTGACTGGCTGTACGTGCCTTGTACCCCTTTCACTTCTGGTACAATGGAGTCTGCAGCTCCTTGTACAACTTATGATTTGACGGATATTTGATTATGTGATTAGACCTATTCGAGTGTCTCTGGTAGGTCGGCTCGTGGCTTTCCTTTATTTCTTTTGTCCATTCGAGTGTCTCTGGTGGACAAGCCTTTGTTGATGCGTGCTCTTAATTCTCTTATGATTTTTTTATGCTTGATATATCTATGATGCTTTGTTTCGTTTGACTTATGATATTCGTTCAGTTGTTTGTTGATCTCTTATGCATTTGACAGATGACTTTCTCTTTCAATAGGAGTTTATGCTTTCCGTTTCATATGCTTATTTACATTTCGATTATCCATTTGTTTTGCTATATATCTGTTCACTGGGCTTTTTAAGCTCAGCCACATTTCTTTTCCTGCGGCAGGTTTTAGGTTGGAAGCTGGGTTTGGGTGAAGAGTGCATAGGAGCGTTAGTGGACTATCCCGATGATTAGAAGCCCATTTACATCTGGACTAGTTTGGACTTGGATTAGATTAGACTTTGTTTAGTTTGTATTTTCCTTTCTTTTATAGTTTTAGTATTTCTTTTGGTACTTTTAGATTTTTCCCTTGTAACCTTTTGTTTTAAGTCTTCCGCTTGCTTTGTATGCTTTGATATGTCACCATACTGTAGCGCTCCAGACCCATGTCGGGTTGGGGTGTTACAAAAGGCAATACTAAAATTTTGATAAAAGGAACTAAATTGACCGCCTTATACAATATTCAAGTAAGGATAAAATATCCTTGTATTCATCATGTCTAACTGCCACATCTTGTGTAAAGTTCAGTCGCGTATAACCCATATGGCTCAAACGTGCAACCTTTTTAAATTAAACTCCGAGTGTCACTAAACCTCTTGAAATTGTTTATCAATGTCACACGATTAGCAATGTCATCATTTGTAGGCGCGAGAGAATACGCCACCTCCCAAACAGCCCAATAAAAGTTTGTCAAATCCAAATTATGTATAACAAAAGATTAAAAGTTAAGATGAAATTATTAAAATAATGGAATTACCGATTAAAAAAATAAATTTAAAAAAAAAAGAAAAAAAAGGAAAATTCACTATATCAAAAACCATAAATATGAGTGAAATTTGAAATCTTCACGAGCTGAAAACCCTTTCTTAAGTGTTTGGTTGACAAATCATAGTAAACGACTGCTTAATTAAACTTGTAACACAAACATGTAAATAAAGCTCTAATCATCAACATTTGTAATTCGACAACCCCATCTATATCTATACTACATATAATGCATGGAGCACTTTCTCTCTCCAAAATTTTCATATTTACAAGAAATAATGCATGGTTTACAACACTTTAATGCACCTAATTTTCATAATTACAACAAAGTAAGCATATTGTACAACAAAAACAAGCGTGGTGTCATTTCAGATCAAAATTCTATCAAACAACATTAATACTATTAAATGGTAGTCATTAAAACACCCACTATATAAAAAATACAAATCATCAAGCACTGTTTACAACTATTTAGAGCACAAAGATAACTAGAAAAGTACTATACAATACATATAATTAATACACTATTTAATTTACCCTCTCACTAAAATACACAACCATTTTACCGCAATATAAAATCAAATTAAGCTTCCAAAATATTAACCTTCCAAAACATAAATCTAAAATCCAGTAATCAAAATGGAAAAAAAATGAAACGAGATTTATACTAAACTAGCAGGGTACCTGCGCGATGCAGCGGCGGGTACCCTGTGACTATATTTTCAAGTAATGTGATGTTATGCGGCCATATTTTTTTAACGATTAATTTACAAATAACAATAATTTAAGGGTTGGATCAGTTGAAAAACCCCTTTCATCTTAACCTAGAGGTCAATGGTTTGATCCTCACTCCCTACAAAAGGCCTGAGGTCATTTCCTATCTTAGATAGAACTGGAAGAAACCTCTCTACCTTAGGTAGGGGAAGACATAGTAAGGCGACCGACATTTATATTTATATTTTTATTTCAAAAAAATCCATCTTTTTTTACACTAAACATATCCCCTACATTTTCATTTTTAATATATACTATTCACATGAATCAAATATCAAAAATTAGCCCAAAATCAACTATATCATAAAAATAATATACGACTCAATTAGTAATTAGTCTAAAACCATTTTCAACCTAAACAAACTTTAATCATCAATATCTAAAGGCCCATGATAAAACTACCAAACAATTTGTGATATCATTTGGCCAGCCCAATTAACAACCAAACCGTTATATAACCCAAATGTTAGGACTTATAAATACGTTTACAAAACCTAAATTACCTCATTACTGCCCTAATCTCTCTTATAAAAATACGCAGCCATGATTTGCACCCACACAAAAATCACGTACTCTTCCTTTCTTTCTTATCTTGATAACCGAACATAACCAACAATCTATGTTTTCAAGAAAATTAGACCTTTTTCTTGAATATCAAACGAAAACTCTCTCTAAGGTTTTATGTTGTGTTGATCGTGATGGTAGTTTTGAGATGGGGTTAGAACTGAGGTAGATATAGATGTTGAGTTTTATTGTTGATGTATACTTTCTGTTCGTGGACCATAGATGGAATAAGTTTGATGTTTGTTTTGGCTTGATTGATGATTGTTCTTTTCTTATTTCGTTTCATCCTTGTTTTTGTTTTGACATGTAACGGTACAATTTTTTTCTTCTTTTGTGGAATGCATTAATTGGTCAAGGGGTGACTGGTTTGTGAATTTTGAAGTCGTCCGACCTACATCGATCTTGTGGTTGAAGTGGCGGTGACTCGGTCAGCGCAGGGGGGACCGGTCCGGTCGACCAACCACTGTGCCCAGCCTAATGGCTTTTTTTTAAGTACTTGGCTTAGTAGCTTGATTAGCTTGTACATTATGGTTAAATGATTGTATATTTTGGTGAAGGGGTAAATTAATTAGTGTATTAATTATATGTGTTGAATAGATTGTTGACCTTAAAATCATTGTGCTTTACACAATTGTGCTTTGTGTTTTATGACATGTATTTACGTAAAAGCTATTGTACATTGTGCTTAAATGATTTGAATTTTTGGTGAAGGGGTGTTTTTAATAGCATTAATGTTGTTTGGTAGAATTTTGGTCTTAAAATGATACCACGCTGTATCTTGTTGTACAACATGCTTACTTTGTTGTAATTCTGAAAATTGGGTGCATTAAAGTGTTGTAAACCATGCATTATTTCTTGTAAATATGAAAATTTTGGAGAGAAAGTGCTTCATGGATTATATGTAGTATAGATATAGATGATTCAACAGTAAAAAATATGTACAACTAAAGTCAAAAATAATCTTACAAATCCAAAATCCATAACAGACAATCAACATTCTACGTACTATCCACATATACCCTTAAGCCATGAAATGAAAATAAAGAAAGAACCACAGTCAACACAACAAAATAACTACTTCTTATCAACAACCGAGACTTGGAAATTATAAAGAAAGAACAATCTCAGTATTCTCTTTAATAATCATAAATTTGTTTGTTAAAACAAGAGTATAAGAGTAAACCATCATAGATCTTGAAAGTAATATGAGAACAACAAACAAACAACCTACCCAAGACCTCTTTAATGAGATCTTGACGAACATAGTGTGCTTCAATTACGGTTGAAATAAAGAAGGTTCATGCCGCGCTTGTGATAAGAAGATGGAAGAAATGTTATTATGATGTTGCGTTTTTTATATGTAGGAAGACGAGCTATTTAGGTGTGTGACTGCCATGGAGATATAAGGGTGGATTTATTTGATGTGTTGTGTTCGTTTGTTAAGGGGTTATAAGGTTGGAGAAAATCTCGAATATTTTGTATAAGTACTTTACTCTTTTGTTTATTGCATATTTTGAATCTATTGATGAGTTTGACTATCGAATAAATTGTTTATATATATATTCAAGATTTTCGAGCCGAACTCAACCAAAAAGTTTTATTTGATGCAATTATTTGTAATGAACTGAAAATAACAACGAAATCTAGTGGATCTTTTGTTTGATAACTTACTATTTCTCTAAAATTATATTGATCCAGTGATTAGGCAATCAATGTCTTTTTAATGGAGCTTAAACTTCGCGTAATGCATATACATGGGTGGCCATGAAAAAAAGTTGCAAACGGTCATGCGATACTTCACTTATGCCACAAGGTTTGGGTATTTTTTTTAATTTTATTAGAATTTTGATTTTAGTTTTGGTTTTAGTTTTGATTTTAGTTTTGGTATGTTTTTTTTAATTTTATTACATTTTTTTTTTTCAAAATTTTATTTTTAGTATACTTATTATATAAGAAATAGACTACAAGGTTATGATGTGTTAATAATCAGAATTAGTTAAATTGTAAAAAAAATGGGTTGTAGGAGAAATAGGTCATGTGTCTTTCTTGTTTAAAACTATAAAGTTAAGATAATCACTAGTTTAATTGTATGCATAAGATGATTCTAAAAAACAAATACGTACAAGATCTACTTGATAAGCTTTATTATTATGCACTGCAGTTCCGAGTATTCGAATAGCTGAATTACTATGTGGACTATAAGTTTCATCAACTAATCCTTTATCTGCAATGCTGCCTTTATACTGGAGCTTAATCCACTGCAGTTCTCATGGGTTTTTCTCGTGTTGGGATATATCGTATGTTTCTAAGTTATTAAAAAAAATATAACATTCACACCAAATTAAACAAATAATGTGTCGGTAAGAAATTTCTCCCGAACATCTAACAAAATATTAGATGACCTTGAAAGTAAGGATTTTGCTATGATTAAGTTTACTTTATTTAAAAAAAAAATCAAAGATAAACTCACTTGATATTAATACTAGAAGCCCATACATAGTGACGAGACTTTATAGCGGCAAATATTATAGTTGAGATTTTTTGGTTAAGTGTTTCGGGTAACGTTTAGCATACACCGTAAAATAATCAAAATTTAATTGAAAATTCTAACATACGATAATTCAAATAAAAATAAAACATAACAACAATTAGTTGAAACATTTATCGTCTTGTACAAAAAAATATTTTTAGCTTTTTCTACACATGATGTGCTATATATATATATATATATATATATATATATATATATATATATATATATATATATATATATATATATATATATATATATATATATATATATATATATAATAAATTTATAGCGGCAAATATTATAGTTGAGATTTTTTGGTTAAGTGTTTCGGGTAACGTTTAGCATACACCGTAAAATAATCAAAATTTAATTGAAAATTCTAACATATGATAATTCAAATGAAAATAAAACATAACAACAATTAGTTGAAACATTTATCGTCTTGTACAAAAAAATATTTTTAGCTTTTTCTACACATGATGTGCTATATATATATATATATATATATATATATATATATATATATATATATATATATATATATATATATATATATATATATATATATATATATATATATATATATATATATATATATATATATATCAGCGTTCTAAAAGGCGCGCCAAGGCGCCGAGGCCACGAAATGGACCAAGGCGTGAAGTCTAGGCGTCGTGTGTAAAGGCTTGGAATAAGGCGCGAAAAGGCGTGCCAAGGCGCGCCTTATCGTATGGCGTGGCGCCATTTTTAGAAGGGGATGATGTGGGCTTAAATTTTGGGCCTAGTAATTTCTAAACATAGTTCAAATTTTCACTTTATTTCTTATGCATATCACTTTTTGTAAGCTCACCTTTTGTAAACTCACCTTTTGTAAACTCGATATGCATATAAAATATGATATTATAACATAAATGATAAATATATAAATATTTTTTCGCCGCCTTAGTCACGCCGCAAAAAACGCCATGGCTTCGCCATGGCGCGTAAGGCTTGAGGCGTGGCCTTGCCGTCACGCCACGCCCCACGCCATTTATAACATTGATATATATACATATTGTACAAAAAAATACTTTTAGCTTTTTCTACACATGATGTGCTATATATATATATATATATATATATATATATATATATATATATATATATATATATATATATATATATATATATATAATAAATTTATTAAATGTGATTGATAAATTTTTTATTGATAATTATAAGGCAACATATTCAAATACAAGTCAAACTATTTCTTGTGAGAAAATAATAATAAAAGGCTATTTTACGTATCATTTTTATGTTTTTTAAAAGCTTTAAGAAAATTATTCATTTTTTATATGTACTATAGAACTATAGATAGATCAAGCATGCTTTTTTTATATAAATTAATAAATACACAGAGATTAAACAATATTAAAAACTTGTCATTTAAAAAACTTAACAATTTAAAAGTAATAGAAATTGGTTTAGTAGAAACCGTGTGACTTAAACTTGTTTTGTTCCAGAAAGTCAAATGGTAAAACTTGCCTTTAAGCATTAAAGTTTAAGAGGTATTATAGGCAATCAACATTACTCAATTTTATGCATTTTAAGTTTAAGGAATGCATATGCATGCATTATAAGTAGTAGAGATAAATAATCTAACTCACTTCCAATAAATATAGTTGGTATATTTTGGTTTAGAATTTCGGGTAACGTTTATGCATACAACGTAAAATAATAAAAAATGTAATTGAAAATCTTTTAACATACGATAATTTAGCTGAAAAGAAAACATGACAACAATTAGTCGAAACACTTATTTTCTTTTACAAAAAAATATTTTTAGTTTTTTCTATATATATGTTAAAATAAAAAGTCTCTTATAATAAAAAGTGTAGAAAGGATTGTGGGAGTGGCATGTGTCATCCCTATTCCACATCATATGACATGTGTCACCCACCCACCCACCCAAAAAAATTAATTTTTTTTTGGCCAAATTTTTTTTTCCCGCCAAAATTTTTTACTGCATCACAGTTATAAAGTTACTGCATCATAATTATGATTTAATGCATTAAGTTTTAAGTTACTACATCATAGTTGATACACTTAACTTAACTATGATGCAGTAACTTATAACTCTGATGCAGTAAAACTTATTAGTGTGATGCACCCAAACTTATAACTGTGATGCACCAAAAAAATGGTACATCATACTTATGATGTAGCAAGGTGACACATGTCGCTCTCACAATCCTTCCTACACTTTTTATTATAAGAGACTTTTTAGAATAACCCCACCTTTTATATATATATATATATATATATATATATATATATATATATATATATATATATATAGAGAGAGAGAGAGAGTTAGGATCAAATAAGAAGGAATAAGAATAACTATAACCACAAATCTGAGATGCACCGACCTAAATTAGAGGCATCCCTATAATCTTAGATGCATTATAACGCACCATAGCGTGTTTTCTAGCTTTTAATCAGATGCATATACGTATATTCGATGCATTTCATGATTTCTCTTGTTTTTTGTTCCTCTACACATGCCAAAATCATGAAAATCAATTTGCACCATCTATACATCAAATTAACTTTCAAAACTCAAGATGTTGCATCTATATGAATAGAAATGCGTCTAATGCAAATCGTTGCATCTCAAATGCGTGGTTTTGGTTACTTCTCACCACTTCTTATTTTAATTTACTTCTTACTGGATCCCTACTATATATATATATATATATATATATATATATATATATATATATATATATATATATATATATATATATATATATATATATATTTGAAATAATAAATATATAAAGTATGAATTAAATGCGACTAATAAATTTTTTACTGAAAGTTATAGGGCAACATATTTAAAAACAAGTCAAACTATTTCTTGGGAAAATGTAATAATAACAGAGTATTTAGTATAACACATTGCTAATTTTTATGTTTTTTAAGGAAAATTATTCACCTTTTATATGTAGTATAGATAGAACAACCGTGTGTTTTTCTTTTAAATTAATAAAAACGTAGAGGTCGACAAATATTAAAATTTGTCACTTAAAAAGTTGACATTTAAAAATAGTAGAGATTGATATTGATAGAACAACCATGTAACTTAAACTTGTTTTGAAATGGAAAGTAAAATAATAAAACTTGTCATTTAAGCATTTAAATTTAAATATAATATAAGCAATCAATATTACTTAAATTTTAATCATTTTGGGTAAACTGCAAATTTAGTCACTCAAATATCGGGAAAGTGCAAAAAAACCACTGAGACATAAAGGCGTTCAAAAAAGCCACTCATGTTACGGATAAGTGCAAAACAGCCACTCAGACCTAACTCTCGTTAATTTCTTCGTTAAGTGCCACGTCACTGAGGGTATTATCGTCATTTCACTGTTCCAATACACAACTTTATTTCAATGGCTAAATTTGCAAATGAAAACTTAACTTCCTAAACACTATTCATCATCTTCCCCATTGAAATTATCAAGAACATCACCACCCTCTACCACCACCACTACCATCACCATCACCATCACCACCCTCTACCACCACTACCACCCTCTATCAATTGCAAATATATAGATCATCTAGAGGTAATAAGTTGATGATTTTGAACAATATTATTAAGGTCCTTATCACCCAGATATTGATATCTAATGGTCATGTTTCTTTACACCTAGAAAGTTATGTTACAGTCTCATAATCTGGCCCATTTACTCATAAACGAATCGATTTTGAATATTTTCTATCTAAGTAGGGTCAAATCCTCAGAATTAGAAAGGTTAAGTAATAAGGAAACAGGTGAGATAAGTCGAAGTCACTAGTGTGATTGTGTCAAATTACTATTCAGATGATGTAGTTTTTGTGATCAGATTTGAATCGTAAACTATTTATAAAATTCAAAAATAGAACAAGTTTTCAGTCGGGATGTTCTAGAAAATTGTGTAGTTTGACCCGAATTCATTTTGACCCATTTTACCCAGCGCGTATGACCCGCACAGTTTCCACCTCCAGTCATCTGATTGGAGCAAAGCAAAATGTGCAGTCACTGCTGAGTAGTTGTTGCCTTCGCGAAATAATGTTACAGAGAGTGAAAAGAAGAATTCAATGTTGAGAAAACAAGTAAATAAGTCAAAGTGAATCTTGTTTAAGGCTAAAATACTTGTCTTTTTCAGTTCTGGACTTTCCAACTTCTGAATCTGGGAAGCGCCCAGATAATCCAGTCTTGAAAATCATTCATATCTATAAATACATTGATATAAAGTGGTGTGGAAATATAGTGCATAGACATATAATAAAAAGAGTAAACCATTTTGAATTGTCCCTTTTCGCCATAACTAACTACTTTACAGCTACTGAATCCCAGTTGGCTGTTGTTGTATCCTCATAAAAATAGGACATTTTAGTTATACTTATATAATTATTTGTGCAAGTCTAGTGATTTCTTTTTTAAGAAACAAATTAAGACAAAAAGCACTTATATCGATTACAAAGATTTTTCATAGATGTCAAACAATGCTGCACATATATGTCCTGCATTCTTTATGTTGACCTTGCATATATATGTCGATGTTATTAAAGTGGTGAAACAATCAAGTTACCCGCTAGCTAGATATATATATCCACACATATATGTATCCTTTAGCTTTTACCTTTTATCATACAGATTGAAATTGATTAACCACTACTTGCTCATTTGAGTAAAAGATATATCCAGTTAATCAATAATGATAGATGGTTGCTGTTGTGAAGTCAATGCGAGTGATTGGCATGATAATGATGTTCCCTATTGCAACAAGTGACGGGGAAGTGCATCTTAATATTCCTTGATGTCATGGTAATTCCACTTCCCGCTGCAAGGCAGGGGATATTGCTAATGTGACTACTTTTGCAAATGTGTTTTTTGATATTGCTAATGTGACCACTTTTGCAAATGTGTGGCTACTCTAATCCCTTCAAGGCAAGGGATATTGCTAATGTGACTACTTGTACAGATGATAATATAAACTCCCTAGCTTGTTGCTGGAACACTACACACATACCCGCACAGGCGTATTGTAGTATGGGGTTGTTTTCTTTTTCATATTCCAAGTTTAAATCCTTGTACGTTGTCGAATACTAGTCAATGAGAGTAGAATTTTTGTGCCATCATGGTTTATGGTCTAAACTAAGTTTGGGTACTTATTATCTAGAAAACCTGTTGGATATGACACAACTATCTTGGAAACTCGATTGACTTTTTATCATCTCTTGTTATTGGCACATTATGCTTTGTTGGTACCATAAAATGTTGTTCTTTTTTTTCATGAGTGAAAATGTGGTGCGCGGAAGTTTGCCATATTATTATTCTTGTTGAGTAGAGATTATCTACATCGTACTTCTAGAATGATAAAGTTACGAGATAACTAAGAAATGACAGTTTGTGATTTATTACATATATATAAAGAAAGGATGGATGTGATTGTATTTTTGCCCGCGAACTCGTTATTTTTTTCTTCCAGCAACTGGTGTTCGGGTTTTGTTTATTTTTTATGGATATTTTCTAATGAAACGTAATCTCGCATTAGTGTTTTTTGGGTGTTAAAAATCTGGAAAATCTGGGTTTTATCTTGATGTTCTTGATAATTGTTTAAAATTAAATATTTCAATAGAAAATTAAATGGGAAAGATGATCTTGATAGAGGGTGGTGGTGGTGATAGAGGGTGGTGATGGTGGTGGTAGAGGGTGGTGGTGGTGGCGGTGGTAGAGGGTGGTGATGTTCTTGATAATTTCAATGTGGAAGATGATGAATAGTGTTTAGGAAGTTAAGTTTTCATTTGCAAATTTAGTCATTGAAATAAAGTTGTGTATTGGAACAGTGAAATGACGATAATACCCTCAGTGACGTGACACTTAACGAGAATTAGTCTCAGTGGCCGTTTTGCACTTATCCGTAACGTGAGTGGCTTTTTTGCACACCTTTATATCTCGGTGGTTTTTTTACACTTTCGCGATAGTTGAGTGACTAAATTTGCAGTTTACCCAATCATTTTTAAGTTTAAAGAATGCATATGTATGCATTGATTTACTTTTGATAGTGAAAAGAATCCGTGTGTTATCAATTATTAATTACACCTAAACACATATAAACAAACAACACATATTAGCAAAACCCATTGCATAAATTCCCTAACACAATATGGAGTAGCAGCAAAATTACGAGGGCTCTTAATTACTCCATCCGTCTTAAAATTATTGTCTCCATTTGACTTTTTAGGTATTTCTTTCTCAAATTTAACTTTAAATATTTTTGATTGTGTTATACGATACTTGATAAAAATTATACCAATGAAAAGTACATTTAAAAACTCAATCCATTCATATATTTTGCATCAAGTATTATGTAATATAAACAAAAATACTTAAGGTCAAAGTTGAAAAATAAAGACCGAAAAAGTCAAATGGGGAGTATATATATATATATATATATATATATATATATATATATATATATATATATATATATATATATATATATATATATTAGGTCATTTGAATAAATAAAACCCTAGAATATAAATCACACACAAAACCCTAAAACAAAAATCACGAACCAAAAACAAACAAATATTCATTAAAAAAAACATGAGCTGCTATCATCATTATCATAATTTCAATGGAATTCGGTTGAAGAAATATTGATACGAAGGTATGTTATGCCTACTTATAACTACATTAGCATGAACTTTTTTTTATAACTGAATGTTTATGCAATCAGATTGCAATCTTGCCATAGCTCTTGATGGGAACTACATGAAGGTATATATATATGTTTGTTATATTCTTCTATTATATTAAGTTTCTTATATTAAAATCGCATAGTAGATACCTTTTTAATATAAGAACATGGATGGTTATGTGTTTATTTTATATCATGTAATCGCCATAAGTTCATACGACTTTTTACAAACAAGGAAGTACAGGTGCTGGCTCAAAACATGCACACACACACACACACACTCTCACTCCCTATTTCTCTCTTTGATGTGTCATTTGTGTGTAGGATCTTATTGAGATGGATCGGCATGATGACCATGCTGGAATAGTAGAAGATATTCTTTCGCGATTACTATCCTCATACCATTATAAGGTTGGATCATACACTGGTAATTGATCTACTTGCAGTTGAGTACAAAAAGGTATAGTTATTCGCTAAATTCAAGTAACCTAATACCAATTCCAGGTTTGGATCGATTCCTGTTTGTTATTGCGAATTATTGGAGTCAAAATACTGGTTGTGTAATGTGTCAAAATGGGCACAAAACTTCTTGGGTCGAACCGGGTAATTTCCAAAATATTTAACGTATTTCAAAAGAATCTCTCTACCATTTGCTCATGACTGAAATTATTTGTTTGACACTTGATATATATATATATATATATATATATATATATATATATATATATATATATATATATATATATATATATATATATATATATATATATATATATGCATATCAGATATATTTCAATAGTCAAAGCATGTGTTCATGCTTGATTCACAGAAAGTCCTCTATTCACTCTCATAGTGTCAACATAATTTTACTCTAAATCCATTTGCATGTAGCCTTCGTCTTTCTTACAACAATCTGAAGCATTTCTGTTATGTGAATAATCTTTAAGCCTTATGACAATGATTTATGATCATTGTAAAGCCTTTTATGACGCTATGAAAGATCACAGGAAGCTTCATACATCGATCAACTACTTTTCTATTTGTAACAGGCTTACTTTCACAGGGACGTAGCAACGGAGACCCTTATGGTGCTTACGGTAGTTATTCCTCAGGACGCATTTAATATCAATGAGCTGGAAGATGAATAAATCAGCAGTCATTTGTTTCTTATGTCTATCTGATGCTTCCTATTTCTTGAACGCAACTCTTAAGCAACCTGATGGTACATTTAGGTAATTAATTTGTATATGTTGTTTAATATTTGTAAAAGTTGTATGGTTAATTGTTTGTTTTGTGAACAGATTGAGTTGACTAATAAAGATATTAGTACTCACATGAGGTATGCTTTTGGGCCATTACTGTTTGATTGAAGTGTTTATTTTGGGCTTTAAATTTTTGTTGATGATATATCATATGGTATTAGAGCGACAACGAATTGAAGCAGCTCCTGCACCAATGGTGGAAATAGCAACCTCCACCTTCCTTTTACGAAGAAGTCAATAATGTACCTACTGCCCCAATGCAAAACGGTACAGATGAGGGGGTGGATTGCTTTTTAGTAGAGGTAATCATGCAACTCTCATTTAAATTTTTTCATAGTTCTTCTGTTGCAATAAACCAAATCCATTCATATTTAATTTGTACATCGTGTTCCAGTCTATATTTTATTATTTTTCAGAATCTGATGTGGAGCTCAATGTATCAACACAAATAGACTTTGGAAAACGCCCAACCTGTTTCTATTTCTGTTTCAACTTTCAACTTTTGATTTGACCCGTGTGATATAGAACACAACCGAAATCTACCTATTCATATGATTAAGAATAAATTGCAATCTGCATCGTTTATTGTAAGCCTGACACCTGATTACTCCATAAGAGCAGCTAAAGAGCTTGCAATTTAGCATACTACTGTTTAAGCCACAACCCGAAAGCAAGACCATTAATGACTGATATAGTCGAGACTTTAAAGTCTTTACAAGGCAATATCACAAGTGATGCTCCAATAACATTCATATCTCCCTTGACTAGCCGTGGCACAGCAAGTGGCAGATACACATAGTATCAGATGGGTTGTAGGTATGTTAGGAATTCAACTGATCGTTATGTCTCTGTTATGATATACTTAGGTGAAAAAGCGATAAAAGATGGCAAAGCTTCGATAGGAAATAGTTGTGCAAAAAGCTAGGGAGAGTGAAGTTCAAAAACAGGTTTAGTAATGTTCAAGGATGCCTTGCATTTTATAGTACTTATAATGAATATTGAGGATATTGTGTTTTATTTGATTTTTTAACACTGAAACATGGTGATTTGAAATGTGAACAACAAGCCATATCCGGAATCACTTTACTATGATAATCAATCTTGGACTAAGTAAACTTCAACCCATGAGCAGTACTCACCACAACAGTCCTATCAGTAGGACTAATCACACCACTATTTCTAAGCTTGTGCAAAGCCGTCAAAGCCACACACCAGTATGAGGACACAGACTACAACTAACAATTTTTCTGAAGTCATTGATCCTATCAAGCAATAAATACCTATAACAGTTAATAAAACCGCCACTGATTCGGGACCTATTTTTGTGCGATTTGAAGGTAATTAGGCCACTTTGAAGGGTGTTAATGATATAATATTATACTTAGTTATGCCAGTTAGAAATAATGTTTGGATATGCATTTTAATTGTCATTGTTGAAGTCTTACTATAGTGTTAGACTTAGATCTGAAAGTTTCCTCTGATCTCAGAGCTATAAGTTTGACCAATATTGTATATGATTGGGAAATATTCAAGGATCCACAAATCAGGCCAAATCCACAGAATGAGTAAGTGAAAAAATGATAATGTTACTCTTACTTTAGTCTTATGTTTTAAGATTCATACTCATCCCTTATGTGCTTTTTGCAGATTCCAAGTGGGGGCCTCCTCTATAGACGATATATTTATCACTTAACTTCCATTGACATTCAAGAGTCAAATATAACAAGGGTACATGTTTACAGATATGCTTGCAAGAGCCTTGGAGTTTAATTGGTCGACCTATCACATGAGATTGGCTTATGGTACCAGTTAATATAATCAACAATGAACATGATGCCAAACATGAAGGTGAAGATGATTTTGGTAATTACATTTTTTTGTTTCCTTATTTTTCTTATACTTCAAAAAATTATCTAATAACTAACTTAGACGATACCATTCTAGCGGGTAGACGACTACCTCCTGACTGTAATATTGAAGTTCATACATATTATGGTGGTCATGCAGTCAATGGGTCCCACCCATCGAACATAAAGTGCATTTGTTTTATTAGATATATTAATTGCATGTTTTGATTTGAATGAAAACAAAAGGGTGCATAGCTACTAATATTGTAAAATTAACGGAATAAAAACATGAGAACTTTTCAAGTGCATTTAGCTTGCGCAATACACACTAACTATGATATATATGTACTAAAGTGGGTTGTGAGGACTTCATACATTGAACTTCAATATTGACTACAGTCTGCTCAAATTCTGCAGGAAAATCCACTATTACAATAGGGCTCTATAGAGAAATTACTCGATCCCGCACGAGATTCACAACTGAAAGATGGAAAGATATAAAGGTTGTATGATAGTTTGACCAAGGAAAGAGCAAAATGTTAATTATTCAATAGACAAAGTTTATACATATAAAGAGGTTTCGGAATGCTGTTGTGGTAGCCAACCATGCTCTTTTGACGTTACTGGATTTGCTCAAAATTAAAGATGCTGCAATAAAGTTTGAAGAAGTAGAATATGACAATTGTATATCATGTGTCTGCAAACGGCCCCCCAAGGTACACTTCCGACGTACCTCTAAAATATTCAAATTGATTGCAAGTCTATTGAGTAACATTTCTATACATATTTCTGGAGATTCAGGCCGAATTTGATGTTACAAAAACTGATGAAGTAATGCAAGTGGAAGTGGGAATAAGAGGTGCAAAAAATGCAGAACGTGTTATGGGAACAACGACAAATTTAATGTGGCAATACCTGTAAATAGGACGACGACGTCAAAGAGTAAACTGGAAATTGAAGCCAATATTTAAGAAAGACACATCAACAACTTCTGGTACATAGCAACAAAGCTTTTCTATGTTTTGTAAGAGACAGTATTTTTAGCACTGTTTCTTGCCTTTACTTGACTAAGAAAATTCTATCAAACTGTTGTCTTTCGGTTTAACAATACAAAGTTTAAATAAAAGAGCCTAATAAATTCAGAACTTTGTGTGTCATATGATACGAAACTAATGTCCACCCACATCGATTGTTGATCTTGGCTAATGGTATATTTGGTATTTTACAACATGCTATCTAAAATTCAAACTTCTAGCATTTATTTGAATAATTCTATTGGTTTATTGTGAACTTATTAGCAAAAGTGGTTTTTGACATCTTAATGTTCCAACATATATCATAAGAATTGTTTCCAAAATTTACTGCTTTTTCATAGTTTAAGGGGGTGTTTGGGATTGGTTTTTTAGGTCCTTAACTGCTTACCTTTAACCATACATAGCTTTCTATTATCCCCTTATTATGTTAAGCGGTTTCTACATTTGCCGTGTCAATTCCTCCAATTCATAGCTTTTTTTCTTAATAGTCTGTTCAATGTTAATCTTAGAGAAACTACATATATTATGGTGCAGTAGTCTTTAACATGAAATTATTCTGTCTGCAAATTACCCTGAATCTGACCGGTCTTGCACTCATCTGGAATTTGATATCTTTAATATTGGATTAACGTAAGTTACTCATGCACTTTATTAGGTTAATACTGGATTAACGTAAGTTACTCATGCACTTTACTTGGTTACGGATATATGTTTATGGCTCTTTGATGGAAGGAACCAAATTTTTATGATATATGTTTGTTTCAGGTATGAAACCATGGACCATGTTGGAGTCTTATGATGCCTATAATTTGCAAGAAACTGGCATGCTAACAACAATTGTTTAACAATATTCTCTTTATAGTAAATTGCATGTAATATGAGTACTAAGCAGACTTGCGCGGTGTGTCATTGAGATTAAACTTTGATGTAAATTTACATAAATTTACTTTGTATCTTTTAACTGTTCTATAAATCTTAACATTCATTTGAGTTAAATTCATATACTATGTTACAAAAATTTTTGTATATTTTAATTGTTCTGTAAATCTTGATGTTCATTTATTTTCAATTTTTATACATTCAATATAAAACTGATACGTTTATATCTTATTTTTTTCAACGATATTCATAAGTGTAGACCGCTCATTGAGCGGGTTAATTTTCCACATGTCCACTTTCCAACTATTATTTACCACAGTTCTTACGCTATACAAAAATATGTCAACGATAATTAAAAGTCATGTGCGCCCATCGGGCGGGGTGAATACATAATAAATAACTATAAAAGATCACTGATATCCGTAAATAATCAAATTAAAATGTAAAATTACAAGACATGCCCGCCCATCGGGCGGGTTTCGAAATCTAGTATATATATATATATATATATATATATATATATATATATATATATATATATATATATATATATATATATATATATATATATATATATGCTGTAACAAAGATTTTAAAAAGAAACTAAAAAAAAATAAGAAGTGCTTATTTGAATAAGCTATGAGAAAAGCTTATCCAAAAAAACTAGTCTAAATATACGACAATAAGCTATAAGGAATAAGCTAATATGGTTTATTAGACAATAAAAAGAAAAAGAAAAGAAAGAGGAGTAGAAGAAGAGAAATAAGCCTTCAAACATCAAAATAAATCTTCACTTCATATTAATAAGCTAAAAATAAGTCTCATACAATAAGCACTTGAAAATAAAATAAAGATTACAAAGAAAATAAGCTATTAGATTAAGCTTCTACTACAAATAATCTGCTCCTACTCCTAACCGACTCTCTAATATTTTTCTACTCTCTACCTACTAAACACCATTTGCATGTCAAACATCAACTTTTAGAGCATCCGCAGCAATAACTTGAGTTAAGTTATAACTCAACACCACGTCAGCTTTAACACATTAACCTTAACTCAGGAAAAAACACCCACAACAATAACTCAGCTTTAACTCAACTATTTTCAAATTCAACCCTCAACTAAAACTAATATTTCATTTAATAACTAATAAAACACAACTTATATTAATACTTAAAATTTAAACATACATTAAACAAACTACAACAAGCTACAGCAAACATGAAACATAAAATACGATAATTAAACATAAACCTACGATAATTAAACATAAACTTACGATAATTAAACATAAAACTACGAATCAATAAAACGAATCATCCGACACATAGCCCTCGTCGAAGCACTCTAATCGTCCTCACTCATTGGCACACGGTCTAGTCCATTTTCTATTCGCCATTCACAACGACGGTCTCTCCAAGCCTGTTTAGCTCTTAAGTATTCCTCACGCTCCCTTGCTTCACGTGCTTCCTCTACTTCAACACGTAACAGTTCTTGCATATCTTGCAAGAACAGTTCTTCATCAGTCAATGCACGTGGAAGGTTTGCCGGTGGATTGTAGTGGGGTGGATTGTTTGCTGGTGGATTGTTTACCGGTGGGAAAAGAAACTTCAATGGAGTGTTTTGTGGTGGATTGTCATATTGGAAGACGGGAAACAAATATTGTGGTTGATTGTTTTGTGGTTCATTGTCGTATGGCAAAACCGGGAAAAGATCTTCGAGTAGGGTGTTGTAAACTGAGTCGTTATCCTGAGTATTGTTATGAGACATTGTTTTGATAAAATTGTTTGTGAATTATGTATGATCTGTGTGAGAATTATGTGTAAATGGGTGTGACCAATAATTAGCTGTGAATGGGTGTTAAATAAGCTCATAAATCCCGCCCATTTATTTGAACTTGAAATTCAAAAAAATCCCGCCCACCCACTTTTGAATTTTAAACGGTTTAAACAATCCCGCTCATGTATTTGAATTTTAAATGTTCAAAATAATCCCGCCCATGTATTTGAATTTGAAATTTAAAAGTTTAACCGCCTTTTTATTTGAATTTGAAATTTCAATTTATCCCGCTCAGGTTTTGAAATTTGAATTTTAAACGTTTATACACTCCTATATATAGCATACATTATCATACAATTTTGCACACACGTCACTTTCTAAAGAAATTCACAATGGCAAATCGTTGGTCTATTGAAGAAGAAAGCTTGCTAGCCGATATGTGGCAAAACGTTCACGAATTCCATGCGACCGAAGGACCTTTTTTGGCAAGTCGTAACACAAAGGTTCAATGAACAATCAGATGGTCCTTTTTGTAGCAAAAACCAGATAACGAGTAAGGGGCACGGTTGAACTCTGAATGCCAAAAATTTCTTGACATTTACTTGAATTTGCAGCCTACACGTAATCCAGATGTTCATCTTGAAGATGCAATGAACGTTTTCAAAGAACGCCATGGTGGGCAAGCATTCAAATATTTTCACGTTTGGTTGATTTTGAGAAACAACTTCACCTGGAACAGATATTGGGATTAATGGCTTTTGTATTCATGTATCATGTGTTGGTTTATGTTAAGTATTTCCGTATGGGAGGTTAATGGCTAATTTTTGGTGTTGTATGATGTAGTACGATGTTATGTCAGTTTAAGTTTAAGTTTGAATAAAAGGCTTAACGGCTAATTTCTCCAATAAAATTATCTATAGGCTAGTTTCAGTATAAATACCATCTTTACTCAACTTTGTATCAACAAACAACTAAAACTAAATTTCAACAAACACTATGGCTAACCAACCAGCTGAAATTCAATGAATCGTATCTTTATTCTACTATACTGTTTAAGAAATTAGGGGTCTTTTGTAATTTCCAATATCTTTAGTTCAAAATATATAAAAGTTCATAGGGGTGAAAAGTGTCAAAAAAAAATTTAAAACAAAATAAGCCTTAACGTGACGTTAAGGGATTAACGCCTCGCGTTAACGCACCCTTAACGCCACAAGCTGCATCAACTAGCGCACCTTAACGTGCGTTATTCACCCTTTAACGCGAGTGGGCACGTTACTGCTGCGGATGCTCTTATAAGTTCTGAAGCCTAAACTAAAATATACAAGGACAATTTGACATATTAACCATCTCTTGGAAACGCATGGTAATCTCTTTGTCAGTTTTTTTTTTTTTTTTTTTTTTTTTTTTTTTTTTTTTTTTTCTCAATTCTTCTAGATTTGTCTGCGTCATTTGTTGTTTCAGTTTGGTTTTAATGTTGGAGGTTGTTCCTGATGATATACTTAGGCATATACAGTGGCGGACCAGGATTTTCTAAGGCGGGGGCAAAATTTTTTTTTTGTTTGTTTTGGTTTTTTGTTTTTTTCTTTTTCTTTTTTTTTTTTTTTTTTTGATAAAATTCGTGATGCACTTTAATAAAAAAAGTTTTTTTTTTTTTTTTTTTTTTTTTTTTTTTTTTTTTTTTTTTTTTACACTAAAAACTAAGGGTGCGTTTAGTTGGAGAGAAATTTCTCAATTTTTCCATCTCTAAATTCCT
This sequence comes from Artemisia argyi, assembly GCA_030686995.1. Taxonomy (NCBI): domain Eukaryota; kingdom Viridiplantae; phylum Streptophyta; class Magnoliopsida; order Asterales; family Asteraceae; genus Artemisia; species Artemisia argyi. Next base: position 60,621,003 of record CM060692.1, on the reverse strand, counting down.
TGAGAAGGGAATGGTTTTTCTTCTTTAGAGAAGAGATGAGAATTTTGAAAACGCGTTTAGTTGGAGTTATATTTTTCCTTTTCTTAAAAAATGAAATGTTGTTTAGTTTAAGCTATTTCCAATCATTTTTCACATTTCTCTTTTCATAATCAACTTTTTCTTCATATTGGATCTTTGTATACAAGATAAAAGTAAAATAACATAAAATACAAATAAAATTAATAAAAACTAACTACAACCGTAAGCATATATTTAATTTATAGTATACTCGAAATTAACATTACTAAAGCACATATTTAAATCTGAACTTTTCGGCGAGTCGTGGAGGGCACCCCCCCCCCCCCCCCCCCCCCCCCAAAGTATATGCTTGGGTCCGCCCTTAGGCATATACTCATAAGGTTAGATGTTGTTGACCTGATCCGATACAAAAGCGTTTGTAAGTCATGGCAATTATACATCTCCCACTCCCTTTTAGTTAAAACCCATCTAAATCATAACTACAACAATGATCGCAAAAAGAATGGCTTACATCATAGAAGGGTCTTTATGGGCACAATGTAATGTGGCTTAAAGATGTCTAGATCTACATAAGGCCATTTTTGTTATCTTGTTGGCTCATCCAATGGCCTAATATGTATATGTAGCCAATCCTTGCATTAGATAGGTGAAAAATCTGCCCCATGATTTGGGGTCATTATGTTGGTCGATATGTTGTGGTTTTGGTTATGATTCATCCTCAGATGATTACAAAGTTGTAATATGGTTCAGGACAGGTGTGGAATCTGATCGGACATTCTTTCAAGTGTTTAGTCTGAAGTCGAATGATTGGAAAGTTGTTGGAGAAGTGAAATATCGGATTGGGAGTAAAATTGGCCTCTTATGCAATGAATCGCTTCATGGGGTTATATATCCATCAAACCATGATGATGATGATGATGATGATGATGATGATAATAATAATAATAATAATAATAATAATAATAATAATAATATAGAATCTAGTAATTCTATCTTTTAATTTATTTGTTTAGGAATATGGATGAATATCTATGTCTATTTCATCGTAAACTCATGAGGGATAAGAAGCACATATGGATGATGAAGAATTACAATTAGGGCTGGCAATTTTGACACGAAACCTGTTAACACGACACGACATGACCTGTTCTTAACAGGTTTCGTGTTTGACCTTAACATGTTTCGTGTCTTAACAGGTCAGACCTGTTAAGACCTGTTACAATGTAAAGGAGTCTTGAGAAATGGTGGGATCATCACATCGATGCAAGGTACACTTATTCTGTATGGATAATAACTTTACATTTGAGAAATCATTGCGTTATTTTGGTGAAGGGAGAATTTTGAGAAATCAGCCCCAGAGTATATTATTGCCCCTATATTCGTGAGTCTGGTGCGTCCCCATGCTCAGGGAGCGAATGGTAATTAAGCTGATTTTAATTCGATATTACCTATATATATATATATAACTATAGCACGTGCACCGGCCAAATATTTTATTAGAAATTTATGGGCCTAACAGTTGGGCTTTTGTTGCTCCAGCCCCATGCCTACAACAGGCCTAGAGGTGCAAGTTCGTAACTGGTTTTTTTTTAACCGGTGGTTTAACCGGAATCGGTTTTTTAAAAAAACGGTTATATTAAAACCGGTCTGGTTTTTTTTAACCGAACCGGTTAGACCGGTTATGGGTTTTTAGGGCCGACCGGTTTTTTACCGGTTATATACCCGGTTTTAACCGGTTTTATTTATATATTTATTATTTTTTTTAAATATATACACGTGGCCCGTTTAAAAAAAAAAGTTGCCGTTTTAAAATTTAACCGGTTTTACCCGGTTTTTTTTTATAAAATTATAGCCGTTTTTAATTTAAAAAAAGAAAAAAAAAATAGCCGTTACCCGTTTTTAACCGGTTTTTTCCAGTTTTTTTTTTTTTTTAAGTTTACCGAGGCCAAACGGCTATATGCCATATGACCCTTTTTTTTTTTTTTTTTTTTTTTTTTGAGGGTTTTTTGAGAGTTTTAAGCACTATAGGTAATGAGTTGGGGTTGAAAACACATAAAAAACAATCTCATTTCTTTCTCTAATCTCTCAAAAACGCTCTAAAATCGCTAATTCGCTATAATGGAAAACTCACAATCACAACAAGCTTCCACTATTTCCTCCGTTGCTACTAGCAATGCCCGAAAACAACATTACACAAATGATGATGTTGATAAAGTTAGACCAACTACCCGAAAAGGTGATGTGTGGTCTAATTTTGATTTGTGTGATATGAAAGATGGTAATCAAAGGGCGCGTTGCAAGAAATGTGAGAATTTTTATAGCGCCGGGTCTAACACTACACTTAGGAATCATTTGGGTAGTTGTAAGGCGGTTCGAAATGATATGTCGCAAGGTACTATTGGTGCGGATGGTCAAGTTTTTATATATGAAGCGGATGCGCTTCGACTTGATTTTACGAAGTTTGTCATTCAACAAGGGCTTCCATTCAACCACTTCGACAACGTCAAGCTTACGGAGATCATCAAAACGAGCCTACAACCGCTGTATCAACATGTAAGTCATACTACTCTTAGAAGTGATGCTTTTAAATTATGGAAAACGGCTAAAAAAGATATTATTGAAGGTTTTCGTGAATATAAATATGGTGTTTCTATAACTACGGATACTTGGACCGCACCACATGGTACGGAAAATTCTTTTCTCGCCGTTACGGCTCATTGGTTTAATCCCGAATCTTGCTTATTAATGAAACGGACAATTGCTTTTAAAATATTTGGTTATCCTCATACGGGATGTAATTTAAGAAAAATTTTGCATAACACTTTAATTGAATATAATTTAGATGATAAAGTTTTTACGATTTCACTAGATAATGCATCAAATAATACTAGAGCTATGGACTTGTTAAAATTATGTGTAAAACCTATTTTAGATGGTGCTTTTTTTCATTCCCGTTGTGTTGCTCATGTTATAAATTTATCCGTACAAGCGGCATTAAAAATATGTGATAGTTTATATACGAAATTTAGGGGTTTATTAATAACGGTATATAAATCGAGCAACGAATGACAAATGAACTATAAACGTTTTCGTGCTCTTTGTAATGAAGAACCCCTAGGACCTTGCCTTGATAATAATACTAGGTGGAATTCTACTTGCATGATGTTTGAAAATATATTACGACAACGTGCGACTTTACAAGCTTTTAATCAAAGACTTATTAATAAAAATAGGTCCAACATAATACTAAACGACCAAGATTGGGATCGACTAAATGAATTAACTATATTTTTACAAGTTTTTAAAGAGGCAACAACTATATTATCGGGTGTTTATTACCCAACTAGCCCATTAGTTTTAAAACAAATTTATGCTATGACGGAAAAATTATATGAATTAAAAACCTCACCTTCACGAATGTTTAGAAAAATGGTTAAAATTATAAAAAAGCCATTTATAAAATATTTTGCTAGTTTACCTTTGGTTTTTACTTGTTCCGCCGCACTTAATCCATGTTTAAATGTTGGAGGTGTAGAACTTTTGATGACAAAAATAATGAAAAATTTAGACTTATCTTTTGGGGTAGACGGTGATGAAATGGGCTATATAGAATCTCAAATTTTTAAATTTAACGATAATTTTCAAAAATTGTTTGGCATTTATACAACAAAATATGGTCACCAACAAAACCCAATTGTTGACCAAATGCGGGCCGGATCGTCCCGAATGACAAGAGACATTAATATAAACCTTTATAATTCTTTATTTGAAGACGCTACAAAGCGTCAACGATCATCGGCCCTAACAAGCGAATTGGGACAATATATGGCTACAAACTTTTTAAGAACTTTAAGTCCCGATGAGTTTGCAAACTTTGACATTTTGTCTTGGTGGAAAAAAAGGGAAATCCAATATCCAGTTTTATCCGCTATGGCTCGTGACTTATTAGCGGTCCAAGCTTCGACGGTAGCTTCCGAATCGGCCTTTCGGTTAGTGGTCGAATTATATCGGAAAGAAGGACAAGACTAACACCTGAATCCATGGAAGTATGTGTATATTTGAAAGATTATTTGGACGGAGTAGATAGGATACAACATGAATCATCGTTGGAAGGTCCAATATTAGATAAAGATGTTGAAGAAGGTATAATAAGAGAAGAAGAAGAAGAAGAAGCGGGGATATCACCTTCGAATACCGAAAGCGAATTAGATGAAGGTGAGTTTGAAGAATTTGAAGTTGAAGATTTAGATGTACAAGATTTTTTGGAAGAAAATGATCTTGATGACGACTTGAGTGACTAATTGAGTATAACAAGTGATGGCAATGCCGAAGCTCGAAAAATGTATTAGTATTTATATGTTTTTATGATTGTATTGTTTAAATAAAAGTTATGATTGTATTTTTTTAGTTGTATAATTGTATTGTTTAAATAAAAGTTATGAGTATATTGTTTAATTATATGTTTGATAATTAACAAGTTATAACCGAAAGAAAAGGAAAAAAAAAAAACGTTCGAAGTTTTTAGTTAAATTTTGAAAAAAAACGAACCGGTAAATAACCGATAAAAAATTCGAATCCGAACATTTTTAACCCAAAAAAACGAACCGGTAAAAACCGAAAAAAACCGATTACGAAAATTTATAACCGAAAAAAACTGATTCCGAACATTTATAACCGAAGAAAACCGATTCCAAAAAACTGAAACCGAACCAAAACTGGTTATTAGATAATTGGTTTTTTTCTAAACCGAAAACCGAAAAAAACCGATTTTTTTGCACCTCTAAACAGGCATGGTACAACACATACAAACTGAAAACCATGCTACTACAAACATGTGGACCATTTCCTGAACAAATATAACATTTTGACGACGAAATGCACAACTATTAATCATAGACAAAAATTTAAATAATGCGAAAGCACCAAATTACATTTTACCATTGCTATTCTAAACAACAAACACAGAAGTATAGAATTTAAAATAACCATTCGTTAAACATAATCATTGCAATTACAGCGTTTCAAGTAGTCAACAAATAAACATTACAAATGCACATTTCTATACACTAATAAAATTTTTATAACAAATCTAAATAAGTAACAAAATAAAATAAAATAAAATAAAATAAAATAAAATAAAATAAAAAATATCAACCACAATAAAAACCTAAAATAATGACGAAAACAGAATACCGTTTTTTTTATCACAGTTGCAATACCACACAAATGACACACAAATAAATAAATAAATAAATAAAAAGTCCCAAAAAGCCCCACCGCAATGCGGCAGGTACCATATCCCTTGTTAGTACATGATTTTGTACCAGCTAAGGACCCCCTTTTTTTTTCTTTCTTTTAAGTCACCTAATAAAAGTTGAGCCATTTTTTTTGCATTACTAACTTTTATAGAAATTGGAAATTTTGTTTCAAGCCACTAATAAAGCTAAATGATTGAATATGATCTTGTGTTAAAAGAAAATTTGAATATGATCCTAAAATTTGACATTTTACTGAGGAACTTCTTATGTGAGTTGTTATACTACACATGGTAGCTAAAAATTGTGACATACCATTCTCGCCATTTTTTTTGGGAAAATCATTTTTTTCTAGTTTAAACATTCACTTAAAATGTAAAAATTAAAAAGTGCTTGATATATATTTTGAGATATTTCTAGAAAACTAGTGTATGGATATGTTAAGTAATTTTTTCTTTAATACAACAATGGGCAACTTGTATACAACTTATTTTTAACTTTAATGGTCTATGCCGTAAAAAGCACCAACTTTATGTGAAATGTATGCAACATATTTTTCAACTTTATTGTCTATGGACAAAAACAAACGCAAACATAACTTAGATCGCAACATAATCATGTTTCATTGTTTTGTTGAGTGTCGCAAAAAAAATAAAAAATAAAAAATAAAAATAAAAATAAAAATAAAAAACTACAAAGCCGATTAATTGTCGTCTAAACGTTACTAGGCCATAAACCTTTTTGATTTGTGTAAGTCGGTCAAACAAATCGGTCAACTGTGGTCAACGACTGTCAACGATGGTCAAACTTTCAGGAAACTTGCAAATCTTGCTGGAAATACCCAAAACTTGTCGTAAACTAGTTTTAATGACTTACAGTCGCTGTTTATATCTATTACAAGATATTTTTTAAAAAGGAAAAACCCACCACTTCACTTTCACTTAGGCCCAGACCTTGTCGGGCTCCTTCCCCCCAAAAAAGAACTGTACATGAGAGTTTCCTTTCATACGGCTCGAATCATTCTCAGATGCCCCGAGTGGCATCCTTTCCTTGTTTGTTGGGTTGGTTCACGCTCGCGCAAACAAGCACCATCAAAGACGGAACTTGAACCATTTTGTTGAAGGGGCCGAAATGTTCATGATCAATTTTTAAGAAGGTCAAACTACTAAAACAAAAGTTTAGCACTAACTTATTAAACAAAATACATTAAGGACAAAAATTTTGGAGGGACCATAACCCTCTTTAGCCTTCAATAAGGTCCGTCTATGAGCATAGTTGGCCCTATTTCTATTTTTTGATCAATTCGATTGAAGTCCTTCTTGATCGATGGTCCCCATTAGAATTCGTGCTAATTAGCAGCCGGAAATACCCAAAACTCGGTGGATATACCCAAAACTTGCCAAAAAAGTCAACCAGATTAATCATCGATTGATCTCGCCTCAACCGATTACAAGCTACAAATGGTCTACTGCCGAACTGCCGAACTAACGATTTACAGTTTTTGCAACTTGGTTTTGTTGTTCCACATGGTTACTCGCTATTAGTAGTCTTCCCAAACTCAAATGACTTCATAAATTGATATGCACTTAACAATCTTTTTGGTCTTTATATTATGTTTTTGTCGTGTAGATGTCAACTCCATATTCTAGACTGGCATCGGACTCTAGAAACGAGTCATATTGCCTTTCATAATGCAGTTGTTTCGGAAAAAGGTTCTCAAGGTTGTATACTTGTGCCTAACGCAATGATTCATTAAGCTGTATAAAAGTACAGGTTGCTAAGCCTCCTTTCGGAGTCCCTGGGTAGGCTATTAATGTGAAACAGTAAATCAATTTTTAAACAAGGAAACAATCGAAACGACTCAATAGCAAACTTCGTATGCAGGTTTTTATAACAAGTTTCAACTTTGATTCAACACACCCATTAGTTAGAGAGTTGTCTGGATGATTGAATATTGATCATAACCTTCCTTAAAAGGTCTACCAAAAGTCTTGCACCGCCATGATTCTCTAAGCGCAGAAAAAATGACATTTACCTTATTCGAAAAACTACTAATCATGGACTCAAAACTCAGTAATTACTTCCTGGAATACACAAAAAAGAAAACCATAAGATATCCATCCTAATTTATCCATTTCATTTCTTTTTGCCTTTGCTCTTGTTACTCTTTTTCCCCTTGCTCCCTTTCTTCTTGTTACCATCTTGACTATTATCAAAACCGCTTTGATTTTCAAACACCTCTAAAGCCTCATCACCTGTTTGTTTAACCTTTAACGCCTGACTCGTGACATAACGCTTTACGAATCTCTCTATCTTTGGCCTATCACTTACCAGCCTCTCCAAAGCAAGTCTAACATCCTTCACTAAAACAACTAATTTCGTTGCCCTCTGCCGACTGGAAAAGATCCAAACCACCAAGAAATGTTAGTACAGATAACTTAGTCTAAAAGATGAAACCACTTCAAATTTTACAACAGTGCAAGTCTAACCTTTTGTCAAATGCAAAAGAAAGCAAATCAAAATCAGCATATGCATACTGTACAACTCTTGCACCTATTCCGGAAAACTTTTGATCCACAAGGATAGTAGCTAATGTGCCAATATTTTTCTCAAGTTCCTCCTGGCAAGAAACCAGATAATTAGAAAGCCATATAAAACTTACACTTGCTGATCATTGATTACAAACTCAATTATATATATTACCTTGACCTTAGCTGGAGGGGATAACGTGTTCACTTCCACTCCCTTGTTCTCATTCAAAACCGCAAATATGTCTTCCAAAACTTTCCAATTTATTTGCAGTTCCATACAATTCATATTCATGTTTGCATCTGGTAATGTGTTGGACGTTGATACCTCAGGAGTTGTCCCAGCATCAACATTATCTCCTTGGAAGTCACTACCACTGTGTGTATTTTTCCTTGGAAGCAATGCACTCATTATCTCCTGTTTTGGTTTTCTTAAGGTCAACAAATATAGCACTAGGAGCATGGATTTTAGGACTCGCGTCTCCCGAATACACAATCACCAGAGGATCCTCTATGCTTGCAAACGCTTCTGCAACCAGTTCTGGATTCAAGTTTAAGTCGTTACCTGATCTTCTCCTTAGTAAATTAAACACAAACTTCTTTGGAAGCAAATAACCAATACTCCCAGTTAGCAAAACAATCAATACTCCAGAACAACCTAATACTTGCAGACTAATCAAAGATAACATCATTACCAGCCTCAACGCTAGTAGTGGAAGGTAATACGAGACGTTAATCTTTGATGTTTGAATCCAGGGTTCAGTCTTATCTAGATTGAAGAGCATATCTTCGATTCTGTCAACAAAATGCAGTAACTCTTTAGGCTCTGTATATATCTGTTGAAGTGCCGGGAAGGTTGTATCAGTAGAGGGAAGATATGTAAACCATTCAACAAACGAAGCTTTTGTAGTGAATAGGATTCCTGAAGTGGAAGATGACATGAAAAGAAGACGATCCAATAGATGCACATAACTGTGAGTTGATATGCACCCAGGACACTTCCACTCAGTAAAAAAAGTATGTTCCAAAGCATCCGTGAGTGGTGCAGCAATTGAATCTGTATATCTCAATTTTTTCACAACTGACTTCCATTTGGGTTTCCAATGAAGCCCTGTAACAGACTTTCTCTTAAGCCCTGTTCTGGAACCAAGATATATCATCATTACCCTCCCAATTGTCCTATAGGTGAGATCACCCTCGATGTCAACATTTTGAAGAATAATCTCGTCAAGCAAGCTGACTGAAAGATCAGTCTCCCTTAAGGAAACCAAGTCCTCAGATACTGCTTTCCGCCAATCCAATGGAAACACAAAATCAAAGTAATTTAAAGAAATATCAAGGAAAATCTGCAGCTTCTTTTTATAAGGATCTGTGAGATTATGACACTGAAAGTCTAAAAGAAACTTGGAGACCTCAAAAATGTGAAGGAGAGATGTGCTTTGGTGAAATTCAGAACCATTTGACTTTGACTTACGAAGGGCGTCAAGAGTTTCAAGTACTTTTATACCCACAGAAAGTAATTCGGACTGCCAATAAGACCGAATAACAAACACCAACTCCCTGCCATCAAAAATCATACCTTTCTCGTCCTTATGAAAACCCTTGTTACCAATGTTTTTTATCCACTGAGCATCCTTGTTGAGTGACAAGTACACCATGTTTCCTTTTACATACTGTTTCCTCACCCCAAAATAATACAAACAAAAATCAGCATGACCGGACTGGTTAACTGACTCTCCATTTTCGAGACTTTTAATGCTTACAAAGATATCCAAGATATGCTTCTTCCACAGGTTCCAATAAAAAACAAGAGTTCTAACGGAAACTCGGTTCTGAAACATCTTGTCTTTACAGTGCTTATACATATCAAGCGGTAAATTATCCTCCCAATCATACTTTGAGGAATTCAAATGAAGATGTTTATCCAAGATTTTCCTAATCAACAAGATTTCTCCCCTTAGACTAGCGTTGTCTTGAGAAATGCACAAATCTTTCTTTAGCTCATGCAAGCTGTTGTGCTGATAAGAGAGTATTTTAAGCTCACTGCAAACAAAATCATACATAATGTCCGAGTCCATTTTGGCAAGCAACCTTACTTTATTACAAATTTCTTCCTTCTGAGCAAACTGCTTCAATGGCCAACCTTTGTTTCCGTTTCCCCATAACGAGCTGAAAAAGACATACCAAACTAACAAAAGAGCAGCCTCATTCAAATGTCCAGTCTTCTCCAAAAGCTCAGCCTCTTTTAGAAGATCGCCCAATGATCTCGCCAACTCAGCAGCTTCAAGCAAATGACCCAATTCTTCTTCCAACAACAAAAGTTCATCGAGGCAGCCTAACGACCTCAAGAATATACGCATAGATTCCATAGAACAAAAAGCTCTGACAAATTTCATCATGGATTTAGAATCTTTATGTTGGTGGTAATCAAGAGCACAACTCTCCAAAAATTCTTGCTTAACTTCTTCTAATTCTTTATTTTTATTATTCACATGTTCTTCCCAGTATTCTATGAATTGAATGCCTAGATCAAAAAGTTTCCCTTTTTTGCAAACTGATAGACAATTGGAGAACTGATCTCCTTTAGCGTAGGCTTCTGCGGCTTCACTATAACACCCAGCTAGAGTGAAACACTCTGCGGCTGCATCAAACTTTCCACACTTTTGCATATAGATTTTTCCTGCAAAAACCAAAGAGAGCAAATTAGAGGTGGCAAGATGGGTGAGTTGTGTGTTTGGGTGACATTCAGAAATGGGCTCGGGTTAAATATGGCATTTATGATTAAAAAAGGAAGTTACCAGCTCTTTCATACTCCCCCAAATCACAATAACATGATGCAGCAGACTCAAATTTCCCAATAAACTCGAACATTCCCGCTGCTTCTTTAAGATAACCTAAATAAGAGTCAGGATTTGTTTCCCGCATTTGATCAGCAGATGCTCTCAGACCAGAAGCCTTGGCCAATTTCTCCCACATTGTGTCTCCAGCCCTTTCAAAACAGAATGTTGCCATCGCAAAACTATTCTCATAGAAAAGCTGCGGACCATATAAAAATATGAAAGATGTCCTACAAGTAAACATAGAATAACTAAGGCAGTAATTGGGTAAAAGTTAACCTTTTTTCCACGTTCTCGCCACTCCTGAGGGCTACTTTCGACCCGCATAGCCTGTGCCACTGAGCCATCCAATTTCCTTACTTGAACAAGTCCCCTCACTTTCCAGTAGTCAAACATTGGCTTGGAGAGCTCCTTTTTGCTCTCACAAATCCATAGCCTTTGCCGTGTTCGAGTTATGGCCACATACAATTGTTTCAGTTCAGAACACAAGACGCTATGTCTTGCTTCACTGAATACCGGGAAAGATTGAGGAAGTTTTTCGTCAAGCCAATTATGTTTTTCCATGAATCCGTATATAACTCTCCACCGGTCTTTTAAAGGCGATGTCCCAAAAAAGTTGTACAGCATTACATCCTAAATAATTATGGCAATCAAATATAAAAAAACGTCATTCGCAATTCGAGATCACTAAAAATGATATCTTCGTGACAAAAGGATAAGAAACTGACCTGAAACTCAAGACCCTTACATTCCAATATAGTGAGAACAAGAGCTTTCTTTCCAACGTATTGAAAAATTTCATTTCTTGTAAGATCATCACGTACTAATATGACTTGTTCAGCACCAAACCCCACAATTTCTCCACCACTTCTACTACCACCAAAGATTGTCACAATTGCATTTTCATCATTACAAGTCTCCAATAAAACAGGAGCTTCACCAGAAACAAGACTAGTTTCAGGCTCTAAATTGTCAATCGAGTGAACAAAATAACAGTATAAAATGTCAATGACACTCTGAGCTAAATTGAGCACGCCAGCATGAGTTCGAAAGTTCTGTTTTAATTGAAAAATCTCGGATAGACGACCTTTTTCTTGTATTCCAGATGTTTTGGTGCTTAAGATCTCTTTAAAGAAAAGAGATCGTATATCTTGAAACCTAAAATCAATCCCTTTTGCAATTGTCTGTGCAGTATCACCCGCAAACATAAAGCCTTCATCAACATTTTGACAAATATATTTGAAAAGAGAAATCTGTCTCATACTAAGATCTTGCACTTCATCAATGTACACAAAATCAACGTGGTCACCATTATAATTCCCATTTTTAAGCCTATGATGAATATCATTTACAAAATCTCCCAAATCGAATTCCCCACGTTCGCTTTTCATCTTTTCATAGGCCTGAAAGAGGCTGTAAACAATCTCTCTTTTCTGTTTGGTTAAAGTTGAAGTACGACTTTCAGCCAATAAACAGTAACCCTCAAAGCTTAACTTTCCATCACTGTATTCCCCTGCTTGCATGCCTCCTTTTATATGAGATATTATCTCGGTGAACACTCTAGAAGGATCAAGCTTTTTTGTTAGCTTTGAATTGAAGTGGGGCCAGTAAAGTGAACTAAAACTATCAAATGTAACCTCCCTTAATCTTATGAATCTTTGCAAGGCAACAGATCTTGAAGTTATACGGTTACCATGAGAACCTTCTCTTGCCTCAAGAAATCTTTCAAAAAACGAACTTCCCAATGTACTGTCCAACATCATCAGAAACTTTTGAAATGTTATAACTAGAGGGTAATATTTCACCGGGATGTTAATAAATGTGTCTGGAATATCATTCAATTCTGATGAAATAACATCCGTATTATCAAGATTGATCTCTGCTGATGAATTCCCATTACATGAAATACTGTCAAATACGTTTTTTGAAATCAGAACAAGACCATACAGTGATATAGATGGAAAAAAAGAGAAAAGAATGAGTATGTGCACACCTTGTAAGGTAGGAAACATTTTGTTTCACAGCATAACATAAATTTGGGCTGACTGTCACAAAAAGCTGGCGAAGAACACTCTGTTTGCTAATTTCAGGATCATCATCAACTTCAGCATCTCTAATCGGGCTGCTTTCTGATTCATAAAACCCATCAGAAACAATGCGAAATTTGTGTTCCTGCTGGAACAATTTCATTATCAGAATAGTGGTTTTCCCAGTTCCCGATCTCCCAATTATGAATGAACTCTTGCGAGATAAGATTATGTCCATCTGTTCATCAGTGACTTGCATGGGTAGATCAACTTCTTTACCGGAAAGCAAATGCCTCACGACCCCACATGACAAGGAGTAGAACTTCATTAGCAATAAGCTTTCACTCACTTTTGAGTTTTCAATATGATTTCTAACAGTGCCAGGATTCATACTCACTTCACTTTCGTTTTCACCGCCACTTACATAACGAAATCTGATAATCTTTTGGGATGCAGGCCAACTCTTAGGAATTTCCAAGTTCCTGAACAATATAAAAATAGGATTAAGCATATATAATTACTACTTTATGTATTAACATTCCTTGTAAAACAAATGAACATACCCCTCTAAACATTTTTCAGTGCACCGATTAAGATAATCGTCTGTGTAAGCAGAATATATGCTCTCAAGTCGTTTTGTGAGTCTCGGAATCTCCTCTAAGGCTAACATATCCCAAACCTTTAAAACTTGTGTATAATTGACTTCCTTGATGATGTCAATAGTACAAATCACATAGAACCCTTCAACCTTAAATTGTTTCAAAATTTGTGAAGAATTTTCACAACACAAGTCTACACTTTTATTCTTCGGCCGCCAGCCACTAGAAAGTTTCAGTAAAAGGTTTAAAACCTGCTTCTTCAAGCGAGAACCTGTCAGCTTTCCGAACGTTCTTCTGAAGTTGTCACTGAAGAGAACCTGATAAAATAAAGTCGAACAAATATGAACAACAAAGTATAATACTGCATAAGGATATAATTTGGTAAGAAATTAATCACATACCTTCCATTTTGCATGTTTAAAAAGTACACTATTCCCGTTAACCAAGTCATCAAGTTGTTCTAACTTTTTCTTTGCTCCTATTATTGTCATCTTCAAGCATTCATCAGCATCAGCATCAAACAAACAATGTCGATTCCTTGCATCACAGACCAACTCTTTCCATATAGACTCACTATTAGTCAGGGTACTTTCATTTCCCAATATCCAAAGACAATGCCTACACAAAAATGGAAGACAATATCATACTATTTTTAACAACCAAGTGTCTACAGTAATCAATTGTTAAGAAAGTGAGAAGATTGCATACCGTGCTCTTGTCAAAGCAACATTAGTCCTTTGAGGACTAGATATAAAGCCAACAGACCCATGACTATTCGATCTTACTGTCGACAAAATAATAATATCTTCTTCTCCACCCTGAAACCCGTCGATTGATTTAACCTTCACTGAAAATCCATCAAGTTTCTCATACTTGTGAGCAAGCTTTTCTTGAATCGAAACAACTTGGGCAGCATAGGGAGATATAACACCAATAGTAAGCTTCTTCTTTGAGTACTTCCATTCTATAAATGAGAAATACACAAATGTTGTTCAATACAAACAGATTTAATTAAGCTAAAATCATAAAGAAGCATCTGAAATGACATAACCAATATGCACACCTCTAAAGAGATTTTTAACAATTTGAATCACAACAGCCACCTCAACCATATTTCTTTGGCTTCTTCCATCGTCATCTTTTTCTTCTCTTCCCCCAACGACATTTATAAAGGAATAGGAACCAAACATTGGACCCAAAAGATACCTCTTTCCATAACTTTTAGATAACACATTTTGTGCATCTAGGATTTGATTTTGATAAAACTTCATATTTGGGAACAAACTAATTGAAGGATGCATTCTGTATTGTACATTGAGAAGATGCTTAGAGTGACCCAAAGAGCTTAAACGGTCAAATAAACTTCTTCCAAAACCAGATTCAATACAAACCTGTCCACAAACAGAAAGTCCATCAAAATAGAATTTATAGTTATAGTCTAAGGTTAGGAAGATAAGCATAGACTTACGTTGCTATTAACAAGTGCAGGTAATTGGCACTCATCTCCAATAAGAATAGCATGTTTCATTCCCGGAAGTTGAAGGGGAATGGTGGACTCTGCCTCTTTCAGTTGAGCAGCTTCTTCTAAGACCACCATATTCAAAGGCTCCATATTGACAGCATGCAACTTGTAGGAACTCGAAGTTGTTGAAAATATTAGAGAAGCTCTTTCAAAACAAAATTGCTTTATTGCATATTTGTTTGAAGAACATGGAAGAGAGAGTTTTGCAATAGATATTTGCAAATCTCTTAGCAAAGATATACATGACTTAACAGAATCTTCTTGCAATGGTTTAGAATTGAAGAGGTCTTCAAGTTCTTCCGAAACCATATTCTTTTGAAACAACAAAGATTCCACAGAGCTTAAATTGTCCAGAAGAGATATCATATTCTGGAAATTATATTCCCCCATAAAAGTTCTCGAGATATGAGTACAAAATGTAATAATGCACCTTCTGAGTGGCGCTGCAGAAGAACTAAATCGCTCTTGTACAAACTCAATGAATGATTTGATTTCCAACATTGTTCGTATACCTTCATTCTCATTTCTGAGTTTTTTTTCTTTCAATGACTCGTTTTCTATAAAATTATAATATTCGGAAACACAATTTTCCAATAAATCAATCATAGATCTTAGGCAATGCTTCCAACCAGTTACTGGCCCTAGGCATTCTGCAAGCCTCTTTACCCGATGCTCGAGACAGATTTCTTCAATGTCAGTACTAACTTTCAGTCTCTCCTTGGTGCCAAACAAGAGTAAATCTCCAACTGAACACAAGCAATCACCACTTGTAGTTGTCGTTTTGAATGATTCTCGTGCCAAACTCTGAACCCGTGAGGCTAACTGTACTATAGCCACATTCGTTGGAGCACACGCAAGAGTCTTGTGCTTCATTTGCCAAAGGATGAAAAGCAATACACTAACTGTCATTGTTTTCCCCGTTCCAGGTGGTCCCCATATTTGCTCCACAGATGAAATATGACAACATTGTGTTTTACTAAGCACAGCCATAACTGCTGCCCTCTGGGATTCATTCAAGTTAAGCAAAAGTTGTCGATCAACTTTTTGAGATACAATACTATCATAACCAAAAGAACAGATATTGCACTTCTCCTTAACCTGTAAACAACATATCCATTATTAATAATAACATTTATCACAAAACGGACAGAAAACTTATTTAACTAACTTCTCACCATAGCGTCAGTGTAAAGAATCTCTTTGATTATATTAAGATTTCTATGCATGTGCAGTGAATTCCATATTCTTTTCTGACTTGTCACATTCATCACAAAAAATGCAAACATCCCGTCTTGGAATTCAATTGGTTGTGATGCCTTTACGCTCATAGATGTACAATCATCTTCCTTACTTTTGACCAATGTGAGTGCCCATGTTCTTCCCACGCGCGTCAAATCAGAAACAGATTCCAGTTTCCCGTCTACTAAAAGAAGCAGATCACCAAGTAATGTATGGTAATCGTCTTTACCACGTTCACTACATTGATTTCTCCAACGACCAACTGTAACATCATAGGCCATATTTTCACCACTATTGGACTCGTTAAAAGATATAATCTCAGCAAATGGAGCTCTATGCATGATCTCCATGGATGAAGCTAGCTCGAAGCGCGTTTCCTCTAACAAAGGATACACAAAAGAGCCGAAATAGTGTTGTTCTGACTCAAAAGTAAGTGGTATCTTCTCCACCTACAAACAAGAAAATGCAATCACTTTATACAGCTATGACAGCAGAAAGAATCAAAGTAGGTAATGAGGTCAAAAATTTATTACTGTGAACCCATATTGTGTTAACTATGAGGAAGTCTTAACAGGTTTATGCTTTCACTCTTTCAAAACATAATGGTTTAGGGGCCAAATAACTTTAATGATCATTACATGTTTTAGGGGGTGTTTGGCAACTCCGTTTTTAAAATGGTTTGAAAGTTTCATCCAAACATTTAAGAAAGCTTCTCAGCTTCAAAAATAAGTAGAGAAATATCTAAAATAAACGTCAAACTTCATAACAACAAAACGCGAATAAACTAGCTTGGGTTTTCCATAAAGACGGTGTTTGGGATAGCACATATTTGGGTGAAAACATTAAACATTGAACTTCAAAAATAAGTAGAGATATATCTAAAATAAACATTAAACTTCACAACCACTACCAAATGGCCTAGTGGTACATATTTGGGGGGTCAGGGAAAGGGTCGGAAATGGTCACGAGGTACCTCGGTTAGGCCGCGATGGTTTAACCGAATAAGAACATATACAAGTTCAAAAGCAGAACCAACAATAAATAACTGAATAAGAACATTTACAAGTTTAAAACAAGAAGCAACAATAAATAACTGAAATAATCTCAAGATAGATACACAACACAATGTATGAAATGCTAATAAAAAATAAATAAATAAAAAATAAATAAATAAAAGAATTGGACCTTGTTCTTAAAGAGGTGTTGATTAAGAATGTCATCGAGAGACCAAGAAAGAATGATTTTTGTAAACTCATCTTCATGATATCCCAAACACCCTCCTCCTTCTTCTTCCTCCATAATCACCTCCCCAGAATTATCTATTTTTTTTAATGAAATGAAAAAGGGTTTAAGTAACTAGAGTTGTAATTGAGGGCTTTGAAATGAAACAGAAAGACTGATTACAATGTACATTTTTTGTTGCACAATGTACAGCATTGTATAGCAGGACTTATGACCATCGATTTTTATTTTTTATTTTTTTATTTTTATTTTTTTTTTCTCTCTCTCTCTCTCTCTTATTAGAGCATGAGATATCATAAACAACAAGTGCGCTTCATTTACGCTCCGTTCTCGAGTTATTTTTTAAAAGGAAAGGAAAGGAAATGATAGGAAATTGAAATTTTATTGTGTTCTCGAGTTTTTTTTGGACAGAAAGGAAAGGAAACAGAAAGGAAATGATAGGAAAATTCTAGTGATTTTCCTATAAGAATTTTCCGCCCAAATATAGGCGGATTTGGACGGAAAGTATTTTACACTCGCACTATTTAGTATATAATGACCAATATAACTTTCAATATTTACTCATATTCGACTCTTATGATAAAATGAACATATCTAAAAGTGCATAAATGTAATTATGTCTCTTTTTCTTTCTTTTCTTCCCAACTCGAGAACACAACATTATTTCATTTCCTTTTCTTTCATTTCAACTCAAGAACACGAAATATAAAATCAACTTTCTTTCCTTTCCTTTTCATTTCTTTTCTCTTCTTTTCACATCATTTCTATTCCCACCTAAAAAAACTCGAGAACGCAGCGTTAGGCCCAACAAGTGCCACCTCACTTTAAACATAACATCTTTAAAATACCTCTTTTATCATAACACAACACACACATTTTATAAATCGACAAAAAAAAAAAAAAAAAAAAAAAAAGTTATAAATAAGTGGCTTGTCTTATTCACGTTGTCTGCACGACGAGGGAGTGTCTGGCGAGGAGGAGGTGGTGAATGGTGGCGAGCTGCCACGTAGGAGTGGCGAGCTCCTCTTCTTCATGATACCTAATCCTCTTAAATTCTAATGATCCACTCGTGTGCAGCCACTACGTTTCGGCTTCTTATTTGGTACTATCTAATAGCTCGCCAAACACATGTGTAGAGTTTAGCATGTTACCTCACAAAGCGGTGGAGGAAATGATTTCAAGCAAATTTTCGATTTTTAAGATTTCTTAATAGAAGGCATTTTTGTGATTGTCAATTTGTTCGGTGTTGATGTAAGAATAATCAATCTCAAAACATGTCGGTCGCATTTTCAATCTTTTTTTATATAAAATTGGCGACTCCGAATTTCAATTTTAGATTTATGTGACCATGCGACTCCGTTACATTGTTGTCAAGTGTCTATTTTGGTAGGTAGATATTTTTTTGCAACTGACATAACATTTTGTACGACCGTTTTGTATTTTTCGATAAACACAAAAAATTCTCGAAAAAATAAAAAATAAAATTTCAAAATATTTTCATTTTGTATTTTTTTCAAAAAAAATAAAAATAAATAAATAAATAAAATAATAATTCTCAGCCACCAATCGCACAAAAAGTACAACCGCCGGTCTAGCAAAAATAAAGGTCAACCATGGTACCACTTTTCATAATAAAACAAACTTTGCAAAAAAAATGGTGGACACTTGGCAACAAGGTAGTGAAGTCGCGCATAAAACATCAACCTACCAAATGGGACACTTGGCAAAAAGGTAGTGGAGTCGCAGACAGGCATAGTATGATAAGTCGTAGCCGTTGTTGGCTTAGTTAGAGTGCGTGGACCTTAGCTTATTGGGCTGAAGGTCCTATACGCTATCAATACTCTTTCTCGTTCTAGTGTTAAAGCCGAATATAGGGGTGTTGCTAATGTTGTTGCTGAGACCGCTTTGATTCATAATCTTCTTCGCGAGCTACATGTACCTTTATTGACCGTTACTCTTGTCTATTTTGGAAATGTTAGTGCTATTGATTTGACACCTAACCTTGTTCATCACCAACGCACGAAAACATATTTAGAATGATATTCATTTTGTTCGTGACATGGTTGCCAAGGGTCAGGTTCGCATGTTACATGTGTTATCCCGCCATCAGTATGCCGACATATTCTGCCTTCGGCCCTGTTTGAGAAGTTTCGATTCAGTTTGATTGTTAGACTTCATAAGATATGGCCATGTTGGCCCGGGTCTACAATAATCACTTAGTTACTATATATTAATTCAATGATTAATGAAAATATATGTTTTCCATTGTTCAATAATATATTCGTATAGAATAACCAACAAACCAAAAATGTGCAGATACTTATAACCAGTGAATGTTAAACATTAGTTATTTGGTTTAAGAAATTTGGGTGATAATATATAGCTAGAACATTATAACCATGAAACTCTGGGAGAGAGTTATTGAGAGGAGGTTAAGAAGGGAGACTAGGGTGTCAGAGAACCAATTCGGTTTTATGCCAGGGAGGTCCTCAGTCGAGGCTATCCACCTCCTCAGAAGTCTTATGGAGAAGTATAGAGAAAGACAGAGAGATTTACATATGGCTTTCCTTGACCTAGAAAAGGCATACGACAGTGTCCCACGAGAGTTGATTTGGAGGACTCTTATAGAAAAAGGGACACCAAGGAGATACTTAAAAGTCATAAGAGATATGTACAAGGGGGCGAAGACCCGCGTACGGTGCACAGTGGGGTGCACTGAGTTTTTTCCGGTGGAAGTTGGTCTTCACCAAGGATCTGCCATTAGCCCTTACCTATTCGCCTTGATTATCGACGAGTTATCCCGAGGGATCCAAGAGGGCATCCCTTGGAGCATGATATTCGCAGACGATATTGTGTTGGTTGCAGAATCGGCTGAAGGTTTAAACTACAGACTGGAGCACTGGCGAGAGACTTTAGAAGCCAATGGTCTTAGGGTTAGCAGAGAGAAGACTGAATATATGAGATGTGATTTCGGGGAAAACGTGATCGGCCACAACGAGGAGGAAGTTCGTATCGGTGACCAGATTCTTCTACCTAAGGAGTCTTTTAGATATTTAGGTTCGATGTTTCACAAGTCAGGAAAGATAGACGATGACGTTACCCACCATATTAGAGCGGGTTGGGCGAAATGGAGAGCATCGTCAGGAGTGCTCTGTGATAAGAAAGTCCCCTTCAAGCTTAAGGGTAAATTTTATAAGGTGGCGATCAGACCAGCTATCTTGTACGGGTCTGAATGTTGGCCCATCACAAAAGCTCAAGCTAACAGAGTGGAAGTGGCAGAACTGAGAATGCTAAGGTGGACTTGTGGTAAGACCATGCTTGACATGATCCCGAACGGAGTTTTCAGAGCAACGCTTGATGTTGAATCTATAATCTCGAAGATGCGAGAAGGGAGGTTGAGGTGGTACGGTCATGTTAGGAGGAGGCCACAAACAGCGCCGGTAAGGAGAGTTGAAGCGCTGATGGTCGACGGTTTGAGGAGGAGGGGAAGACCGAAGCTGAGGTGGGAAGATAGACTTAGGCTAGACATGAAGGAGCTTCTCTTGTCCGAGGACATGATCTCAGATAGGAATGCGTGGAGAGCTAGGATTAGATCTGGCAGGTAGTCTCGGGCGGGTGTTTAGGAGTGCGTCTATTGCGTAGGTCCTTTGCGTGGGTCCTTACTCGTCTTTTTGTTGCCTTGCCCTTTGCCTTTTAGGTTTAGTTTGCCCTTTGCTCCTTAGGTTTTGAGTTCCTTAGCTCTTTCCTTTTAGGTTTTGTAGGCTTGTGGCGCTCCCCTTTGCCTTGCCTTTGCGTTTGCCCCCTTTGCCTTGCCTTTTAGGTTTAGTTTGCCCTTGGCTCTTTTGGCTTTGTGGTCCCTTTGCTCTTCCCTTTTAGGTCTGTAGGTGGCTTGTGGCGTTTCTTTTCCCTTTGCTTTGCCTTAGTTTTTGCCCCTTGCGTTTCCCTGCTTTGTTTTTGTGCTTTTCTTGATGGGTTTGTCTGTTTTGGTTCTTTTTTCCTTGCTTTGTTTGCCGCTTTGTGTGTCTTGCTCTTTGCTTTTGTGTTTTGGTGCCATGTTTTATTTGTTTGTCTTTTTTCCTAGGTCCCTTGTTTGTTGGTTTCCTGCTACCTTCTTGTTTTGTTTGGCTTTTCCCTTTTGTCTTTTTTTGCCTTTTTTGTTGCTCTTTGTTCCGTGCTATTTCTTTCGGTGATCTATCACTCGCACATGTGCACGTGCCGGAGGTCTCCCTGGAAGCAGTCTCTCTACTCCCGGTTTCTACCTGGGGTAGGGGTAGGATCTGTCTACATTTCTACCTCCCCCATACCTCGCTTTTGCGGGATTGGGTATGTTGTTGTTGTTGTTGTTGTATTAGCCATTGGGTTAACAGTTATGTTGATATTTCATCGAATGGCTTATAAAACTACTTCGAAATACATGACATCTTTTTTACACACACACACAAAATAAATAAATAAATCATCAAAGATCAGAAGGTAAATCAATAAGATCTTTAAAAAATGCTTAGTCAACATTTTCACTGACAAAAAGGTAAATTAAACCCAACCAAAACTGATTTCCATTTGAGTCATTAAACTTGTTTTATATTTGTGACAGTGTGATGAACCTTGTTTTAGACCAAGAACCCAAGAGTATTCTCCTCCAAAATGAGATAATCTTGTTCCACATATTCTACCGAAGGCGAGACTCAAAAGTATTTAGAAGGTACACGATAAATATCAGGGCATAGACATTAGCAACCATAAACTACTAGTAAAAGATTTTGTTAACTGATAGTTAATTCTGGAACACATTAGCTGGTAGGGAGAACCAAACCTGTTTATTAAACACGTTAGCCGAGTCAACCCATTCAGCACCAAGGCTAACCCTTTTGTGTGAGGAATTGCCACCCCTACCCATAACACCATATATGACACAATAACAACAGACCACAAGTCATGCAAATTGCAATCCATTAAACAAAAGTTAATAAGAACCGTCAACAGAAGATACTACAGTAGAAAGTAAGAAACATGCGTGATTCTGTAAAGCATGGTCCTAAAGAAGAAAGTAAAGTCTTTACATCAAATTTCTTGAGCCTTGCTTCGTTCAACAACATCAAGACATCGCACGGTCACATCAGATCCTTGAACAAAATCAAAAGAGGATGTACGTTAGTAGTAGTTAGAAAAATGGCAACAACTATCAAGTTTGCTATGAAGCTTTTCTTACTATACAAATGAGAGAACATGACTAATCTATATATGAAATGAAACTAGAAGTTACTATCACACTAACATTGAAAATCACACAGAATAAACTAGAGGGTAGGATGAACAGAGTATCAACTCCTACGAAGTCTATATATCAATGAGAATGTCAAACAATCATGATAATTAAGTGCTCTAACTTTGCACCTTTGGTGTATTGAAACACCGCGATTGTTTTAAAATCATTTCTAAACCTTGCATCCCAATATACATTACCATAAACTTTCATTTATCAACCATTTCCAAAAGACAAAACATTTGTACCGGTTCACATTTGACCCATTTTATCAATAAGACGTATTTTAAAAAACTGCCATAGAGTTCACTTTTGACCCGTTTATAAATACTAACGTTTACCATGTTTACATCTAACACAACATTTGTTTACATAAATGGTACTATATACGGCATCATGACATCAGTTGAAATGAAAGTACCCATCATAATATAAACTACATAACAAGTACTACCACCAAGTCTTCTATTCCATAGTTTTCTTACTCTCGATCGTTAGCTTCTGTTTTTTTTACCTTCATCTCCGGCTAAATTTTCAACTGAAAACATAATTTCTTATTGATTTGTCACCTAATCTAATACTTAGGTTGACTTTTATATTTGACTCTTGCTTTGACCCCTCAAACGCCAAGTATTTGACTTGCTTAAAGGCTAGTCAACCTAACTAGCTTTGAATCACCAGTCACACAATTTGTATATCTCACATATATCAAATAGATGGAAGTCTAATTAGATAGCTATCATACTGAAGATCAAGTTAGCATACACACAAATAGGATCAGTGTTCAACTTAGATATGATTGATGTATTAAGAACTCATATACTACTAGAGATATGGAAGTAATACATTAATTAAACAAAGTATGTGTAATGACGTCAATTACCTCAGGCGGAGGTAGTAAATCCTGGAACCGCTCTCGGTCCTCAGGCGACAAAACGACAAGAAAATTAAGTAGTCCTTTGAAGGCACAAGTTTTGAGGTCATCGGTAGGGGAAACAAGTAGCTGTGAAAGACTGTCATGAAGACGCTGCTGCAAGTTGTTCTGTTCATGATGATTGTTGGCTAATATCGCCTCCCTCACAAACTCAGGGGCACGTTCCAAGATTATAAGAGCAAACTTCTGAAGTCTTCGTGAGGTGGTTTGAAGACAGTCAAGCATAAAGATCATTAGTTCAGACCAAAGCCGGTCACTTTTTTTACCATTAACAGGTTTTATTGAAATCAAAGCGATGTCTGAAACTACACTGTAAAGATCCACCATATTCAACTCCAAATCTTCAAATTGAACACCATCCAAAAGATCAAACTTTATTTTGTTTTGACTTTCGACTGCCAACTCATTCCAGTAAGTGACATTGCCACTTGTTAAAAACTCCCTAAGAATACTTAATGCAGTTCCATGATCTCCACCCGGATCTCCCAAGCCTATAGCAATACAAGTGAGTTTCATAAACAAGATGTCACAGTTAGCCTCAATGCATCTAGTCAATAAAGAAAGTGCATCCTCTCTAGTCCCAAGGTTTGCGCATTTGTCAATTAAGGCTCTTAGAGGTTGTGCACATATGCCCAGTATCTTGGTTATTTCCTCATCTCGACTACCCATGGTGATGGCTGGCTAGATAGGTAAATCCCTGAATCAAATACCGAGGCAGTAAATAGTTAATCATTTTTTTCCTCCAAAGTTCAATCCTTAAAATGAAATTGACCAAATAACAAGTGGTACATATGATTAATAAATACAAAAGCATCGCAATCTTTCAGGAAGAGATATATAACCATATGCTCAATGTCATCCCAACTTATGAAAAACATGAAAAGATCTACAAAAGTCCGCAACTACTTGGGGGCGTTTGGGGTCATTTTTAGTGCACAAACAATACAGGAAAGAGTGTTTGGATTAGCTTATGATGTATCATAATGCAATAAGCAGATAAGCTCTTTTTGAGTTTTTGGCAAATAATGATCATGCTGGTAGATAATTTGTAAATTCTATGTTTCAATAATGTGAGTCGGTTTAAATACTGGCAAAAAAATGTTTAAATTCTTTTAAACCTGAAAATTGTTCTCATTCATTTACTTTCAACCAACTTCGTTAAATAACATTTCCAAACTCAACAACTAACAACTTACAAATTACCTTTTATAAATTAATGCTTTTTCATCTTTTCTAAAAAGCCCAACCAAGAAGCCGTAAGCTATTTTAGATAAGCTCCACCCAAACACTCATTTGAACGTTTTGGCTTTATCAATGCCCTCTTAAGCTCGAAGATTAGACCTTAACTAAACACCCCCTTAGTTATAATAATCACTAGTTACACATAAACATGCTTTTATCATGTAATTAAGTTCGAAACAATTGTTTCCAATGGAAAACAACCAAGTTTGTTACCCATGGTAAATAAGTACAGCCAAGGCTCTTGAAAAGGGAGGGCTTTACGGCTTTAGCCGGTTTGAATCTATGTGATGGTAGGTTCAAACCCCGTCGGCCAAAAGGTCGGAAACCATGGTTACCCCAAAAATAAGCATTTTGACTTCCTAACCGCAAACCTACTTGAAACACCTCAAAATAAGCAGACCAGCAGAACAGTTTGGAAACATAAGACTGCTTAAGCTTAAAAAAAAACAGCAAAAAGTAAGCAAATGTTTCATACAAGCTAATCTTGTTAAAAAGAATTGATAGACAACAATAAGTCATAATACAAGAATTGTTACAATAATGTATACAGTTTTTAGAACATACTAAGCAACATTAATAATAAAGAAAATTATGGGGTTGAAATATAAACCTGCACAAAATTGGGAGGGAATGGAAGAATCGGTAAAACCCTTAAATGCGAATAATGAAGGGAAATTTGCCTTTTTTATGATATTCAAAATGGCTTCTTTTTTTTTTCTTTTTTTTTTTCCTTTTTTTTTTTTCATTATTATTATTATTATTATTATTAATACATAAAAAGCTTACACAAAATTGGATGGGAGTCTAGATACAAGTTGCACTCCCACCCTGTTCTGAATACAAAAGTTTATTCTATTAAAAATTAAAAACGCCACATTTAACATTATTAGAGTGGCTAATGGCAATATTATTATTATTATTATTATTATTATTATTATATTGCCTTCAACTTTAATTATTAGTTTTTGACATTAAAATAAAAAGACAAATAATCATTAGAAACGTATAATGATTTATAAAAAACAAAAAAGTCTTTAGAAAGTTTCACAAGATAGGAGACGTTAGTGGATAAAAAAAAATTATGTATAAAAGTTTTTCCGAAAAATGTACAGTTTTGATGTAAAAAATTGTGTAGAAAACGTTTATGCATTAAATTACACCGTTCGTCCATGTGGTTTGACCATAATAACATCACAAGTCCCTCGATTTCATTTTTGCATAGTGGATCCTTATAATGAAGTTTTGTAACATCATTCGTCCTTATCAATTATAAAGTTCGTCCCTATGGTTTGACCTTAATAAAATCGCAAGTTCCTCGGCTGTTAGTGATAAGGACGAATGGTGTTACAAAACTTCATTATAAGGACCGAGCATGCAAAAATGAAAGTCGAGGGATTTGTGATGTTATTATGGCCAAACCACAAAGATGAACGGTGTAATTTACTCAAACTGTAAATTGACATTTCTGCATCAAAATTTTGTTTTTACATCTAATTTCTTTGTATTCTAGCATCAAAATTTTATTACGCTACCAAAATGTAACAAATTAAAAAATTTGTGTATCAAAATAATTAAAAAAAATGAACTTAAATAATTAATTAGTTAAAAGAGTTAAATTTTGTGTATCAAAATAATTAATTAGTTAAAAGAGTTTACACTTAAATAACTACAATTCATTCTCTATAATTATACCGATCATGCCATATATATAAAAAAAAATTCAAAATTGTTTGTACTTTTTCAACATAAAAACGATAAAACAAAATACTACGTATGAGATATTGCGATTTGCGAGACTACTGTGAAATCAAAACGAGTATTATTCAGTACTAGCATGGTACCCGCGCGATGCGGCGGCTGTTACCCTGTGACTATACTTTCTAGTAATGTGATGTTATGCGGCCATATTTTTTATAACGATTAATTTACAAATAACAACAATTTTAGGGTTGGATCAGTTGGAATACCCTTTGCATCTTAACCTTCACTCCCTACAAAAGGCCGGAGGTGCTTTTCTATCTTAGATAGAACTGGAAGCAGTGTCTCTACCTTAGGTAGGGGTAAGGCTGTCTACATGTCAACCTCCTCATACATCGTGGAATACGGTATTAAGACCCATAGAAAATAAAAAAGCACCTACAAAAGGCCGGAGGTGCTTTTCTATTTTAGATAGAACTGGAAGCAGTGTCTCTACCTTAGGTAGGGGTAAGGCTGTCTACATGTCAACCTCCTCATACATCGTGGAATACGGTATTAAGACCCATAGAAAATAAAAAAGCATTAGTATAATTTCATTTACTGTTAACCGAAGCTATCACAAAAATCTTGATTCTTTCCTTCAGTACAATCACCTTTAAATTTTTTGACCTACATATGACCTTTTAGGCATAGTAAGGCGACAAACATTTATATTTTTATTTAAAAAAAAAAATCTATCTTTTTTACACTATATATATCCCCTACATTTTCATTTATAATATACACTATTTACATGAACCAAATATCAAAATTAGCCCAAAATCAACTATACCATACAAATAATATACGGCTCAAAGTAATTATTCTAAAACCATTTTCAGCCTAAACAAACTTTAATCATCAATATCTGTTAAGGACTTAAGGCCCATGATAAAACTACCAAACAATTTGTGATATCATTTGGCCAGCCTAATTAACAACCAACCCGGTATATAACCCAAATGGTAAGACTTATAAATACGTTTACAAAACATAAATTAACTCATTCATGCCCTAATTTCCCTCACAAAAATACGCAACCATGATTTGCAGCCACACAAAAATCACATACTCTTCCTTTCTTTCTTATCTTGATAACCGAACATAACCAACAATCTATATTTGCAAGAAAATCATACCCTTTTCTTGAATATCAAACGAAAACTCTCTCTAAGGTTTTATGTTGTGTTGACCGTGATGGTGGTTTTGAGATGGGGTTAGAACTGAGATAGATGTAGATCTTGGGTTTTATTGTTGTTGTATACTTTCTGTTTGTGGACCATAAATGGAATAAGTTTAATGTTTGTTTTGGCTTGATTGATGATTGTTCTTTTCTTCTTTCGTTTCATATTCGTTTTCGTTTTGATATGTAATGGTACATTTTTTTTCTTCTTTTGTGGAATGCATTAATCGGTCGAGGGGGTGACTGGTTTGTGAATTTTGGAGCCGTCCGACCTTCATTGATCTTGTGGTTGCAGTGGTGGCGACTCGGTCAGCGCAGGGGCGATCGGTCCGGTCGACCGACCACTGTGCCCAGCCTAATGGCTTTATTTTTAAATACTTGGCTTAGTAGCTTGATTAGCTTGTACATTACGGTTAAATAATTGTATATTGGTGAATGGGTGAATTAATTAGTGTGTTAATTATATGTGTTGAATAGATTGTTGACCTTAAAATCATTGTGCTTTACATATTTGTGTTTTGTGTTTTTTGACTTGTATTTATTTAAAAGCTATTGTACATTGTGCTTAAATAGTTGTAATTTTTTGTGAATGGGTATTTTTAATAGCATTAATGTTTTTTTTTTGTAGAATTTTGGTCTTAAAATGACACCACGCTGTTTTTTATTGTACAATATGCTTACTTTATTGTAATTTTGAAAATTGGGTGCATTGAAGTATTGTAAACCATGCATTATTTCTTGTAAATCTGAAAATTTTGGAGAGAGAGTGCTTCATGTATTATATATAGTATAGATAATTTTTTTCAAACACATTTAAAACTCTCTTTACACATTTTTCTCTGTGTGCTAATATATTTTTCTCTATTATATTTTTGTCATTTTCTCTCTTTTACTTTATAAGAGCATTGTGTACCCTCGTGCCATAGAGTTGGTGTCATAGACAAATAGTAATGTCACGTCAGCAAAACCTTCTACGGCACTAGAAATTTTTGGCATCACATTTTGTGCCGTTACCGTTGGCATCAGAAAATGTGTTTCCGTTGGACAATTATTTTTTTATTTTTGTTTTTTTTTCTTCCATTTACATAATATACTTTAGGCATTTGATATTCAAGTATATGAAATGTTTTACGTAAGGTTTGATATCCATGCTACCAAATCATTTTACATATTTAAGGCCAAAATTATACCCAAAGATTATCAAAGGGGAGTGATTTGCACACACATTTTTTTGATTTGCACACCAATATATACAAGCAGGTAAAACTTGATGTATATACAGTACAACTGTCTAATGCACTGATGAGTATGTATGAATAAAAAAGGTAAATTGCAAAAATGGTCCTTAACGTTCCACAAATTTGCAAAACACAGGACCGAGACAAAAAGTAGCGCAAAAAAGCCACCCACGTTCCACATTTTCGCAAAATCGCCACTGAGAGCCTTTTTCTGTTAATTTTCCTGTTAAGTGCCACGTATTTGAGGGTAGTATCGTCATTTCACTGTCTTTTTTATATCCCGCCAACTTTCGGGGGACTATTTTTGCAAACAACGTAAACTATGTACATTTAAAGCTGTGTGCTTTTTCAGGGTGCAATAAATCCCTAAAACCAACCAACGAGTGTGTAGATAATCAACCGTCAAACCCTAACATAAAAAAAATCAAATCGCAACAACTAAACCCAGCTATGGCGAATAATGATAAGAATGAAAAGGGAAAGTGCTTGTTGATGGGGGGGAGGAATCATCCGAAATGTCGTGGGGCAAGGTTTTATTAAATGATGAAGTCTTTGAGGTTGTTTTAGATGAATTTGGTGAAAAAGTTATTGCCAAGTATGGTTCGTATGCAAACATAGGGAAGGAGATGATTGAAGAAATTCTTCAATGGATGTGGAATAGAACCTTCAACAAACCAAATATGGGTGCTAGCGGTTGCTCCAATGAGGTAGTTGCAGAGAAAAAAAGGAAGAGGGGAAGGCCGGTTGGGAGTGGCAAGAAGAAGACGGAGGGGAGTCCTATTCCGACTACAGTCGCAGAAAAAAAGGAAGAGGGGAAGGCCGGTTGGGAGTAGCAAGAAGAAGACGGAGGGGAGTCCTATTCCGACTACAGTCACAGAAAAAAGAAAGAGGGGAAGGCCTGTTGGGAGTGGCAAGAAAAAGAAGGAGAGGAGTCCTAATCCGAGTACAGTTACAGGAAAAAGAAAGAGGGGAAGGCCTGTTGGGACTGGCAAGAAGAAGGAGGCTGGCAAGAAGAGGAAGGTGAAGGAAGAGCATACGGATCTTGGTATGTTAATGTGGTATACTTCATTTATGTCCCATTTTAAAATTGTTTACGTAGGATGCTATGCTATGTTTGATAGACTTTTATATGCATCCCCTTTCCTAGGTTTAGGATAAACAGAGTATTTGCATTAAGTAGGGTGTTAGAATATCATAAGTGAGAGTGTTTGGCATTACTAAATACTGCTATAGAGAGTGTTTTGCATTACGAAAGTACTGCGTCTTCACATTGGTTATAAGTAAGTCTTCACATAGGTTGTAAGTAAGTCTTCACATTGTGTATCTTGAGTGTATCAGGAATAAAATAGATTGGTTTCTATATCACCACATTAACTTATTACCTAAACTACAACTATGTGGTGAGATATACAACACTGCATTGCTCTGCTTCACTCGAGCCTGCATAATTGTTTCATTGACTACTTCTGCATTGACTTTAGCATGTATACCATTAGTTTCGTAGGTGTTGGTATGTCTTGACAGTTTGAATTTAAAATTGTGGCAGATTTACTTGGTTATGGGGGTGAAGTTCTGTTCCGCATGCACAATAATGGAGTCTTTGAATTTGGTCCATTAAGGTATGTACAAGGGAATGTTTCTACAATGTGTGGTTTTGTCTGTGATAGACATATCTTTTTCCTAGGTCTGGATGATATGTTTTCACGCATTAGGGGAGAAAAATGGGCTGTGTTCTTTTGTGTGCCTGGTAAATCATTAGAAGAAGGTTTGAAGCTGATTCACACAGACAATGATGTGCATACAATGATTGAGCTAGGTTGTTGTGCTGGTTTTGTAGATTTGTTTGTTGCTCACACAAAACAGGTGTTATCTCCCTACTATTTAAACAATATTGATGCAGAGGGTGATGGTGGGGAGGTTGTTGGGTGGGTAGAAGAAGATGCTAGCTTGCGGTGCTATATTACTTCAACTCCTTTTAGGACTAGCACTTCAAAAACTTATAGGAAAGTGGATGATGTTGATGCTTCACAACCAGAATTCGGGAAGCATAAAAAGAGGGTGAAGAGGTCTGTGGATAAGGGAAAAGGAAAGATGGTTGATGAGGTTGATGAGGCTGATGTTGTTAACAGGAACAAAACGGCTGGTATTGTCATTAGAGACGGTGGTTCTATTAAGAACCCACCAGGTGTTGGTTCAGTGAATGTGGGAGCAAAGGGTGGTGGTATTTTGAGACCAAGAATAACTAATTGCGTACTGGGTCTACGGGCACCAAGATCAATGGGTAACAATGTGGTGTTATTTTGACTAGGTGAGTCTAATGAACTGTTTAGCAAATATTTTGGACACATTGCATTGCCTATTATAGTAACCTCATTTCATTGCATATATTGACTGTGCAGGTGTTGTTGATCACATGTTGGTTCATCCAGTTGAAGGTTTGAATATTCATCCAGTAGAAGGTTTGAAGATTGACATATGGGTCCATCTATTGGGAATATGTAATGTGTAGAAACTAAAACACTTTAATTTGACTAATATAACTTGAACTATTGTACCTCTGTTTCGAATACATCAAAGGATGTGAGCAGGCATTGTGATGGGTTAAACTTTTTTGGTACATGCCGAACAATATTATGTAAATTTGCAGCATTTAAACGTATGTATTTGTGTATTGTATTATGGTTTCAATTATATCAGGTTCATGTTTGTGAATGTGTTTGTGATACGAATTGAACAATGTATATCAAGACAAAAGGTATCAAACGACCCATTCCATTCATAAACCATAAGGGTACAGTTACAACCTTATGGGAACCCACAACTACTATCAATACTCTGTTTTTGTCGCGGCATTGTGATGGGTTCATCTGTTTTTGTACATGCCGACCGATAGTATGTAACTTGAACAATATTTCAAATGGGTTAAATTTTTAGTCAATATTGACTACTATCAATACTTTGTTTTGTGTTTCTGCTATATAATATGTTTGTCTTTGTTTCTTTGTTTGTGTTTGTTACTTTTGTGTTTGTGTTATATGTTTGTATCTTATAGTTAGAATTCATTGTTTGTGATACGAATCGAAGAATATAAAGTATAAACCAAGAAAACTGGGATCAAACGACCCCTTCCATTCATACCCATTCATTTACAACCATAACATAGGGGAAACCACAACCCCTATCTACACCTACAACCTTACGACAAGGGCACCAAAATGAACAAAAGAAACCAAACATGCCCGACCACCTACCACCTACTACCTACATTCATCATACACAACAAAACAACCCATCACATCACCCAGCACCCAACCCCTTCACATGTAAGTTTGCCTCACAGCAAACTCAATCTTGGAAACAATGCTGTCGTTTGTTTGCCTCAGCATCCTCATCAACCCACTCATCGTTCTCATATCAGCTGACTGAATCCTCCTAAGCTTGTTCACATTGGCCCTTGCAGTTCTCGAGCCCCTTAAGAGTTGGAGCTCCGCAATCAGGTCCCCCCTAACACCCAACCTATTAGACAGCCTTTGACACCTACACATCAACTCTTGTGCATGATGAATGTCCTCCTCAACCTCTCGTTGGTAATGGGTTAGCATCATTTCCGATATGACAAACGAGTTGCAAGCAACCATCAGATCAAGACAGCGAGACATTAGTCTGGAAATGGAAATGATAATTGTTTGATTACGGGTGTGTGTGTGTGTGTGTGTTTTTCTGCTTGTTTGTGTGTGTATGTGAAGGCGTTGACAATTTAATATGAAAGCTGAAAATAACTTTGCAAATTAGCCACTGAGGTCTAATCATATTGATACCAAGCACAGAGCCGAAAGTTGGCAGGAGATAACTGATGAACAGTAAAATGACGATACTACCCTCAAATACGTGGCACTTAACGGGAAAATTAACGGAAAAGGGCTCTCAGTGGCGATTTTGCGAAAATGTGAAACGTGGGTGGCATTTTTGCGCTACTTTTTGTCTCGGTCCCATTTTTGCAAATTTGTGAAACGTTAAGGATCTTTTTTGCAATTTACCCAATAAAAAATGGTGTGCAAATCAATTTCCATTATCAAAAGGTCCTCCTATAGCAACAACCCCTATATCAAAAGTCTCATATAGCAACACTCCTTAGTTAATATAATAATAATATTTTGTAGGTGTGTAAGGAAGTGACTGTGTAGAAATTCGAAGTGAGAAGTTCTTTAGAGGTTGACTTGTAACTTTGATAAGCATAAAAAGCAACAACACCACCTTAGTACATGGCAAGAAGTGACTGATGATAAATATATGTAGGGTTGTGTTATACAACCGTCCTTACTAGGAGAGTTTGTACTTTTATTCTTTTTGTCCCCCTTTGTCCCCCCCCCCCTTTGTCCCCCACTATTTACAGTGCACCACAGTTTTTTTTTATTAGTTTTTGTTCCGTATTTCTGACAGTTTTAAGCGTTTAACATATTAAACTTTATATTTTCTGTTCCGCACTTTCAAGTTTATAGTTTTTTGATATAATCAAAATTATAAAAATAAATAAATAAATAATAAAAAACATGGGGGTGGGGATAAAAAAATATGGGGGTTTGGGTAACTTATCACATATATCTATAAAGAGTTGTGTACTTTGTATGTTATGGTTGGTGAAAGTATATTTATTGTATTTATCTTGCATCTTGCCTATAAAATTTGTATTCTTCATAAACTTCATACAATATTTTTTTTGGAGCAAATTATACCATTCCATAGCTTTATAGAAATAAACTACTAAGGGTGGTGGCAGTCATGAACTCATGATCACATACGTCACCTATATCTCACCACCCACTAATAATATCATTCCACCTCAGCCATGCCTCACTGTACTTTTTTAGTGGCAACCATGATCTCATGCCTCACCTAATTTTATTTTTTTATTTTTTATATTCATAATTATATTAAACAATTTAATAAAAACATGATATTTTATTAATAATTAAAAGAAAATTACATAATACTTAGAAGAAAAAAAAAAACATAATTATATCTAAAAATTGCAAGGCCATCCATATTTCTTCGCGTACTCACGTTTATTGGCAAGAGTGGTCTCTCGCATAGCCGGATCGAGAGTGGATTCAAGCCAAAATTATGTATTTTGTTCTTTCTATTCATTATTCAAGTTGATATTTTTAATATGATGTATTTTGTTGTTTTAGCAAATTGTTTTAATTTTGTTGTTCAAATTGGATGTACTAAAACTCACCGCTACAAAAGAGCGTTATTTTACCTTTATCGGTAACATTGTTCCTATATTACATGCATCGTACCAATGTTGTTATTCATGTAAGTGATGCAAGCATATTCTTATATAGTTCACTACTAATATTTGTCCGCTTGCTCATCATAATTATGCATTACCAAATGTAATCTTTTATTAGCTTACCGATGAAGCAACACTCAATATTATTCTTTAGTTCCTTGTCAATACCGTGTATATGTAAAAGTTTGTGTAATCATGTATATATAATAAAGAGGCATGCAGAACCCGTGCTACACACAGGCTTCGAATCTAATTGTTAATCGCGTATTCATTCTGTGTTGTATGAAACGTTTTGACTTTCTTATATAAAAGTTTAAAAATGTTTGATGTTGTTTTGGTTTTGTGGTGTTGTATTTTATAAATGGACTTTTGGTTATTAAGTTGTGATGGTTTTGTTTCTTTTGGCCTATTACTTATTTGCATGATATAAAAATAGCTTTGTTTTTTTTTGTCTATTACTTAGCCCTACAATACTTGTCCATTCGATGGTTTTTGCATGGTAATATGAAGCACACGAGGTCTATCTAATTGGTTATAGTTTAATGTGCGTTAAATATATTCTTTATTAAGTTTGTAAGTTAAACTTTGTGTAATGATGTATATATAATAATGTCACATAAACTGTATAAAAATAGTTACAAACCTTTTTAGCTTTATCTCATTTTATTGTACAACTAATTTCATTGAAAATTAACATTGAAGTCTAACTAATATTAATAAATTTTACCAATAAACTCAATTCTAAATATCTAACCAAATGAATATTAATTAACACACTATTAACAATTCTTAAAACTTTTGGACTTCACTATTATGTCTTTAATTAATTTTTTTAATTTATAAATGGGTTCGAGCAAAAATAATGTACTTTTTTCTTTTATATTTATTATTCAAGTTGCATTCTTACATAAACTAACCACGCTAAAAGGTATCATTTAACCATTTAAATATTGCTTTACATACATGCTCGTACACATTTTTTTGAATCAATAGAAAACACACATAAATTACTTGTATATGAAAATGCATTAACATAATACATATATCTATATATATTGCATTATGTTAAATCTTTAATTATTCTTGCAACCTTTTCAACTTCATCTTAATCCATACCGACTTTTAATTCTATAATAATTACTAAATATTATGTGATCAATTCTGGCAAGCCTTGCACTTCCATCTCGATGTTGTATATACTTCACATTAAATGCACCGATTTGTTTTTTGATAAAAGTTTGAACTTTTGTTTATGCTTAAAACCCAACTTTTTTATTTGATATTATAATTTACAAACGGCTTTAAGTCAAAATTATGTTTTTTTTTTTCCTTTTTATTCATTACTCAATGTGATATTTTTAATATGTCCTATTTTGCTATTATGGCAAACTCATTTAATAGGCGTAAATATTGGTTTCTCACTAATGATTCTACATATAGAAAAAGAAAATACTTTGCGATGCGCGGACTTTCTTTTTTCAATAATAATTCAATTGCACATGATAAATTCTTTCTAATATTTCTCAAAGAGCATTCGAAAGCAAATACTTACATAAACTAATCACGCTAAAAAACATCATTTAACCATTTAAATGTTGCTTTACATACATGCTCGTGCATATTTTCTTGAATCAATTCGCACATGTGAGCTACATCAATAGAAAACGCACATAAATTACTTGTATATGAATATGCATTAACATAGTACATGCATCTATATATATGCTTATATATAACAATCACCTAAATATGTAAGAAACAAAGAAAATATTTGGTATCCCAATCTTCGGTTTCATTTATCTGAGCATGCATGATCTTGTGTGATTTTCATGGTACATGCGTATGATAACTAAATTAAGAAAAAAAGAAGACCAAGTTAATTACAAAGATCTAAAAGATGTGTGAATCATTTTCAAAATGTTGCAAAAGAGAATTTACATACCACTACCAACAATCAAAGATCTAAAAGATGTGTGAATCATCTTCAAATGTACATACTAAATGTGATTTTTGCCGGTTTATATAGGCATGAATTAGCTTAAATCATTAATTGTTTTTGCAACCTTTCGCAACCCTTGCACTTTATCTAACCGACTTTTAATTCTATACCAAATGCCATGTGATCAATTCGGTCAACCCTTGCACCTCATCTCCTTTCATGATTGTATAGTTATTATGAGGCTGCTAATGAGGCGAAAAGTGAACCACTTTTAGGGGGTCATTTAAGCCCGGATTCGTGATTGTTTGATCAAATATTGCCCTAAATCGTTCCTTTTGTCATTTTAGGTACTTTTGGAGAGAAATCTGGAAAATGAAGCATTTTGGACGTTTTTGGAGCATAAAAGTGAAGAAAACGGCAAAGTCTTAATTTTTCTTGCTGGGAACAATACCTGATGGCGTCACCACTCTCTACATGACGGCGTCAAGAGTAACAAAAGAGATGGATGTGGACAATATACGTGACGATACAGAGAGTTTTGTGCATTGGAGATGACAGTGTCACCCAAGGCCGTCATGGTCCAAGTATTAGTGACGGCCCAGAAGAAATTTACACATGACGGCGTCACAATTAGATCTAGGTAATACGATTTCATTATTGGCGGCGAGTTTACGGCGTCACAAATTTCTTCTTGACGCCGTCACCCTGTATAATCTATATATAGTTTTCCAAATTTCATTCATTAGTGTGCAACTTTGAGGGAAAAACCCTAGGTTGAATTTTCCAGCTTTTTCAAGGGTTTCAACCCTTTGAAACTTTCATGTTCAATTTGAGATAAGTACTCTTTCAATTCATTCAATATGTCTATGTGTTGTTTGAATATATCTTACACTTGTCTTCAATTTAACATGCTCGGCTAGATTTCTTTTGTGTTTTCTTAGATGTAGTGAAACCTAGATGTTAATTATGGGTTGATTGTTTGTTTATAGTTGTTACGGATGATTGTATTCGATGTTAGGCTTAAGAAAACTGGCAGACTTCCATTGGTAACTTGCTTGAACGTCTTAAGAAACATGATCGGAGGTGTACTACGATATTTGGTTGTATTTAATGCGTATGAGAATTCTAATGATCCCATGTTAGGAGCTTCTAACGGCTCGACATAGGAGTGAAGTAGGATCCTATAGAGTTAGGGAATATTGTACACGGCCCTACGACTAGTATTAAGGAATATGACCCGTCATCCATGCAATTGTAACAAGCTATTAACCTGTAAAAGATATCTAGGGAGTAATGAAATCTAAGTAAACACAACTTTCCCCATTATTGTTACACCACATTAGTATAATTAGTCTCATTTCATTTTTGTTATTTTATTTTGATTGCATCTTTAGTCATTTGGGTTAGTTGGCTAGTAACTAATTCCGCCCACTCTTCCAAAACCCGAGATTTTACTTGCTTTTATAAAATATAAAAATACAAAAAGAATCATCCCTCACCTCTAGACTTAGTTTAGGAGACTTTCTAATCCTAGCGACACTATTCCTGAGTTGAATGATCAATCCCCCGATACTTGTCACTATACTATACTACAACGATCAAGTACATTGCCTGGTGGGGGTTGTAAGCTTCTCGAGATCCCTCGAGAGGTAAAGCCTGGTGCGATTCCCACGTATCAAGTTTTTGGCGCCGCAGCCCGGGGGAATAGTTATTGTCTAGGTTAGGATTTCTTTTGGCGCCACCAAGGCTATCGAAACACTATTGAGCTCACTCAAGGAGCCAATGTGTCCCCCTTGCGATCCGACACCATTCGGTTAGTGCAAAGCAGATGTGCATTCCATGGACTTCGTTCTGAAGATCCTAATCAACATCTCAAGGACTTCCTTAAAATCGTAGATTCTATAGACCTTGATGTTACAACTAGAGAGTCGACCCGATTATGCCTATTCCAATTCTCTCTACGTAATCAAGCTAGTCAATGGCTTGAACGTTTACCCGCGGGATCCATCTCATGGGATGATCTCACCACTCGTTTCCTTGCTCAATTTTTCCCACCGGGGAGAACTACCAAGCTTAGAAATGATATCTTGATGTTCTATCAACGTCAAGGTGAAACTCTATATGAAGCATGGACTCGTTTCAAGGACTTACTCCAAAAAGTCCCTCATCATGGCATAGATCTTTGGCTCCAAGTCCAAATCTTCTATGACCATATCGATCTCTCCACAAGGCGAACCATTGACCAATCGGCCGGTGGCAAGCTACATGATCTAAGTGCGGAAGAATCATGGGAACTCATAAAAGATCTTGCTCTCTATGACAACGAAAGTTGGAATGATCCCCGTGATTTGAACAAAATGGTCAAGGCAATATCTTTGCCTTCAAACAATTCTAGCACTCCCGACCGTAGGATCATGGAACTTGAGGACCAAGTCAAGTTTCTCATGAAATCCTACGAAGCTCCTAAGCCCTCAAGCCAAGTGAACAAAATCACTTCTTCATGCGAATTATGTAGTGGTCCCCATGACACTCGTGATTGCGTGGAACTCCCCGGACAAGCTTTTGCGGATTACGCATCCTTGCGTACCGACGAAGCGTTAGACAAGTGGTACACTTTCAAACCCGAGCCAAACCCTTACGGTGATTCCTACAACCCTTCTTGGAAAAATCACCCGAATCTTAGGTGGAAACAAAAACCAAAACAATTCTTCCAATCCACCTAATCTTTACCAACCAAACGGTCCCCCAGCTAACCGTACTTTCAACGACAATCCTTCTAATAACTATGGTAGTACCAATAATCTTGAAGGATTGATGTCCAAGTTTATGGCATCTCAAGAAGCTAGCATAGCTAAGTTTGAAACTGAATTCAATCAACAACAAACGGAGATGACCAATAAGATTGACAACTTGTTGAAACCCCTCAACAACCAAGTGCTAACTACACCTAGGAAGGACACTAGGGACACCAATAGTAGAATCCAAATTAAGGACCATTCATCATCCAAACACGTCCACTTTGTCAATGTTGTCATTATTAGGCCAATAGATAAGAACATAGAAGAAAGTGACAAGGATGAAGTTGGAATAGAAACCGGGACTAGGGATGAGATTAATGAAGTTGAGGATAATAAGGGAGAAAAGTTAGAGGAAGTAGAAAACGTAGAAGAATACTTTGATAAGTTACCCACCAAGGAAGAACGGGAATATCACAAGGATTTATTCGATGATCCCGAGACACCATATATCCTTGGTTCACCCCTTATTAAAGTAGGTGATCCCTCTAACATCAACATACCATGCAACATTGGGCATATGCATGTGTGGAAAGCTTATATCAATCCTAGGTCTCCTATAAACATCATGACTAGGACATATTATAATTGGGTAATGAAGAAGCAACTCGGATATAGGATAATGCCCAACACGAGTAAGATGAGCAATTTTGTAGGAAGAGTGAATGGATTGCATGTCTTTATAGGAAACTTCACTTATGTCACCAACTTTGTGATAGTAGAGGATACCCGTCCGGTAATAGATGCTTGCCTAAGTCAAGTAGTGTTCGGAAAATCATTTGTTGAGGCCTCTAAGATGAGTTATGACCCGACCTTAGGGATAGTTAGATTCAAGGAAGAGAATGATGAGATTGCTTACCAAATGCCCTATAAGATTGAACAATACCGCCTTCTATCAAACATAGAAAAGGAACACAAGCAAGCGGTTTATTATAGGAATGATGAGGATAGACGTAGAGGGGTAGATTATGTTGATGAGGCGAAAAATGATCCGTTTTTAGGGGGTCATGTAAGCTGGAATTGGAATTCGTTTGATCAAATATTGCCCTAAATCGTTCCTTTTGTGATTTTAGGTACTTTGGGAGTGAATTCTGGAAAAGGAAGCATTTTGGACGTTTTTGGAGCATAAAAGTGAAGAAAACGGCAAAGTCTTAATTTTCCTTGTTGGGAACAGTACGGTGTCAAGAAAAATTTTATGACGGCGTCAGGAGCAAAATGGATGACGGCCCAAAGAAAACGTGACGGCGTCAGATCTGGATCTAGGCAATCCGAGAAGATTTTTGGCGAAGAGATGACGGCGTCAGAACTTTCCTCTTGACGCCGTCACCTCATGAAATCTATATATACTTTTCTAATTTTCATTCATTAGGAGAGGAACTTGTGTGGAGAATTTTAGGGTCGAACTTAATAAACCCTAGCTCGTTTGTAACAGTATTTTCAAGGGTTTTCACCCCTTGAAACCCTTCATGTTCAATTGAGATAAGTATCTTTTCAATTAATTCAATATGTCTATGTGTTGTTTGAATATATCTTACACTTGTCTTGATTTTAACATGCTAGGCTAGATCTTTTGTGTGTTTGCTTAGATGTCATGAAACCTAGATGTTGATTATAGGTTGATTGCTTGTTTATAGTTGTAATGGATGAATGATTTCAATGTTAGACTTAAGAAAACTGGCAGATCTCCATTGTGTAACTTGCTTGAACGTCTTAAGAAACATGAACCAATGCGTAATAGGTTATTATGGTTGTATTTAATGCATGAGCGAATTCTAATGATCCCATGTTAGGAGCTTCTTGCAGGCTCGACATAGGAGTGAAGTAGGAGCTTATAGAGTTGGGAAGTACGTACGCCACCCCACGAATGGTATTAAGGAATACAACCCGTCAATTAAAACAAGGTGTGATAATTCAATAGGTAGAATTGGATAGCTAGCCAGGAGTAACATATCATGGATAGACATGCTTCACTTATCTTGTAGAACCTTAGTTTATTTTTCTTGCACATTATTTTGATTAGTAGCTTTTGGGTTAGTTGATTAGCAACTAATTCCGCCCCTCCTTCCAACACCCGAGATTTTTACTTGCTTTTCATAAAATATAAAAATACAAAAAGAATCATCCTTCACCTTTAGACCTAGTTAGATTAATTTCAATCCTGACGACACTATTCCTGAGTTGAACGATCAATCCCCTGGTACTTGTCACTATACTATACTACAACGATCAGGTACACTGCCTGGTGGGGGTTGTAAGCTTCTCGAGATCCCTTGAGAGGTAAAGCCTGGTGCAATTCCCACGCATCAAGTTTTTGGCGCCGCAGCCCGGGGAATAGTTATTGTTTAGGTTGAATTTGATTTTTATTAGGTCTACTCATTAGATTCCTATCAAGTGAGATTTTTTTTTCTTTTTATTTTGTAGCTTTCTCGTAGTCTATCTTTTCTTTGTGACTTTGTTTGTAATTTGCTTCAAATGGACTTTACACTTAGACTTCTAAGATTGCAAGATAAGGTTGAGTGGCTAGAACACCAAAGAGTTCAAAATACCTCATTTAGAGACACCTATGAATCATATGAGCCTTCACCTAGGATAGATTCTTATGAACAACCTCCATGTTTAAGATCTAGTTTTAGTGAGGCCAATAGGAAATGCGACCTAGTTTGCCAAGGAATTATGGAGAGAGCCGTTGCAACAAATCATAAGTTGGATGAAGCACTAGGTTTTCTTTTATCACTACCTAAGAAAACAATTGAGGAGGATTTAGCCGAACATGATCACATTGATCAAAAAGACCTAGGTTGTATGCACTCATCTTTAGTGCATTATTGTTATATGTTTAAACCCATAGTTAATTATCTAATTGATTACATGGTTGCTAAGTCGAGTCATATCTTGTACATATTGTTTTGTGACGATTGGGACTCATGGGTAAAGTATTTATGTTTTGAAGTAATGGGGAAGTACATCAAATTATTACCCCCATATGTGCGTTAATCTTAAAAGTACTCCAAGTGTTTTAATTATCTTAATTCGAGTCATTAGATTAGTTTATTGTAAAGTATGTAAAAAATTCAAGTGTAAGGGGAATATACATTCCCTACGATGTATTATTTTGGATGGTAGGGTAAAAGTGTATGCAAAAAAATAAAAAAATAAAATAATAAATAAATAAATAAAAAATCGAAAAAAATTATAGAAAAAGAAAAGAGAAAAACATACGGACTACCATCCCATTTCATTCTATATTTGTTTTATATTTTTGTTATTTTTGATTTATTAGCTTAAGTCAAGTCTAGTCTTGGCTTAGCAAAGCCATATTGTACATGTAATTAACCAAGATGATTAGCTCGCCACCAGTAAAAATTGCCTTTATCCAACAAGACCGTGTATTCTATATCCCTATACCTAACGTTATAACCCTTTAAAAGACCTCTTTGATAGTTTATCCTAGGTGCTTACGCCAAGTGGTGGAGGTTTAATCCTTTCCCAAGCCTATGGTAATCTATTTTGCTATGACAAGTAGTGAGAGATGTTTTCCATTTCCATATTGTGATATATACTTTATTGCACCCGAGAAATGTGAGTATCTAAACACTATTTGTGAGGTGCTAGTGTATGACCTCTGTGCTTGTCTTTGGTCTTTAGTGAAACGATTATTTGTTGTAATTATCTATTTATATAAAGGAGAAACAAAACGACGCCGTTTTTTTCATGGTTTTCCCGCCAAAAAAAGTGGGCTCCTTTAGCCGGGTGCTTTGGTCCATTTGCTCCCGTTTTTGTCCAAAGTCCACACGTATATGATTAGATAAACCTAGAAAACCATCTTCAGGAAGAACCTAGAACATCATCTTCGCCGATTAACAGCCTATCCCCACAACCCACCAGCCGATCTCCACTAGCCGACCACCACCACAAGCCCGCTACGACCTGCAAATGGAGCACCATAAAACCACCAGCCAATTGTTTAGGTATTTTTGAAGTTCTTTTGTTAAATCTATATATTTTCGAAGTTTGGTAGGTAATCTTTTATAGATATTTATATTGCTTTTACATATTTGAGTTTTTCTAACATTAGTTACAATATTTTTTACTTTTGATTTTGCTGCAAGTATTGTCGCCGGAATCCAGTGCCGCCACCGTGAGAATCTGCGCAATGGCATGTAAGTTTATTGATCTTAATTAAATAATTGATTTACTTTATATTGATTTTGGTTTTTAGATGCTTAATTGTAAATTATTGGTATATTGATTTGGCTCTTAGGGTTTAAGTTGGGAGAAATTGGGGATTACTGAATTGGGTTTTGTTGTTTGGTTAGGGGGTGTTTCGATTAGCTTATTTACCCGCTTATGAGCTTTTTGATTCATGAGCACTATTTTTCTGTCACTCGACCGTTGTTAGTCCTAGACCACGACCATGTTAAATACGTTTAGACAAGTGATATAAAAGTGTACGTTATATTGTTTTGCCGCTAGGACTTTTGCTCATCTTTGTATTCAATGAGGTGGACTATCTTTATAGCACGTGGATTCTTATTAAAGTATCTCAGTCCATCAGCATTCACGTATGAAAAGTGTTTCTTTCGTGAGTTTGAGTACGCTTTGATGAGCTATTCAATTTTCTAATAATGGTTATGTTCTTCCTGTGAATCTGCTACAAGGAATTCAACTTTTGCCGGTAATGTTGGAACGACGCTGACTGGTCAATTTAGCAACTGCCCCGCGCGCAATGTTATAGAAAGTAATGTGTTTTTCTTTTTCTTTTTTTCGTTTGCAAATTACTATTTATGTTCCGCAATAGACAATTTCTATAAACTTAATCTTCAACGTTTCCGTTTTTCTGTAGGCACAAATAAACCACCCAGAATATGTGTGGAAGTTCACCGGCTTATAATGATTGTGGAACATTGCCGGTTACAGGTAAGTTAACGTATAGTTTTAGTTACCGTCAGATATACAGATTACCACTATATAATTTAACTATGAGTTATTTTTATCATAGCGTGTCTGCAGTGAAAAAAGAAATAATGGCGACTGTAGAAATTGTTGTTGCCAATAATGAATCGAATGATTTTATGAATGAAGTTATGCCCGCATATTTGTGATTCATATATATATATATATATATATATATATATATATATATATATATATATATATATATATATATATATATATATATATATACAATATGGACTAT
The DNA here is from genome assembly GCA_030686995.1 of Artemisia argyi. Taxonomy (NCBI): domain Eukaryota; kingdom Viridiplantae; phylum Streptophyta; class Magnoliopsida; order Asterales; family Asteraceae; genus Artemisia; species Artemisia argyi. The sequence continues at coordinate 60,576,915 of CM060692.1, read as the reverse complement.
TTAGATACATGTGTTTGATATTTACTTTCTTGGTTTGCTGTAATGGTTATATGTAGGCTGTGATGATTGCTATAATTTGGACGAAATGAAACAGTTCATTCGAAGACACTTTGAAAACTAGGCGCGTCTCAGATTGACACATGATTGGATGCTTTTAGAGGTTTGTCGTTTGCTTAAGTAGGACAAGGGAAAGGATGTTGAGTTGTTACTACTATAACTTTGTTCGATGGGGCTCAATTTGTTTAAATCTTCGATAGGGGAACTCCGTTTAAGTTTACTCTTAATTAATGTGAGTTGAATTAAATATTTTTTAGTGTGTTGTTTTATAAATAAGAAAATAAAAATGATTACTTATTGACTAAAAACTTTTCCTTTTGCTCTGTTAACTCTGTAATATCTGCTACTGTTCGTATTATTCATGAGTTAACATTTTCATTTGCTCTTCTCAGGAGGATCTTCATGGCGCATTCTGAAAATGAGTTAAGTTTAAATCCTTCTTTATCTTAATCAATTTACCCTTCTCGCAAGTCCCAACCAAAGATCGTTTGCTGTTGCAAGCCTGCAGGGTTCTGGATATGTAAATCATGGAGGTGCAAGGTATTAACAAGGTGGGTATCCATAGATAGGTCAAGGCGGAAGGCCTCAATAAGGTGGCGGCCATACATGGGCCAGGATCATTAGGTATGTCTTTTTTAAATATTGACATTCTTGCGAATTATGTTGTTGTGTACATCTGATGCCATATCCAACTAATGTTCTTCAAATCTTATAGATATCATATATATGCTAACACTCTGGATATGTTGCAGTGCCAGTTTCTTTTACTCTTGAACCTCTACAAGAAGTTAGAATCGCGTACACCCACTAGCTATAACTGAGACATTATATTCTTATCGTGGTCCGAACGATCTTATCAGTCATGGTAGCAAACTTACTTTTCCATATGTTATTTAATTCAATTTTCATAACAGATACATAGATATATTTTGGGCATGTTAGTAGGGACACAATTTGGCAACTTGGTTGACCATAGTTTCGTAAAATTGTTTGGATTACTTTTAGGCTGTTTTAAATTGCTTTTAAAACTATTGGAATAGGATTATTGCCTTAGGAACTAACGTTAGAATGTAATTAACATTAGAATAGATTGTATCATGTGATGAGTAAGCTACTTATCTAATTGTTTTTTTTGAAAAGACTCTTAACAGTTAAAACTTATTATGTAGCAACATCTTGCTAAAACCCAATTCTTTTCGCTGTGCACTAGACCCAGTCAAAACTTATAATGTAGCAACATCTACCTAAAACATGGTCTTAATATACTTTTGAATTGACTAGATTTACACTTGCAGCCGAAAGTCTGTAGCATCTTTGCTATTTGTTGGGGTGAATACATATTTGATACGCCATCTTAATTTTTTCCCAAAGGAACGTTCTTTCACATCATGTTTTTTTTAGGTGGACTTGCAGTTCTTGCCATAGGGTGCTAGGAATCTTTACGGTTTAATGTTACATGATTTTTTGTTCAGTAGACCTGTTGGAATGATCTGCGTACGGCAAAGAATGCAAATTAAAAATGGAAGAAGAAACAAAACTATTGGCCAAAGAAATAGCATTTGACTAAAGCTAAAAAGCGGCTATGCGTGGTGGAGCTGATAAGGTTGCTGGTGTGACTGGTCTTACTTATGGCCCGTTAAGGTATTGCAAATGCAGGCTTGAAGATTATATGTTTATAAGTGCAGGCTAAGAGATCAGTAGAGAAGCCATATACAGATGTTTGTCAATAACTACATGACTACAAACATACGTCATAAGCATAAGGTTAGTGAGGAAGAATGGGAAACCATCATTGCATACAGTGGCTAGATACACTATGACAAGTATGCTAAAACTACTTATTGAACGAGATCTCGCTGTACAACTAGAATTAGATTTAAGACCATGAACCATGAAATGTATTGTGTATCTTTTTATGTATTTTATTACTTACAAAGACAAGTGTTTCAATTATCCAATAATAATTGCTTCCGCTTTTGCTTTTAAGATCTTCTATTAGAACTTAATTTATGATCGGTTTACAGCTTCTATAAAACAGGCATGCCCGCAACGCGGCGATCGTCGCCATTCTCGTTACTTTTATATTAGTGTTAAATGACCCCTAACTTGTATTTTGATTAGAATAAAAGCGCAGTGTAAGGGTATTTGATGAGGCAAAAAGTGAACCACTTTTAGGGGGTCATTTAAGCCCGGATTCGTGATTATTTGATCAAATATTGCCCTAAACCATTCCTTTTTTCATTTTAGGTACTTTTGGAGAGAAATCTGGAAAATGAAGCATTTTGGACGTTTTTGGATCATAAAAGTAAAGAAAACGGCAAAGTCTTAATTTTCCTTGCTAGGAACAGTACCTGACGGCGTCACCACTCTCTACATGACGGCGTCAAGAGTAACAAAAGAGGTGGATGTGGACAATATACGTGACGATACAGAGAGTTTTGTGCATTAGAGATGACGGCGTCACCCAAGGCCATCATGGTCCAAGTATTAGTGACGGCCCAGAAGAAATTTACACATGACGGCGTCACAATTGGATCTAGGCAATACGATTTCATTATTGGCGGCGAGTTGACGGCGTCACAAATTCCTTCTTGACGCCGTCACCCTGTAGAATCTATATATAGTTTTCCAAATTTCATTCATTAGTGTGCAACTTTAAAGGAAAAACCCTAGGTCGAATTTTCCAGCTTTTTCAAGGGTTTTAACCATTTGAAACTTTTATGTTCAATTTGAGATAAGTACTCGTTCAATTCATTCAATATGTCTATGTGTTGTTTGAATATATCTTACACTTGTCTTCAATTTAACATGCTCGGCTAGTTTTCTTTTGTGTTTGCTTAGATGTAGTGAAACCTAGATGTTAATTATGGGTTGATTGTTTGTTTATAGTTGTTACGGATGATTGTATTCAATGTTAGGCTTAAGAAAACTGGCAGACTTCCATTGGTAACTTGCTTGAACGTCTTAAGAAACATGATCGGAGGTGTACTACGATATTTGGTTGTATTTAATGCGTAGGAGAATTCTAATGATCCCATGTTAGGAGCTTCTAACGGCTTGACATAGGAGTGAAGTAGGATCCTATAGAGTTAGGGAATATTGTACACGGCCCTACGACTAGTATTAAGGAATATGACCCGTCATCCATGCAATTGTAACAAACTATTAACCTGTAAAAGATATCTAGGGAGTAATGAAATCTAAGTAAACACAACTTTCCCCGTTATTGTTACACCACATTAGTATAATTAGTCCCATTTCATTTTTGTTATTTTATTTTGATTGCATCTTTAGTCATTTGGGTTAGTTGGCTAGCAACTAATTCCTCCCACTCTTCCAAAACCCGAGATTTTACTTGCTTTTATAAAATGTAAAAATACAAAAAGAATCATCCCTCACCTCTAGACTTAGTTTAGGAGACTTTCTAATCCTAGCGACGCTATTCCTGAGTTGAACGATCAATCCCCCGGTACTTATCACTATACTATACTACAACGATCAGGTACACTGCCTGGTGGGGGTTTTAAGCTTCTCAAGATCCCTCGAGAGGTAAAGCCTGGCGCGATTCCCACGTATCTCTGCATTGAATTCCGAGCATTAGCTATCTTGTACTCTATGCAATCTTGATGCCTACACAATAAATTATAGAACTGAATCTTATAGTATTATAGATACAACTATATAAATTAATACAAGCATATAGAGTTTAAAAATTGCTTGTTAGATGAATAACCCGTTAAAGACACTCATGACGGCACATATTTAGCCACTTTGTGTTCAAGCTATGATGAGTTCGAATTGTATCTTTCACGGTTTCCTTTAAATGATTTAGAATTCTTGTCCAAAAACTATCTCTATTTTGTTCATTCCCGACCTTTGGACATGTCAAGATATGAACCCACGCTTTTGCCAAAGCCACCTCTTCGGCCGACGTCCAGTTTTGTTTTGTCGCTTTATTATATTTTTTTTGGACATCGTTGTTTTCTTGAACTACTTGAACATCTTCATCATCTTGTATATCAAATAATAATATAACAAAGAAATTACCACAAGTATATCAAATAATAATATAACAAATAAATTATAACATATAAAATTATAACAAGTATATCAAATAATAATATAACAAATAAATTATAACATATAAAATTATAACAAGTATACCGATTTGAGTTTGTGGTTGCATTTCGGGAACAAAATCAACATCATCTTCCTCGTCATCATATAGCGGTAGTTCTCATTCGACACTTGGTTCACGCCATGGAGGACCTTCACGGAAGTCATTGAACGGGTCGAACTCATTTGTCATTGATATATTGTATTGGCTTGGATTCATCGGTGGAGGTTGGGTATAATATTGGTGTTGATGGAATTGTGGATTCATCGGTGGAGGTTGGGGATAGTCGGGTTGAGGACTCATTTGGGGATAGTAGTGCGATTGAACTTGCGGACGAACGGGTTATGATCGAGAGATGTAGGATCTACCCTTGATAGATCTTAAGCCTATGGATCGATAGCTTACTAATGTAATCACTAGCAAAACTATATGGACAATCTCTGTATGCTTGTATCTATGCGGAATATAAATACAAACAATATACTAAACACTTTGATCCTCTATGGATCGTTCTATTAATCACTAAGAATGTTTTTCAATACGTACATAATACATTGACCATGGGTTCCTTTTATACTATAAGAAACCCTAACCTCTTTTACAAGAAACGAATAATCATTAAACTATAAAAGATATTCTACATATCTTATCCTAAAATAACAAACTCTATCTATGGATTAACTACATCCACAGAAACTATATCATCAGCAGAATCCAGATCATCAGCAGAATCCATATATGCTTCAGCAGAATCCTGTCAGCAGAATCTATATGCTGACTTCAATAATTCCTAACAAGAGACCCGTCCACGACCTTTGGAGGTTGAAACACCTTTTGATTTCCTTGGATCCATGCTTTATTTTTTTTTATTAGTAGAGAGTTGGAAGGAAGAGAGTTGGAAGGAAGTGATTAAAAATGTTAATTTTATCTACTATTTATAAAGGGACATTTTTTTAATGCTTGCAACGGTTACATAGGCCTCCAACGTTCCAATATTTATTGCTCCAACGTTCCAATTTCTTCCATGCCATTGAGGCAAACTTTGCCGAACACAACCAAACCGCACCAATGCCGAACATGAGGCAGCAGTGTTGCCGCTCGGTATGAGGCCATACCGCAGCCAAACCGCACCCATTGCCACTACCCTAATACATTCATGTCTCAACTAATCCATCGAAGTGTAACTTCACATAACATTTAAACCTGGTTATTGTGTTTCTCTTTAGAACACCGATGGCGAGTTTTCTGGAGTCGGCCTCAATTACATCACCATTTTTCACAACTCAGGTATAATATTGAACCTTTCTAGTATATTTTTTATCGAGGTTTTTATTTGACCATAGTCTTTTTAAAAGTTATTTAATAAAAGATAATACTATTTTTTTTGAGCAAATACTTTTATTTAAACTATATAGATTATATAAGTAAAAACTTTTTTCAAGGTAGTTTTATTGTCGACGGTTACATCATACCCGAGAAATTCCGCACACCTTGAAGCAATATTAACCGAATTTCCAGGTACTTCTATATATTTATTTGAATTTCAGGTGTTCATGAAAAACTGAATTTATATTGGTATTCTTGAATTTTAGGTGTTATTGAAAAAGTGAATAAGTTTTATAAGTCCATTTAATTATATATTTATATTTATTTGAATTTCAGGTGTTCTTGAAAAACTGAATAAATATTGGTTGGACCCACATAAGGAAATGTTTGTGTCTGCTTGGGCAGACAGATTTCGTAATTTTGGAAATCATACAACTAATAGAGTAGAAAGTCAACATGCCAAGTATAAATTATACTTGGATTCCTCACAATCAAGTTTAGATAGATGTGTGTATTTTCTTCATAAACTTGTGCTCTCACAACACATGACTATTAAAGAAAGTTTAACAAAAAGCGAAATTGCTCGAAAACATCGATTTAACATACCACAATTCCGAAAATTGTGGGGTTTGGTTTCGATACATGCGTTAGATAAAATCTTCAAGGAACTACAACGGTCTAAAGGTGTTGACTTAGCATCCGGAAATTGTAGGTGTCAACTGCGTACAAGTTGTGGTTTGCCATGTGCTCACGAAATTGCATTATATCTCAACGTGGGTTAGCCCATTCCACTTGATTCAAAAAATATTTTTATAATATTTTACATCATACTAACAATTGCCTTTTTACAATGCAGGTCAACCTATTCCACTTAAATCGATTGACGTGTTTTGGGAAAAAAAAACTTGATTTATCGCCATCTATATTCATAAAAGATGATGATCTTTATTGTGATAATGATTTGGAAAAGTTTAAGGAGGTATTCAAAAAGGAGTCCACCTTTGGAAAGTCCAACTTATTAAAGAAGATTAGAGGGATATTTAACCCATCAACTACTTCAATTCTTGAGCCCGTTGTTCAAAAAAATACCTGTGGGCGTCCAAGCCTAAAGCTGAAGCCTAAGAAAATAACCCGTGTTGATCCACCAACTCAAGAACCTCCTATACCTAGTCATTCTAACACATCAACCTTTTTAGGTTTACATCACCTAGATTTGAATCAAGAGCCAACAATGGATGGTTACATATTCAATCACAAGCCAACAAGACATAGTTCCTACTTGCACCAAGAGTACAAACCATACTTGAACCACGAACAAGCAAGGCATAGTTCATTCACAAACCAGGACCGGCAAGATATAGTTCCTATTTTCACCAGCAACATAATTCACGCCTGGAACAAGAACTAGTGGGGCAGAGTTCATACACATATCATGATCACTCGATGCTTAGTTCATACACATATGAGGATCAATCAATGCCTCGTGTATGCATGAACCAAACACCTGAATTATTGCCCCAAATTCGTAATTCACTTGAACTTTTGCCCTAAATTCCAAAAAAATTTCGCACACACGTCAATAGTATTCAAAATGTCGAAAGTGATGGGAATTACAGCTTTCGAGCAGTTGCTGCATGTCTCAGATTAGATTTATGGAACGAGTTATGCGATCATGAAGAATTTTACACGTTGTATATTTGGAAGAAAGGATGTGTCTAACATTTACAGATCCTTGAATCTTATGGGACCGGGTCCTGCACCAGAGGAACACTGGATGGTCATGCCAGACACGGGTCTTTTGATTGCTTCAAGGTATAATAGAGTAATTCAATATTTAAACATTCGTGGCAGCAATACATGTTTTCCACTTTGGTCTAGTCCACCAGAATCGCAACAGCATGAGAGCATTGTGATTGCACTTGTACATGGTATGCATTTTGTAAGTGTGGATCTGAGAGGAGATTATCCAATGCCTTATGTTCATCCATATTGGAAAAGATACAAATCTGATTGTGCATCTGAATGGGAACGCCCGTATTTAGCTCGGCTAAATACATATATTCAACGTTATCGTGAACGTAATCCTGAATATGTGGATTGAGATTACTAGATATTTATGTCATATTGTAATAGTAATTGGTTGTTGTACTTTTAACGTTTTACATTTGAGTGCTGTAATATGTCATTATTTTTAATCTTCAAGTTTGTATTTTATTACATATTTAAAATAATGTCTAGTGTATAATTATTATTAAGACATCTATAATTTTATAAGATTAGACCAATAAAAAAGATAAATTTTTTGCTCATAAAAATAAGGAAGTTTAAAAAGAATCACTCGTATTTATTTGAGATTTTGAGAAATAATTACTCGGTCAATTTCGCATAATAAATTACTATACACTTGCTCACCACATATGGAGTAAGTATTTATGAAAAAATTATTTATATACAACATAAATCACTACATGATGTCATGTAATAATAAAACAAAATATAAAAAAAGTCCAAATACAAAAAAAAAATATATTATATTCTTTACACTTCCTTCACATGAAACCTACTCGCTGAAACTAAATACAAAAGGAGCGTGGACAAGAAATTAATACCACTCGCAAGCACTAAAAAAGGCCCTTGTTGTCCGGACCCTCCCCTATTTTTTAAACTAACCCTCCCTATTTGGGGAGGGTGTACCTTCAAAGGTACAAAATTGTTTTTTTTTTTTTTTTTTTTTTTTTTTTTTTTTTTGTCTTGTAGTGTAAGGGAGTGTTTTTATTATAATAATTATTATTATTATTTTAAGTTTGTAATGTTTAGGTATTGTATTGTAATATTATTTGTTATGTATATTGCCTATATTACGTTATAAAATAACGTTATAAAAAAAGATGACGTTAACTCATTTGCATTTATAAACTAATGTTTGTAATGTTTTTTTGTTGTGTATACTTAATTAATAATTGTCTAAATTACGTTATAAAAAAATATGACGTTACAAAAAAAGATGATGTTGACTCATTTGCATTTATAAACTACTACAAGATTAGTGTTTACACCTAAACTTAAATTATTTAAAAACAACAACTATTATTATAAAATTAAACGTCAACGTTAACATATTATTTAAAAACAACAATATCTACGACATATGAAGATTATTCATTTCGGTTAAAAGATCATGGAGCCGGGCACTTGACTCACAAGCGTGATCCTCAGGATTCCTTGCCATTTCTAACTCCATTTCTAGCGCCTTTATTCTTTGCTTCAACAACTTGCTCTCATTTTTTGTAGCAACGCAGTTTGAGCAATGCGTTGAAGAAGAGGCTTGACTAAAGTGCTCTGCTTCAAATTCATCTTTTCACTTGAAGTATCGACACCCATAGTCGTTTGTACCTGGCTGTTACATGTTAAGAAAATAATAAGAAATGTATTTTTAACAAACAAATTATTTACATAACTAAGCAAACGTATGATTATTTACCACTGAAAGAGGACATGCATAAAACAGTAACCCACGACTACCCTCTTGCCAGGATTTCCGTAGTTCAATAAATCCTCTATTACATCGACACCAGAAAGGATTTCTTGGGCCCATCTGACAAAAGAATTTGCATAATCAATCAATAATGTTATTAACTAATTTAAATAAATATTTAATCAATTACTATATAATACAAACAGTTATTTACAACATAAATCAATAATCATTTACAATGTTTTGTCTGTAAAATTATTCATAACATAAATCAATAATTATTTACAGCATAAATCAATAATTATTTACAATGTTTTGTCTGTATAATATTTACGGCAATAATCGATGTTGATATAAAGTTATCCATTCTTCTGCAATTGGCTCTCGGTAAACCCTCCATTGTGGGTGGTTACGCGGAAGTGGAAAAGTTGGGTCTAGCGTCGGTATATTGTAATGAGCACATGAGTTCTCCCCCACACGGGCAATCACAAGGGGGTCGATTCCTTGTGTGTTGTTTGGCCCGGAAAAAAGCGGAAAACATGTGTTCCAACCACGCGCGGATATAAATACAATCGGTCGGTTTAGCATTGAAGTGATAACCAGACCCGTCATTGGCATCACCATCCAGTAACCGTCAGGTGCACCTCCGTTGAACCAGTGTATTGTATTCTAAAGAAAGCCAAAGTCTTGTTCCCCCCACATATCTATGTAAGTATTCCTATGGTAATCTAACTCTTGCAACAACCTATATCTAGCTTCGGCCCACCTATGTTCATTTTGAAAAATAAAGTGAGCAACGCACCGAAACCCGCAATTCCCATCACCCCCAACATTACGTATACTTATTACGTATGGTTGGTAAATCCGTGGAATTGCCTGAATAAAACCATTGCTCACAGTATCTCCAACATATAATCTGTGGCGTAGACTATGACCCGTGTACGAACTATGTCTTGGAGGCTCTTGCGGCAAGTTCGGGACTTTCGTAGATCTTGTATTTGTACTTCTTCGGTGATCTGCGATTGGTACTTCATTCAAGTCCGAAACTTTTGTAGCCTTGGACTTTTTGTCCTTTGCGCTCGGACATCCACGGGTATTTTCCTGAACAACAGGTTGACGTGTGTCCACAGATTCAGGTTGGTATATCCCTCTTAACTTGTGCAACATATTCTTTTTTACAAACAACATTGCTTTGCCAAAAACACTCTTGAATTGTCGAACGTCATTTTCAAAATCTCTTGTATCATCATCATCATCATCTTCATCAAGCACAAGGTTACCGACAACGGGCCACGGTACAGACAGGGTTCTCCAAAATATATCAATGCTTTCCAATGGAATGGGCACACCTGCATTTATCAAAAGTGACTTATGTAAAACCATTTCATGAAAGCATTTCGTGAAAGCATTCATTAAAATTGACTTTAATATACTTACCATGAATTCGATACCCCATCATTTGACAAAAGCACGACAATCCATAAATTGATCGCAACTGATGGTTACAATCTTCTGCGGCGAACTTCGTTTGAAGGAGTTCTTTGTGCATGAGTGTAAAAGCATATTTGGAAATGTTATACTACAACTCTGAAAATATTTGTATATCACATTTATTCATTTTCTCATTTTTGCTTCTGTTAAAAGTCTCTTGTATCGCGCTCTTTTGAGAAATAAGAATCTTATCAATCGAAATCAACAACGTGTTTAAGTTGGATTGTGCTGTGCCCAAATATAATTTCAACAACACATGCTGAGCCTCAACTCTACACGTTGTTGTCTGGCCGTAGCTTCGATATTCATCGGTAACACACGAGACAAACATGTTCCCGTAATCTCGCAGCCAGTTATCCAGATACCGAGCAATATCTGAAAAAACGATGAATTAATACAAGGTCAATCGGGTGCATATTTGTTAAATAATAAAAACACTAAATTAATAATTAAGTACCCGGTTTGTTGACCAATTTTTGTTGTAGTCGTCGATAATGTTGCTCGAATAAGGCGCATGATTGAGCTTTAACCATCCAATCCCATGTGTGTTTGATGGACTCGTACTCATCACTCGACTCACATTTACCTCTGCAATGCTGAAGTATATTTTGGGAAATATGCCATCGACATAGTACTTTGTGAACACCAGGGAATTCTGCTCTGCATGCCCCAAGCAAGGCTAAATCCTTGTCGGTGACGATAACACGTGGATAGTACCTTTCGTCTATCACCAGCTTTACACGTTGCAATACCCATTCAAAATTAGGCCCTTTTTCACTGTTTAAAAAACTAAACGCCATCGAATATGTTTTATTTGTTGATGTTACTCCGACAATTTCCAAAAATGGCAATTTAAACAGTGTAGTATTGTACGTGGAGTCTATTAGCATGATTTCAGGGAACGTACACCATAAAGCGTACGACGTAGGGTGAACAAAAAATAGTTCCTCAAGCTCATTATTAGGACTTACCCTATCGTAATATGTGTACCCTGATTGCTGCCGGTGTGAGTAAAGGACTTGAATTGGAGTTAGATTACCCATTTTGGCTTTTCGGATCTTAACTTGTGTGTTATGTATAGTTCTATCGCTAGACACGTTATCCGGATTACGACCTTGTATTGTCGAGAGTATTTTACGTGGTTGTACGGTATACTCTGTCAATTCTTTAACCAACTCGAACTCATCATCATTTAAGCGCATTGTATATGGCACACCATGCAGCGACTCTAACATAGGATGATTATGACTATCATCCTTCACTTTCAAAATCCAACATGATCTTCTTTTAAGATATTTCGCCACCAATTTGAATGGGCATTCGATTTTAGAGGTACTTGTATTCTGTTTTCCAGTTCCTTCGGGTGAATAAATCCCACCCTTTGTACACCTATAATTGATTTCGTTTATAATACCGTATTCTGATTTAGTTCTTCTTTTAACAACCACAAACCGAGTTCCCGAGCTATGTTTTGCACCCAATCCGTTAATTGCTCGTGAGAACCGAACCCCTGTAAAAACATTACGAATTCACAATACTTTTTTTTAACAATACTTTTTTTTTACAATACTTTTTTTTTACAATATTTTTTTTACAATACTTTTTTTTTTATAAACAATACATTTTTTACAATATTTTTTTTACAATACTTTTTTTTAACAATACTTTTTTTAACAATACTTTTTTTTTTTTTTTTTTTTTTTTTTTTTTTTTTTTTTTTTTTTATAAACATTACTTTTTTATAAACAATACTTTTTGTACAATATTTTTTTTACAATACTTTTTTTTATAAACAATACATTTTTTTACAATATTTTTTTTACAACACTTTTTTTTATAAACAATACTTTTTTTATAAACAATAAGTTTTTTTTACAATACTTTTTTTTATAACAAATAACTTTTTTTTTTACAAATTATACAAATTTTACAAATATATATATATATATATATATATATATATATATATATATATATATATACATATATATATATATATATATATATATATATATATATATATATATATATATATATATATATTAAAACGGTACGTGGGGGGACAGTTGTCTCACACCCACAGTACTATTATCACCACTTTGTCTCACACACACCATACACTCACAACTCTCTCTCTCTCTCTAATCGCTCTCATTTCCTCTCTCTAGTTTTAGATCTAAAAACGTTTTTAGATCTAAAATCACTAATAGATCTAAAATCACTTATGTTGGTGATTTGTGAGAGAGTTTGTGAGTGTGTGGTGATGTTGTTGGTGATCTGTGTTGGGGGTTTCTCCCTGATTGAGGGGTTAATTAGGGTTTCGTTCAAGTATTTCTATGGTAATCTAACTCTTACTTCTTTGATAGATCTATAATTTTTTTTAAAACCCTAATTTTTTAATTAGGGTTTCGTACAAGTATTTGGGGGTTTTTTCAATCTGTGGTGATTTAAGTAATAAAAACTTGTTAATTGAAAGATATAGATGTTAATTTTTCAGATCTACATTTTTTTTAAAAAAACCCCAATTTTTTAAAATTTATGGTTTCGTGGTGGCTGGTTCGGGGGGGGGGGGGGGGGGGGGGTTTCTGTTGTGGTGGTTCTGTGGTGCTTAATTGTTATTTGATAGATCTTAATTGTTATTAAAAAATTAGGGTTTCAAAATATTTGGGGGATTTTTCAATCTGTGGTGATTTAAGTAATAAAAACTTGTTAATTGAAAGATATAGATGTTAATTTTTCAGATATACATTTTTTTTAAAAAAACCCGACTTTTTTAAAATTTATGGTTTCGTGGTGGCTGGTTCTGTGGGGGGGGGGGGGGGGGGGGGGTGTTCTGTGGTGCTTAGTTGTTATTTGATAGATCTTAATTGTTATTAAAAAATTAGGGTTTCAAAATATTTGGGGGGGTTTTTCAATCTGTGGTGATTTAAGTAATAAAAACTTGTTAATTGAAAGATATAGATGTTAATTTTTCAGATCTACAAATTTTTTTAAAAAAAAACCCTAATTTTTAAAAATTTATGGTGTCGTGGTGGCTGGTTCTGGGGGGGGGGGGGGGTTCTGTGGTTCTGTGGTGCTTAATTGTTATTTGATAGATCTTAATTGTTATTAAAAAATTAGGGTTTCAAAATATTTGGGGGGTTTTTTCAATCTGTGGTGATTTAAGTAATAAAAACTTGTTAATTGAAAGATATAGATGTTAATTTTTCTGTGGTGGTTGTTCTGGGGTTCTGTGATGGTTAATTGGGGGATTTGGTGGTGGTTCTGTGGTGCTTAATTGTTATTTGATAGATCTTAATTTTTATTAAAAAAAATTAGGGTTTCAAAATAATTGGGTTCTGTGGTGGTGGTTCTGTGATGGTTTTGTGGTGCTTAGTTGGGTAAAAAGTAGGGGAGGGTCCGGTCAACATTGGCCTTTATCATATAGTGGTGGTTCTTATGTGATTTGTGTGTGAGACAATTGTGGTGATAATAGTACTGGTTCTGTGGTGCTGGTTCTTATGTGAGTCTGTGGCTGTGGGTAGGTTAACACCTTGATCTGCCACCTTTTGAGTGGTATGAATACCTGCTCTGGCCTACCCCCAGTCCACAGGCTCTACCTATAAGCATAATGAAACTGCTTAAGCAGTTTGTGATGAAACTTTATAAGCAGTTTGTTGTTTTAAAAGGATATTTGAAACTTGGTTTTTTTTTATAAAAAAAACCGATATACGGCAATGATGATTTAAAAAAAATAATTTTGGCGTGGCATTTCCAAATGGACGGCAATAAAAACTTTGCAACATTTGAAGTTGTAGCTATATCTATTATGTCAAACTGCTTATAATCTGAGCCAATTGATATCTTTATGTAATATTGAAAAGGCGTAAAGCTTATTAGTACCTCTTGTGTGTAAAATGGTGAACTAGACATTTCGGCAATGTTGACCGGACCCTCCCCTATTTTTTAACCAAACCCTCCCTAAATGGGATGGTGTACCTTCAAGGTACAATTTTTGTGATACTCTGCTTCTTTGTGAGACGTTGGTTGCTCCAGTATGGTTACCTTCTTGTGATACTCTGCTTCTTTTGTGAGACTTGTGTAGCTTAGAATTGGTTACCTTGTGATGATTATTTGTTTCTTTGGTTGGTGGTTATGTGGTATAGTGTTTGCTCATTTTAGTGTTTGCTGTAATAGTTATATCAATGCTTTCCAATGTGAGACTTGTGTAGCTATTGGTTACCTTGTGATGATTCTCTGTTTCTTTGGTTGGTGTTTATGTGGTATAGTGTTTGCTGTAATGGTTGTGTTTGTTGTGGTATAGTGTTTGCTGTAATGGTTGTGTTTGCTGTAGTTGTGTTTCTTTGGTTGGTGGTTATGTGGTATACTGGTTGGTTGATTGAGCTTTGTTTATAATCCACCAAAGCTGCAATTTGTGGAATCTTACTGTTGAGCTTTGCAGTTTGTGGAATCCTTACTGTTTGGGCTTGTGACATGCCTGTTTTTGACAGCCTTGTTGTGGGTTGGTTTTGACCACACATTCCCCTGCTTTCTGGTGATACTTTTGAGCTGTTGAGCTTTGCAGTTTGTGGAATCTTTACTGTTGAGCTTGTGATATTGTGGAATCTGCAAAGGTTGTGACATTCCTGTTGAGCTTGTGACATTCCTGTTCTAGTGATATTGTGGTTTTTAAAACCAAAGGCGATGACGAATGGTTTTTAAAACCGAATGGTATGGCGGAGTGATATTTTTATCACTTTTGCAACCTTCACATCCGAGCCTTCTAAAAATCTGAGCCTATAAGGCGATGACGAATCTGCAGTTGTGTTAGTTTGTGTTTGTGTGGTGTTTGTTTGTGTTTGCAGTTTGGACTTTGTTGTGGTTGTGCACTTTTGTGTTAATTTGGACTTGAATCATTTTGGACAAAAAAAAGGACTTAGGCGATGACGAGAACCATTATCCGAGCCTGCAGTTTGTGTTAGTTTGCGTTTGTGTTAGTTTGTTTGTGTTTGCAGTTGTGCACTTTTGTGTTAGTTTGTGTTTGTGTTTGTTTGTTTGTGTTTGCAGTTTTGGACTTGGTTCTGGTTGTGCACTTTTTTGTTAGTTTGGACTTGAATATTTTGGACAAAAAAAAAAGGACTTGTGGACAAAAAAAAAGGACTTAATGCACTTGGACAGAACAGAAAAAAAATAAAAAAAAGGACAATTGTACTATGTGGGCCCCACCACTAGGGAGGGTTTGCAGGCCTACGGGTATAGACCCCCGTCCGGTCAACATAACCCCTAAAAAATTGTCAAGTAACGTATGACATGCATTTATGAAAAGTGAATAGTAGCCTGAAGTAGGGGATGTTTATACAGGAGGTTAGGGATGTTTATATAGAATAACCCATTATCAAATGTGCCTTTTGCATATTTAAGCCCAAAGTTATATACAAATGAAGTATATAAAACCTCTACGACCCTAAATCTGTTGTCTTCTTTTTTCTCTCAAACCTGCAATACAAATAAATAAAATAAAATAAAATAATAAAATAAAAAACATCATAAATACAAACATAAAAAAAAAAAAAAAAAAAAAAAAGCTATGGCATTGGCTGGTCACCATGGCGCAAGCAACCACAGCGCCACCCACGATACGGTGCGTCGTCGTCTTTTTTAAGTTGGTGGTTTGGCGCTAGCTTACCGCTATATGCATTATATTAAAATGAGAAAAAAATATTATTATCATTTTGAGATTTGAATTGTCTAACTCGTCACCCTATAAACATGGCATGCCACCTTAGCGCCACTTCAGCATTCTCATTTTTAACACTCATACACAAAAATATTCCATCACTCATAACACCCTTTTCACATGTCATTTAGGCCCCTCCATACCCAATTAAATCAGAAAAGTCACACACAAAACCAATTAGGAAAAAAAAAAATAGTGGCGGACGCCACTCAAATGGCTTGAAAAGTGGAGCATGATGGTCGGGGTATGATGGCACGATGGTGGCGGCGCCATTTTGGTAGTCACATTGGATTTAGCTTGGTTGCGCCATAGTACCGATGGTCTTATGTGAGTCAGAAACACTAACTCTTAAGTTAAGATATTTAAAACGAATATTAAAATTTATAATTTGCACTCTAACATTAACTTAATTACAATGACACATTAAATACACTAAGGGTGTGTTTGGTATGCTACTATAAATTACAATCGGTATCGGATTCGGTATAAGATGGGTCTCTCACCTACTATAGATTCATACATCCCCTCTTGAACTCCTATAAAATATGGATAATATCCATATTTCATTACCATATAATATGAGCCCCTCATCTTAACCAAACACTTAGAATCATTACTATTATAATTCCTTCATTCACATAAGGGATACCAAACACACCCTAAGACATTTTAAAAATACAAATAACATGCTTATTGTACAAGCTAATTAAACACAAACATATTTCGGGTCCATTTGGTTTGTAGGGTGATTTAAGATTTGAATTAAAATTTGGATTTGGTGTTGGATTTGAATTTTGATTTGATATAATAAAGATAAAATATATATAAAAAAAGAAAGGGTTCACATAAATATTTAGAGCTTGGCTTCTTGATATACTTTTGAAAAATGCTCGAAAATATGGGTTTTGGTGGGCCATGTTTTAGCCAATCTTGAAACCAAGCATGTAAATTGAAGCCAAATTTAGATATTAAGACTGATGCTACTATACCAAATAGACCCTATTTATTTGTTTGGTTTGTGGGTTAGATTTTATAATAGTAATTAATAATGATAGATGAAGGTATCATCGATATCATAGGAAACATGTGGTATTTGACAACAATTGAATAGAATGGGTGGTCCACCAATGTCGTTAAACTTAAAGAGAAAAGATATGATAGTATAAGGCCCGTTTGTTTGTATAATGTAAAGTCAATTCTTAACATAATGCATATAGGTTTTAGATTCGACATGGTGCAAGTATTTTTTAAATAATTTTGGTAATTAGGAAGTGTAAAGTTTTATGCCGTAAAAATGTAATGAAGCTTGTCTTACTGTAACATACCTACTTCCGACTATAAGCTAATGTTAACCACTTTAAGCTCCTACATTAATAATATTATTGGCTTATGCTTTTATATCGTCGCCACTTAAATTTATTCCCATATAAAATACACATCATTCTTAAATTTATTGTTACAAATAATATACAATCGAAAAAGAAGTGCTCACAAAAAAAAAATCATGATACCCGTCGCTACAACGCATATACAACACACATCTTTAAAAAAAATATGTTATAAGATACAATTTTTTCCCTTTACAGCTCAATTATCTCAATTTGTTACATCATCACTGGCGAAACAATCAACAATCACGATATAAAAAAAAGGAAATTTTGCTAGAAATTATTCCCCCACCGCTTTGCGCGGTAACATGCTAATCTTTGTGTTTGACACACTATTAGAGCAAATGGTACCTTGACTATGAAGTGTGAGTGTTGAAATGATGTAGCACCGTTAAATTTTAGATGTCACCATGCCTTCAAGCCTTTTTGCTCTTAGAGCACTCGGAGTCATAACTTGGAACCGGCATTATGGCCTTGTTGGCATGCGTTAAATCGCGTTTTCCAGTCCGAGCATGTTGGCGTTGGGGCTGCGTTACAACTCAAGTTATTGTAGTAATTGAAGTTATGGCCAAGTTATCATACCCCACCTCGTGTTATGGCCATGTTACGCCAAGTTACTGTAATTTGTATATATTTTTTAAAGTGGGTCTCAAAAGGTGGTGTTATGATAACGAGTGATTTTTTGGTTTCATGTAATTTGGTGTTGAAATGATGTGGTGCTGACGTGGCGGGGTTTTTGGTGTTATTTCGTGTTATGGCTCCTTATGCTCTTAGATACTACGGAGTAGGGATGGAGCCAGGGGTTCCCGCGGGTGCCCGGGAGCTCTATGGATTTTTTCGATATAGTGTTAGTTTTTGAAAAAAACATCAATTTTTTCTGTGCATCTTAAATGCACCCGTTTCATCAAAATGCGTTTCTATATTACTGTTCTAAAAAATTTGCGCACCCGGTCATATTTGTTTCTCGTTCCGTCCCTACTAAGGGTGTAATCAAGCCGAGCCAAGCCAGAGCTCAACGAGGCTTGAGTTCGGCTCGAAAGATAAAAGGTTGGCTCGAGCTCGGCTCGATTGCTCGTTAAGCTTTAACCATCCAAGTTTGAGCTCAGCTCGAGCAAGATTCGAGCAAAGCTTGAGCTTAGCTTGAAAAGCTCGAAATAATATACATAAAAAGCTCGAATATATGCCAACTGCTATTACTGCTAAAATGAGCTCGAACAAAATAGTAGATACACCATTCCGTGTCAAAACGAATTGCAAATTGCAGTTCTCACAAAATAAATTAGTCTTCACACAGAACTTGAACTTGTAAGTGATCTCGAATCATAAACTGGAAAAGAAATACTTAACCGTTTGAAAACTAAATTAGATATTTTTAAGATTAACAAAACCAACGATAAAATTCTCATAACCAAGACAAGAAAATACTTTATTCTTTATTGAATCAGTCCTTATAATTTAGTAAGATTTAAATCGCCCTTAGTTACATACATAAAAATAATATGAAAATATACCTATACTAAAGCTCGAAAAGCTCGATAACCGCTCGAGCCGAGCTATCAAAAGCTCGAGCTCGGCTCTGTTTCGATCCAGTTTACTACTACCGAGTACCTAATAAGAATGCCACACGAATGGATCATCAGAATATACCATAAATAAATCGACCCTCATAAGTCCTGCTATACAATGCTGTACATTGTGCAACAAAAAATGTACATTATAATCGGTCTTTCTGTTTCATTTCAAAGCCCTCAATTACTACTGTAGTTACTTAAACCCTTTTCATTTTAGTAAAAAAATAGATAACAGTGGGAGGTGATTATGGAAGAAGAAGAAGGAGGAGGGTGTTTGGGATATCATGAAGACGAGTTTACAAAAATTATTCTTTCTTGGTCTCTCGATGACATTTTTAATCAAGACCTCTTTAGGAACAAGGTCCAATTCTTTTATTCATTTATTTATTTATTTTTTATTAGCATTTCATGCATTGTGTATATAACTTGAGCTTATTTTATTTATTTATTGTTGGTTCTGCTTTTGAACTTGTATATGTTCTTATTCGCTAAAACCAACGCGGCCTAACGGAGGTACCTCGTGATGCTTGAACCCTAGACCTCTTGTGTGGATGTCAGGTGCCGTTTGGCAGTGCTTGTGAAAAAAAATGAATGACGCTGTTTAGGATTGCGTATTTGCTTAGTTTTATGTAGATAAGCAGTTGTGATAATCCAGAGTGCTTATGCTTTTGTGCTTACTTTGCTTTTTACCCTTACGTCTAACCTAAAAAAAACCTATAGATAGAGACTAGCACTGTACCCGTGCAAAGGAGTGGATTGTTTTATCATTTTTTATGGTTTTCGGTGTGTGTTTGTGTTCAGGCTGGTTTAAAATACTAAAATGTGGGTAAAAGGAATGGAAGAAAATTTGAAAATATCTAAAATGGAGGCTTGTCATTGGTTAATAGTCTTGGTCAACTAAATGGGATGTGTCCACAATTTATATGCGTTATAATATGTTATAGATATGCGACACTTTAACGGTATTTCCCATAGCACTTCTCTGCTTCTGCTTAGGTATAAGCAGAAAAAATGTGCTATCCCAAACACTGTCTGTATGGAAAACCCAAGCTACTTTATTCACGTTTTTTTGTTATGAATTTTGACGTTTATTTTATATACTATATATCTCTACTTATATTTGAAGATGAGAAGTTTTCTTAAATATTTGGATGAAACTTTCAAATCATTTTAAAAACGGAGTCGCCAAACACCCCCTAAAACATGTAATGACCATTAAAGTTATTTGGCCGCCGTTTGACCTTAAAGTCAGCGTTTCCTCGTTGTTATGTTTTGAAAGAGTGAAAGCATAAACCTGTTATAAGCTTATGTGCTTAGTTTGTGATAAATTGCTTTTACTCTACTATCTAACCTAAAAGCCTGTAAATATACACTAGCATCGTAAGCAGCAGATTCAAATAGTTATCTACTTATCATTTTTTATGGTTTTCAGTTTTGGGGAGGTAGAGTGTGTGTGTTTGTGTTTAGGGTGGCGTAAAACGTGGGTAGGTGGAGGCTTGTCATTGGCTAAAGATAAACGTAAAACAAGCAAATCCAAACAGTGTTTCCCATAGCACATATCTGTGCAGTGCTTCTGCTTGGGCATAATGGAAAAAAATATGCTATCCCAAACACCCTCTTTATGGAAAACCAAGCTAGTTTATTCATGTTTTATTGTTATGGAGTTTAACGTGTATTTTAGATATTTCTCTACTTATTTGAAGCTGAGAAGCTTTCTTAAATGTTTGGATTAAACTGTGAAACCAGTTTAGAATAAGAGTTGCCAAACACCCTCTAAATTATGTAAAGATCATTAAAGTTATTGGAGTCAATGTTTTAACCCGTTTGACCTTGAAGTCAACATTTCCTCTTAATCATGTTTTGAAAAAGTGAAAGCATAAACCTGTCACGACTTCCTCACAGCTAAAACAACATGGTTTCACAGTAATAATTTTTCACCTCATTAAATAGTTTGATTCTTGCTGCTGTTATAGCTGTATAAACAGATTGAGTTTTATTGTTTGTAGGTGGAGAACCTACCACTTACTTTTGAGTCAGAACAACACTATTTCGGCTCTTTTGTGTATCCTTTGTTAGAAGAAACGCGCTGTGAGCTAGCTTCATCCATGGAGATCATGCATAGAGCTCCATTTGCTGATATTATATCTTTTAATGAGTCCAAAAGTGGTGAAAATATGGTCTATGATGTTACGGTTGGTTGTTGGAGAAATCAATGTAGTGAACGTGGTAAAGACGATTACCATACATTACTTGGTGATCTGGTTCTTATAGTAGACGGGAAACCGGAATCTGTTTCTGATTTGAAGCACATGGGAAGAACATGGGCACTCACCTTGGTCAAAAGTAATGAAGATGATTGTACATCTATAAGTGTAAAGGCATCACAACAAATTGAATTCCAAGACGGGACGTTTGCATTTTTTGTGATGAATGTCACAAGTCAGAAAAGAATATGGAATTCACTGCACATGCATAGAAATCTTAATATAATCAAAGAGATTCTTTACGCTGACTCTAAGGTGAGAAATTAGTTAAATAAGTTTTCCGCTCGTTTAGTGATAAATGTTATTATTAATAATGGATATGTTGTTTACAGGTTAAGGAGAAGTGCAGTATCTGTTCTTTTGGTTATGATAGTATTTTATCCCAAGAAGTTGATCGACAACTTTTGCTTAACTTGGATGAATCCCAGAGGGCAGCAGTTATGGCTGTGCTTTGTAAAACGCAATGTTGTCATACTTCATCTGTGGAGCAAATATGGGGACCACCTGGAACGGGGAAAACACTGACAGTTAGTGTATTGCTTTTCATCCTTTTGCAAATGAAGCACAGGACTCTTGCGTGTGCTCCAACGAATGTGGCTATAGTACAGTTGGCCTCACGTGTTCAGAGTTTGGTACGAGAATCATTCAAAACGACAATTACAAGTGGTGATTGTTTGTGTTCAGTTGGAGATTTACTCTTGTTTGGCACCAAGGAGAGATTGAAAGTTAGTACTGACATTGAAGAAATCTATCTCGAGCATCGGGTAAAGAGGCTTGCAGAATGCCTAGGGCCAGTGACTGGTTGGAAGCATTGCCTAAGATCTATGATTGATTTATTGGAAAATTGTGTTTCCGAGTATTATAATTTTATAGAAAATGAGTCATTGAAAGAAAAAGAACTCAGAAATGAGAATGAATGTAAACGAACAATGTTGGAAATCAAATCATTCATTGAGTTTGTACAAGAGCGGTTTAGTTCTTCTGCAGCGCCGCTCAGAAGGTGCATTATTACATTTTGTACTCATACATCGAAAAGTTTTATGGGGGAATATAATTTCCAGAATATGATAGCTCTTCTGGATAATTTAAGCTCTGTGGAATCTTTGTTGTTTCAAAAGAATATGGTTTCGGAAGAACTTGAAGACCTCTTCAATTCTAAACCATTGCAAGATGAGTCTGTTAAGTCATGTATATCTTTGCTAAGAGATTTGCAAATATCTCTTGCAAAACTCTCTCTTCCATGTTTTTCAAACAAATATGCAATAAAGCAATTTTGTTTTGAAAGAGCTTCTCTAATATTTTCAACAACTTCGAGTTCCTACAAGTTGCATGCTGTCAATATGGAGCCTTTGAATATGGTGGTCTTAGAAGAAGCTGCTCAACTGAAAGAGGCAGAGTCCACTATTCCCCTTCAACTTCCGGGAATGAAACATGCTATTCTCATTGGAGATGAGCGCCAATTACCTGCACTTGTTAATAGCAACGTAAGTCTATGCTTATCTTTCTACCTTGGACTATGACTATAAATTCCATTTTGATGGACTTTCTGTTTGTGGACAGGTTTGTATTGAATCTGGTTTTGGAAGAAGTTTATTTGACCGTTTAAGCTCTTTGGGTCACTCTAAGCATCTTCTCAATGTACAATACAGAATGCATCCTTCAATTAGTTCCTTCCCAAATGTGAAGTTTTATCAAAATCAAATCCTAGATGCACAAAACGTGTTATCTAAAAGTTATGGAAAGAGGTATCTTTTGGGTCCAATGTTTGGTTCCTATTCCTTTATAAATGTCGTTGGGGGAAGAGAAGAAAAAGATGACGATGGAAGAAGCCAAAGAAATATGGTTGAGGTGGCTGTTGTGATTAAAATTGTTAAAAATCTCTTTAGAGGTGTGCATATTGGTTATGTCATTTCAGATGCTTCTTTATGATTTTGTTTTTATTGAACCCAAATTCTAACATTTGTGTCTTTCTCTTTTATAGCATGGAAGAACTCAAAGAAGAAGTTTACTATTGGTGTTATATCTCCCTATGCTGCCCAAGTTGTTTCGATTCAAGAAAAGCTTGCTCAAAAGTATGAGAAACTTGATGGATTTTCAGTGAAGGTTAAATCAATCGACGGGTTTCAGGGAGGAGAAGAAGATATTATTATTTTGTCGACAGTAAGATCGAATAGTCATGGGTCTGTTGGCTTTATATCTAGTCCTCAAAGGACTAATGTTGCCTTGACAAGAGCACGGTATGCAATCTTCTCACTTTCTTAGCAATTGATTACTGTAGACACTTGGTTGTTAAAAATAGTATGATATTGTCTTCCATTTTTGTGTAGGCATTGTCTTTGGATATTGGGAAATGAAAGTACCCTGACTAATAGTGAGTCTATATGGAAAGAGTTGGTCTGTGATGCAAGGAATCGACATTGTTTGTTTGATGCTGATGCTGATGAATGCTTGAAGATGACAATAATAGGAGCAAAGAAAAAGTTAGAACAACTTGATGACTTGGTTAACGGGAATAGTGTACTTTTTAAACATGCAAAATGGAAGGTATGTGATTAATTTCTTACCAAATTATATCCTTATGCAGTATTATACTTTGTTGTTCATATTTGTTCAACTTTATTTTATCAGGTTCTCTTCAGTGACAACTTCAGAAGAACGTTTGGAAAGCTGACAGGTTCTCGCTTGAAGAAGCAGGTTTTAAACCTTTTACTGAAACTTTCTAGTGGCTGGCGGCCGAAGAATAAAAGTGTAGACTTGTGTTGTGAAAATTCTTCACAAATTTTGAAACAATTTAAGGTTGAAGGATTCTATGTGATTTGTACTATTGACATCATCAAGGAAGTCAATTATACACAAGTTTTAAAGGTTTGGGATATGTTAGCCTTAGAGGAGATTCCGGGACTCACAAAACGACTTGAGAGCATATATTCTGCTTACACAGATGATTATCTTAATCGGTGCATAGAAAAAGGTTTAGAGGGGTATGTTCATTTGTTTTACATGGAAACCTAATACATAAAGTAGAGTAATTATATATGCTTAATTCATTTTCTTTATATTATTCAGGAACTTGGAAGTTCCTAAGAGTTGGCCCACATCCCAAAAGATTGCCAGATTTCGTTATGTAAGTGGCGGTGAAAACAAAAGTGAAGTGAGTGTGAATCCTGGCGCTGTTAGAAAACCTATTGAAAACTCAAAAGTGAGTGAAAGCTTATTGCTTATGAAGTTCTACTCCTTGTCATGTGGGGTCGTGAGCCATTTGCTTTCCGGTAAAGAAGTTGATCTACCCATGCAAGTCACTGATGAACAGATGGACATAATTTTATCTCGCAAGAGTTCATTCTTAATTGGGAGATCAGGAACTGGGAAAACCACTATTCTGATAATGAAATTGCTCCAACAGGAACACGAATTTCGCATTGTTTCTGATGGGTTTTATGAATCAGAAAGCAGCCCGATTAGAGATGCTGAAGTTGATGATGATCCTGAAATTAGCAAACAGGGTGTTCTTCGCCAGCTTTTTGTGACAGTCAGCCCAAATTTATGTTATGCTGTGAAACAAAATGTTTCCCACCTTACAAGGTGTGCACATACTTGTTCTTTTCTCTCTTTTTTCCATCTATATCACTATATGGTCTTGTTCTGACTTCAAAAATTAACGTATTTGACAGTATTTCAAGTAATGGGCGTTCATCAGCAGAGATCAATCTTGATAATACGGATGTTATTTCATCAGAATTGAATGATATTCCAGACACATTTATTAACATCCCGGTGAAATATTACCCTCTAGTTATAACATTTCAAAAGTTTCTGATGATGTTGGACAGTACATTGGGAAGTTCGTTTTTTGAAAGATTTCTTGAGGCTAGAGAAGGTTCTCATGGTAACCATATAACTTCAAGATCTGTTGCCTTGCAAAGATTCATAAGATTAAGGGAGGTTACATTTGATAGGTTTAGCTCACTTTACTGGCCCCACTTCAATTCAAAGCTAACAAAAAAGCTTGATCCTTCTAGAGTGTTCACCGAGATAATATCTCATATAAAAGGAGGCATGCAAGCAGGGGAATGCAGTGATGGAAAGTTAAGCTTTGAGGGTTACTGTTTATTGGCTGAAAGTCGTACTTCAACTTTAACCAAACCGAAAAGAGAGATTGTTTACAGTATCTTTCAGGCCTATGAAAAGATGAAAAGCGAACGTGGGGAATTCGATTTGGGAGATTTTGTTAATGATATTCATCGTAGGCTTAAAAATGGGAAATATAATGGCGACCAAGTTGATTTTGTGTACATTGATGAAGTGCAAGATCTTAGTATGAGACAGATTTCTCTTTTCAAATATATTTGCCACAATGTTGATGAAGGCTTTATGTTTGCGGGTGATACTGCACAGACAATTGCAAGAGGGATTGATTTTAGGTTTCAAGATATGCGATCTCTTTTCTATAAAGAATTCTTAAGCACCAAAACATCTGGAATACAAGAAAAAGGTCTTCTATCTGAGATTTTTCAATTAAAACAGAATTTTAGAACTCATGCTGGCGTGCTCAATTTATCTCAGAGTGTCATTGACATTTTATACTGTTATTTTGTTCACTCAATTGACAATTTAGAGCCAGAAACTAGTCTTGTTTCTGGTGAAGCTCCTGTTTTATTGGAGTCTTGTAATGATGAAAATGCAATCGCGACAATCTTTGGTGGTAGTAGAAGTGGTGGAGAAATTGTGGGGTTTGGTGCTGAACAAGTCATATTGGTACGTGATGATCGTGCAAGAAATGAAGTTTTTCAATATGTTGGAAAAAAAGCTCTTGTTCTCACTATATTGGAATGTAAGGGTCTTGAGTTTCAGGTCAGTTTCTTATCCTTTTGTCACGAAAATATAAGTTTTAGTGATCTCAAATTGCAAGTGGCGTTTTTAATGTTTAATTGCCATAATTATTTAGGATGTACTGCTGTACAACTTTTTTGGGACATCAGCTTTGAAAGACCGGTGGCGAGTTATATATGGATTCATGGAAAAACATAATTGGCTCGGCGAAAAACTTCCTCAATCTTTCCCGGTATTCAGTGAAGCAAGACATAGCCTCTTGTGTTCTGAACTGAAACAATTGTATGTGGCCATAACTCGAACAAGGCAAAGGCTATGGATTTGTGAGAACAAAGAGGAGCTCTCCAAGCCAATGTTTGACTACTGGAAAGTGAGGGGACTTGTTCAAGTACAGAAGTTGGATGACTAAGTGGCACAGGCTATGCAGGTCGAAAGCAGCCCTCAGGAGTGGCGGGAGCGTGGAAAAAAGGTTAACTTTTGCCCACTTACTGCTTTAGTTTTTCTATGTTTAGTTGTATGACATCTTTCATATTTCTATATGGTCTGCAGCTTTTCTATGAGAATAGTTTTGCGATGGCAGCATTCTGCTTTGAAAGGGCTGGAGACACAATGTGGGAGAAATTGGCCAAGGCTTCTGGTCTGAGAGCATCTGCTGATCAAATGCGGGAAACAAATCCTGACTCTTATTTAGGTTATCTTAAAGAAGCAGCGGGAATGTTCGAGCTTATTGGGAAACTTGAGTCTGCTGCATCATGTTATTGTGATTTGGGGGAGTATGAAAGAGCTGGTAACTTCTTTTTCTAATCATAAATGCCTGTCTAATGTTTCAATACTTGCACTAGTTTATTCAACATCTGGATTGTAAACTTACTGAAATGACCTGTTTAACCCGAGCCCATTTCTGAATGTCACCCAAACACGCAACTCACCCATCTTGTCACCTCTAATTCGCTCTCTTTGTTTTGCAGGAAAACTCTATATGCATAAGTGTGGAAAGTTTGATGCAGCCGCAGAGTGTTTCACTCTAGCAGGGTGTTGTAGTGAAGCCGCAGAAGCCTACGCTAAAGGAGATCAGTTCACCAATTGTCTATCAGTTTGCAAAAAAGGGAAACTTTTTGATCTAGGCATTCAATTCATAGAATACTGGGAAGAACATGGGAATAATAAAAATACAGAACTAGAAGAAGTTAAGCAAGAATTTTTGGAGAATTGTGCTCTTGATTACCACGAACATAAAGATTCTAAATCCATGATGAAATTTGTCAGAGCATTTTGTTCTATGAAATCTAAGCGTATGTTCTTGAGGTCGTTAGGCTGCCTGGATGAACTTTTGTTGTTGGAAGAAGAATCGGGCCATTTGCTTGAAGCTGCTGAGTTGGCGAGATCATCGGGCGATCTTCTAAAAGAGGCTGAGCTTTTGGAAAAGACTGGGCATTGGAAGGAGGCTGCTCTTTTGTTACTTTGGTATGTGTTTTTTAGCTCGTTTTGGGGAAACGGAAACAAAGGTTGGCCATTGAAGCAGTTTACTCAAAAGGAAGAATTTTGTAATAAAGTAAGGTTGCTTGCCAAAATGGATTCGGACATTATGTATGATTTTGTTTGTAGTGAGCTTAAAATACTCTCTGATCAGCACAACAGCTTGCATGAACTGAAGAAAGATTTGTGCGTTTCTCAAGACAATGCTAGTTTAAGGGGAGAAATCTTGTCGATTAGGAAAATCTTAGATAAACATCTTCATTTGAATTCCTCAAAGTATGATTGGGAGGATGAAATACCGCTTGATATATATAAGCACTGTAAAGACAAGATGTTTCAGAACCGAGTTTCGGTTAGAACTCTTGTTTTTTATTGGAACCTGTGGAAGAAGCATATCATGGATATCTTTATAAGCATTAAAAGTCTCGAAAATGGAGAATCAGTTAACCAGTCAGGTCATGCTGATTTTTGTTTGTATTATTTTGGGGTGAGGAAACAGTGTGTAAAAGGAGACATGGTGTACTTGTCACTCAACGAGGATGCTGAGTGGATAAAAAACACTGGGAACAAGGGTCTTCACAGGGGCGAGAAGTGTATAGCTCTTGATGGCAGGGAGTTGGTGTTTGTTATTCGGTCTTATTGGCAGTCCGAATTACTTTCTGTGGGTATAAAAGTACTTGAAACTCTTGACGCCCTTCGTAAGTCAAAGTCAAACGGTTCTGCATTTCACCAAAGCACATCTCTCCTTCACATTTTTGAGGTCTCCAAGTTTCTTTTAGACGTTGAGTGTCATAATCTCACAGATTCTTATACAAAGAAGCTGCAGATTTTCCTTGATATTTCTTTAAATTACTTTGATTTTGTGTTTCCATTGGATTGGCGGAAAGCAGTATCCGAGGACTTGGTTTCCTTAAGGGAGACTGATCTTTCAGTCAGCTTGCTTGATGAGATTGTTCTTCAAAATGTTGACATCGAGGGTGATCTCTCCTATAGGACCATTGGGAGGGTGATGATGATATATCTTGGTTCCAGAACAGGGCTTAAGAAAAAGTCTGTTACAGGGCTTCATTGGAAACCCAAATGGAAGTCAGTTGTGAAAAAATTGAGATATACAGATTCAATTGCTGCACCACTTAAGGATGCTTTGGAACATACTTTTTTTACTGAGTGGAAGTGTCCTGGGTGCATATCAACTCACAGTTATGTGCATCTATTGGATCGTCTTCTTTTCATGTCATCTTCCAGTTCAGGAATCCTTTTTACTACAAAATCTTCGTTTGTTGAATGGTTTACGTATCTTCCCTCTACTGATACAACCTTCCCGGCACTTCAACAAATTTTTAAAAAGCCTGAAGAAGAGTTACTGTCATTTGTTTACAGAATCGAAGAAATCCTCTTCCAGTTAGATAAGACTGAAACCTGGATTCGAACTTCAAAGATCAATGTCTTGAATTACCTTCCACTATTAGCATTGAGGCTTGTAATGATGTTATCTTTGATTTATCTGCAAGTATCAGATGGTTCTGGAGTATTGATTGATTTTCTAACTGGGAATATTGGAAATTTCCTTCCAAAGAAGTTTGTGTCTAATTTAAAAAGGAGAAGGTCAGGTTACGACTTAAACTTGAATCCAGAACTAGTTGCAGAAGCGTTTGCAAGCATAGAGGATCCTCTCGTGATTGTGTATTCCGGAGATGCGAGTCCTAATATGCATGCTCCTAGTGCTATAATTGTTGACCTTAAGAAACCTAAACAGGAGATAATGAGTGCATTGCTTCCAAGGAAAAATGCAGAGTGGTATCGACTTCCAAGGAGATAATGTTGATGCTGGGACAACTCCTGAGGTATCAACGTCCAACGCCTTGCCAGATGCAAACATGAATATGAATCGTATGGAACTGCAAATAAATTGGGAAGTTATAGAAGAAATATTTGAGATTTTGAATGGGAGAAGGGTAGTGGCTGTGAACACAGTATCCCCTGCAGCTATGGTCAAGGTAATATATATTATTGAGTTTGTAATCAATGATCAGTAAGTGTAAGTTTAATATGGCTTTCTGATTATCCGGTTTCTTGCCAGGAGGAACTTGATAAAAATATTGGCACATTAGCTACTATCCTTGTGGATCAAAAGTTATGTTCTGGAGAAGGTGCAAGAGTTGTACGTGATGCATATAATAATTTTGGTTTGCTTTCTTATGCATATGACAGAAGGTTAGACTTGCACTGTTGTAAATTTTGAAGTGATTTCATCGTTTAGACTAAGTTATCTGTATTAACATTTCTTGGTGGTTTGGATCTTTTCCAGGCGGAAGAGAGCAACGAAAGAAGTTTTTGTGAAGGATGTTAGACTTGCTTTGGAGAGGCTGGTAAGTGATAAGCCAAAGATAGAGAAATTCGTAAAGCTTTATGTCACGAGTCAGGTGTTAAAGGTTAAACAAACAGGTGATGAAGCTTTAGAGGTGTTGGAAAATCAAAGCGGTTTTGATAATACTCGAGATGGTAACAACAAGAAAGGGAACAAGGGCAAAAAGAGTAACAAGAGCAAAGGCAAAAAGAAATGAAATGGATAAATTAGGATGGATATCTTAGCGTTTTCTTTTTTGTGTATTCCAGGAAGTAATTACTGAGTTTTAAGTCCATGATTAGTAGTTTTTCGAGTAAGGTAATGTCATTTTTTTTGCGCTTAGAGAATCATGGTGGTGTAAGACTTTTGGTGGACCTTTTAAGGATATTCAATCATCCAGACAACTCTAACTAACGGGGCGCAGCATCATTGTGGTAAAGGGAAACTTGTTATAAAAATTTGACTATGAAGTTTGCTATTGAGTATGTTTAGATTGTTTCTTTTTTGGGAGTGGCGAGTAGCTTAATTTTTTTTTTTTTTTTTTGGGTAAAAGGGTCTACACCCTGGCAAAATTCATTACTCCAAAAAACATTGAGGTACAAAATGACGAGGATGAATTCCCACGCCCCTAGTCCCTAAGGACACTTACAAGAAACATATCTAAGAATGGCATACCATTCTTAAAACTAACATGCACAACATGTGCAACTGACCAAACACAATGCTAAAAGTAGCTTAAAATTTGATTTCTTGTTTCACATTAATAGCTTGCCGTGACACCGAACGGATCTTAGCAAGCTGTACTTTATACGGCATAGTGAATCATTGCGTTAGGCGCGAGTATACAACCTTGAGAACCTTTTTTTTTACGAAACAGTTACATTATGAAAGGCAATATGACTTGTTTTTACTTTTTAGAGTCATGCAAGAAAAGGAGGAAGTTGTCAACCGGCATACAACTATGTCGCCGAATACATGTCTAATTCAATGCGAACAAATAAGAAAAGAAGTGAAAAAAGAAGAAAAAAAAGTGGCTTTGAACATTCAAAGACGAGCACTATATATTCATACTTTCACAATCGTTCCGGTTTATTCATTCGGAAACCCTTAAGGTGCGTTTGGTATCTTCCTATGGGAATGAGGGAATCATAGTGGTAATGATTCTAAGTGTTTGGTTAAGATGAGGGGTCCACATTACATGGGAATGAAACATGGATAGTATCCATACTCCATAGGAGTCTAAAAGGGGAGGAATGACTCTATCATAAGCGAGGGGCCCACCACTACTATCAAACTCATACCCATTGTGATTCACGGGAGCATACCAAACGCACCCTAAATATGGGCTAATAAACTCTAAGGGTGCGCTTGGTATACTGGGAGGAATGACAATGGGTATGAGTTTGATAGTACTCAACTATGAAAGTTCCATTCCCAGCTCTCTAGCCACATATGGAGTATGGAAAATAATAAACTTTCATAGTCATAGTTATGGGCCCAGACACCCTAAACAAACACCAACTATCACTTTCATAGTGATAGTTGATTCCCAAAAATGGGTACCAAACGCACCCTAAATGTATCATAGTTGTCATCATTTTCTTCTATATGTATTAAACAATTTTTTTTTTTTTAATTTTTTTTGCTATTATGTGTATTAAACTTAAATTTTTAGACATTTTTGTGTACTTTATAACCATTTTGCCTCTCCCATGTTAATAAAATGAGGGGTAAAATGATCATAAAGTACATAAAAATACCCAAAAAAATAAAGTTTAATACATAGAATAGCAAAAAAATAAAAAATAAAATTGTTCGATACATATAAAATGAATAAGTGACAACAATAATACATTTTGGTGTCATGATAGGGGTTATTTCTCATTATGACGTTGATTTAATTTACGAATATAATTATGTTTTTTTTTAGCAATGGCCAAATAATTAATTTCCGAATATGGTTATAAAGTATTTATTTTTAGGATAAAATTATGGGCAATTTTTTTCAAAAAAGCATCATACTTGCCACAAATGTTACTTTCGTGTAATGAACAAAATTTTTTTCTTTATATGGATACTAAACTTTCATTTTTTGGACTTTTTGAGGTATTTTGTTACGTTTTTGCCCCTCAAATTATTAAAAATCCAGGGGTAAAAATGTCACAAAGTACATAAAAAATGAAAGTTTAGTACTCATGCAAGGAAAAAAAATTTGTTCAGTACACGGAAATAACATTTGTGACAAGTATAGTACATTAATAGCTTATTAATTTGCTATAAAATTATTGCGACGAAAAGTTTGAGGGTTGAAATGAAAAGATAATCAAAATATTAGGATACTCTTTAATCAATTTAGAAAATGGCAATTAATATTCATGTAATTCTTATCTTTCTTAAGCAAAATGCATAAACTTTTAAGTTTGACTTCACGTACATAAACAACTTACTGCCTGTTTATTTGTAAGGAGATAAACGCTTTATGATAAGCAATTCAAACAACTCAATTCATTGAAAAGTCATATATAAACTCATAATCAAAAACAAAAGTTTGAAAACAAAAAGTAGTTGATTCAAAATGTTCAAGTTCAAAAGTTAAGTTCGTGTGACAACTAGCTAGCTAGCTCATAAAATATCATGCAAGATATATATCTTGGTGACTTGGTACACATGCACGCATGCCTAGGCAAACACAATGTATCATTAGTTGCATATTAATTAACTTTACAAATATTTAACTAAACAGGTCGCATAAAACGCAAATTTTGCCAAAATATGTTGCCGTATTCCTATAAAAAGCATAAGTACTTTTACTGTATAAGATTTGTTAGAAAATTTAGTGCACTTGAGGAATTTAATTATACTTGGAAATAGGTTTGGAGGTACGGAGTGTACATCCATCAAGTCACTGATTCCCCTAACTCTATTGGTTGTGCAGGATTCTACTGAGTGCTGGTTCCTGCTGATGGTTCCTGCTACTAGTGTTACGATTCTGCTGATAGAGTGCTGTATGATTATGTAACTGATTTGACCTATTCAAATGGCAGTTACATCTGCACTCATGACCTTGTTTAATTGGTCATGTAACCACTATTTTAGGTTATAATGGGGATAATTATGTGGAGATTAATGGGCCGATTAATTCTCATAATTCCATTTGACTAGCCATGAGTATCTTCCTATAAATAGGAAATCAAATAAAGCATGAAAGCGACACAAAAAACATATAACACTTATACACGAAGGGTTATTGATTTGTGCCTAAATCACTAACAACATTTGGTCTTATCTCAAGTAGATATTCGTGATACCTAGGCATTAGGGTCGAATAGTTTACTTTGAAAAGTGATAACACGATTGCAAGTGATATCCGGTAACCTTTATTGGTACGTAGTTAGGCTATTGATTATCTTAACCCTGTTCTGGGCTCATAACCTCCAACAATCAAAGTAAACTATTTGTGATAATCAATTGCTGTTGCTATGAGGCATATGGTTGCTAACTTTTCCAAATTGGAAAAGTTTGAAGGTGTTGATTTCAGAAGATGCACTTCTTGCTGTCAAGCATGAATGTGGTGTATGTTCTTAGCACTACTATTCCTGAAGATCATGGGGATGATGCTAATGTGGAACAGATAAGGAAAAGAAGCAAATGAGAGAATGATGACTATGTATGAAGAGGTTTAATTCTCAATGGTATGTCTGATTCTTTCTTTGACATTTATCAGAATGTTGAATCTTCTAAAGAACTGTGGGATTCCTTGGATGCCAAATATATGGCCGAGGATGCTTCAAGTAAGAAGTTTCTTGTAAGTAATTTCACAAATTACAAAATGACTGATTCAAGACCAGTCATGGAACAATACAATGAACTTCTTGGAATACTTGGAAGGTTTACACAACACAAAATGAATATGGATGAGGCTATTTCAGTCTCTTGTATCATTGACAAACTCCCTCCTTCTTGGAAAGATTTTAAGCATACCTTGAAACATAAGAAGGAAGAACCGACACTGGTTCAGTTGGATAGTCATCTGCGTATTGAGGAATCCCTCAGGGCGCAGGATAATGACAAGCCAAAGAGTAGCAATGCTACTGGTGCATCTGTTGTCAATATGGTGGAACATAACAATTCCACTAGGTACAATGACAATAAAGGCAAACGTAAACATCAGGATAACACAAGGGCTGATCCTAACAAGAAGGCTACACCTACTTGTTGGAAATGTGGCAAATATGGTCACATTAAAAGGGATTGCAAAGGTGTTAAGATTGGAGGTAAATCCAATGCTTCAGGCACTAGTGGTTCAGGGAGTGGAGGTCCTTCCAACTCACTGAAAGGTCAGAATATGTTTAATGAATCTCTTCAGGTTTATTACGTTACATATGTATCTGAATCTAACTATGTGCAGGATGATGATGTTGCGTGGCGGGTTGACTCTGGAGCAACTGTTCATGTGTGCAAAGATAGAAGATGGTTCAAGACTTACGAGTCACTGAATGATGGTTCTATTCTTCACATGGGAAATGAGTCAACATCCTTGGTGCAAGGTCGTGGTTGTGTAGATCTTAGTTTTAGTTCTGGAAAGATTGTAACTTTGTTTAATGTTATTCATGTTCCTGATGTAAGAAAAAATATGGTTTCAAGTAGTGTTTTGAATAATCATGGATATAAACAAGTTATTGAATCTGATAAATTTATTTTGTCTAAACATGGTGTGTTATTGGTTTTGGATATTTGTGTAATCAAATGTTCAGGCTTAATGTTGTCACTGACATTGTTAATTCAGCCTTTATGTCAACCTCTAAACTGAACGACTCCACCTTGTGGCATGCTAGACTTGGCCATGTACACTATAAAAGGATGCAAGATATGTCTAAGAATGGGTTAATCCCAGCTTTTGACATGGACACTGAAAAGTGTAAGACTTGCATGTTGACCAAAATAACTAAGAAACCCTTTCAGGGTATAAAACGTGAGACTGAGCTCTTGGAGCTTATACACAGTGACCTGTGTGATTTGCATGCCACTCCCTATTTGGGGAACAAGAAGTACTTTGTGACATTTATTGATGATGCTTCTAGGTTTTTTTATGTCTATCTGTTACATACCAAGGATTAAGTATTAGATAAATTCGAAGTGTTTAAAACTAAAGTTGAATTGCAACTTGGGTCCCTGATCAAAAGGTTCA
Source organism: Artemisia argyi (assembly GCA_030686995.1). NCBI lineage: Eukaryota > Viridiplantae > Streptophyta > Magnoliopsida > Asterales > Asteraceae > Artemisia > Artemisia argyi. Next base: position 60,541,669 of record CM060692.1, on the reverse strand, counting down.
GGACTGATAGGGGAGGTGAGTACATGGATACTCTGTATTTTCAGTTTGTTGGTATAATCCATGAAACGACTTCTCCCTATACTCCTAAACAAAATGGTATCTCTGAAAGAAAAAACAAGGTACTGAAGGAAATGGTTAATTCCATGTTGTCCTATTCAGGACTGAGTCAAAGGTTCTGGGGTGAAGCTATGTTAACAGCTTGCTATTTATTAAATAGGGTTCCAAATAAAAGGAACATGGTTACCCCTTATGAACTCTGTACTAAGAAGAAACCCAACCTGAATTATCTCAGGGTTTGGGGTTGTAGGGCAGTTGTAAGACTCCCTGATCCAAAGTTAAAAACTCTAGGTGAAAGAGGCATTGAATGCATCTTTGTTGGATATGCTGAGCATTCCAAGGCATACAGGTTCTATGTCATTGAATCTAATGAAATGTTTCAATTAACTCAATAATTGAATCAAGGGATGCACTCTTTGATAAGAATAGATTCTCATCAGTCCCTAGACCAAGTCACATGATTCCAAATGGTACTGATGACATTGGTGTATCAAAGGTCCCTGATGAATTATCATCTCGGGTCCCTGATGAGGTTGTGGTTCAACAACCTGAACCTGAGTTCAGGAAGAGCAAAAGGGTCAGGACTCCAAAGTCATTTGGACTTGAGTTTCAATTATACTTAATTGAAGGTACAAGGAATGAGGTCTCTGACCAATATTCATATTGCTTCATCGTTGAGGATGATCCCAAAACATTTGAAGAAGCAATGAAGTCCTGGGATGTTGCTTTCTGGAAAGAGGCAATAAATGATGAGATTGACTCCATCATGGGCAACAACACTTGGGTGTTGGTTGATCTACCTCCAGGTTGCAAACCTCTTGGTTGCAAATGGATTTTCAAAAGGAAAATGAAGGTAGATGGAACTATTGAAAAGTTCAAGGCTAGACTAGTCATTCAGGGCTTTAAACAAAAGTCAGGGATAGACTACTTTGATACTTATGCCCCTGTGGCACGTATCAGTACCATCAGGCTGCTGATTGCTTTAGCATCAATTCACAATCTGATTATTCATCAGCTGGATGTGAAGACAGCTTTCTTGAATGGTGAATTGGATGAGGAGGTTTATATGAACCAACCTCAGGGCTTCATCTTGCCTGGAAATGAAAACAAGGTGTGTAAACTGATTAAATCCTTATATGGACTGAAACAGGCACCTAAGAAATGGCATCAAAATTTTGTTGAAGTGGTTTTGTCTAATGGTTATGTTCTTAACCAGGCTGACAAATGTGTGTATAGCAAATTTGATGAATCGGGTAAAGGAGTCATCATTTGTCTATATGTTGATGACATGCTAATCTTTGGCACTCACCAAAATCAGGTTGATTTGACAAAGAAATTTTTGTCATCAAGGTTCTCCATGAAGGACATGGGGGAGGCTGATGTTATCCTTGGTATAAGGATCAAACATAAAAGCAATGGTATATCAATTTCTCAGTCTCATTACATTGAGAAAGTACTGAAGAAATTTAATTGTTTTGATTGTACTCCAGTGAGTACTCCTATGGATACAACTAAGAAGCTAATGCCTAATACTGGCAAAGCTGTATCTCAACTTGAGTATTCTAGGGTAATTGGCTGCCTGATGTATGCCATGACTTGTACAAGACCTGATATTGCTTTTGTAGTGGGTAAACTGAGCAGGTATACTAGTAATCCTAGTGCTCATCACTGGCAAGCATTTCAGAGGGTACTGAAGTATTTGAAGAGAACTATGGACTATAGTCTCTCATATACTGGTTATCCATTAGTGTTGGAAGGTTACACTGATGCAAGTTGGATCAGTAACACTGAAGACAATTCGTCTACCAGTGGCTGGGTATTCCTATTTGGTGGAGGTGCAATTTCTTGGGCATCCAAGAAGCAAACTTGCATCACCAGTTCAACAATGGAATTAGAATTTATGGCCTTAGCAGCTGCTGGTAAAGAAGCCGAATGGTTGAAAAACTTGCTTCTTGAGATTCCATTGTGGCCTAAACCTATAGCACCTATTTTTATCCGGTGTGATAGTGCTGCTACATTGGCAAAGGCTTATAGCCAGATGTACAATGGGAAGTCTAGACACTTAGGTGTCAGGCATAGCATGATTCGTGAACTTATCATGAATGGGGTGATTTCTATAGAGTTTGTTATATCTCAACAGAATTTAGCTGATCACTTGACGAAGGGTCTTGCTAGAGACTTGGTTATAAAGTCTGCTAAAGGGATGGATTTGAAGTCCAACTTGGTCACTGAATGCTAGGACACCCAACTCCCTCCTGAGGAAACTTGGGAGCTGAGTTCAATGTGGAAAGCTGAACATTTAGTGTACTGGAGCACATGTATTACACTACATTCCAAGTTTGTGCTCAGAACTTGCTGAAAAGAAGGATGAAGTCTTTACTTCTCAATGGTTAATTTCTTTGAAAAAATGCTAAGCAAGAGCATGAATAAAGAAGGACCACCTATGTAAATGTTAAAGTTTTGCCGCTTCAGGAAGCTATGGACTTTTAGCTTTTACAACATTTATGAATTGGATATGGACACATGGCTTGTATAGTGTCAGGAGTATTTAAGTGTTTGAAAATATATGTGTATTTTATCTTCAAGTATTCAAATGGGTTGAAGGGTTCAATTCTTAGAACACCCTGATTCTCGAATATTTGAACGTGTAATGTACTAAGATGGAAATTCAATCCTCAGGATATTTTCGTTTATGCATATGTTTTGTTTAATGTTTGATTTCATGCAAAGGAAGTGAACTAAATTTGGGGAAGATTGTTAGAAAATTTAGTGCACTTGAGGGATCTAATCATACTTGGAAATGGGTTTCGAGGTACGGAGTGTACACCCATCAAGTCACTGATTCCCCTGACTCTATAGTGGTTGTGCAGGATTCTGCTGAGTGCTGGTTCCTGCTGAGTGTTGGTTCCTGCTGATGGTTCCTGCTACTAGTGTTAGGATCCTGCTGATAAGCAGAATTTCTGCTGATAGAGTGTTGTATGATTATGTAACTGATTTGACCTATTCAAATGACAGTTACATCTGCAATTATGATCTCGTTTAATTGGTCATGTAACCACTATTTTAGGCTATAATGGGGATAATTATGTGGAGATTAATGGGCCGATTAATTCTCATAATTCCATTTGACTAGCCATGAGTATCTTCCTATAAATAGGAAATCAAATAAAGCATGAAAGAGACACAGAAAACATATAACACTTATACACGAAGGGTTATTGATTTGTGCCTAAATCACTAACTACATTTGGTCTTATCCCAAGTAGATATTCGTGATACCCAGGCATTAGGGTCGAATAGTTTAATTTGGAAAGTGATAACACGATTGCAAGTGATATCCGGTAACCTTTATTGGTACGTAGTTAGGCTATTGATTATCTTAACCCTGTTCTGGGCTCATAATCTCCAACAAGATTTACCTTGTCTTACAGATCATCCAACCTATGATTCTTAAAAACGCTGAACTCGAGCATTTCTTTCATTACATACCAGCTAGCTAGTTCGAATGGCGGATGTTGTATCTTACGATATCTTTGAGAACATACTGCTACGATTGGATGTTGAGGATTTGATGTGATGCAAAAGTGTATGTAAGTCATGGCAATCTTTCATTTCTCACCCTAGTTTCGTTAATACCCATCTGAACCACAGTTACAACAATGATCGCAACAGCAGTGAAATTTATCATAGAAGGATCTTAATACCTACTATTATCCGTCGCTTATCATATTATAAGTTTGGAGAAGCACGTATTTGTTATCTTGTTGGTTCATCTAATGGCTTAATATGCACTTGTTCTTCGGATGCTGAAATTATAGTAACCAATCCTTGTACTAGAGAAATGAGAAAACTGCCCCATGATTTTGAGTCGTCATGTTGGTCAATATGCTGTGGTTTTGGTTATGATTCATCTATAGATGATTATAAACTTGTAGTAGGGTTACCAAAAGGCGAGGATCGAACACTATTTCAAGTGTTCAGTCTGAAGTCAAATGCCTGGAAAGTCACTGGAGAAGTGAAATATAGGTTTATTGTGCAATGGAGCGACGATGGCGACCCAACGGGTTATAGAGTTGGTATCCAATGCAATGGAGCGCTCCATTGGGTTATGTATGATGCACAAAATCAAAAAAATAAAAAGAATGCGAAGACATCAATTCTTTCTTTTGATTTGTCCAAAGAGGATTTCAAAGAGATCCCCCAACCAGATGGTGACAACTTATACGATCTCTTGACATGGGTATCCTTATTGAGGACTGGCGTGGTTTAAAGACAAATATGTGTTTGGGTATTTTGGAAGAATGTCTATGCCTATTTTATTGTAATCTGATGACCAATGAGATGCATAGATGGATAACGAAGAATTACAATGCAAAGGATTCATGGGAAAAGATGGGACAATCCCATGACTACGAATCAAAGTTTGAAGCGATACACTTTTTACCAATGGAGAATAGTTTTTCTTTAGAGAGTTCATTGCGTTCTCAAACAGAATCATTTGAGCCGGCTGTGACTTCGCTGATTAGTAGCCCTATATTTGTGCGGAGCCTTGTATCCCCCAATATGCACCCAAGAGGACCAGAGGAGGGTGGTATTAAGATTGATTTTAGCATTTATACATCTATTTACTAATCTTTTTCGATACTATAAAATTATAATACACTCACTTACTTTCATAATATGCAGGATATTGCTCTCCGTTTATGCACCAGCTCTTGCCGGAGTTTTATTCTGTAGAAGCTACCAAGTTGGCAAAGAGCATGATACAAGCATGCATCAGTGATATAATTTTTTTTTTTTTGGGGCTTAAACTGATCATAGTAAGTGTTTAAAGACCTTTGCTGCTGACAGAAACCATCTCAAAAGTCAAAATTACCTCTTGTGTTTGGATTTTGACATGCTAGAATACTGTTACATTGTTGGAGCAGTTTATGCTATCCATTTGGTTTCTATTTTCTATTACGCTATTATGGATCATTGGACTAATTAGATCGAGCATGGATTCTTATTTGAAATGCCCTGTCCCACTTAATAATGCTAGCAAAGTGATGTTTAGTAAGTATGTTGTTCATGGTACACTATTGCAGACTAAACAGTAAATTCAAAAAATATTTGATCTACACATAAGAATTATTCATAAAGCTCAAAAGGCAAACCCAACCAAAAATGAATATGAGTCATACAACTTAACTTTTATTTGTAACAATGTGATAAACCTTCTTTTAGACCAAGAACACATGAGTATTCTCCTCCAAAATAAGATAATACGAGTAATAATGTTCAATCGATTTTAAAGATGACCAGAATTGGTATATGTTGCAGGTACACGATAGATATCAGGGCATAAATATAAGCAACCGTAGTACATGATAAATATTAAGATATAAACATAAGCAGCAATAAACTAGTAAAGAATATTGGTAACTGATAGTTAATCTGGAACACATTAGCTGGTAGAGAAGCCAACCCCAACTTAGACTACTAGTATCAAAGACCCAACCCAGGGTCGGTCTCCACCCCCCCCCCCCCCCCCCCCCCCCCACCCCACGGCGACCCAACCATTCGATCTGCTATGCAACCGATCTTTGTGCATTTGTTTTTTGTGTTTGTGTTTGTGTTTAGTTATTATTATTATTATTACTATTAATTTTTGTGGGATATGTTTTTTGTTGTGACTGGGTCGTCTTACCACGGGCTTAGGGTCATATGTTTGGTCTAGGAGAGAGAATATGATGTGGCGCTGAGTTGGCAAGGGTGGCCACAAACAGGTTGGGTCACCATTACTAGTAGTCTTAACCCGTTTATTAAAAAGGTTAGCAGAGTCAACCCATATAGCCCCAATGCTAACCCTTACTCATAACACCATATGCACAACAAGAGAAGTCTCATTGAACAAAAGTGCCTACTCAAAACACCATATGACACGATAACAGAAGTCATGGAATGCATTAAACGAAAGTTAACCAAGAACCGTCAATAGAGATACCGGAAAGCAGGAAATATGTGCCATTCTATACAGCATGGTCCTAAAGAAGAAAGTAAAGTATTTCCATCAATTTATCATGGATGTAATGTAACAAAGAATGCTTTTAAGGGCTGCCATATTAACATTATGCGGGTCATGCATACAAAGACAGCCTTGTCAGATAGGCATTGCAACTTATGTAAACCTTTGAGGTTAATGAGAATAATCAAAAGATTATATTTCTTTCACACATGAATGACATATAAGACAATGAGTTTTTAACTGTTGAGATCAAGTTTCTCATATAGCTGATCTCATAGATGAAGCTAAATGTTTTGATGAGTTGAAACTATATATGTTTATCTTATCCCCATCCAATGATGAAGTTAGCTTACTTTCTGATAGCGAGTTTATTTTCTGGCATGTCATACGAGGAGGAACAAAATAATTTCCGCGTAATTGATTAATGACTTTTTTACACCACTCAAATTGTAATCAATTCAATCTTCTTCAGCTGACATATGCATATAGTAAAAGATAATAATTTGGACTCCAACACTAAATTCTCATTGTAGTCCATGTAAAAACTCAAAACAATAAAAATTCCTTGTACAGAAGGCTGGACCATTAGATATAAGATATTTCTGTTTTATTTTAGGAAAACACTATTACAACATTTTAAATAGTATAGTTGCATTTCAAGAAAAAGTCATGGATGATATTTGAAGGGCCAAATGAAGCAAAACTGCATGAAACATGTAGTGCATAACCCATAGAGCATGTGATGTATTAAAGGGTCAGATGAAACAAAACTGCTTACAACAAATGCAAATCGGAAAAACAATTTATCATCCTTTGAACTAAGAAGCATAAATGTTTAAGGATATTGTGCCGACCCTATGTGAGCTCCAGAAGAGCTTTCAAGACATCTCCTCGCACTTCTAAAGAGCCTTGACACACATACCCATGTCATACGCTCCCAGCTGTTGAGCCACCAGCTTCAAAATTGCTATCCTACGACTCTTTTACTCACTACTGCTTTTTTGCTTTTTGCGCTTTCCATCTGTTATTCACCATAGAATGATTAGGGAGATGAAATGACTACACTTGCACAAAAGGAAAAGACAACAGTCACATAATGCATAAGACATATATAGTTGACATGAAGGATACTAATTCCAAATAAGTTGCTCCGTTATATTTATAAATTGAAAAGTAAATAAAAAGTTTAAATATGCATTTACGTATGTGCAAAATAACAAGTGATCATCATAGATAACAGCATGGGGATATGGTGTTATTATAACTAATTCATACTTTGTTTCTAAAGGTTTAGTTTAGATGACACATTGATAGCAATAGACTTAAAAAATAACATAACACTATCTTTATACCATTCCAAAAAAGAAGCTAACCATCACCCATTGTCGCTTAGGTCATAATAATGCAGAATGATGAAAGATTGGAATTTAAAAGGAAAAACAAATAAAGCCTAAAAGAATGCCAAAAGGACACAAGTTTAATTCATCCACAAAAAGTGGTTAGTGGGAAAATCTCAAGTTGAGTGTGCACACTGGAATGAAAGCAAGATGGGTGAGTTAAGCATATAACTAATACTTAGCATGTGTCCAAGACAATTGAGACCCAAAATGAGGTTCTAATCACACTACTTAATTGCAAGGCCAAACCGTGCATATAGCATCTATGAAGTGGGCACGTCATCCTCCTAAAAAGGTAGGGCTAGCTTTACCTGGTTTGGATATGTGTGGCGGTAGGTTCAAACCCTATGGATTAGTTGGCTAAAAGGTTGGAAACCATAGTTAAAAAAAAAAAAAAAAAAAAAAAAAAAAAAAAAAAAAAAATCTATTTAAGAATGCTATGAAAAAGACCCGTATGTAAGTAATAACTGTATTAGCTAGATAGAAAAAGATAAATCTTGGGATATATATAAATACAAGGAAGCAAGGACCTTGGGCAGCGTCTTCATCTTCCCCCTCATGGCGAATGTCTTTTTCTTCATTGTGATCATCAACCACTGGCAGCTCGTCGTGCTGTAGAATTAGTTATGAATGAGTCGGGAGCTCAACATAAAAAGACATATACTAGCATAGTAACATTTCAAAGCCATGAAATCTACAACACGAAAAAATAAGTTGTATTAAAAGGCTTTAACTGCAACCAGGATCCAACCACCACGAATGAAAATTTACTTTATAGCATCAATTACGAACGTAATAAATTACCTGCATACTATCGAATGTTATGCATCTGCAATGAAGTGAACATATAACTAGACTAAATATTTAACACGATGTTATGCATTTGTTATCTAGTTTTTCCTACAGATTCATAAGAAGAGGGTTTTCAAATAATAATCTTGAAAAGCATGAAACAAACAGAATAAACGCATATCTGAAGATGAATTTTAATAGCCCTCTTTAATACTCGTAAGATATGGGTGGATTAACCATAAAAAAATTGCAACGTTTTTAATGACTATGGAGACATAAACAAAATGTGAAAGCTAAAATGTGACATCGTTACTACTAATAAAGGCTAATTAACCTAACTAAAGTTTGAATAAAGAATAAGAAAAAACTTTACACCCGACCCGGAAGCCTCATTCTCAGTAGCAACTTTGAGCTTTTCTTCAAAATTACCATATATTCAGATCTAATGGACTTGGTGTTGTCATCAAAGAAGGAAATATCACCTTCCCACTCCCAGAAATGAATGTTAAACACCGGATTAACAATATTCCGAACATACATAGCGTGTCCGCCTACCATCACAGGCTCTTCCGTATTCGGTTTTAAAACACTAGCAGCGTTTCCGCTTTCAATTATTTTGATCATTTCTTTTTCTAACAAATTTTCTTCTTTCAGGATCCGAGGAGTATTCCAAATATTGTTTCCATTCTCCTCAGAATTATCCATCAGCCGATAAATGGTTTCAATGATGTCACGAAATTCGTTTCTCATCTTCACAACTACCACCCTAGACCTTGAGCTTTTCGTTTTGAAAGTTCTTATTTTCCGACACTTGTTCTTATCTACTCCCTACACGCAGAATCACCACAAATCTCTCTTATATATGTATTGTTTTGGGTAGTCCTATTTACACGGATGCATGATATTTCTTCATCCACAGAAAATTTGGGTAAAATTACTTGTGTGCCCGGCCTCTTTGTACATCTGAGTTTTTATCCAAACTTTTTGCCACGCGTTGCTATTCACTTTCAGTTCCATGTCTTTCCGTATGCTAACTCTCCATCACTACACAACCCTTTAGACAAAAATCTTAAGATGAAAAAATAAATCGCTCATACAAAATCGTTGTTTGCATTCACGATCTCCAATCACTATCAGAACTTGCCGATTCGCATTTACCTAGAAGAAATCATCTAATCAGTTGCGGGCTTGTAGCAATGGAATGAAATTCCGTGAACAAAAGGAAATCACAGAGTGGGTTATAAACTTAGGGCATCTACTATGGTGGTTTATGAAAAGGTTTATAAAATTATGAAGAGGTTTAAGAACTTATAAACCATAGTGAGCATCCATTTTAAACTTATGTGTCATGAAAAGGTCTAGGATATTGAACCTTTTCATAATTTAATGTTTTTGATTATGTGTAAAGTTTATATCACTTGAATATGTTTATAACATAGTGGGGATAGGTTTATAAAACAAAAAAATTTATAATTTAATGTCATAACACAAGTATAAACCTTTTAAAAGGTTTACCACAGTGGATGACCTTAATATAACTTTCTCAAGTCATGGAGCTTGTAACTCATGATGCTACAACGGTGGATATGTACTCCTCGGACACCTTCGGAGCTTGCTACGGTGTTGTCGCGTCTCACAGATTAGATAAGTCATTTGGTTTTAGTTTGTGGTTAATTAACGCTTCTATGCATATCGTTCCTATTTTTCACATATGCGGGCCAACTATTGTCAAGATCACGGTGGTGACGTGAGAATAGCAAATCACGGGATACTATCAACTTCCCACTTAAAACTGTCACAAATTTTTATGATATCAGTTTTCATTTTTTGATCAACTAAATGGTGATTTTCTAAAAGAAAGAACATATAAAGGATGAATATGAATAAGTCAAATATAGATATCCCACGTTCATAGTCACAAAATACTTACGGATATGTTACACAAAGATTCAAAAAATAAAATAAATCCTAGTTCTTATATTAATATATAATATATAATATAAATAAAATAATAAAAATATCCAACAAAACATTAAAAACATAACTCAAGATGACCCCGTAATTAGCCAATGTACGTGGTCTCACATCTACACAACAGTGCAACATGAAAACCTACGAAAAACAGCAGACACTGCGGTCCACGACGCAGTCTTGACTCTCCTTAGCACCACCGCACACTGTCGCTTTCTCCATCGTCGTGCCATCACCTTTTTCTTGGCTCGCTCCAGACACTTTTTTGTTCTCTTTAAAACCGTCTCTTTCTTCGAGAAAGTGTAACTCCTTAGGAACATTTGTCTACATGAGACACTATCCACAACTCGCGGCTTCATATAGAATTCGTGTTGTGGATACTTGTTCACGTTATGGTACGTGGCTCTTAATGGAATTCTTGCATCATCTGCACAGTTTGATATGGGAATGTAATGCATGTTTTAATTTTTTTGGTTTGTTTGTTAGGAAGAGCGTGTGTGTATATAATGAAGAAGAGGTATATAAATGTAAACGATGAAGGGTAGAGCATGATGTTAATGACTAATAATGGAGCAATAAATCATCTTTAACGACCAAAATTGGTTGTGGTTGTGCAATTTGACTTACTGGAATTTGTAAATATCAAATAAGTATATGTTATGAATTATAAAAGGCAAATTTTTTATTCGATTTACATCCTGAATTAAAATATTTACCCGGATTTTTTGGTTTTTTAATATATGAGTATGAGTTTTTTACTTTTAGTTATACTTGAAGCCGATGTGACTATACTTTTCTTGTTCAATAAGTATTTTAGTTTTAGTGATTCTTAACGTTAAAAACACTTATTCGGAGAAATATGAAAGAAATAATGATGCAATCATACCTCCTAAATAAGAGATATCATATCGGAATTAAAATATATGTTTTAATTAAAAGATGCGTATTAAATTTATTTGCCCTTTTTTTTAAAAGACATTAATTGCATACAGTATTTTTTAGTTGAATACTACTACATAAAGATGTCAATAGATCGGATGTGAATCGAATGAAAGTTAAATTATTATTCTTTTTTTATTTATTATTTATTTTTTTTGAAAGATAAATTTCATTCAACCACAAACGCCACAGACGGTCCTCAAAGCAAGAACCTCCGGGGCAAACGACATTACATCAAGTCTAAAGGATATTTACACCATCTATTCCAATCAATACCTTTTAGTCTTGATCTATGACGAATCCAAAAAAACGACGACAACTTAATATTTTCCACCACTTCAATCGCTCTGCGGGACTTCTTGTTGAAGACTCTAGCATTCCTTTCATTCCATATAGACCACATAGCTATGTAAATGATACCTCGAAGGACTTGGATCTTTTTTTTAGTCTTTGTCTAATTATCGGCCAACATCAAAAGGTCGCTAATGTCAAACGCGAACACCGGACTTAGTCTACACCATGCTCCCACTCTAGAACAGATTTCGGATGTAAACAGGCATCCTATGAACAGATGCGTAGAAGTTTCCTGATCAGCATCACAAAGAGGACACAAATCGTTGTCTAGCTGAATCCCACGTTTAACCAATTCCACCCTTGTAGGTAACCTGTTTAGATCCGCCAGCCAAACCATAATTTTGCACTTAAGAGGCGTCCATCCTACCCATTTCAGCTTTGAAACATTGGCTGGCATATGTCTATCGGCTATCACCTTCTTTGCTTTATTCACCGTGTATATACCGTCTTTGTCGCCTTCCCACTTCCAGCAATCATCTCCATTCTCCCACTGATAATCATAAATGGCCGATAACAATACAAAAAGTTCACTAACTTCCTCATTAGTAGAAGGGTTCATGCGCCACTCCCAAGCTAATGTTTTTACACCATCAACGAACTGAACTCGACCAGCAACCGTGGCCCATTTATGTTTTTCCAATATGAATAAATTTGGATATTGTTTACGCAACGGCCCATTTCCGATCCAATTATCTCCTCGAAAATTAATTGATGAGTCTAAAAAAATAAAATAAAATTAGAGAAAGTATATCTACATCTATATTTATTTATTTTTTTCATCATTCATATTTATATCAAATATTCATTTGAAGTCGTTTCATTCATCCAAGTTAATATTTATTGGATAAGTCGGGTACGGATATCCAATAGATTAGAAAATTTTCTTGTAAACTAATCCTATTGCTTAATATATATTAGGGATTTTGTACATTGAGGCCGCCCAAGTTTTATACTTTTTTCATAAAGGCCACTCATCTTTAAAATTTTATTTAGAGGCCGTCCAAGTATATCTCTTTTTTCATCTATGCCAAATCTTTAAAAAATGACACCGGAATTTAGTAAATTGACAAAAATACCCCATTTTAAAATAATGAAAATAATATGAATTATATTTTATATATGTAATACCTAATATACCATTTTAAGCTGTAAAAAGAAACAAATCTCATTCAATATTGATTTACGTTCGGTCATCCCTTCATTTAGTCTTACAATATAACCAAAATTCATGATTTATAAAGACCGCCGTCAAACTCCAACAACAATTTCCCTTAATCTTGCTATTGTTGTTGTTCGAGAGCATAGCCTCAATATTTGTGGGTACCCCAGTCTCAAGGTAAACATATAATTAAGTTAACTTTTTGTCTCTACGTTAATTATTAACTATCATGAATTCATGATCATAGAAAAGTTGCGGGGATGGATACACCTACCCACCGGGTAGTTTACCCGGATGAGGTGTAATTCAGTCATTGGAAGAGAAAGAACAAAACATTAATTGTGTGTTTATTCCTTTCAATAAAATGTACATGCCACATATTACAAGTACATGGGTAGACTACCCACTGGGTAGATTAAGTTTTCTCCAAAAGTTGCATATATCACTACAGTAATCATTAATTGCAATCGACTTGTTATAATCTTGTTATGGATTATGTTAAAATTTAAGGAGATGCGAAGAACATTGTAATTACCTTGGTATTGTAAAAATATTTGCCGAAAATTTATACTCGATCAATGCTTTTCAGAGTGAAAAAGAGGCACAATTAGATTAGATTGACGATTGTTCTTTTTGCCTTATCAATACAAGGATATTTTTGTCTTACAAGAATTTTGAGGGTATTTTAGTCAATAGACATTTTATTTGGCCGGATTTGGTATGAGTGAAAAGGAAGATATATTTGGATGGCCTATAAATTAAATTTCAAACATGAGCGGCCTTAATGAAAAAAATATAAAACTTGGACGGCCTCCATGTACAAAATCCCATATATATTACGTAATGAGGGTTGGCATCAATACATGATTTGTTTAACACAAAATCGCTAAATGTAACAACCTAGTCTTAACAAATATACTTAATACGTAGTTTATAATATATAAAAGCGTAAGTATAATAAAGTAAATGAAAATATTCGTCTCATATTATTATGAAAAGAGTGATTGACAAATCAAATCAATATATACATGCAAATAGTATTATTGTGTAATAGAAAACTATCAAAAAAAATATATTTTAGAAATATAAACATATATAATCACTAGTAATAATAATTTACTATTGCTACCCAAGGTCTTTTAGCTAATAGTATGTGAGTTGCCAATCAATCTAGAGGTTATGGGTTTAAGCTTCGTTAGATGTATTTGAAAGATATATTTTGAAATAGATGGTATAAGGTGTAAAAATTGCTGTTGAAAAAAAACAAATAAAATAATAATTTATTATTGCTAAGTTATATTTTAGTTGATAAATGGGTCATTCATGGATGACTAATCGTTATTCATATCCGATCCACTAAACATCCATATCCATTATTCATCCATTTACTATATCACCCATTGCCGTTTTTAATGGATGGACTATGTTACCCGGACACAGCTGACTGGCCGTCATACCCGGGTCGGTACGACGCGACAACGGATCTGGGTATGAAATCCGGTCTGGACACGCCACCTTGCACTTGGGTACGTCAGGCATTGAATAATGTGAACCATTGAACCATAGTCACAGGAACGATCGTGTCCTGGATCGCTCGGGATCGCGATCCGGAACGTTAAATTCCGCATTCCATTTTGTAACACCCCCAAAATATCGTAGCGGAAGACTGTGTCATTGGGGTGCTACTTCATAATACAAAGTACAAGGTATAGAAAACGACATCTAAATGAGACGTTTTGAAAAGTTACCATTCGATTAATAAATTCCGAGTTACAAACTTGAGTTCTATAATACAATACATAAGAGTTTTAAAACATATCGAATGGTAAAGATAAAAGCATAAGTCTTCAAAACATGCCAAGCGACTATATGCTCCATGCAACAGCTATCACCTTACAGACCTGAGATAAACATGCTAAAGTGTCAACACAATGGTTGGTGAGTTCATAGAGTTTGTCTTAAAATAGTTGAAAAGTCTTTAAAGAGTATTCGCACAGCAAAGGCATCATGAATCCACTCAGTTGCAAGTCCCGCCCATAACAACACTTGCAACCTGTGTGTTCACAACCCACTGCTAACATATAGTATGATTTCGATATATGTGTATACGATATATGCACGCTTAATGTAAAGTATCACTGCCTACTGAACCTCATGACAAGAATAAGCACAAATGCTTCAAAGCTGGATTATATTCACCCGCCAGGAATATATGGCAATGGTGGGGGCGTCAGCCCGATAGTACTATCAATACCTCTCCATCGGCTCCATCCAGGAGTTAAACAGTGGTTAAAGAATATAGCGTATAGAATAGTTTTCACACATTAAGTCACAAATCGTAATAAAACTACACATCATGTTTAAGAGTATAAAAGTATAGCATAGCATATGAGTAAAATTGTCTTTAGTAAAAGAGAAAGCAAGTAGTTTAAGCATGTATCTCCCCAAAAGAGTTTAAAACAAGTATGAAAAGAGTAGGGGCTATGACTCACCTTAAGCTTATGTAATGAGAAATGAAAGTGGTAGTCGAATCGCGAAAGTCTCTAAGAGCAGCCTATAATAGAACGTTGCGACTTAGGTTTGGAGTAACGTCTAAGCATATGAAGAATTGCCTATATATGTCTTGCATAATGTTCATGATGTAGTACTTAGTATATAGTGTAAGTCTTTGAATATAAATGGTTTATGAAACATGTATGAGTTGTATATCTCTTACTACCGTTCGGGCCGACATAATTCAGAAGTCATGGAGTAAACGTTCGAGGAGCCAGGACACTTTAATTTGTAAATCCACAACTCATCTCGACGGTTTACTTAATGAACTCCTCACATGAGGCTCCCTACTATTGTAGTATTTGATAACAAATGTATAAGTTTTGATCCGAAAAGTTATATGTCCGATATTTGAATAAACTTAGGAAAGTTTATTTGTACATGAAGATTGTTATTAGGGTAAGTTTATATGGTCTTTGGTCATGGCTTTGCCGTGACCTTGGTCATTGTACCATGGTCTTGAGACTCAACCTTGGCTTTAGCCATGGTTGTGGTCTTGGCTTTAGGTCATTAGACCTCTTGGTCTTATTAAATAATAACAATTATATATTAACTTGTATATATAAAATAGCTGTTAAGAAACTGAAGAAAATCTCATTCGTTATTGGTTTTCTGGAGACGTGCTCCTGAGTTTTTGAAGAAAACGTGATTCCGGACAACTTTCGTATTTTAACTTTTTCATGAAACGGACCAGAAGGGCCTCTTTTTGCGTGTTTTATATTCTGTCACAGAAACATTTGGCAGATTTGCCGTAAAGTTTTGGTAATTTCAAATGGTCATAACTTTTGACTCGGGTACTCGTTTTGGGTGATTCAAATTGCTATGTTTTCTTTGTTAAGTCCTCTTTAACAGTAGGTAAGTTTCAAATATCATAGTTATACTATTTTGGTCGTGGTTCTCCATAAAAGTCACTAGTTTACTTGTTTAAATATCATAAGTTAACATATATATATATATATATATATATATATATATATATATATATATATATATATATATATATATATATATATATATATATATATATATATATCTTAACTTGTTTTACCAATTTTTATATATCATGAACATAATAACAAGACAATATATAGTAAGAATGAAATATAAATAGCATGAAAATGATATTTAGCAAGAAAGTATGTTAGGGCTTTGCTTACAACTTGAGGCTTTCTAAAAGAAAGGTAAGTAACTAGTAAGGTACGGACTTTGATAGACTTAAGTTTCACCCTACTTCACTTCAAGCAATCTTTCTACCCTTGTATTCTTGAAAGAGAGATGATGAAAGTGGAGGTGACTTGAGTGGATTCAAACTCAAGAGAAATCACCAAAGTTTCTAGGATTTGGAAGTAGTTTGATTACCTAAAACCAAGCTAGGGTTTCTATGTTGATGAAGTACTTGTATCTTGCCTAAAACTAGGATTGAATTAGCTAAGTGTGAAGGTGTTTTGGTGTGTGATATGGGACGTACAAAGAGGGGAGGGGGGGGGGGGGGCTTTTATAGGGTCTTAAGGAGGTTAGTTTCATTGACTTGTCAAACCTTGGAGACCAAGTTGTACACATGCATGCAATCTAAGGCCTCCTAGCTTGAGATCAAGCCACCTATGGAATGACTCCCCCCCCCAAGTCGGTTCACAATACTTGGGGAGTAAGTGTTGGCTTTTGATGGTATTATCCTACTTATGTAGCTAGTTTTGACTCCGTAAATTGCTAACCGTAAGTTGTTAAGTCACGAAACGTAAAACCGGTTATCCTAAAAATATGAAACTTGAAAGAATGACTAAACTTGTTAATATACTCCATAATAAAATATAAAATGAGTGGTAGGTTCTATTGGGGTGCTCAAACCCTGCTAAAACTGGAAACACGGGTCTAAAACGCGTAACACGTAAAACGTACGAATATTGTGTAAAATTGAGAAAAGTAAAATGTAACTTTTCTAATAGGATACTAATGACTTAAAATGACTTATAATGTCTAGGTTGAGCTCAGTCTAGTGTCGGTTGTCATTTAATGTCTTTTAGACATAAAACCGTAAGCCTAAAAATCAAGGAATGATTTATAAAATCAAGGAATGATTTATAAAATTAAGGAATGATTTTTGGTCAAAGGAGGAGGAAAAAATATGTTGACTTTCTCCAAAAATGTGAAAACTCAAATCGTCTTAGAAACGCGGTGCAAGTATAGGCTAAGGTTACGGCTGAGTAAAAATGCTTAAAAACGAGAATTCCTGTTTTTCACGGCCGAGGTTTATTTGGTCATGTTTTTCTCAGTCATGATTTATTCTCAAATAAATCATGAGTGTATCAAACATTTTTCTGATACGGGGAAAATTAACGCGATCGAGTTTCATTGTGCGTAGAATTTTTGAATGACGTTTTACCCTAAAACGTGTAATTCCTTATTAACTTTCGCGAAAATGATCTGATGAGTGTCAAACTTTTAATTTGCTATGGAAATGATTTATCACTCGAGCCGAAACAAAAATCAAATTTCGGGAAAATTTCAGAAAAAAATGAATAGTGAAATTTTCCGGGAATTGAAATTAATCTGAAAATGTGAATTGTTACACGTTTCTGATGCTATGACTTTGTACATTGAATCCATTTTTTGTGTTATAATTTTCGTGGTGATGGTTTTTCGGTGGATACTGATCATACTGTGTTGAAGAAGGAAAAGGTGAAAGAAAGTGGTATGTGAAAGATATGCGGCTGTGTGTTGTTACCCTAGGGTTTTGTTATGTTGTTATTTCTTGTTGGGCCAGTTAACATGCATGATAAATGAGCCAACTAAACCCACCCTAAGAATATGTTACTAGTAATTAATAATGGGCTTTACACAAATTTATGTCATTTTGTACTAATTTTGCACGAATTATCTATATGTATATTTTTTTTAAGAAAAATTATTGCCGTATCCGTACCCGAGTCCAAAGTTAAGATGGTGTCCTCGTGTCCTAAATTTTTTTAAATGACGTATCCGACAATCGGATCCGTACCAATATCGGATACCCGTACCCGTCAATGTAGCATAGTGGATGGATCTACTAATTCGATGAATCAGGTATACACTGCCATCCTCCAAACTAACGTCTTAAATGTTCGCAAAAAATAAAATTACACTACTACAGAAACTGGTTTTTCCCACGAAAATTTTCCCACGGAAACGAAACTGTGTAAAATTTCACACGAGATACCGACAAATTACACACCAAATTGTTTACCAAATTTCGGTGGGAAATATGTCGTAAATTTCTCACGGATTTCCCACTCTTTACACACTAAATTGTTGACCAAGTTTTTATGTGAAATCCGTCGCAAATTTCCCACAGATTTGCGACCATATTCACACTATTTGTGTATATTAGACATCCGTGGGAAACTTGTGGCACATTTCACACATATTAGCCACGGCCAAAAGTATGTGGCAAATTTTAGCTCCATTACTCATGGATTTCACACGGTCCTTTTTTTATAAAGTAACTATCTAACCGGTCTGTGGGAAATTTGTGTGTACTTTCTCACAGATTACCTACGAATTTAATAAATCCGTGAGAAATACGTGTGTAAATACCCACAGATTTCCCACAGAAAATATCGTTTTTATATTTTGTCTACTTACAAATTCTCACATTACTTAATATGTCTTCATATGTGTTTGTTAATTAATATAACTATTTATGTCAGTATCACAAGTGTATTTGTAAGTTTAGAAATAATCTTTTTGTGTAACAAACCATAATATGGGTGTGCATATCTACACGTATATGTGTATGCTTGTTTATGACCTTCATTGTATCTATAGATGTTTTGTATCTAGGTATATCGATGTGTATATGCGTGAATGTGTAACTATATCAAAAAAGTAAAGAAAACGATTATGTCCATGGGAAATATGTGTGTACTTTCCCACAGATTACCTACCAATTTAATAAATCCGTGGGAAATACGTGTGTAAATACTCACAGATTTCCCACAGAAAATATTGTTTTTATATTTTGTCTACTTACACATCTCACATTACTTAATATGTCTTCATATGTATTTGTAGTTTCATATTATATGTGTTTGTTAATTAATATAACTATTTATGTCAGTATTACAAGTGTATGTGTAGGTTTAGGAATAATCTTTACGTGTAACAAACCATTATATGTGTGTGCATATCTACACGTATATGTTTCGTATGTATGTTTATGACCTTCATTGTACCTATAGATGTTTTGTATATAGGTATATCGATGTATATATGCGTGAACGTGTAACTATATCAAAATAGTAAAAGAAAACGATTATGTCTGTATGCAATATGTGTGTACTTTTTCACAGATTACCTACCAATTCAATAAATCCGTGGAAAATACGTGTGTAAATACCCACAGATTTCCCACAGAAAATATCTATTTTTTAATTTTGTCTACTTACACATTCTCACATTTCTTAATATGTCTTCATATGTGTTTGTAGTTTGATATTATATGTTTTTGTCAATTAATGTAACTATTTATGTCAGTATCACAAGTGTATGTGTAGGTTTAGGAATAACTTTTTTGTGTAACAACCCATTATAAGTGTGTGGATATCTACACGTATATCTTTCGTATGCTTATTTATGACCTTCATTGTATATATAAATGTTTTGTATCTAGGTATATCGACGTGTATATGCGTGAACGTGTAACTATATCAAAAAAGTAAAAGAAACGATTATGTCTGTGAAAAATATGTGGGCACCTTCCCACATATTACCTACCAATTTAATAAATTTGTGGGAAATACGTGTGTAAATACCCACGGATTTCCCACAGAAAATATCTTCTTTGTGTTTTGTCTATTTACACATTCCCATATTACTTAGTATGTCTTCATATGTTTTTGTAGTTTCATACGATATGTCTTTTTCAATTAATGGAACTATTTATGTCAGTATCACAAGTGTATGTGTAGGTTTAAGTATAACCTTTTTCTGTAACAAACTGTCGTATATGTGTGGATATCTACACGTATATGTTACATATCTCTATTTATGGCCTTCATTGTATCTATAGATATATTCTATCTAGGTATATGGACTTGTATATGCGTGAACGTGCAATTATAAAATAAAAGTAAAAGAAAACAATTATACCCGTGGGAAATGTGTGGGTGCTTTCGCACATATTACCTACCAATTTGATAAGATCATGGGAAACACGTGTGTAAATACCCGCAGATTTCCCACAAAATACCGTCTTTATGTTTTTGCATACTTACACATTCACACATTACTTATTTTGTCTTCATATGTATTTTAGTTTCATATTATATGATTTTGTTTATTAATGTAACTATTAATGTGAGTATCATAAGTGTATGTGCATATTAGGTGATGATGTACCCTCCGATTAGGTCGAAGGACCCCCCTTCGAGGTTGATCGCAACCTACATATCAAAGGCTCTGGCTAGCCTCCTAAAACTTTCAATTTTGTAAAACTAATCACCTATGATCTAGTTACCAAGTGGGAATTCTCCAGTCGAAGGATTAAGCCCTTAGGGGTATCCTTCGATAGGTTGTTAGGACGGAACAATGCCAAGTCAAAACAACGCTAAGACCAAGTCTTACACACGTCTCCTCTTTCTCTTTAGCTCCCCCGCTAAACCAAGAGGAATGGGACACTAAGCCCTAGCGGTTGCCACAAATCATGGGACGCCCCTATGATCTCCTAAAAATGTGCAAGCACTCTTCAAGCTATTTTCTTCCCCTATAAATAGTTTTGGACAAGTCACAAGTCTAGTATGCAATCTCTACTACTTTACCTTACCGCATTTTTCACCTAACTTTTCATACCAAGTACTTATTCTCACACCGGATGTGGTTCGCAGGGTCCAACCCTTGCGCAATCACTTAACGTAGTGTTTGAGATATGTCACCAAAGGCCTTTGGCTCAACGATATGTGAATTGTTCATTACCCGAGAGTTTGTAAGTTAAAGTTTTATTGAAGATACATGTAAGATATTATTTGCGAGATAGGCGGGGTATGTTGTAAAAAAAATCCGATACAAAATGAAGAGTTTATTTGAGATATGTCTAAAAAAGAGTTGGTTATTAGATCGTATATAAGTGCTTAAAGAGCATCTCGATACCAATACATGTAGATCGCGTGTTAAAGTTAATGATAAAAACATATATCTTTACGTTACAAAATAAATTCGTCACCTATCTTATAAAATAATTAACAACCAAAATAGTAAGATAAAAACATTTAGCTAAAAACTACATGTTTAGTTGTAACTTTGTAGCTTAACTCATTTTATTCACTTTTCTTTTTACAACATATCAATTACTTCACTTGTAATTTTATTGTGTTTGTAAAGGAAGTATATTGGACCTTGGATGACTTCACATGGATTGCCAACATGTCATTTTTAATGGCCAAGATGCTACTAAACATATACTCACAACAAAAACAAATACACCCCATCATTTTTTATCATATTACCACACACTAATCAAAACAAAAACCAAGCATATATCTCTCTCTCCATCTCTCCGGTTCAGCCACCACCAAGATCTCCAATTCTCATGGTATTTTTTTTAGATCTTGTTGTCATGACATTATAAATTGTGGATTAATACTTTCAAGGAATTTAGTCTTCAAACAGTATTCCGTACATTACAAACCAAAAGGTGTTTCTAATTTTCTATAATAACTTGTTGAGTTGGTACAATGATTGAGATGCGAAGATATCTTCAATTCATTTTTTTATCAATAAATTCAATTTTGTTTTTCAGTTACATACATAGAGTTAATAAAAAACTGAGTTGACTCACTGATTGCTCAACATTATTCTCAAAACCCAAAAAATAGATGAACGAGGGGAATAAGTATTTGGTCATTTAGTAGGTGAGTTGGTGTCTTGGTGACGATAAAAGTCTATGATCTTCTTTTGTTATATTCTATATATTTTTTAGATTTGAATAGCTTTGTAGTTTGTGTTTGTTGGTTTTTTGTTTTTGGTTACTAGAACTAATTTGTTTTTATGTTTTGTTGAACACAGTTAGATAAAGCCAAGATGGATGGGATATTAGAAGAGATTATGGACCATGCGAAGTTTGGCAAATAAAAGTTGTTCTTAAAACAAGAAATAGATCCCACACATTTTTTTGCTTCCCGTAGCTTAGAGTCGGAATGTTTGGATTGAATATATTTGTATGTCATATGTGTTTTGATGAAATATATGGGTTTTCAGATTACAACCTCATGTGTTTTTGTACAATTAACATATGGGATTTATGTACCTATATGGGTTTGTTGTTGCAATACTTTTCATTTTCTTTTAATTATAGAAAATAATAAATAATGCTGAATGCAAATATCACCGAATTTAGCCATGTGTTTCCCACGGATTAATCACAAAATTCCCACAAAATTTTTTGAGGAAAATTTATTTTTCTGTGGGAAATCTGTGACAAAACTGTCATAAATTTTAGTGTGAAAATCGTTTGAAAACTAGTGGCAAAAAAACCACGGATATGTGTGAAAAATGGCTAATAGAAACTGTGGGAAATTTCGTGAGAAATCTGTGGGAGAAATTGTAGTGTGAAAATCGTTGGAAATCTGTGGCAAAAAAACCACGGATATGTGCGGAAAATGCCTACTAGAAATTGTGGGAAACTCGTGAGAAATCTGTGGGAAATTAAACCCACGGATTATCCACGGTAATATTTGTGGGAAAATAGTCAATGTCCGTGGGAATTCTCGTGGGAAAATATTTACCCACGGGGTTTTTACACACGGAACGAATCCGTGTGAAATCTGTGGATAACGGCTGTTTCACACTGATTTTCTCACGGATTTCGTAGTGGGTAAAACCAGTTTTTGTAGTAGTGTTATCTCTACCAAAGCAATAAACATATTCCAAGTATTTTAAATTTATAATTATTTTTTAACCTCATGCATGTACGAAACTGTTAAATAAAATTTATCTAAAATATTATGTAAAAATAATGTAGATTTATATAGTTATGATTCTCGTGTACGCTCGAGTTTTTTCATAAATTTTTTATTATGTCTTAATATCGATTAATATTTTGTATATACTTTTGTTGGATGAAGTATTGGACTTTATTTAACAAGCATGGTATTGAGATTGATGTTCTTTAAATTTAATTATATATATCATGTGTTTAATAGCAGTAATGACTCTTGAAAAATGATTTTCGAGATTTAAGGTTAAAAGGGCAAATTTGATAGAAAAGACCAAATTTGTCATCCAATTTTTAAAGAAAATATATTTGCTATTAGATTTAAGAAGTTGTGGCAAATTTGCCACTCTTCTCATTTGGGTTGCTAATCAGATGTTTAGGGGTCTCATGTGGCAAATGTGTCATGCAAATACAATTTATTTGGTGGTGACATGGATTATATTTTCCTACCAGATTAGAAAATGGATCGCCAAAACAGACTTGTTTGTGTTGAATGTATGATGGGTGAAAAGGAGGTCCCATTATTTAAAGTGGTTGTTATAGTATATTATTTTAGAGTCGTCATGTACTCTTATTTATAGGGTACTACACTACTACTAGTCAAAGTGTTCGAGGGAAGAAAAGAACACAACCTCTTATTTGTAACTCCATTTACATATTTTGCCGTGTCATATTGCCACATAACACAAAAAGTTTTAAAATCTAGGTTGACCCAGCAGGTTCAATTGGTTGAATCGGAAACCAGCTCGGAAACCAAGCCAGATGCGACCAGGTTTTTGCTTGTTTAAGAACCTGATTGAACCGTCGATTTTTCGTTGACCCGGTTTGATGAACCCGACCGGGTCATGACTTTTTATTGAAAAAACCTATCAAAACTTTTTTCCATCAAACTTTCTAAGTTTAATTGACAAGTTAGTGAGGACTAATGTTAGTTAAAATTTTGTAAAACAGTAAATTAGAGTTATGAACTATCTTTGAAACGCCAACTAATATAGTTTTAATATAGATTGTTATAACTTAGAATCAAAAATTGATTGTTGTTGCAAATCTTTGCTATATTATTAAAGTTATAGAAAAAATAAAGTTTATCGGTAGAGGCTTTTCATCGATTCAATTGAATGTAGGAATAAAGTTTGATAAATCATAGGATTATGCAACACTACATACTAAATATAGAAAAAAGCTACATAAGTATAGAACTTGTTCGGCCCGGTGGTTCAACCAGTGACCTGGTGAACCGGTGACTAAACAGAGTCGATAAAAAAATGGGTTATAAAACAATGCATAAAAGTATTCATTGTCCGCAACCTAAATGAGAGGAGTGGCAAATTTGCCCCAACTTCTCAAATCTTGTGGCAGATGTGATCTCTTTAAAAATTGGATGACAAATTTGAAATGTTTTAAAACCCGGGCTTTTAATTGACCCAGTCGAGTGACCAGTTCACCAGTTCGACCGGTTTCAGGTCAACCCGATTTTCTTTCCAAAAGTATTGCCCAACACCACGTGCCAGTTTTACTCCATGGTTTAACTTATATGCATTATTATTTTTTTTTTAGTTAGAGATGGGACTTGGTTACTTGGCATATTTTTGGTTCATGTATACTTATATTGTGTGTTGTTAACTTTTATTTATTTATTTATTATTATTTTTTTATCATTACCGTATATCCATCATAAATATTCAAGCCATCTTTTAGAATTTTAACAAGTAAAATCCCATTGTACAACTATATTTAATAATTCAAGAAAAAGAGTTTATGTAGTTAAGTGCTAGAAAACAGATAGACTAAACTACCATTTTATAAGACAAAAATATACCGTTGGTCTTTAAACTTACCAAAAAATCACCGGGGGGACAAAACTTGGGATTTTCATCGACGGGAGTCCAAAAATTGAGATTTTGAGGTCAAAGAAGTCCTTTAACCCATTTTCCCTCAGTCAATGTCCCGTTATCTATTGTCAAATCTTGTTATTCCTGCAAAAATATATATAAAGTCATTCATCTTCTTTTTCTCACATTTCTCATACACTTCATCTCCAAAATCAAAGTCACCAACCACCACTCCTTCCAAATACTTACATTTTTATAAACATTTTCTAATTATTATTTTTTATAAAAATTTATCATCAGCATCATCATGCCTAGTTTAGTTTCTGTTAAAACACCACCAACTATCACCATATATCCATTTGTTAAAACACCGCCATCATTATTTTGAAACCCAGATTCCGGCCACCACACGTTGGCTTTCATATCTTTTATTGTTACCTTTTATTTTTCTTTCTTTTTGAGAATGATAAGATATACATATACTAGTTTTGAATCTAGGCTTTTGCAGTTTTCGTTGCCTTTTCTCATTGCTGATTTTAACTTTAAAATGAAATGTATTTTCTTTACAAGCTTTACAACAGTTTCCTTTTTAGTCTTTGTCGACTTATTATTAGCTTTAATGTTGGATTAGCTCTTGATCCTCAAAAGCTTTACGCCTTCATGGTTATCTAGGAAACCGAAAACAAATTTGTATTTTGTGTTCCTCACTATTAACTCGTTTGTATTTTATACAAATGTCTTTGGTAATGAAGTAAATCTTAAAGAAATCATCACCCTTTTACAAAAATATGTTAACATTTGTAAATGAGTAAAGTAGGTTTGCACCATAAGTACTGATTCGCTGGTTATACTCAAGATGCATACTTTTGGCTAATTGTTGGCACATGACATGCATATTTGTTGGCTGGAAATTCTTACCGGATCACTGACCCAGCCATATATGCTCGATGTGAGTAAAGGTGTTTTTTTCCTAAAAAATTGGTTATGTTTTTTGCAGGTTCTCAATCTTATATATGAGGACTTGTTTCAAGGTTATCCCATCAGTAAAAGAAAGCTCAAGGAACTGCTTGGACACACTCCATCACAGGTTGTTGCTGGGGCTGTGCTCGGGATTCTGGTAGCTTGTTTTTGTTGTCAAGGCTGCTTTGGTGCGATCTGAATTCTTACATCTTCTCTTTTCAAGGATGCTTTTAGAGCAACCCTGCTGGTATTGAGATATGGGCCTCATTTTTGGTGGTTTATTGAATTGTATATATATAAAGAAACAAGTTTTCATGTAATCCCAACAAGTTGCAAGCGGAAATTTCTTGTTAATATTATTCTTATCGTATAACTTCAGAGTAGCCCAGAAAACACGTGATTATAGACTTTGGTTTAAGGCTCGATTATCTTAGGCTAGCTCGATGAGCCTTCATGTCAACTCGAGGGGGATTCATTTGGCTCGAAAAGCTTGAATACATGTATAAGTGTTTTCTTGGGTAAAATTGGCAACTTTTATATCCAACAAATTCATTATGAGCAATCTGACTAGTTTATTACACGGATGAGTATGCGACCCGTCAAACTTCCAAATATTGTTTTAGTTTGAGCAACTAGATGGTCTAGTCCTTCCTAAATCGATAAAATGGGCCTCATGGGTGCCATGGATGGCAAGCCATGATACCAGGTTCACTATTTGTACATGCTGCAAGTGTACCAGAAAATTGCAGTACCAGCTCATCCTCAAGTCTCTACAATGCGATGATGATGGGTGGTGCTGGGTGGCGGTGGAGGTGACTGAGATGATGGTGGTAGTGTGGGTGAGTGAGGTGATAGTGTAAACTTTTAGACTAAATACACAGTCCCTAAGGTTGTACCACCAAAATAATTAACAAAAGTGGAAATGTCTATTATGCTCTTTTGCCAAAAAGTAAAACGGACGTTGACTTGGGGAAAACGGGTCAAGGGACATCTTGTTGGAATTTATGTAATCTACTTATCAAATAATAACATATAATCATCAAGAGAGCGTAGTGGAATAATTAAATCATATAGTGTAAACAATTAACC
This sequence comes from Artemisia argyi, assembly GCA_030686995.1. Classification (NCBI taxonomy): domain Eukaryota; kingdom Viridiplantae; phylum Streptophyta; class Magnoliopsida; order Asterales; family Asteraceae; genus Artemisia; species Artemisia argyi. The sequence goes on along the minus strand of CM060692.1, from coordinate 60,514,596 downwards.
TAAAAAGTAAACGTATGTACCTTGTTAGCTTCCATTGCAATTAGGGTTTATAGAAAATCCCCAATTAAATCAAACGCAAGATCAAAACCCATAAACCCTAATTAAGGGTTTATAGAAATCGACAAAAGGGTTTAGTCGAATACTTCACCACCAAAAATCCAAAGTAGGATTTCTCTACGATCTCTCACACACGTTGTTATAGCAATTCAATTAGAATGCTAGTTCTTGATCACGAAACAAATCAATCTCTTGTAATCAACAACCAAAATCGAAACCCTAACCTTACTTTTGGAGGAGATCGATTGGCTATAGAGGATAAGAAAAGATTGACTTGTTAGGTTTTCAAGTTATGAGAATAATGAAGCTAAGGGTTCATTATATAGATTTCTTATAGCTAATAAAAACCATCCCACCACAGATGTAGGATGAGTGGGTTTTTCGTGAAATAATCAATATAATACATTATTAATATTAATTGAATCTTTAAACATAACGTGTGCGATCTCATAGGCTCGAGTTCGAAACCGGACATACGTTTATAAATATGTTCACAATCCAACAACTCCCACTTTGACATATTTTAATAAACGTAATGACATTGTTTAGCGTCTAGCAACACACCAATACCCCCAAAACAACTAGAGTGTGGTTTCATGAAACACAATTAATGATTCATCATTATAATATCCTTTTGTCTCAAATACTATGTAAAATATGGATATGGATCTAAGTCATTCGATAATTTAACTATTCTGTTTCTCGTTATATCTGATCAATCAAGATTACCAAAATCATCAGGACGTATTCTAGATATCTTTGGGTGTGGCCACACATACATCTGAGAAACCATATGAGGGGCCTAGTAGTTATACTTCAAAATAAATTCGAATGAACAAATTCTATCTTGACTAATCGTAATTCATGAATTTCACAACACTTCTGAAAACAACCCGTATGACTACCGGTTACAGATAGCAGTAAACTGTTTCACAGAAATGGGCTCCACGAACGACCATTCCGGCTTGTGTCTCAGTCTAAGGGTAAATGAAGTTTATCATTAACATTATTTACTTGATGACAAAGATCCATAAAGTACAATCATGTAGTTGGGATAAGTCCGATATGCAATCCTTTGAATATCATGTGAGTTTGGCAGGACCTTCCATCAATATACAAAATATATTTTAACCAATCCCTCAGTTTTGTCGAAATTTAATCATATTCCCATATAATTGATCGACAATGGACACTTAAGAATAACATAAGTTATTCATGGAGTTAAACACGCAAATATAGGATACACCTTATTATAAATGAAAACAAATGTACCAAGTACTTTAATTCATTAAAAATAATAATTGTTTAATACATCTCTTATTCAAATAATAAATAGATCAATGCATGAAAATTCTAGTTGATGAATTATGCATCAAGTCATGACAATCATACTTGTTGACAAGACATAAATTCAACTAGCTTTGATCTATCGGAATTTTGAGAATACTTACTTCAAGAATTCAATTAGGCAAGTTCTTATATGTGTGCATTCAAATATCTTGATATTGCCACATAATATTTCATAAGGTGTGTGACAATTAGACACCTACTTACATCTTTCAAACTTCTAAAGTTTAAAGTATTATTATTCTTTAGAGTTAGGATCAAATAAGAAGATAAATTAAAATAAGAATGATAAGAAGAAACCACAACCACTCACTTCAGATGCACCTACAAAAATAGATGCATCTCCCTTAAAATTCTCCCTCCTATTTGAAATATGTAGATAGAAATCCTTCTTATTCTTTCTATTTTATTTTTCTTCTTACTGGATCCCTTCCCTTATTCTTTAATGTATAATATGTAATTATACTCTCAGTTGAACACAATTAGTTTACATGGTCATTAAGAAGGATGAAATCCAACCATTACTAGTATTGAGTGTCATCTCAATTAAACCAGCAAACAATAATATGCTCTTTTAAAAAATCTGTAAACTTTGAATATTTATTATGTAATGTTTGGTTTTCGATGAGAATGAATGATATTGTGGAGTCCATGTATCGATGCAAGTTCAATCACCATCAGAAACCACAAGACTTTGATGTGACACCAATGACCGAAAGCGGTTAAAATTACCGAACACCCTCTATAAAAAATAATAATAATAAATAAAATTAAAAAAAAAAAAAAAAAAAAAAAAAAAAAAAAAAAAAAAAAAACTCTGCTAGTGATTCCTATCCCAAGCAACCTCTTAAAAACTTTGCATAAACGGTAAACCAACCAAACAAAAAGTAGTAAAAACTAGGCCAGGTAATAATAAAAAAATTAAAAACCATTTCTGTTGACTATCATCACCATGGACATCATTGACAAAGACACGATGCTCCTCCTGACGGAGCAAGGCCGTGAACTCACCACTGCCATCGCCGCAGACTCCGACCTCGATTTCGCATTTTATCTCCGAATGCAAGAAGCCATAACTGCCTCCATCCACCGCCAATTCGTCATCATCGTCACAATAACCGTTACTCATTTTAACCGAAGAACGACTCACCGTCGGTATCGCACACATACTCGCTAACAAGGTTACCTTTTCACCAAAAAGTGAACCCAGAACTCCAGAAGGCCAAAAGCGTTGGAATTATAATATCATGACAATCATATAAAATAAACCAAACACATCAAGAGAGCATAGCGAAAGCAATTACAAGATCATATAATATGTAATTAATTAATCAAATATAAAAGTAAACATACCTTTGTGATTCTAGCCCGAACAAGAATCAAATGCAATCTTCAAATCAAGAACCCTAATTAGGGTTTATGTGGATTATAAGAATTACCTCTTACCTCTTTTGTAATTCAATCCAAGAATCAAACAATAGTGTGTTTGAATCGCGTTCTTGTACACACGTACTAATTCAAGTAAAAGTTTATGCAAGTAAATTAAACACAAAACTTTTTAAGCTTTAAGAAAATCGAATCCCTTGTAGGGATTGTTGATGGATCGATTTAGGGACAAGAGAAGAGAAAGAAAACACCTATTATGTGTGTACAAGTTATGAGAATAATGAATCCCATGAGGTGTTTATATACTATAGTTTACTTGGAGCACAAGGAAAAGAGGAGGTGGAAAACCTCCTTATGGCCGATCGGTTCTAGGCTTCCCCTAGGGATTCCGGAACCTTCTCTTATTTCCAATTACACATAAGTATTACTTTTCTAATCTTCGTCTAACGGTCGTTAGCCATTCTCCGGTCGTTACTCGTTTTGTGTTTATTAATAATTATATATAACATTTATTAATAATTATTCTTTTACTCTTCATACGTAAAGTGTGCAATCCCACGATCTCGAGTTCGATCCTAACACACAACTATTAATTTATGTTCATAAACTAACAAAAAGTTACTAAGGACAAAGTTCAAACCATTATCCTAAAACAAGTTACAGTATAA